>JARQOD010000001.1:684424971-684564596 GCA_033576555.1 Oophaga sylvatica
TTCACTAAAATCCTGGCCACTAGATTAAATTTGGTGATACTAGAAATAATACATCCGGACCAGACCGGTTTCATGCCCGGGAAAAATACATCTATTAATATTAGGAGAGTTCAGTCAGTGGTCCAGTACAGTTCCCTAGTGCCAGATAATGAATGGGCCTTGGCGTCGCTGGATGCGGCTAAGGCCTTCAATTCTCTTGAGTGGTCTTTTTTATCTGCATGCTTACAAAAATATGAATTTGGTTCCAAATTTAGGAAGTGGATATGCGCGATGTACATGAAACCAAAAGCCCGAATAATAATAAATAACTCTGTATCCGAATCATTCTCTTTGGCAAGAGGAACACGCCAAGGTTGCCCACTTTCCCCGGCCCTTTTCGCGCTTGCAATCGAAGCGTTGGCGAACCGTATAAGATCCACTCCAGTCATTAAAGGCATAGAAATAGCGGGTCGTTTAGATACCATTGGCTTATATGCCGATGATATGGTGATATTTATGGACAAAGCAGAAGAAACACTACCCCATGTGATTGCTACTATAGACAAATTTAGTAATTATTCGGGATTATACATAAATTGGGATAAATCCGCCTTGATGCCTCTCTCCCTAGGTCCAATGGATCACCTTGAAACGTTATCCCCATTGCCTGTTGTAACTAGCTTTAAGTACCTGGGAATAAATATTTCAAATATACAGTCATGGCCAAAAGTTTTGAGAATGACACAAATATATTTTCACATGATCTGCTGCCCTCTGGTTTTTAAGTGTGTTTGACAGATGTTTTTATCACAGACAGAAATATAATTGGAAACATATCAGTAACAAAAGATTATATTGACAGTTAGAATGAGTTAATGTAGCAAGTCAATATTTGCAGTGTTGACCCTTCTTCTTCAGGACCTCTGCAATTCTCCCTGGCATGCTCTCAATCAACTTCTGGACCAAATCCTGACTTATAGCAGTCCATTCTTGCACAATCAATGCTTTCATTTTGTCAGAATTTTTAGATTTTTGTTTGTCCACCCGTCTCTTGATGATTGACCACAAGTTCTCAATGGGATTAAGATCTGGGGAGTTTCCAGGCCATGGACCCAAAATCTCTATGTTTTGTTCCCTGAGCCATTTAGTTATCACCTTTGCTTTATGGCAAGGTGCTCCATCATGCTGGAAAAGGCATTGTTGATCGCCAAACTGCTCTTGGAGGGTTGGGAGAAGTTGCTCTTGGAGGACATTCTGGCACCATTCTTTATTCATGGCTGTGTGTTTAGGCAAGACTGTGAGAGAGCCGATTCCCTTGGCTGAGAAGCAACCCCACACATGAATGGTTTCAGGATGCTTAACAGTTGGCATGAGACAAGACTGGTGGTAGCGCTCACCATGTCTTCTCCCAATGAGGCATTTTCCTGATGTCCCAAACAATCGAAAAGGGGATTCATCAGAAAAATAAACTTTACCCCAGTCCTCAGCAGTCCACTGCCTGTACCTTTTGCAGAATATCAGTCTGTCCATGATGTTTTTTCTGGAGAGAAGTGGCTTCTTTGCTGCCCTCCTTGAGACCAGGCCTTGCTCCAAGAGTCTCTGCCTCACAGTGCGTGCAGATGCACTCACACCTGCCTGCTGCCATTCCTGAGCAAGCTCTGCACTGCTGGTAGCCCGATCCCGCAGCTGAAACACTTTTAAGAGACGGTCCTGGCGCTTGCTGGTCTTTCTTGGGCGCCCTGGAGCCTTTTTGGCAACAATGGAACCCCTCTCCTTGAAGTTCTTGATGATGCGATAGATTGTTGACTGAGGTGCAATCTTTCTAGCTGCGATACTCTTCCCTGTTAGGCCATTTTTGTGCATTGCAATGATGACTGCACATGTTTTCTTTAGAGATAACCATGGTTAACAGAAGAGAAACAATGATGCCAAGCACCAGCCTCCTTTTAAAGTGTCCAGTGGTGTCATTCTTACTTAATCATGACAGATTGATCTCCAGCCATGTCCTCATCAACACCCACACCTGTGTTAATGGAGCAATCACTGAAAAGAGGTTAGCTGGTCCTTTTAAGGCAGGGCTGCAATGATGTTGAAATGTGTTTTGGGGGATAAAGTTCATTTTCTAGACAAATATTGACTTTGCAAGTAATTGCTGTTAAGCTGATCACTCTTTATAACATTCTGGAGTATATGCAAATTGCCATTAGAAAAAGTGAAGCAGTAGACTTTGTAAAAATTAATATTTGTGTCATTCTCAAAACTTTTGTCCATGACTGTAGTAGACTAGACTTAAAAATGAATATTCTCCCGTTGTTAGATCTTGTTAAACTTAAATTTGCTATCTGGAGTATATTGCCACTATCTGTCTCCGGGCGTATTAATCTGATTAAAATGATCCTACTCCCAAACTCCAACATAGTGCAGTACTGATCCCTAAATCTTTTTTTTCAGGATTTAATTCATTAATCTCATCCTTTATATGGGGGAAGACTAGACCTAAACTCAAACTGTCTACCTTACATAGGTCTAAACAGTTGGGCGGGGCGGCACTGCCGGATTTCTTTTTATATTACTTGGCCGGGCAAGTCAGAGCTCTGAGTAGATGAATGCCTAATAATTGTTTGCCTAACTCGGAGAGTCATCTAGCTCATGCTGCAGGGACAGATTGCTTGTTGGGGTTTTTAGAAGTAGACAAACCTAATGTCTCTGGATTATTACCCTTACTCCGGTTGGCACGGTCAGTCTGGAGACAACTTAAACGAGTGGTTTGCTTTGTTGACGTTATAGCTGAAATGCCATTATGGAATAATTCCTATTTCTCGATGCTATTAAACAACCTGTCCACTCAATTCTGGACCTCATATTTCCTTGATTAAAGATTTATATGATCACAATGTCCTAATGTCCTTTGAACAAATGCAGAATAAATACAGTGTCCCAAGATCACAATTTTTCAGATACCTACAGCTTAGATCAGCAATTCAATCATATCTGCGTAACAGAAATATGACCCAAGCAATATCATCCTTCCCTTTGATAGGGATTCTCAAATCACAAGGCCCCCAGGGTCTTATTTCTACCCTGTATACTTATATGCTGTCCGCGGGGTCTGACTGCTTTATCGTCAGTAAGGGAGAGGTGGAGGTCTCTAGTTCCAGATATTCAAAATGAAGATTGGGAGGAGATTCTTGGTTCTCCAATCAGGGTGTCTCCATCAGCCAATAACAAAATGACTCAAATGTATATAGTGCACCAGTCATATCTGACCCCACTATGCCTATTTAGGATGGGGTGGTCCCAATCCTCAGAATGTTTAAGATGCCATACAATGGATGCAGATTTCATATATATGGTGTGGGGATGCCCAACTATTCTATCTTTTTGGAGCGAGGTGACCACGCTGTTAACCTCCCTCTTAGGCATTCCTGTTCCTCTCACTCCATTGGTATGTCTATTTGGGGTGCTGGAAAAAGAGATATGGGGACACCACGTCAAAATTCTTCTGCGGGAGACACGTTTTTTTAGCCAGGAAAATATTGGCCTTACGCTGGATGGGTAATTAACATCCTTCTCTTAGAGCTTGGATTGAACTGATAAATTCAATTATACCATACGAGCGGACACCAGGGGTTGCTTGGGGAAGTTTAATAAGATCTGGGATGTATGGAATGCATCTCACCTCATTATAACAGCGCGTAGATAGTGGTTTGTTATTAGCATAATAGCTGTACAGAAAATATATTGGCTTATACTTTATAGGTTTATTATGTCATCAGTGCTATGGAAGTTGTTTTGGCAGCAGGGTAGGAAGTTAGATATGTTGGTTGTAATGTATTATTCTGGGTTATGCATGGCCAAGCATTTGTATAGATGAATAAGGGTTCTTGTAACTACTCCTAGATTATCCATAGGCCTCGCAAGAGAATGAGGACCTGTGAAATTGAAATCTGTACTAATAACTCAATATGCAAGCCTGTTGGTTTACTTCCATTACAGATATTATGATAATTGTGTATACATTGCACTGGCTATTTACAAAATGTGTATATCTGTTTGTTGTTGTCTAATAAACAAATGAAAAAAACAAAAAAACACTGCGGATCCGCATCTAAATCCCCAACGTGTGCACATACCCTGAGGGCCTTTGTGGCGACATAGCATTTAATCTGAATTATCCAGACGTGTTATTTCAGTAGGCCCAGGGATATGTGCTAGAGTTCATGGGAGAATGATTGTTGACTCTTCTTGTCATTGAATTAATTTTCAATGGCTGACATTTGTTGGCTGCTGATTAGCAATTGTATCTGTCCTAGTATTGTTCTACTATCCTTGGGAAACAAAGGCACAACGTTTGTTAATATGTTGATGACCCATTGATGCTCTGAAAACAAAACAAAGACAATCTATGCATGTTGTTTGAACACTTCAACAGTGAGGGATGGCCTCCTACCTCCTTCCCCCAGGCCTGTGGAGGAATGACTGAATGAGAAGTTAAGAAAAATATTTAGACTTGAGAGTCCTCAGTGGTTGAATGAATGAGAAGTTGTGACCTATAAAAAGGAGTATCTGCCTGTGCTTAGGGAGACTCTACATTACACCAGACATGGCATCATGGCTCCAACTGAAGAAACACAGAGCTGCTTCATTAGCCATCACTGAACCCTCAAAGACGTTTAGAGAATCCAGGTTGAAATAATCAAGTCATCTGGCCTCGAACATCAATGGACTGTCAGCTTCCTAAGCTTGTCATTACATTCTCACTGTGGGGGCCCGCCAAGAGCGGGGAGTCACTGGTGGGTGTACACGGTCCTGAAAGAGGCTCTAATCCCGGCGAGTCAGTGGAAGGGAGTGATTCTGTAATTTGCACCATCTTGGGTATTTGCTGGGACGGTTCTATATACTATTGTGTGTTGGTGGTGCAATAAATTGCCACACTGTTTTACTCTCCCCTGTGTTCTGCCCACGGGGAGAGATGGGGTTCAGTGGTATGAGCCCTGGTCCATGCAGTCTTTCTAAAGACAGCCGGGCCAACGGACAAGAACACCCACTAACCCTGTGTCTCTACAGCCTGGCAAAGCATCACAAAGGAGGAAGCCCAGCGTTTGGTGATGTCCATGGCTTCCAGACTTCTACAAAGGATTACCAATTAACATTTTATTAATGGTAAAGTAAATTTATCCAATTACTTTTGCGTCCCTGAAATGAGGAGGCTTTGTAGAAAAATAGTTACAAATCCTAAACCTTTCAAAGGATATTTTTGTTTAACCACTTTAATTAAACCTGAAAGTCTACACTCAATTACATCTCCATTGTTTCATTTGAAATATAAAACAGTGGCATGCAGAGCCCAAACTATGAAAACTCGGTCGCTGTCCAAATATTTCTTCTTTCTATAATATATATACACACACACAGTGGGCGCCATAAATATAGAACAAGTCACCAATTTTCAAAGTACATATATTTCTAAAGGTGCTATTGACCAGATGTAGGTAACAACTCATCCAATCCACACAGGTAAAGAAATCAAACCATAAATGTCCATAAATTAAGTTATGTGTAATAATGAGAAATGACACAGGGAAAAAGTAATCACTGCATGAAGAAAAAAAGGCGCGAAAAGTTTTGGAAAGTCATGCCACCAGCTGAAATCAGTAATTAGAAAGCCTTGAACAGCTGTGAGACATGCAGCCGGGACTCGAACATATTATTCGAGCATGCCGAAGTCACTCAGCACACAAGCATGCATTATCCGAGCACGTTAGCGCATCATTAGACAGAAGTCCACGTAATACCGAGCAATCAGGACTGTTTAACTAACTGGAATAAAAAAAAAAAACACACAAAACATACCACTAATTCTGGAAAATTGATGACCGAGTAGCCCACGTAACTGAAGTTTACACCTTTCTCACGCACATAGCCACCATGGAGTTACCACCATACATGAAAATCAGAAGGACAAATTAAACGACACCATCACTTTCAATATCTTTTAAAATTCCTCACAAATGGTACAAAATGCTTTAGAAAAAAAATGAAGATAAAATGAGGATAAGCTGAGTGCCAGAGTCAGTACATCGCTGCCCATATGGGAATACCCAATCCCTAAAAACCAATATTTTCAGAAACAGACCAAATTCATTTTACTTACAACTCAAAAGTTGACTTTTTGGCCTGGTTTTCTTGCAGTTCCTTTAATTCTAGCTTGGAGTCTTCTAACTGTTTCTGGACGTCCACTAATTCACCTGCAGAAAGAATAAAGGTTACAAACTGGCGTGTAAAAACAAATGCCAGGAATCATTAACAGAACCCAGACAAGAAGAGTCTAGATTACAAGGATGCTTATAGTGCTTTCTCTTAGATTTTCAATAAAGGGAATCTGTCACTAGATTCCCTTTATAATGCCATCCAATCTGAGAGGAAAATGATGTAGAGACAGAGACCCCGATTCTAGCGATGTACCACTTACTGGGCTGCGCACAGTTTTTTTTTTATCTTGATAAAAATCAGGTTTACTAGTCCTCTAGTCATGATAATCTGTTGCCATGTAGTTCAACAGCACCCCCACCACTTATTGGCGGCTTTCTGCCTATGCACAGCGCACAAAGAAATCTGCCAATCAGTGGTGTGGGCGGGGTTATAAACAGCTCAACATTCAGAGAACTGCTACGGTATATCTGCAGTAGATAAAAGTGATATGAATAAGCTGCCCAGTAAGTGATATATCGCTGGAATTAGGTCCTATATTATGCTGCTCTCAGATGGGGTAGCCAAAACCTGGTGACAGATTCCCTTTAACAACTGAACAGTAAAAATACACAATTTATATAGAGAAGACAAACAACATTTTATAGATAGCACACAAAGTGTTTCGCGTATACCAATGCACATCTTTTACATTACCAAAGGCATGGCATTTCTCTGGAATATAAATAGTTTAGAAAAACACCAGAAAAACACCAGAAATTGTTAAAATACAGATGCTGTATCAAGAGAGCACCATATAACCTGGCCCCAGTAGGTCTAAGGATGCCGCCAGCCCTGTTCACTGTGGGAAGACAGTCCTACCCATATTATTCCTGTATTGCTCCTCACCCTTTCGACATTATATTGTCAGTACTGTTTTTCTGTACCTTGAAGAACTGACAATTCTAGGTGTACAATGCTGCAGCCACGTGACTACATAGTGCTCCTAGCAGTGTGAGGGGAAGAGGGACAAAGATAAAGTGGGAAGGACTCCCGACACCCACCTAAAGTGATCAGTGCCATCCTGTGGACCTTGGGGAGCAAGGAACGTGGCAAAGCAACACCTAAACACAGGGTCTGTTTCTTCCTGTGTTAAGACTAAAGAAACTGAGGCTTCCGCTGCTCTGCTAAGAGGACAGAAACAGCTATGACTGAAGAATAAAGAGATGAACACCACAACTATTATTTTCCTAAACACCACTGAGATAAAGCCGACATCTTCCTAGCACCTAAGAGGAATAAGGCCATCTACTAAACTACAATGGTAGATTGGGCCAGTGCTTCTCATGTTTTGTATAAACAGTTTATGTCTATACAGGAAAAGTCATCTGAAACCGTTCAAGGCCTTCTGTACATTATAGAAAAGCTCGCTAGCAAAAGGATATTCTGGATACTGCTACAATAAGGCAAACAACACAACCCTATCATGCGGATATGCTTGGGGCATTACCCTTACACATCTGCCAGAATGGAACCCCAGTTACATACCTCCCGATGAACCAATATTATGATGGAGAGACGCGTCGAGGTCATGGTGATATGGTAGCAATGTTGGGTATCTTGCATCATATTCACTTTACTTCTTCTCTGGCTTTTGTGTAAATTGTGGGATTTATATTGATTTACCCTCTCCCATTTACAGAGTTTCCACGCTGGGCATTAGAACTATAGCACTTTATTTGGCATTTATTATGTATACTCACAACATGTGGTGGGTCATTATGGTGTGTTTTTATGTGCGATTTACTTACTATTCCTATATGGATATGAATTTTGGTCCCTCCTGTTGGGGAGCTTTTATTAGGAAGGGTTGATATGGTAGAATAAGGCCATTTCAGGGTTTCCCAGGGTGAAACGACATGGAGCGGGGACGCAATATCGTGTTTTGATCTATGGTGCCAAACTTTGCTGTTTTGTAGGGGATTTATTTAGGGTTGCATTTGAGGGACAGCTTTATCTTCGCTCCTCTCCTCCCTCCCCCCCTTACCTCCTGCTTTTGTCACCTTACACCATACCGATGGAGATTTGATTGTGGCTGTTGTGTCGGATAAATTGCTCCCTTAGGCTAAGTTCACACTTGCGTTCGGCTGGTCTGCGTAAGGCTGCGTACTTTCTTCCTTAAGCTAAGCCTACTTCTGCATGCGTCCTGCGTACCTATCTTTCACATTGGGTATGCAGGGACATGCGGAAGCATGCGGCGTTTTGACGTGCCGCTGAACGCAAAATGTTGCATTCACATACTTCCACATGTCCCTGCGTAACCAATGTTAAAGATAGGTACGCAGGACGCATGCGGAAGTAGGCGGAGCTTAACGGAGGAAGTACGCAGCCATACGCAGACCAGCCAAACGCAAGTGTGAACCCAGCCTTACCCCCTCCTTTGAGCATGTGTTTTCGGGTAAACTGATAAAGCAGAAATCCTGCGGGGGTATGTAAACTTTTGAGCACAACTGTGTGTATCCCGACCCCACATAGGCTTGGCTGTGCATGTATTTCGTACGGGGAGAGGAGAGGAAACCACTGCTGGATGCCTCTGGTGGTAGCTTATCTCAAGAAACAGCAGGTTCGAGCATTTACATTTTAAGCCACTACTTATTTGTCCAGTTAAACTGCCACCACAAAGATCACAGCGCTCTTACTAACTTTTGCATTGGAAGCGGAAAACAATTAGGCTAAGTGCACACGTTCAGGATTATTCGCGTTTTTTTTCCGCGTTTTTTCGTGGCAAAAAACGCTTAAAAAACACATGAATTCAGCATCCTAATATTTAGAATGAATTCTGCTATTTTTGTGCACATGGTGCGCTTTTTTTCCGGAAAAAAACGCATAGCGGAAAAAAAAGCAGCATGTTCATTAATTTCGCGGAAAACTAGCGTTTTTCCCGCTATATTATTGAGCTAGAATGTTCAGGAAAAATTTGCAGTAAAAACGCGCAAAATCCGCGCAAACAACGCATGAAAAACGCATGCGTTTTTACCACTGAAAAAGCCCGTTTTTGCTCAGGAATTT
Source organism: Oophaga sylvatica (assembly GCA_033576555.1). Lineage (NCBI taxonomy): Eukaryota > Metazoa > Chordata > Amphibia > Anura > Dendrobatidae > Oophaga > Oophaga sylvatica. Next base: position 684,434,209 of record JARQOD010000001.1, read on the forward strand.
TCTGCAAACATTCCTGAACGTGTGCACTTAGCCTTAAAGGGGTATTTTGGCAGAATGCATTTATCAACCATCCACTGGTTAAGTAATAATACTAGATCACTGGTCGTCCAATAAGTTGGACTCCACAAATCAAGAGAATGGGGTCCCAGTTTTCCTTCTAGCCAGTCACAACATGAAAACTAAGAGGAGCGTGAATGGTATGATGATGTTGCTGTGCTCAGCTACTGACCGTTGTTCTATGGTTGTAATCTTGTGGCTGGTGGAATGTGACACTGGGTCCATTTTTCTGACACTTTGAAGGGGGAGGTTTTAGCATTTATCCAGTGGATAGATAATCATTCAGGTAAGAATACCCCTTTATCCATTTAGGAAAAGGTACAGTTTAATCAAAGCAAACTGGGCAAAATGAAGTTACTATATATTCCAAACCTATCAAACAATGATTATTGGGGAAAAAAACACAAAAACCTTCAACCGGGAATGAAATTTGTCACAGTGTATATGTGTAGTTTCTGAAAACAGTTATGATCTCGGTCATGAACAGGAGGAAGCTCACTATTAGGCCTTCCCTCTGGCCTTCCCTCTAGCACTCTGGCACCACTCCAATCCATCCTGCACTCTGCTGCACGACTAATACACTTGTCTCCCCGCTATTCCCCAGCCTCTCCTCTCTGCCAAGCCCTTCACTGGCTTCCTATCATTCAGTGGCTCCAGTTCAAAACCCTAACCATGATCTACAAAGCCATCCACAATCTGTCTCCTCCATACATCTGTGACATGGTCTCCCAGTACATACCCACACGCAACCTTCGATCCTCTCAAGATCTCCTCCTCTACTCCCCTCTTATCTCTTCTTCCCACAACCGCATACAAAGCTTCTCCCGTGCCTCTCCCATACTCTGGAACTCTCTACCCCAACACATCAGACTCGCGCCTACCATGGAAACCTTCAAAAAGAACCTGAAGACCCACCTCTTCCGACAAGCCTACAACCTGCAGTGATCCTCGGTCTACTGAACCACCGCACGATCAGCTCTTCCCTCTCCTAGTGTATCCTCACCCATCCCTGTAGACTGTGAGCCCTTGCGGGCAGGGTCCTCTCTCCTTCTGTACTTGTGTGTGCCTTGTATTGCTCATGTTTACTGTACTTGTCTATATTTGCCCCTCTTCACATGTAAAGCGCCATGGAATAAATGGCGCTATAAAAATCTATAATAATAATAATAAATATTAGGGACTTCATAACCTGCAAAACCACGTGTGGTTCATATGTTAACAAGCCCATGGCAAAATACATTTCTCCTATGTAAGGAAGCTGAATGGCACTGTTGAGTACCCAGACTCCCGAAGGTCCAGTGATTGCCTGCCATTTTCATCTTATCCTTCTTATTTGTCAGACATAGTTGATGTGTCCTCTTTCTGCAGATGAGCAACAGACTACTCACTATATCAGGGGAAGGGAACTTTTTTCAGCCAAGGGCCATTTGGATATATATAACCTCATTTGCGGGCCACACAAAATTGTCAATATAAAAATTATTCTGCTATATATGATTAACTCACCCATAATGTGGTGGCTAGAGCTGCTCATCTTTGGTGAGGCATGTGATGATAGGCGATATTCATGTTCCTATTCACAAAGGCTTTTCCAGCTTTGCATCGGTCAGGAGCGCTATCGACTCTTCGTGATAATGATGTTTAGTAAAAAACGGCTCACAGCAGTAAGTTTTTCCAAACACAGCTGTGTATTTCACTACCAGCTCCCAGCGTCTGCTGTACAGCGCTGGGAGCTCGCTGATCATTGGTCTCTCGCTGTCACACGCAGCGATGTGTGCTGCCTAGCGGGAGACCAACGATAGATTTATGTTCCAGTACATTCTGCAACGATTAACGATCAGCCGACTAATCGTTGATCGTTACTACGTGTCACACGCAACCATGTCGTTTCGACATCGTTGCAATGTCACCAAACCGGTGACGTTGCAACGATATCGTTCACGATATTGTAGCGTGTAATGGGGCCTTTACTGTTCATGTAATGCTTATAGAATGCAAGCAGAGGGAGGTCTGCTGTATACATCACATAGGAGACACTGAGACTGCTGCGTACACAGCAGCACACATCCAGGCAGGAGCGCAGAGAGGGCCAACGCCGCCCAAAAAGATTGTCCTGATGCCTGCACTTGCCAGTGACAGATGTAATCCACTGTTGTGCGCACCATGGCGGCTGTCAGTAGTTAACACCGTGTACGCAGACCTCTACAAAAGAATTCAAGGATCAGCAGTCAAAAAATGGGGCCTGCAGCCCAAGCACTGTGGCCCACCAGGAATCTGCATTAGGCCCAGCAAAAATTACATTTTTCCCAATCTCTGCTCTAGAACTACGTGTATGCAAGTCACTAAATCATGTCTACTACCATTCTTACTTGCTAATAACAATGAAGATGTCTAGTGCACTTGTTTCCAGAATTATATTAAACCCTTAGTGACCAACAATACAACTTAAAACTGAACTGCGATATAAGAGACCAGCATGCTCCTACTGGTGACAACCCAGCAGCTATCAGCTGTACACTATAGCTGACAACTTGCTGCATCAGCCATGATCATTGTTGGCACTGACCATGGCAATTTAACCCCTTAAATACTGCTGTCAATAGAGACTACAGCATCTAGCTAGTTAACAGTGTGTGGGGGCTCCCTCTTTAACCCCATCGGCACCCTGAGATCTTGATCGTGTTCTCCGGTATTTGCCATGGTAATTCATGGCCAAATAATGGCCTTAGGCCTTAGAGTCTGCCGGCTATAGTGGCCTGTTCAGTACTTAGAAACAATTCCGTGGTAATTTTTTTTAATTTTTTTTCATTCCTGTCATGTCACTTTGCATTAATTCCTCAAAAGAACCTGAAGGGTAAATAAACTACCTGAAAGCAATTTTGAATAGGTTGAGGGGTGCCGTTTTTTTAAATGGTCTCACTTTTGTGGGTTTTCAATATATAGGACACCCCAAAGTCATTTCAAAACTGAATAGGTCCCTAAAAAAAAAAATAAGTTTTGTACATTTCCTTGAAAAAAAATAAATTACTGCTACATTTTTAAACCTAAAATGCTGACAAAATAAAACAACATTTTACAAATGGTGCTGATGCAAAGCAAACATGAGGGAAATGTTAATTTATTAATGTTTTTGTGTGATATGACTATCTGGATTAAAGGAGATAATCATTCAAAATTTAAAGTTTGAAAATTTCTATTTTTTTTTTTTAAATTTGCCAAATTTCTGATATTTTTATAAATACTAAACATATGAACCTAAATTTACCATTATCATAAAGTATAATGCTTCACAAATAAACAATCTCCAAATCAATGAGATATGTTGAAGTGTTCCAGAGTTATTACTACATAAAGTGACAAGTCAGGTTCCAAAAATGTGGCCCGGTCATTAAGGGGTTAAAGATCACATAATCCTACCGTAATTTCTGCATCGGATTTTAGTAGCATAACAGTAGCTTAGTCTGCATAATATTGGGCTGGTCATTCAGAGAACAAAGTATAATTAAGCTAAGAGCATAACATCTGCCATGATCAAAGTCATATTGAAGTATACACCGATGACAAAGGGTGACATAACATCTTTTCAATAATCATTGTATGACACACTTGGAAAATACTGTAATTCGTCCCATTAATATGCATTTCCTGTTCCCATCTATAATATGCTTTGATTACACTTTCAGAAAGTGACATGGCTACATCACATACCGGTGTCTATTTTTACATCTGTGTAAAATGGACCGCTTGTGTCTCATCCCATTTCATATTAGGCTATGTGCACACGTTGCGTTTTTTAAGCGTTTTTGCCACGTTTTTACACAGCGTAATCGCTTAAAAAACGGTTACAAAACGCATCCCATGCAATCCTATGGGATTACGCATTGCTGTGCACATGCTGCGTATTTGTGTGGAGCGTAATCGCATCGCGTAAAAAAGCAGCAGGTCCATTATTTTGCCGTAATCGTGTCGATTACACCAGCATAGGAATGCATTGAAACGCTCACTTTACGCATGTGGCTATGCCCACCATGCGTGAAGTGAGTGCTTTATGTGCGGTTGGTACCAGGGTCTGGAGGAGAGGAGACTCTCCTCCAGGCCCTGGGTACCATATCCCTGTCAAAAATAGAATTAAAATAAAAAATATTGATATTCTCACCTTCCGGCAGCCCACGGAGTCTTCCGGCTCCTCAGCGAAGTTGCCACCAAGTTCCGTTCCCAGTGATGCATTGCGAGAATCACCCAGATGACGTAGCGGTCGAGTGACCGCGACATCGCAAAGGTCATTCTCGCAATGCATCCCTGGGAACGGAACTTGGCGACAACTTCGCTGAGGAGCGGGAAGACTCCGGGGGGGGGGGGGAAGGGGGGCGCCGGAAGGTGAGAATATAAAATTTTTTTTTTATTCCTTTTTAACTTAACTCATTAGTAAACAGTTGGTCACACTTGTCAGCACTATGCGTGACAAGTGTGACCAACCTGTCAATCAGTTTTCCAAGCGATGCTACAGATCACTTGGAAAATGCTGGCATTCTGCAAGCTAAAAACGCTTGTAAAATGCTTGTGTTTTGCAGGAAAACGCATACTATGTATGCGTTTTACCCGCGGCGGGGAGTTGCGCAAATGCTCTGCAAAATTACAGAGCATCTGCGCAACATGTGCACATAGCCTAAAAGTTCAAGGGGGTGTTGACATTTTTTTTTTTTTTTACTAGGGGACTGTACTTCCCCTGTATGAAAAGCAGGCAGCAACATACAGGGAGAAAAAAACGTCCTCACAATAGCTTAGAACAGACATTTGCCTGTGTGAGACATGTAATGACAGACAGCTTGCTGTCACTGCAGATTGATTACAAGTGTAGCACTGAGACTAACACCGGTTATTTTTTTACCTTTTCTTTGTCAGTGTAGCGGGAGGTTCAGCACAGCAGAGCTGATCTTTGTCCCATTACATTCAAGCCTCACAGTGCTGTCACCTCAGCTGTACTCCCCCCCCCTTCACTGCCCCACAGTGATTATCATGAGATGAAAGCTAAAAAGTGTTAGTAATGTAGTTTACTCAGTTCTGCAGCCAATATTAGGGGACGCGGAAAGCTTAACATGCTAAAACTTCAAAAAGGTTCTTTTGAAGTTCACAAATGTGGTGGCTGCACTTATTAAGAAGCACACCACCTTCAGAGCTTTTTCTCAATTATCTACAGCTTAAATCATTTCACCATTAAATAGTCGAAGTGTAATCCTGCCAAACAACAGCCGATTTATACCTTCTAGTCTCTTTAAATGGATATTCCTTTCAGCATTTATTGCATATCCATCAGATAAACCAGAAATATCTGATAATCATGGGTCTCACACCTACAGTATATTGAGGACCCTTCTAGGTGTAGGGACTTTGTCTTTTTTTCCCCTTTATAAGAGTCAATGGTAATGGAGCTGTATGGATCATACAAGACAACATAGAAACGAAGACAACTACAAAGTATAAAAATCGATTTACCTTGAAGGTTCTGAAGAAAGTAGTCTTTGGCAGTTACATTGTTCTGTAAACTCTCCTGTAAAAAATGTACAGAAAATTACCTTTATTTCAAGAATAGATAAAATGCACAAACAATACTGTAAGCCCTGCCAAAAGTCTTTCAGTAACAACATGTTATGCTCTGTGAGACAGTGAGTGAATATGTGTTGAATGGGGTGTACATTTCACCTAGGTATAAGGGAAATGTGTGGCTTTGTAAACCTAGTGGTAGAGAAAGGTCACTACACCTTACATTCATTACACACTTGCAGCTCAGGCCTGAAATCACTCAGGTGTTAATTAGGAGACCAGAAGTAGGTGTGTTGAAACACAGTCTCCAGGAGTGGGAGCTGGCTTAGTCTGAACACAGGAAAGGTGTCCCGGCACAAGAAGCAGTCTCCAGGAGTGTGGGAGCTGGCTTAGCCCGGACACAGGGAGGTGTCCCGGCACAAGAAGCAGTCTCCAGGAGTGGGAGCTGGTTTAGTCTGGACACAGGAAGGTGTCCCGGCACAAGAAGCAGTCTCCAGGAGTTTGAGCTATCTCAGTCTGGGTGCAGGAAGGACCCCGGACACAGGAGTAGTCTCAGTGCGAATCCGTGCGAATAGCGGCTGAATAGGAGTGGATCTCTCTCAAGTCTGGACTCTGGAGGGGCCTTCAGACACAAGGAGGAATATCTGTGAAACTCCATGCTGGTAACATATATCATATGTGTTGTTTTGGGTCAGGCTGGTAGAGCCGGGACCCGGATAGACAGGGCAATCGATCTATGTGTAATTAGTGGCTAGACAAGCCCAGGTTTTCTGTTTATGCTTTATTTTTATCTGTTTGCTGTGGACTTTAATAAAGCTGGTTGCGGCCAGTTTTCATCAGAACTGCTGTCTGAATGAACTGTTTTCGTGTCACTCTGTCTACCCAGACAGCGATCCTAGAGCTATATCCCCTGGAAATGCTACAATTGGCGGAGAATGCTGGGGCAGCGCAGTGGCTGATACAGTTAGTGCTGGAGGGTGCATGCAGCACGGTGGCTTAGAGACAGCAATAAAGGTGAAGTCTGTTGAAATAGCAGCAGAGAAAACAAAAAAAGTGTGTCAGCAGAAACGTCTGTTTGGAGCAGTCTTAAAGAGACAGTAGCCCTAATAGACTTTGCAAAGAAAAAAAAAAAAAAAAAAAAAAAGAGTGTCTGCACAGCAGAGCTGAATTTTTTTCTATGGAAAAGACTGTAGAGTGTGTATGTCTTGAGTGAAGACTGCCGTTGTTAAGACAGAGAAGTCTGACAGCATGGATGACAGCATGGAGTCGCGGTTTGAACAAATGGCGCAAATTAATGTGCAACATAAGACTGCCGTAGTTGAGACAGATAAGTCCGGCAGTATGGAGGAGTTTGTTAAGAAACACCTGCAGAGCCTGCAGCAGATCCGGCAGAGCATGCAGAGCTGGCGGCAGCAGCAGCAGGAGGCTAACCGGTTGTTTCTTGAGGAGATTGCAGCACTAGAAAAACCTCTCAGCGCCTCGTCCCCGAGTAATGTTGTAAAGGCACCTGCGTTGCCTACAGGAAAGAAGGAGTGCGAGTCTGCTGTCAGCAAACTTGGTCATGGAGTTGAAGAGGTGATAGTGGACCACTACACCCAAGCATGTCCTCCTGAGGTACAGCCGTCTGAGAGGTTGTTACTTCCGAGTTCCCGGACGCCGAACTCTCCCGGTAAGAGCGTTCCAGCTGTTGGGGACATGGGGTATGCTGATAAGCGGGTTCAGGCCCGAGGGGACATATGGGAGGGTGATTGTGATGGACAGTGTTGGAGATGTCGTGAAATTGCTGCCGGCTGTTCACTAGAGGGGGAGCCTATGTGCCGTGATGTTGGCAGGTCCCTCTCTCCCTGCGCAGAACCTGTGTGTGTGTCCACCTCAGCCGAAGAGACTGGACCACAGGTGTCCCCGGTGGTTGTAAATGACTGCCCAGCACAGGTCCTCTTGGACTCAGAGAGTCCAGTGACTTCCGTATGTGACAGCCTGATTGATAGGGACTTCATCCCTGATAAGCACCTGAGTGTGGTGTACATCCATGGAGACACCAAAGTCTACCCAGAGACTGCCGTGGACTTGGTCCCCAAACTCGGGGAGGTTTCATGTGAAGTGGGGGTAGTGAAGACCCTGGTGCACCCCGTCATATTGGGTAATGACTTTCCCCAGTCTAAGGATCTCTGGGGGAAAAATGTTTCTGATGGACAGTGTGATGAAGCTCCTATTGAGGGTGCGCAGTCCCGAGGGGCGGAACACAATGCTAGTGGGCCGTTAAACTTATGTGATAATGATGATAACCATGATAATGATGATGATGATCATGATAATGATGATGACCATGATAATGATGCTGATAATGATAGTGATGATGATCATGATAGTGATGATGATACTGATCATAATCATGATAATGATATTGATAATAATGATGACTGTGATAGTGATGAAATTCCTTTGCAGGTGATGTTGGGAGACGAGGATGGTGGTTCTCGGGAACCGAGTGTCCCTGACTTGCCTGTGTCCTGTGACGGTTTTGAGAGTGAGCCGTGGCGAGAACCCTCTCTTAAAACGGCCCACGAAAATATAAATGTTCTAAATGAGGTTTCCCAAGAGCCTGGCTCTGAGGAGAGGTTTCTTCATGTTGCCATAAACACTGAAGTCCAGGGAGAGGTCGTGAGCCAGCTCCTAGTACCTGAACTATATAGAAGTATAGTGCTGGGGTTGTCACATAGTCACATACTTGAGGGACCAGATGGTGAAGTTAATGTTGTGAATGACATGTTAACTAAGGTTCCAGATCAGGATGTGAATGAAAATGAATTGTATAACCCTGACAGTGGGCAAGATGTGAATGAAAATGAATTGTATAACCCTGACAGTGAGCCAGATGTGACTGAAGAAGTAGAGTATAGGACGAACGGTAGGGCTTCTGGGCATGTCCTGCTAGAAGAGCCTGAAGGTGGGGAACTGGAGAAAAGTGAAAAACCCCCTATGCCTTCTGTGATAGTTGGTGACACATGGTCAGTGCACCAGGGACAGGAGGTATGTGAGTTTCTGAGGAAGAGTCAGCAGAAGTGTTCTGATGTGCCGGGTCGTACTTTTCTGGCCAGGCACTATATCGAAACTGAGTCCGGCCCTAAGGTCAAGATGAAACCGTGCAGGATACCCGAGGCCCGCAGAGAGTATAGGCCTGGGAGGATACAGGGTAGTGCGGATGCTTCAGATGAAGAGAAAGCTGATGTTGGTGATGACAGTGGTGAAGATGAAGTTGATGAGGGCCATGATTGGTCCAGAGTTCACTGTCTCTGTTGGATTGTTGACCAGCCCTCCGGTCTGGATGACCAGCCCTCTGGTCTGGAGAAGAGGGAGGGGATATGTGAGACAGTGAGTGAATATGTGTTGAATGGGGTGTACATTTCACCTAGGTATAAGGGAAATGTGTGGCTTTGTAAACCTAGTGGTAGAGAAAGGTCACTACACCTTACATTCATTACACACTTGCAGCTCAGGCCTGAAATCACTCAGGTGTTAATTAGGAGACCAGAAGTAGGTGTGTTGAAACACAGTCTCCAGGAGTGGGAGCTGGCTTAGTCTGGACACAGGAAAGGTGTCCCGGCACAAGAAGCAGTCTCCAGGAGTGTGGGAGCTGGCTTAGCCCGGACACAGGGAGGTGTCCCGGCACAAGAAGCAGTCTCCAGGAGTGGGAGCTGGTTTAGTCTGGACACAGGAAGGTGTCCCGGCACAAGAAGCAGTCTCCAGGAGTTTGAGCTATCTCAGTCTGGGTGCAGGAAGGACCCCGGACACAGGAGTAGTCTCAGTGCGAATCCGTGCGAATAGCGGCTGAATAGGAGTGGATCTCTCTCAAGTCTGGACTCTGGAGGGGCCTTCAGACACAAGGAGGAGTATCTGTGAAACTCCATGCTGGTAACATATATCATATGTGTTGTTTTGGGTCAGGCTGGTAGAGCCGGGACCCGGATAGACAGGGCAATCGATCTATGTGTAATTAGTGGCTAGACAAGCCCAGGTTTTCTGTTTATGCTTTATTTTTATCTGTTTGCTGTGGACTTTAATAAAGCTGGTTGCGGCCAGTTTTCATCAGAACTGCTGTCTGAATGAACTGTTTTCGTGTCACTCTGTCTACCCAGACAGCGATCCTAGAGCTATATCCCCTGGAAATGCTACAGCTCCTAAGAAGTGGTGAGGCACTCGGTCCCTCATTAGTTGTGGCTAGTGTTGTCCCATCATACGCCTCACCATGACGGCAAAGTGATTATGGGCAAAAGCTAAGACGGAACCTTTATCATCTGCCAGACGGGCACAGAAATAAGACTGAAGAAGGGTATATGGTGGTGTTGAAGAGTCCGATGTATGTGCGTTTATAGGAAGCGATCCAGGTCTACCACTTTCGGATGTATGTGGATGTAAGTCATGATATAATGCTAACTACAAGAGGTCCATCCTTTATTCATTGCTGTGACTGTAAATTTAGCTACACAGAGAAGTTATTTAGAAAGGGCGATCTCTACTGCAAGTGAGGACATTTCATTATACATGCCCATAAACGCAAAAGCGGAAAGAAAATAACCAAGGGGACAACTATCCCTAAAAGTATTTCCCGTAATATTTAGATAGATTTAAACTTGTTTTTATGTAGTACATGATATATTCTATTTTAGTATAAAATATTTGAAAAAAAAATAGAAATATAAACTTATTTTTTAGCTCTGCTTTTTATTTTGTATCTCATGTTTGCGAAGAGATTCGACAGTTTGCATTACGATCTCCACACAAGAAAATAGATGCCATCAATTGTGCCAGAACAGTCACATATATGCTCTGCCGATACATTTAAAGGGAATCTGACAGCAGGTTTTTGTTATGTAATCTGAGCAAGCCATGATGTAGCAGCAGAGACCCTGATTACAGTGCTGTATCACTTATTGGGCTGTATAGTGCTGTTTCAATACAATCAGTGTTTTATCAGCAGGACATTATCATCAGCAGGAGATTATCAGTACTGTATAATTGGCCTTGTATAGCCTATTTCAACCATGGCCAACCATTGATTAGCTGTTCTCTGTCACTATACAATGTACACAGTGGTGTGGTGTGCGAAGGCATATCCACATCTCAACAACTGAGATCTGCTAGATCTACAGCTAAGAAAACTGGGATCATCGTAACTGCTGCACCCTGTAAACTAAGAGATATATCACAGTAATCAGAGTCTCTGACCCTACCTCATGGTGCTGTCAGATTACATAGCAAAAACCTGCTGACAGATTTCCTTTAAAAAACAAAAAAATATACATTATAAGTTTAATACAATATCAAAGTGCAGCTCTGTACTCTTCAAAACAGCTGTGGACTATAGTGCTGGCAGCCACATTGGTTCAGGAAAAGGTTAATTAGCTAAGGAAAGCAATATATGTGAAACGTTGAATTATTATTATAAAGATAACATTTTATATATTGTTTAACAATATATAAAACTGTAAAAAGTTGTTCAAAGCTGACAGACTAACCCACATAACTACTCTGTACGTTCCTGAACATCATCACTAGCAATAATGCTGTACATAAGTAATGAAGACGTGCATTCATAAAGAAATAGAATTGTACTTTGAACGTTACCAATTTATGACACTGATAATAAACTCTACAAAGGATTTATAAGGAGCTCCATACAGAAACAATGGATGATGAAACACAGGAATGGTGGGGGGAAAAAACAACCTCCAAAAGTTACTTCAGTTTTTCCCTTACGTTTCTTGACATGGTGAAGTCATAACTATTTTGCCAGGTTTAAAAAAAATAAAAAATGCAAGAAAACACAGCAATTATGAAAATTTTTAATACAAATAAAGGAAAAAAAAAAAGTGTGTGTTAATGGAGGTCTGCAAAGAGAGTGGTATGTAGTGTACCTTGGCTTGTACTACAACTAGAGACTGCTGAAAGACGAAGGTCTGTAATTAGCGTTTCTTATTATTGATTATGCAGTAATAAAACCTTCAGTGAAATAGAAGACTGAGAAAATATGAGGCTTCATGTTCTAATTCAGGGTGGGATATATGGAATAAATGAAAAGTGGTAAGCCTATAGCGTGAGCCTGAGGCCACTAGCTAAAACTGAATGAAACAGATGTGTTGGGGACACTGTGTTACGTCATTGCTAAGTATTACAGGTTCTAATCCTGCACTTAGTGCAACCTTCCTTGCAGTCCTTCGGTCCACAAAATAATAGAGAAGCATGTGACCAGAAATGTCCATCACTCTCCTTCAATTGAAAAAAACATTACGGATGGGGGGGAAAAAAAAAAAAAAAAAAAAATCGGTTTTAAATTGGAGGAGGCTGACAGGCAGGCCTGGACACATGCTTCTCCACAAAAAGCCATTTTGTGGACAGGAGAGCTGTGTAGTCTGTAAGAAAGGCTGTACTAACAAGTGCACAAGTGCAGACGGAGGACCTGTGATACCACAACATTATGTCCCCAATATAAGAGGCCAACCCCTTTAAAGTGGTTTTTATCCTAAGTAGCCTATTCATTAAGACTGGAGTTTCACTTCAGGCCACTTACATCAAATCATTTATCTTCAGTGCCTCTGTTGAGCCTTGCTAGAAATAAAGCATTTCTGGTGTAAAAAAAAAAAAAAATCCCAGCACATTTGTGGAATTTGACGGGCAGGAATAGCCTTGACCCTTCTCAAGCACCATCCATTTTGAAGGAGCCACTTTAAACCGGCATGAAAACACGCTAGTGTTGACGCTGATCTTAATGCGTAGATGTGCTGGGGTCAGACGCTCCTGATTCAGGAAGAAGAACACATCTCTTCATAAATCAGCAGCGTCAGATGAGTCAGGGACACCGGTGTGTGCCTCGTCACAGATCCCACTCAAGTCTCTATGAGCAGTGGTCACCGCGCCCAATTTGTTGCAGTTGAATGAAGCTGGCATGAGAACACCAAAAGTTGCTACATTTTAGCACAGCCTTGATTTGCACCAAAATGATGTGATTTTTCAAAGGTTTTTAAGCCATAATACTGGCATAAAAGCTTTGAAGAATCAGGCTCCAAAAGTTGCAACATTTTTGTGCACCCAAATATGACTTACAGTGCTCTTCTACTTCAAAGACACTATCTGCACATTTAAACATTTTTTTGGCAATTCTGAAATCTTAAAATATTTGTTTCACACTGGCCATTACAGCAAACACATTAAGCTGACTTTCCTGCTTAATTAGCTTTGCTGTGTAAACTCAGGACACGTCAGCAGAGCTTGAGGGATTCGACACCTCGAATAGCAGGTATTTCTCGTGTTGTCATCTGCATGACTGCACGAGAAACACTGGCGGCTCTGATCAGTGGTAAGATCCTTACAGCCGGTCAGAGAGCCGCAGCTCCCACGCTGTTAGAGGACAGCATGACCCTGCAGCTGTGACCGGAGGTAAAAAGTTTACCTATGTCACAGTAATAGGCTGATGGAACTACTACTTCCATCAGACTACGCCTGATGCTGCTAATAACAGCGAGAGCAGGCGGCAGCTAATGGGAGTATTAATCAGCCGGCGCATGCACTATAAATAAACAAAGAAAAATGACGTGGGTTCCCCTGTATTTTTGATAACCAGCCAGGGTAAACTGACAGCTACGGGTTGCAACCCTCAGTCGTCAGCTTTAACAAGGCCGGTTATCAAGACTAGAGGGGCCCCCATGTTGTTTTTTTAAATAATTTAAAAGAAAATAAAAAATAAAAAAACAGCATGGGGTCTCCCCCATTATTGACAAACAGCCAAGCTAAACCACACAGCTGGGGGCTGACATTCTCAGGCTGGTAAGCGTACATGGATATTAGCCTCACCAGCCTAATAGCAGCCCACAGCCACTCCAGAAAAGGTGCATCTGTTACATGCGCCAATTCTGGTGCTTTGCCCGGCTCTTCCCACTTGCCCTTTGGCAGTGGCAAGTGGGGTTCATAGGTTCATATCACCTTTGTATAAAACACCTATCCATTACTAATCCTATTGTTATATTGTAAATAAACACACAGCCAGAATAAAGTCCTTTATTTGAAATTTAACCCCTTCATGACCCAGCCTATTTTGACCTTAATGACCTGGCCAATTTTAACAATTCTGACCAGTGTCCCTTTATGAGGTAATAACTCAGGAAAGCTTCAATGGATCCTAGCGATTCTGAGATTGCTTTTTGTGACATATTGGACTTCATGTTAGTGGTAAATTTAGGTTGATAATTTTTGCGTTTATTTGTGAAGAAAATGGAAATTTGGCGAAAATTTTGAAAATTTCGCAAATTTCACATTTTTATTCTGTTAAACCAGAGAGTTATGTGACACAAAATAGTTAATAAATAACATTTCCCACATGTCTACTTTACATCAGCACAATTTTGGAAAGAAAATTTTTTTTTTGTTAGGAAGTTATAAGGGTTAAAAGTTGACCAGCAATTTCTCATTTTTACAACAAAATTTACAAAACCATTTTTTTAGGGACCACCTCACATTTGAAGTCACTTTGAGGGGTCTATATGGCAGAAAATACCCAAAAGTGACACCATTCTAAAAACTTCACCCCTAAAGCAACTCAAAATTACATTCAAGAAGATTATTAACCCTTCAGGTGCTTCACAGGAACTAAAGCAACGTGGAAGGAAAAAATGGGCATTTTAATTTTTACAACAAAAATTTTCTTTTATCATCAATTTTTTAATTTTTACATGGGCAACAAGATAAAATGGATCGTAAAATTTGTTGGGCAATTTCTCCTGAGTACGCCGATACCTCATATGTGGTCCTAAACAACAGTTTGGGCGCACGGCTGGGCTCAGAAGGGAAGGAGCGCCGTTTGACTTTTTGAATAGAAAATATGCTGGAATATTTAGCGGTTGCCATGTCCCATTTGGAGAGTTCCTGTGTGCCTAAATATTGGAGCTCCCCCACAAGTGACCCCATTTTTGGAAACTAGACCCCCCCAAGGAACTTATCTAGATGTGTAGTGAGAACTTTGAACCCCCAGGTGCTTCACAGAAGTTTATAACGCAGAGCCGTGAAAATAAAAAATCATTTTTTTTCCTCAAAAAATGATTTTTTAGCCCCCTATTATTTATTTTCACAATGGTTACAGGAGAAATTGGACCCCAAAAGTTGTTGTACTTGAGAAAGTACTTTTTTTTTCACAAAAATTTTCTTTTAGCCTCAGTTTTTTCATTTTCACATGGGCAACAGGATAAAATGGATCCTAAAATTTGTTGGGCAATTTCTCCTGAGTACACACATACCTCATATGTGGTCATAAACCACTGTTTGGGCGCACGGCAGGGCCCAGAAGGGAAGGAGCGCCATTTGACTTTTTGAATGGAAAATTAGCTCCAATCGTTAGTGGACATTATGACGTGTTTGGAGAGCCCCTGTGAGCCTAAACAGTGAAAAAAAAACACAAGTGACACCATTTTGGAAACTAGACCCCTTAAGGAACTTATCTAGATGTGTTGTGAGATGTGTTGCTTCACAGAAGTTTATAACACAGAGCAGTGAAAAGACGGATTTTGGTAAGACCTTACCTGTAAAATCCTTTTCAGCGAAGGAAGGAAGGGAGACACAGTCATTACTAGTGGGTAGGCGGAGCCCACACAGGATAGAACACCTCAGATTAAAAAGAGTGTTGACCGGCCCCTCCAGCTTGGGCTCCTCCTACTCCAGCTCTCCAGTCCGTACACAAGCTAAGGAAGAGCAAATATCACCAGCGGAGCAACATAACCCCTTCTGAATAACTTCAGAGAAAAAAACAAGAAGACAGGTTATGCATATAACAGAAAAAACCACACAGTCCCAGGTACTACTCACTGAACCTGACCACTGCGATGAGCTGGCAATGCTGGAACAGAGCCTTAGCGCGCCGACCTCAGCCCAGATAATCGCTATCAGAGAAGGGTCACGCCGCATCTGAAAACACAACAACACACTTCTGCCATGGGAGGGATCTGTGTCTCCCTTCCTTCCTTCGCTGAAAAGGATTTTACAGGTAAGGTCTTACCAAAATCCGTCTTTCAGCAGCAGATGGAAGGAAGGGAGACACAGTCATTACTAGTGGGACGTCCCAAAGCAGTCCAGAAATTAAGGGTGGGCAAAAAACCAACAGAGGCAGATTCCCCACAACTTAGATAAATGCGCAACTAGCGCTAAATACAAGTTAACAAGAACTTTAAACTACGGCCGCCTGCAGGACCCTACGTCCTAAGGCCGCATCAGCGGAAGCACTGACGTCCACCTTATAAAATTTCGTAAACGTGTGGACGGAGCGCCAGGTCGCCGCCCGCAGAGCTGAGCTGCCGAGGCTCCTTGATGAAAGGCCCACGATGAACCCACAGTCCTCGTGGAGTGAGCTCGAATCTTAACCGGGCAAGGTTCGCCCTTAAGTCGGTAAGCCTCTAAAATGGCCGACCGAATCCAACGAGCTATAGAGTCCTTGGAAGCTCGTTGACCACGTCGACGACCTGCTGGAATCACAAACAGAGAATCCGACTTCCGAAAACTTTGAGTAATAGACAAATAGAACTTCAAAGCCAGCACTAAATCCAAAGTGTGCAAAGCCCGTTCCTTCGCATTCCTCGGCTCCGGACAGAGCGAGGGCAACACAATATCCTGGTTAACATGAAATTGTGACACCACCTTAGGAAGAAAGTCGCCCCGTGTGCGAAGCACTACTCGATCCGGGTGAAACTCCAGAAAAGGAGGCGAGCAAGAAAGAGCCGCCAACTCAGAAACCCTTCTCAAAGAAGTGACCGCCACTAGGAAGGCAACCTTCCAAGAGAGCAAAGAAAGGCTAACAGAGTCCATAGGCTCAAAAGGCCCATGTTGAAGAGCCTCCAAGACAAGATTGAGCCGCCAAGGAGACACAAACGCCTTCCGCGGGGGAAACTGACGGGTTACTCAGCGAAAAAAGGAATGTACGTCCCTAAGCGAAGCGATAGCCTTCCGAAACAGCAAGGACAAAGCAGAAACCTGCCCCTTCAGAGTGCTAACTGCCAAACCCTTGTCCAGCCCGTACTGCAAAAAGGCCAACAAATTGGGAATGGAAAAAATCCTCGGGTTCTTTGAAGAACCCGAACACCACGAAAAGGAAATTAGACCTACCGGTAATTCTTTTTCCAGGTAGTCCCTCAGGACAGCACAATGGAGGATGTCCTCCCTTGACCTATAGCGGGACAGGATCACAGAGAGGTTAAAAGGCCCCACCCACCTCCACCCTCCAGTGTTTTTTCAAAGTACCACCGAAGGATGGCAGGAAATGGTCTAAAACGCGCCCTTACAAACGCGTATGTAAGAAACCATTGAACAGCTTCTTCTATATCTCTAGCCTTGGCAACTCGACGGACCATCCACCAAAGATTGATCCCTTGCAATCCTAAAGAGAAACATAAGGGAGGGAATTAAGGGTGCTGTCCTGAGGGACTACCTGGAAAAAGAATTACCGGTAGGTCTAATTTCCTTTTCCCCTTACGTCCCTCAGGACAGCACAATGGAGAATACCAAAGAAACATCCCAGGGTGGGAACAGAAGCTCAAGGACAAAAGTCCCAGGTAAGAACCAGGCTAGATATAAAAATGATCTGAAAGATCAAAAGAAATATAGATATCTAAAGAAATTCGTAAAGATAATCACAGTAGTGAGTGTCCGATATATGTTTATAATGGCCAATTCCAGTATGAATGTGGTAAACCAGATATGCCGCAGAGACGGAGAGTGAAACACAGCCGTTGTACCCCAATACCACTAATGAACCGCAGAAAATTACAGTTATTGTGATAGATATAGACACCGCAGCCACAGAATAGCCTTAAAAATCTTATTGCCCAGCCAAAATATTGTGATAGTTACAATCACCACACGATGAGGACTGTACAGACCAGTAATCGGCTGGATGTGCTTAACAACACGGGACTGTTCCTTCATTGGTCCTCCTGGGCTCAGATTAAACCTTGGTTAGAGACCGGCTTACCATACTACGAGGAGACCTGCAGGACAGAGACCCTGGACTGCTGAAAGATCAAGCCGAATAACAGTTAGTACATGGAAAATGGCAGAGCATTGGGATGTATGTACCCTACTCATTCTGGAGATCATGTCTACTCCAAAACCTTAGAAGTCTCAACACCCAGTAAGGGTTGGATATTATTGTAACTAAGGAAATACTCCATCTGGCAGGTAATATCTCCTGCTAGTACCAACATTGGGCTTCTCAGTAGGAGTGTTAAAAGAAAGATATGGATCACCACTCTTGCTTTACTGATGTTAGACACGGGGAGTCTGGACTCTGGAAACGATGACAGTAAGCGGTGGGGGGGGGGGGGGGATGTTGGTAAAAATCCTTTGACACAGGATATTTGACTGTCTCTATGTGAGTTATTAGCTACGACATTATATATACAGTATGTGCCAAATTATTTATATATTATATCGTAAAAGGCAACTTTCTTAGAGATGTTTATACACCCCGACTGCCCTGGTGGGAGGAACCATATTTTAAAACTAGAGGGAAGTAGTTTCCTTCCTCTCCAGATGGAGATTTTTTACTGTGAGTCAGAAGGACTATGAGGCCTTAACTGTAAGAGACCTGGATACAGATTCTCTTACATTAGGAGCCCTGACTGCTGTACAAGCAGTGGGTATGAGATCTTCTGCCACATGACAGTGCCGCCGATTTGCCATAAAGTACAAAGGCAATAATGCCGACCCTGGTAAACGTAATACAACGGATTTAGGGGTCAAGAATCTGTTTACCGGGTGTTGATCAAAGACACTAGTCCGACTGCCATATGTGGAGACAGGAAGGTTTCCTCCTCACTTCATGAGATTTCCTGCTTTCAGCACAGTAGTATGTCCACTTACAGGATGAGCCCAAAAACGTCTGTCTCCCTTTAAAACCAACTATGGAAGAGACTTGCCTTTAATCCTCAAGGCAGTAACTCACTTGAGAGTTCTGTTCCAATCCTGAAGAAATGCTAAGTTACTAGGCCAATTCAGGCATAGCTGAACATCTGGCTAAGCCTAGTTGCAAAGAATGAAGCAACCGAAGCTGGACCTGGGTTCTAAAATATAAGGACTCTATAACCAGAGTTGGCCCGAGACAAATGTGAAGTGGTGGGCCGACCATACACTGTGCGGCCACACAATAAGGCACCAGTCAGAAGGTCTAAGCCAGAGACACAAAACCACAATGTCCGATGTACTATGAAGCACTGAGGTAATATAACACACGAATGACACGTCTCGAGGCACTGAAGCATTATGATGCTATATGCACAGAAGCACTATGATGCAATATTATTACAGCGGCATCAATTCCATGGTGCTGTACATGAGAAGGGGCCACACACAAAGCCACAGACACAGTCCACAGCAAACAAATTCCCAATGACAGGGTGATACCGAAGGGAGAGAACCCAGTCCCCGCGGACCCACAACCTGATGCATATAATGCAGAAAGACTATGATGCAGTATGATGCAATAAAATGCACCCAGCCACTATGATGCAGTATAATTCATACAGACACTATGATGCAATACGATGCAGAAAGACACTATGATGTAATATGATGCAATATAATGTAGAAAGACACTATGATGCAATATGATGTACTATGATGAAATATAAAGCAATGTAATGCAGAAAGACACTATGAGGCATAGACACTATGATGCACCTTGATGCACAAAGACACTATGATGTAATATAATGCAATATAATGCAGAAAGACACCCATGCAGAATGATGGACCTTGATGCAACCTGATGCATAGAGGCACTATAAAGCAACATGATGCAATCTGCTGCACAAAGGCACTATGAAATACCAAGATGCACCCTGATGCAAAATGATGTAATATGATGCATAGAAGTCCTATGTAGAACTATATAATATAATGCATAGAGGTACTATGAAGTACTATGATGCCCAAAGGCACCCTGATGTAATATGACGCATAGAGACACTATGATACAAAGTGATGTACAGAGGCACTCAATATGATGCATAGAATCAATATGAAGTCTAGAGGCACTATGATGCAATACGATGCCCAGAAGCACTTAATATGATGCATAGAGACACTATGATGCAATACGATGCCCAGAAGCACTCAATATGATGCATAGGGGAACAATGATGGAATCTGATAAATGATGTAATATAACCCATAAAGGCACTATGAAGCATTCTGATGCAATATGGTGCACAGAGGCAATCAATATGATGCATAGAAGCACTATGATGCCGTACCACGCACAGAGGCACTCAATATGATGCATAGAGACAACATGATATATGATGTAATATGACACAAAGGCACTATGAAGCACTATGATGCAGTACAATGCACAGGGGCAATCAATATGATGAATAGAGACACCATGATGCAATACAATGCACAGGGGCACTCAATATGATGAATAGAGGCCCTATGATGCAGTACAATGGACAGAGGCATTCAATAAGATGCATTGAGGAACAATGATGAAATATGATATATGATGTAACATGACACAAAGGCACTATGAAGCGCTATGATGTCGCACTCTGATGCAATATGATGCACAGAGGCACTCAATATGATGAATAGAGGCCCTATGATGCAGTACAATGCGCAGAGGCACTCAATATGATGAATAGAGGCACTATGATGCAGCACAATGCACAGAGGCACTCAATAAGATGCATTGAGGAACAATGATGTAATATGATATATGATGTAACATGACACAAAAGCACTATGAAGCGCTATGATGTCGCACTCTGATGCAATATGATGCACAGCGGCACTCAATATAATGCACAGAGGCCCTCAATATGATGAATAGAGGCACTATGATGCAGTACAATGCACAGAGGCACTCAATAAGATGCATTGAGGAACAATGATGCAATATGATATATAATGTAACATGACACAAAGGCACTATGAAGCGCTATGATGTCGCACTCTGATGCAATATGATGCACAGAGGCACTCAATATGATGCACAGAGGCACTCAATATGATGCATAGAAGCACTATGCTGCAGTACAACTGCTATACCATGCTTGAAGGTGTCCAAACAAGAGACCAGGTCCCAGTTAGAGCCAAGAGAGCAAACTCTCAGAGTTCCAGATAAATCTCCAGCCTGAATAGTAGTTCTCATTTGTCAGATTGACCCCACCCGAAGGAGCTAATTAATGCCCCACAGCTGGAGAGCAGTGTTCATGGAGACGATGTGCTGCATTAACACTATGAGCCCTCCTATGGATGGAGTAGTTAAGTTGTAATTTAACTGAAGTCAAATCATGAGATGTAGCCTGGACATATGGCCTTATTATAGCTTAGAGGTCCAAGGCCTGACTGCATACATGTGAAACACACCTCAGCATATGAGGCTCTATGCTTCAGCTTCGGCACAAAGGCATGAGACTAGCATCAGTCCAGAGGCCTAGGCCATCAACACATTCCATGATGCACTCACCTGTGCTGGCTCCATACCTGCTAGAAAGACAGGGGGAGCTGGAAACGCCGAGAGCCCAGTATGGAGGGAAGCGGCGTCCCACCAGGAATGCTGCATTACTGCCAGTGATTTCCTCTCTTGTGCCCTCCGAGATCCAGGAAACCTGTCTGTTGCCTGTCTCGTTCTGCACCTCCGCGTTCAACCATGGAACGCACGCTGGCCTCAAGCTCCGGCGTCCTGACGTCACCAGAAGCGCCATGGCACCGCACAACTTCCGGTATCTTGCGCTGGAATGCCGGCCAGTGTCAGAGCCGAGAGCCTCCACTAAGGAGGAAGCGGCTCTACCCAGGAGCTTCATCCACTCACTGGTCTTTGTGGCTGAGGTACTCCCCCTAGGAGAGTTTCAGCCCCGGTGCTACTTGACAGGGGGAAGGATTGGATCCAGCAGCACAATCCCCCTGGGTCTTGTAAAACGTCCACCTTCTATCTTCGCTCCACTCCTGGAGCAACCTCTCATACAACCGTCCCCTGTAGGGACAGGAAAAACACTGGAGGGTGGAGGTGGGTGGGGCCTTTTAACCTCTCTGTGATCCTGTCCCGCTATAGGTCAAGGGAGGACATCCTCCATTGTGCTGTCCTGAGGGACGTAAGGGGAAAAGAAGGCTTCCCAAGTCTTGTGATAAATCCTAGTAGTAGCCGGACCTCTGGCAGCTCGCAGAGTAGCAATGACTTTGGCTGAAAAACCTTGACGGCTCAAGATTTCGGTCTCAAGAGCCACGCCGTCAAACGCAGAGACTTCAGGTCCGGGTGACGAACGGGCCCTTGGGTTAACAGGTCCGGGCGAAGAGGGAGTGGAAATGGAGGCGCTGCCAGAAGCGACACCAGCGTCGAGAACCACGTCCTCCTCGGCCAATCTGGGGCTATCAACATAGCCGGGACTCTCTTCAGTCTGATCCGACGCAACACCAGAGGAAGTAAGGATATCGGCGGGAACACATAGATTAGCTCGAATTGGTCCCACAGAGCCACCAGAGCATCCACCGCCACAGCCTTCGGGTCCTTGTACCTGGACATGAACGTTGGTAACTTGGCATTGAACCTGGATGCCATCAAATCCACTTGGGGAGTTCCCCAACGGGCGCACAGCAGTGCAAAAATTTCCGGATGAAGACTCCATTCTCCGGGATCCATCTTTTCGCGACTGAGGAAGTCCGCCGTGACATTCTGAACTCCTGGAATGTGAATCGCAGAGATGTGTGGCACCCTGGCCTCGGCCCATACCAGGATCCGAGACACCTCCATCATGAGCTTGAAGCTCCTCGTCCCACCTTGATGGTTGATATACGCGACCGCCGTCGCGTTGTCTGTCTGCACTCGGACTGGTAGACCGCTTAAAGGGACCATCCAGTGTTGGAGGCAAAGGAAAATTGCCCTCAATTCCAGAATGTTGATCGGCAGGACAGACTCTTCCGACGACCAACTCCCTGAATCCAGAGATTGTTCCAGACACCCCCCCAGCCCGTCAGGCTGGCATCGGTGGTTATGACCGACCACCTCGGAGGGAGGAAGGACTTCCCCAGGGATAACACTTCCGGACGTAACCACCATCCTAGAGACTCTCGCACCCTGTGGGAGATGATGACACTGCAATCCAGCGAAACCTGCGATCGATCCCATCGGTTCAAAATGAGCATTTGGAGAGCCCTGGAATGAAATTGGGCAAACGGAATTGCCTCCATTGACGCCACCATCAAACCCAGAAGGCGCATACACCTTCGAAGGGACATTGCTGTCGAAGACTTCATAACCTGTACATGTCGAAGAAGACTTGCTTGCTTGTCTGGGGGCAGAGACACCACTGCTCGTACCGTGTCGAAATGCATCCCCAAAAAAAGTATTGACTGCGACGGTTCCAGAGACGACTTCTCCCAATTGACCAGCCACCCGAAGTCCTCCAGGAGCTGAAGGGATAGATTGCGAGCCGTCACCGCCTCCTCCTTTGAGGACGCCACAATTAAAAGGTCGTCCAGGTAGGGAAGAATCGTAACCCCCTGTCTTCGAAGGATCGCCATGAGAGGTGCCAGAATTTTCGTGAAAACTCTGGGAGCTGAGGCCAACCCGAATGGCAGGGCCACAAACTGGTAATGGTCCTGACCTATGGCAAAACGAAGGAAGCGTTGGTGGGCCCTTCCGACGGGAACATGCAAATAAGCGTCGCGAATGTCGATTGACACCAAAAAGTCGTTCTGCGACAGGGCCGCCACAACGGAGCGAAGCGACTCCATGCGGAATTTCCGGGTGCGGACATGCCGATTCAATCTTTTGAGATCCAGAATGGGGCGAAATTTGTCCTCCTTTTTGGGGACCACAAAGAGGTTGGAATAAAACCCTCTTCCCTGGTCCTCTGGCGGAACCGGTACCACCACACCCTTCTGCAGAAGGGAATCTACCTCCCGCAGTAGAGCGGCAAATAGTTCGGGCTCTGACGGAATGCGAGATTGACAAAAACTGTCTGGGATTCGAGAAAGAAACTCTATGAAGTAGCCTGCCGATACAACCCGCTTCACCCAGGCGTCCGACACGCAGGAAGCCCAAGTCGGTTCGAATTGGAGTAAACGACCCCCCACTCGAGAGCCCTCGAGTGAGACCCTGGCGTCAGTCCGCCTTAGCGGGCTTTTTGTCAGCTTCCCGCTTGTCTTGACGGAAGCTCTGCTTCCAGGGAGTGCGGGATTTCTGAGAGTTCTTTTTTCCTGAGAAAGAGGGACGACCCGATCCCCAAGAGGGCTGACCGAACCGTCCCCTGGACCGAAAGGACCGTCGACTACTACTGGCACTAGGCCTGCCAGACGCAGAAGTCACAGCTCTTCGCTGCGGTAACGCCGTTTCTTTTGCCTTGGCAATCAGCTCCGTGAGGTCAGATCCAAATAGCTGACCACTCTTGTAAGCTAAAGATAGCAAACCTTGCTTGGAAACCGCGTCCCCGGTCCACTGTCTAAGCCACAGTGCTCTTCTGACTGTGACCGCCGAGGATTGCGCCCTGGACAGCAGTGAGGCAGTATCCAAACCTGCATCACTGCCATATCGGTGTCACGCGGTCTTATGATATGTGTACGATGTCAGTAAACTATTCTTAAAAGAACAACACTCTATACAACATATAGATTAGCAACATCAGCATGTAAATATAGAATAGATTTACCTGACACGATATCCGTTGAACTCAGGGTTAATCTTGAGGACTTGATACACTGTCACAGGAAAGAGGAGGACCGGGGGTCTAACCTGACCCTAAACTGGGGTCCTAACTAATCCCTCACCTTGGAGGTACTGATAATGGTTCAGAGGTCCAAGTCTCCAGCCTAACCCTGTCTCCTATCAGTCCCTGAACCCTGTAATCAGTCCTAAGAAGGATTCTGATTACCACCAAAGGGATATGGGCTGATCTCTGCTAAATACACAGATTAGACATATAAGACAGACTGGAGAAAACACAGACTTGCATACACACTCAAACACAGAAGGAACATAAATGATCTGGGATATTAAACTCTAAGCAAGGTGAGCTTAAAACAACTAAGGAGCTCTTTAACTTAAGTCTATACAGATACAATCCTATCTGTGGTCTGCATGAAGAATTTCACTGGCAACTCCCAACACAGACAACCAGAGATTTAAAGGAAACCAATCAACAAATAATTAATTGCAGCCGGAAGAAACTGCACCCAGTCCCAGAACTGAGCACAGACAGAATTAACTCCCTAACTGCCAAACACAAAGAAACAGCAACTCAGCTGTGAGAAGTCAGAATGTGCAACCGCGACGATCTTCGTGGCGATGCACACATGACAGTACCCCCCCTTCTACGAGGGGCCTCCGGACCCTCAGGGCCAGGTTTGCCCGGGTGAGTTCTGTGGAAGGTCCGCACCAAACGATCTGCGTTAATGTCAGACGCAGGAACCCACGTCCTCTCCTCTGGACCATACCCCTTCCAATGCACCAAGTACTGAAGGGACCGGCGATTCAGACGTGAGTCAATGATCTTTGACACTTGAAACTCCAAGTTACCATTGACCACCACTGGAGGAGGAGGTAGAGGTGATGGTATGACTGGTGCCACGTACCTCTTAAGTAATGACTTGTGGAACACATTATGAATTTTAAACGTAGGAGGGAGGTCCAGACGAAATGCCACAGGATTAATTATGGAACTGATCCTGTACGGCCCGATGAATCTGGGGCCCAGCTTCCAGGAGGGAACTTTAAGTTTTATATTCCTGGTAGACAACCATACCAGATCGTTCACATTAAGATCTGGACCAGAAACTCTCCTCCTATCAGCCATACGTTTATAACGGTTCCCCATAGCACTCAGATTATTCAATACACCTCTCCACACTGAAGCAAGTGACGACGAGAAACGCTCCTCCTCAGGAACCCCAGAAGGGCCCCCCCCATTGAATGTACAAAACTGGGGATGGAAACCATATGCCCCAAAAAACGGGGACTTACCAGTGGACTCGCTCCGCCTGTTGT
Organism: Oophaga sylvatica; assembly: GCA_033576555.1. Classification (NCBI taxonomy): domain Eukaryota; kingdom Metazoa; phylum Chordata; class Amphibia; order Anura; family Dendrobatidae; genus Oophaga; species Oophaga sylvatica. Next base: position 684,459,821 of record JARQOD010000001.1, read on the forward strand.
TAAGAGCGAACTCTGCCAGAGGCAAGAAAGAAGACCAGTCCTCCTGGTTCTCTGAGACAAAACACCGAAGATAAGTCTCTAGGCTTTGATTCAGACGCTCTGTCTGACCATTGGTCTGCGGATGAAAAGCCGAGGAAAATGACAATTGCATCCCCCGACGTAAACAAAATGCCCTCCAAAACTTGGACACAAACTGAGACCCCCTATCTGACACCACATCAGAAGGCAACCCATGAAATCTCACAATCTCCCCAATGAACACCTGCGCCAGAGTTTTAGCATTAGGGAGGGCAGGAAGAGCAATGAAATGTGCCATCTTACTGAACCTGTCAACAACCACCAGTATGACAGTCTTCCCTGACGACTGAGGAAGGTCCGTGATGAAGTCCATAGACAAATGAGTCCATGGACGCTCCGGAAGTTTCAAGGGTAAGAGGGTCCCAGACGGACGGGTATGAGGGGTCTTAGAGCGAGCACAAACCCCACAGGACGCGACAAAAGTTAAAACATCTTTATTAACGTTAGGCCACCAAAACCGGCGAGAAAGGAGATCTAAAGTAGCCTTACTCCCTGGATGTCCTGCTAAAGCAGAATTATGATGTGCCTCAATAACCTTTTGTCTCAACTGATTTGGGACAAACAGTCTCCCTGGAGGTCCTGCAGGGGCGTCCCCCTGAGCCTCTAACACCTCCTCCTCAAGCTCAGAACATACAGCCGACACTACCACCCCCTCCTGAAGGATAGGAATCGGGTCATCCATTTTCCCGGCCCCTGGGAAACTGCGAGACAAGGCATCCGCCTTAACATTCTTAGATCCAGGGCGATAAGTGACAACAAAATTAAACCTGGTAAAAAACAACGACCATCGAGCTTGTCTGGAATTCAGACGCTTAGCAGATTCCAAATACAGCAGGTTCTTGTGATCAGTAATGACGGTGACCGGGTGGACTGCCCCCTCCAAAAAGTGACGCCATTCTTCAAAAGCCAACTTAATGGCCAAAAGTTCCCTATTGCCGATATCATAATTCCTTTCGGCGGACGACAATTTTTTAGAAAAGAAAGCGCACGGATGCCATTTACCAGGGGACGGACCCTGGGACAATATTGCACCCACCCCTACGTCAGACGCGTCCACCTCCACAACGAACGGCTGTGATGCATCTGGTTGGATGAGAACGGGTGCCGAAGCAAAACATTTTTTCAAAGAGGAAAAAGCTTGGCAAGCTTTGTCCGACCGTTTAGAAAAATCCGTCCCTTTTCTTGTCATGTCAGTGAGAGGTTTGACAACAGATGAGAAATTACAAATAAATTTCCGGTAGTAGTTAGCAAACCCCAGAAAACGCTGCAGAGCCTTAAGATCCTCTGGCTGATCCCATTCAAGCACTGCTCTCACCTTTTCAGGGTCCATACGGAAACCGGAGGCTGACACCAAGAAACCCAAAAACTGAAGTTCCTGTACGGCGAATACACACTTTTCCAGTTTGGCGTATAGTTTATTGTCTCGCAAGATCTGCAACACCTGTCTCACATGCTCCTGGTGAGACACAAGATCTGGTGAGTAAATTAAAATGTCATCCAAATATACGACCACAAACAGCCCCACCAGATGACGAAAAATGTCATTAACAAAATGTTGGAATACTGCTGGTGCAGTAGTCAGACCAAAAGGCATGACAAGGTTCTCATAATGTCCCTCCGGCGTGTTAAACGCCGTTTTCCACTCATCCCCCTCTTTTATCCTAATCATATTATACGCCCCCCTGAGATCCAATTTAGAGAACCATTTGGCGCCAACAATTTGATTGAAGAGATCAGGAATCAGAGGGAGTGGATACGGATCTCGAACAGTAATCCGATTAAGTTTGCGGAAATCCAAGCAAGGGCGTAGGCCTCCATCTTTTTTCTTCACAAAGAAGAACCCCGCGGCCACTGGGGAAGATGAAGGTCTAATATGCCCTTTGGCCAGACTTTCCGAAATATAATCTTTCATAGCCTGCCTCTCAGGACCAGAAAGGTTATATAACCTAGCTTTAGGTAACTTAGCATCAGGAAGTAAATTAATAGAGCAGTCATACACGCGATGAGGAGGCAACTCCTGACACCCCTCCTCAGAGAACACATCCCCAAAGTCCTCCAAAAAAGGAGGCAAAGTACTAGGCACGACCGCACTGATGACTGTGTTCATGCAGTTACTTTTGCAAAACTCCCCCCATTGGCTTATATCTCTGGACTGCCAATTAATCACAGGGTTATGTTTAACCAACCAAGGAAGTCCCAACACAATAGGAGTAGGTAGACCCTCCAACACATAAGATAATAGTTCCCTATGTATTGCCCCTACCCGAAGGTCAATGTTATGAACCTCATGAACAAAGCTACCTTGGCCGAGAGGCCTGGCGTCAATGGAGAATATAGGGATCGGTTTGACCAATACACTCAGATGCATACCTTGAGCCTGAGCAAACTGAGCGTCAACCAGATTAGCCCCGGACCCACTATCAAGAAGAACAGAAAATCTCTCCACTCTCGTACCAACCACCACCTCCACTGGTACAAGGAACTGAGAAGAACTAGCGGACGAAATATATACTCCCAGGTTGTCGTCCACCACACAACCTGGGATTAACAGTTTTCCGGCGACTTTTTGCTCAACAAGGCACGGGATGGACATCCCCCAACAAAATGTCCCTCTTTCCCGCAGAAGAAACACCTTCTAGTCCTGCGGCGTACCGCCAATCCCCTCCTACGAAATGATGTCCCTCCCAACTGCATAGGCTCCTCCGAACAGACAAGGGGAACCTCAACATAAGGGACCTTAGTAGTAGGTGGAGTAACAACAGGGGCGGAGTTACCTCGCACCTCTCCCGGAGCCGTCTATCAGTACGGATAGCTAGGGCCATAGCAGCCTCCAGTGATGGAGGAGAATCATACTGAGCCAAAACGTCCTTTAATTTTCAGAAAGCCCATGACAAAACTGGCTCCTAAGAGCTGGGTCATTCCACTGAGTATCTGTGGCCCATCTACGGAACTCAGAAGCAAATTCCTCCGCCGGACGATCTCCCTGCTGTATCTTACGTAATTTTGTCTCAGCAAGAGAGACCCGATCTGGGTCATCATATACCAAACCCAGGGCAGTAAAAAATCGATCTACTGACTGTAGAGCCGGGGATCCCGGAGGAAGGGAGAAGGCCCAGGATTGAGGGTCCCCTTGTAGGAGCGAGATAACAATTCCCACTCTCTGCTCTTCACTCCCTGATGATCGAGGCCGAAGCCGAAAATACAATTTACATGCTTCCCTGAAGGTAAAAAATTTGTCTCGCCCACCAGTGAACCTGTCCGGGAGAGCTACTTTAGGTTCAAATCTGGTTTGCTCCGAGGGAGACAAAACTTTGGACTTAATGTCCGTCAGCTCCATGGATAATCCCTGCAACTGCAGAGCCAGCTGGGCTACTGGATCCATGGCAACTGGGAATAATTTTATGGGCCAGTGAAAATGTCACGCGGTCTTATGATATGTGTACGATGTCAGTAAACTATTCTTAAAAGAACAACACTCTATACAACATATAGATTAGCAACATCAGCATGTAAATATAGAATAGATTTACCTGACACGATATCCGTTGAACTCAGGGTTAATCTTGAGGACTTGATACACTGTCACAGGAAAGAGGAGGACCGGGGGTCTAACCTGACCCTAAACTGGGGTCCTAACTAATCCCTCACCTTGGAGGTACTGATAATGGTTCAGAGGTCCAAGTCTCCAGCCTAACCCTGTCTCCTATCAGTCCCTGAACCCTGTAATCAGTCCTAAGAAGGATTCTGATTACCACCAAAGGGATATGGGCTGATCTCTGCTAAATACACAGATTAGACATATAAGACAGACTGGAGAAAACACAGACTTGCATACACACTGAAACACAGAAGGAACATAAATGATCTGGGATATTAAAATCTAAGCAAGGTGAGCTTAAAACAACTAAGGAGCTCTTTAACTTAAGTCTATACAGATACAATCCTATCTGTGGTCTGCATGAAGAATTTCACTGGCAACTCCCAACACAGACAACCAGAGATTTAAAGGAAACCAATCAACAAATAATTAATTGCAGCCGGAAGAAACTGCACCCAGTCCCAGAACTGAGCACAGACAGAATTAACTCCCTAACTGCCAAACACAAAGAAACAGCAACTCAGCTGTGAGAAGTCAGAATGTGCAACCGCGACGATCTTCGTGGCGATGCACACATGACAATCGGGCTGCATCCTCCAACAACTTGAAAAGTTCATCTACCTCGGATAGCGGGGATCCATCTTGCCACGCCGTCCGTAGACGGTCCAACCAGCTCAGGGAAGCCTTACAAGCACACATGGATCCTAGCACCGCTCTGAATCCATGACCCGCGGCCTCGTAGATGGATTTCGCCGCCATCTCCGTTTTTCTGTCCAGCGGATCCTGCAGACTCGCCTTCCCTTTAACAGGAAGTAAAGAGGATTTGCTAAGCTGGGATAAAGGGACATCCACTTCAGGAGAAGGAATCCAATTATCAATCAACTCCGTCGAACACGGATACAGTGTCTCAAAAAACCGTGTCCCCGGAAAACGCTTATCTGGACACAGGCGTTCCTTCTCCACTGCCCCATTAAGCTCATCCAGAGATGGCAATGCCGATCGCGACCTATGCGACTCCTGAAACATCCGGGCCGACTTACTAGGACGTCTAGTTACCTCCTCCGGTAACTGTAACGCCTCTCTCATGGCTCCAATAAAAGCCTCTGTACAGCCCAAAAGAGAGGCAGAGTGTCCCTGCCGATCCTCCTTATCCGAATCGGACATCTCCCCATCCGAGCTTGAAGGGGAACTGTAACGCCTCCCTTCCATACCAGAGATCTCCGAGTCGCTACGCGGGAAGGATAGTACCGGCCTGTGGTGCTTCCTGCCATGAGAGGATCTAGCTGATACCCAATAACCTAGAAGGTCAGACAGGCCATCAATAGAACGAGTGAGGGCCTCCATTTTGACATCACTGAGACCTCCGACCGCTGCGCTTGACGCCGTCGAGGACTCCTGCGTGTCAGATACGCGAGACTGATCCTGTAGCGGACCTGGGAGACGGTCCGCACCTCCTGGGCCCTGATCTGACATGCCCTCACACAGTATATGGCAGGTTAAACCTGTCAGTAACTGGAACAGTGTGGCTTCTTAAGGGAAAGGAAAAACGAACGCTGAAGGGTTAAAGCTCTTAAGGAGAGAGCTGCCCCAGGTGTCCCCCAATTAAAGGTTAACCTCCTATCAAGGGGTTAATGTCACAAACTCCCCACAACCTCTGTTAAATGAACAGGGTGTGCGAGCCCCAGACTGAAAAAGGACCTCTATTTGAGGTAACAGCTGCAGGACAGCGCAGTCTGCCACCAAATTGTGCCTCAGAAAGGTGCCCTGCGCTGTGAGGGTGAGGGGGTTAAGCTTCTGCCCTGACAGACACAAGCGACTCACCCAGCTGGCCGCGGTGCAGTGTTCCTTCGGTTGTCGGGAGGAGAGGAGAGTGAGGAGCCCGAGGCAGCCTTCAGTAATGGCCGCTGCGCTGGAGAGAGAGCGCCGGAAGAAGAGAGGCAGGGAGAAATCGCGCGCTCTGAGCGCTTCCTGCCCGCGAAAGACCGGGAAGGCGCGAAGCCACGCCCCCCGCCGGCTTCAAAAAAAGCGCGCGCGACTCCTCCGCTCTCCCCCGTCCCATGTCCTGCAGGCATCCACCTGCGGACAAAAAACACACATCACCAACATGAAAAATGTAGCAGCGGCTGCCGCAGCAGTCGCTGAAGCACTCAAAACATATATTAAAATGTTGAGTACTCACCCAGCTGAGCGCCACAGGGACCCCCAGGGATTTGTGGCGCTGTGCCCGTAGCTTCCCCCCAGGGCGGAGAACGCAGTGACCCCAGAAGCGCGGTTTGCGTCCCCGCCAGGGACGCAACCCTCATCCCCCGGGGCCGGCAGGGTTCTGCAGGGACCTCCTTAAAGGGTAATACAGATCTGCCAAGGGAGAGGTGGGGGTCCAGCAGCGCTGAGACCCCTGAGACCTCTAGACCACGGGGGTCCAAGTCTCTGTCCGATAAAAATAAAAAAATTTTCTGAGGAGCTGCTCCTGCAGCGACTATCCTCTGTGACCTCAAATTTTAGACTGGAGAGCTGGAGTAGGAGGAGCCCAAGCTGGAGGGGCCGGTCAACACTTTTTAATCTGAGGTGTTCTATCCTGTGTGGGCTCCGCCTACCCACTAGTAATGACTGTGTCTCCCTTCCTTCCATCTGCTGCTGAAATTAAAAAAAAAAAATTTTTTCCTCAAAAATTCTTTTTTAGCCTGCTATTTTTTCTTTTCACAAGGGTAACAGGAGAAATTGGACCACAAAAGTTGTTGTGCAATTTGTCCTGAGTACACCAATACCCCATATGTGGGGGGGAACCACTGTTTTGGCACATAGGAGAGCTCAGAAGGGAAGGAGCGCCATTTTGGAATGCAGACTTGATGGAATGTTCTGCGGGCATCATGTTGCGTTTGCAGAGCCCCTGATGTGCCTAAACAGTAGAAAACCCCACACAAGTGACCCCATTTTGGAAACTAGACCCCCTAAGGAGTTTATCTAGATGTGTAGTGAGCACTTTGAACCCCAAGTGCTTCATAGAAGTTTATAAACGCAGAGCAGTGAAAATAAAAAAAAATATTTTTTTCCTCAAAAATGATTTTTTAGCCCGCTATTTTTTATTTTCCCAAGGGTAACAGGATAAATTGGACCCCAAAAGTTGTTGTCCAGTTTGTCCTGAGCACACTGGTACCAAACATGTGTGGGGAAACCATTCTTTGGGCGCACGGCAGGGCTCAGAAGGGAAGGAGCGCTATTTGACTTTTTGAATGGAAAGTTAGCTCCAATGGTTAGCGGACACCATGTCGTGTTTGGAGAGCCGCTGTGTGCCTAAACTTTGAAGCTCCCCCACAAATGACCCCATTTTGGAAACTAGACCCCCTAAGGAACTTATCTAGATGCTTAGTGAGCACTTTTAACCCCCAGGTGCTTCACAGAAGTTTATAACGCAGAGCCGTGAAAATAAAAAAATCATTTCCAGGACGTCCCTCCTGACAGCACCGCCAGGAGGTTGTCCTTCATATCCTTGATAGGGACAGGAACACAGAAGAGGTTAAATAGCCCCTCCCCACACCTCCACCCTTCAGTGTTTTCCTGTCCCTATCAGGGACAGACACAGGAGAGAAGCACAGATGTGCAGAAGAATTACCTCAGTGGAGCTGACTGCTCCCGGGGGGAGAGAGAACTCCGTCCTCTCCTAAGAGGCTCCGGGGTCTGGAGGGGGCTCGTCGTTGGCCTCAGACCGCTGATACCGAGAGAGGTCCCTCAGCGGTCCGGTCGAGCTGCTTGCTCCCGGTGTCGGCGGCATGCCCAGGCAAAGGGCTCTTGCTCCGCAGCTGCTGCAGCGGCGTCCCAGTAGCGGGAGCCGCTGGATCCGGGTCTGACCGCGCGGTCGCTCTCACAGGGGTCCCCTGTCACTTCCGGCGCGCCGCGTCATCAGGAGGCGCGCTGGTGACCGCTTCTGGGGGGGCTCAGCCAGAGAGGAAGCTCTGAGCTCCGTGGCAGAGGGTACGCCAACGGAGGGGCGCAAATTCTCGATCTGAAGATTCCCAGGCAACGGAAAATGCGCTTCGGATGGCGTGCACGCAGTTGAGGGGAAGGCACAGATCGTAGGATGGACAGCGCCCCAATTACCAGCAGCTGAGCTCGGAAGGAGGACGAATCAGATGTCTTGACGCCGGGTAAGGCAGACTACTTAAGACGGACGCCTGACAGCACACACTGACATAGTGAACATGGAGAGTGCTAGTCGCCCGGACGTCCAATCCTTAGAGCTAACCATGGACCACGTAAGTGGGTAATTAGGGGGTCTGTTCAGCTGGGCTAGTTCAGATAGCTACAGGACTCTCATTTCACATTGCTTTTAGGACAAGGAGACTCCCAAGCAAACCACGTCAGCAGTCAGGAAGAAATATAACAAATGCCCGTTATGCTCGGCCAAAATTCCAGCAACAGACACAAAAAAGTTATGCGAGACATGTGGCTAAAATGCTTAAACAGGAGAAGACCTCTCTATTAGCTAATATACGCTCCATGATTAGAGAAGAGGTTCAAGCGAGCGTATCCTCACTGACGCCACCCAAACCTCCCTCACCCAAGAGACCTAGATGGGACATGGACCCTAGCTCGGAAGAGGGGGAAATGTCACACTACTCGGACTCCGGGTCAAGTGAAGCAGAAGTCTCCTTAAAATTTCCCACGGAAGAGAGGAAAAGATATTTATTTTCCTCAGAAAATATGGATACCCTATTGCAGGCGGTTAGGGATACCATGAAAGTAGAGGAATCCTCAGAGCCACTAACTGTCCAGGATGAGATGTTTTGGGGCCTGAGGGCTAAAAGAAGCAGAGTATTCCCGGTGAATAAACACATCACAGCCATGATACTGGGAATGAGAATGGGAGGATGTTGCGAAAAAGTTTCTCCTCCCGTTTAACCCAGACGATACTAAAGTCTGGGAATCCATACCGAAAATCTATATACCTGTAGCGAAGGTATCGAAGAAAACCGCCATTCCATTTGAAGACTCCTCAGGCCTTAAGGACCCAATGGATAGGAGAGCGGAAGACCTCCTTAAAAAGGCGTGGGAGGCATCTGCATCAGTCATGAAGACCAACATAGCGGCAACTTCGGTGGCCAGATCAATGACTCGCTGGGTGGAAGAGTTGGAAGACCAAATCACCAACAAAACCCCCAGAGAAGAGATCATGAAAACTTTACCATTATTTAAAATGGCAACAGATTTTATGGCAGATGCTTCGGCCGAGTCAGTCCGCTTTGCAGCCAGAAGTAACGCATTATCCAATGCAGCACGACGTGCGCTGTGGTTACGATCATGGGCAGGTGACACACAGTCAAAAAATAAACTCTGCTCAATACCGTTTTCAGGGCAGGTGTTCGGTCCGGTATTAGATGAATTGTTGGACAAAGCGTCCGATAAAAAGAAAGGCTTCCCAGAGCAAAATCAAAAAAGAATGCTAGCCTTTCATAAGAGCCGATCTAATCCGAGACAGGACTACAGGGGCAACGGTAAGACCGGAAGGTGGAGCTACCCCAAAGGCGGCAGAGGTAGAGGCTCCTTTCGAGACCAGGGAACCGGGTCAGGCAGACAATGACGCCAGGCAAATTGGGGGGAGACTCCAATACTTCATAGATCGATGGAAACAAATCACAAAAAATCAAAGGATCCTGAGCACAGTTGCGCACAGATACAGGGTGGAATTCACCCAGCCTCCCCCCCGAAGATTTTGCCTAACTAAAAGCCAGTCCCTGGCGGTCCACCAAAGGCTAGTCGTGGACATACAGGAGCTCAGAGAGTTAAGAGCCATAATACCGGTGCCCCAATCTCAACAGTTTCAGGGCCATTACTCCAGCCTGTTCTCTATAAAGAAACCCGAAGAAGAATACAGGACAATCATAAATCTGAAACCTCTAAACAGATGGGTGGCCTACAAACGTTTCAAAATGGAAACACTTCAGTCTGCCATACCACTAATAAGGGTGAGTTTCCACGATCAGGATTCCTTCAGGAAATGCTGCGTGTTTGGTGCTGTGCGTTGGCGCAGCGCCAAACACGCAGCGTCCAGATGTTACAGCATAGTGGAGGGGATTTCAAGAAATCCCGTCTCCACTATGCGTAACAACACGCAGGCGGAAGACCTGCGTTTCCGGACATGCGGCGCGTCTTTTCAGACCGCAGTATGTCCTAGCGTATTGCGGCGACGCTATGCAGCCCTGCGTTCTTTCCGGATGTGTTCCGGAGGTGTCCGGAACACATCCGGAATGAGCGCGCGTCAGAAAGGGGGCGGGGCTTTGGGCGGTGTACGAAATTTCCGCTCCGTCCAAAGCGCTGTTGTTCCGGACCGTGGAACCACAGCCTAAAGGGAAACTCAGTGATGTGCACATTAGATCTCAAAAGCGCATATTATCATGTGCCAATCCATACCTCACATCAAAAATACTTGAGGTTCGCAATAAAAGACAGAGGAAGGATACGTCACGTCCAATTCTGTTGCCTACCATTCGGCCTCTCTTCAGCACCTCGTATATTTACCAAGCTCATAGCAGAGGCAATGGCCTTTCTAAGAACAAAAAACGTCCTCATAATTCCATACCTGGACGACCTGTTGTTAGTGGCAGATTCACACCAGCAGATGGAGGAATACCTCAGAGAAACCAGATCGCTCCTAGAAAATCTAGGATGGGTGATAAATCTAAAAAAATCGAGTCTAGAACCAGAAAGAAGGAAAGTATTTCTGGGAGTTATATTGGATTCAGGCCAAGAACACTCTTTTCTTCCTCCCCACAAACAGACAACAGTCCAACAGGAAGCCCATATGCTACAGGAACGAAAATACACCACTATCAGGAAGGCCAGGAGAGTACTAGGCCTAATGACTTCATGCATAGCAAGCGTCCAGTGGAGTCAATTTCACTCAAGGACGTTGCAGAGAGAAATCCTCCGGATATGGGACGGAAAGGATACATCATTGGACAACAGAATAACGTTGTCAGCAGATGTAAGGCGATCCCTAGCATGGTGGACCGACGTATCAAATTTAAAACACGGAAAACCGTGGATAGTATCCCCCTGCATAAATATCACCACAGATACAAGTCTCAGCGGCTGGGGAGCCCATGTGGAGGAACGTTATTTCCAAGGAACATGGCCCGGAGCTATGTGCAACAGCTCATCAAATTGCAGAGAGCTCAAAGCAGTCTGGGAGACTATCAGGAGATGCCAGAGGCAGCTGTACAACCGACACCTCAGAGTATTCTCCGACAATTCAGCTACAGTATCCTTTCTACGGCACCAGGGAGGTCCGAGACACCGTCACCTACAGAGTATTTTAGAAGAAATATTCGCCTGGCCAGAAATAAATTTAGAAATTTATTTATTTCTAAATATTTATTTAGAAATAAATAAATAAGATCTCTGACGGCAGTACAACTAAAAGGCGAAAACAATCAGATAGCAAACTTCCTCAGCAGACAAAAGATACAACCAGCGGAATGGGTTCTAAATCAGGAGGTGTTTACACAACTGACCAGAATATGGGGATTTCCCGAGAGACTTATTCGCCTCAAAAACAAATACAAAAACAGAGCGCTTCTTCTCGCTAGATCCAAGAGACAACCCAACAGCGATAGACGCCCTAGCACAGGACTGGGATACGGAGCTGGCGTATGCCTTCCCACCACTACCCTTGATACCAAGAGTACTACGAAAGATTCAGGAGAGTCATACGGCAGTTATCCTGATAGTGCCATACTGGCCCAAAAGAAGCTGGTTCCCGGTACTAAAGCAGATGGCATTAGAAGACCCAATTCATCTTCCATTACAGCGGGACCTCTTGACGCAGGGCCCTCTCATCCATCAGAACCTAGAGTTCTTAGCGCTTTCAGCTTGGATCCTGAAAAAGAGATCCTGAAATTTAAAGGCTTATCTGAATCAGTCATAGCTACTCTACAGAAAAGCAGAAAGCTTGTTACCTCATCCATATACCTCAAGGTCTGGAAAAAATTTTGCTCACACTGTGCGCAACCAGTATCCCTTACTAAGGACCCAGATATTCCTAAAATCCTGGATTTTCTACAGGCAGGATTCGATAAAGGTCTAAAACCTAGTACATTGAAGGTACAAATCTCAGCACTAGAGTCCTTTTTCTATTACCCGTTAGCGAACCACCCTTGGGTGTCAAGATTTATCAGAGCTACGCAACGCATGAGACCCACAACACGTAGTTCCATTCCGCCATGGGACCTCAATCTAGTACTGAATGAGCTAAGGAAGACCCCTTACGAACCACTAGACCAGGCAGACCTCAAATCAATAACGCTCAAAACAGTTTTTCTGGTGGCAATAACCTCAGCCAGACGTATAGGAGAGATCCAGGCTCTCTCCATAAGAGACCCATACCTAAGAATCCAGGAAGACTGTATAATTTTGAAACTGAACCCGACCTTTCTTCCAAAGGTGGTAACAGACTTTCACAGAAACCAGGAAATACTTCCCACCTTCTGCCAGAACCATAGAAATGAAAAGGAACGCTCGCTCCATTCTTTGGACGTCAGAAGGACTCAAATCTTTTTATACAGATGGCGGGCAAAAATAAAGGGAAGAAAGCATCAAAAGCCACCTTGGCTAGATGGCTAAAATCAACCATTACTGCGGCATACACCTCGGCAGGAAAGACTCCGCCGGAGGGTCTTAGGGCCCACTCGCTGAGAGCAATCTCGGCGTCTTGGGCAGAGAGAGCAGGAGCTTCTATGGACCAGATTTGTAGAGCCGCAACCTGGTCCAACATAAATACTTTTAGTAAACACTATAAACTGGACGTTCTGTCAAATCAACAGACGGCCTATGGGAGAAAAGTTCTCCAAGCAGTAGTCCCACCCTAAAGAGGAGTTATTTGGTACTTCTCCTGGCGGTGCTGTCAGGAGGGACGTCCTGGAAAGTAGGAATTAATCCTACCGGTAATGTTGTTTCCAGGAGTCCATCATGGCAGCACCCCTTATATACCCTCCCTTGCATTATTTAACTATGATGTGTCATTAACATTGTAGTAGAGAATTCAATAAAATTGTGTTGCATCCATCCTGGTGTGGTACTTGGAAAATCACTGAAGGGTGGAGGTGGGGAGGGGCTATTTAACCTCTTCTGTGTTCCTGTCCCTATCAAGGATATGAAGGACAACCTCCTGGCGGTGCTGTCATGATGGACTCCTGGAAACAACATTACCGGTAGGATTAATTCCTACTTTTTTTTTCCTCAAGAAATGATTTTTTTAGCCCCCTATTTTTTATTTTCACAATGGTTACAGGTGAAATTGGACCCCAAAAGTTGTTGTACAGTTTGTTCTGAGTACGCTGGTACCCCATATATGGGGGGTAACCACTGTTTGGGCACACGTCAGGGTTCGGAAGGGATGTAATGATGCTTTGAAATGCCGACTTGATGGAATGGTCTGCGGGCGTCTTGTTATGTATGCAGAGCCCCTGATGTGCCTAAACAGTAGAAACCCCCCACATGTGACCCCATTTTGGAAACTAGACCCCCGAAGAAACTTATCTAGATGTGTGTCGAGAACTTTGAACCCCCAAGGGCTTCACAGAAGTTTATGATGCCTGGGCATGAAAATAAAAAAATCATATTTTTTCCACAAACATGATCTTTTAGTCCCCAATTTTTTTATTTTCTCAAGGGTAACAGGAGAAATTGGACCCCAAAAGTTGTTGTCCTGTTTGTCCTGAGTATGCTGGTACCCCATATGTGGGGGGGAACCACTGTTTGGGCACACGTCGGGGCTCGGAAGGGAAGTAATGACGTTTTGAAATGCCGCCTTGATGGAATGGTCTGCGGGCGTCATGTTACGTTTGCAGAGTCCTTGATGTGCCTAAACAGTAGAAACCCCCCACAAGTGACCCCATTTTGGAAACTAAATCCCCCAAGGAACTCATCTAGATGTGTGGTGAGCACTTTGAACCTCCAAGTTCTTCACAGAAGTTTATAACGCAGAGCCGTAAAAATAAAAAATATTTTTTTTCCCCAAAAATAATTTTTAGTCCCCAATTTTTTTATTTTCCCAAGGGTAACAGAAGAAACTGGACCCCGAAAGTTGTTTTGCAATTTTTTCCTGAGTACGCTGATACCCCATATGTGGGGGTAAACCACTGTTTGGGCACAAGTCGGAGCTTGGAATGGAGGGAGCATTGTTTGACTTTTTGAACGCAAAATTGACTGGAATAAATGGTGGCGCCATGGCGCGTTTGGAGACCCCCTGATGTGCCTAAATAGTGGAAACCCCTTAATTCTAACTCCAACCCTAACCACAACATACCCCTAACCCTAACCACAAGCCTAACACTAATTCCAACCCTAACCCTAATTCTAACCCTAATTCCAACCCTAACCCTAATTCCAACCCTAACCCTAATTACAACCCGAACGCTAATTACAACCCGAACGCTAATTCCAACCCTAACCCTAATTCTAACCCTAATCCTAGTTCTAACCCTAACGCTAACCCTAATGGAAAAATAAAAAAATATTTTCTTTGTTTTATTACTTGTCCCTACCTATGGGGGTGATAAAATGGGGGTTTATTTACTTTTTTTTTATTTTGATCACTGTGAGAGTTTATCACAGTGATCAAAATAAATGAATGGAATCTGCCGGCCGGCGCACTGCGCATGCGCCCGCCATTTTCCTAGATGGCGGCACTCATGAAATATCCCGGAGGGACTCCGGGACGGCCATAGGGACATCGCAGGTCCCGGGAGAGGTGAGGGGGGGAATCGGAAGGCAGGGGGGAGCGGACCGGAGGGGAGGGGTGCAAATAGTGACGGCGGCGGCCGATCACCGCCATCAATCGGTGGCGGCGGCCGATCGCAGCCGTCACTCGGTGTGGGGGGGTCGGATCTCTGTTGCAGCATCGGCCATGGCTGAATTGTAATATTTCACCAAATTTCATTGGTGAAATATTACAAATCGCTCTGATTGGCTGTTTCACTTTTAACAGCCTATCAGAGCGATCGTAGCCACGGGGGGGTTAAGCCACCCCCCCTGTGGTGAAGCACAAAGTGTCTTGTGCCTGCGGGTCGGGTGACCTTTCAGTGACCTCGGTCACCCGACCTGCAGGAACGGGATTTATACCATGACGCCTACGCAGGCGTCATGGGTCAGGAAGGAACAGGTTTTCATGACACCTACGTAGGATTCATGGGTCGGGAAGGGGTAAAAAAAACAAAAAAAAAAAAACACACACTTTTCCTTTTTTATTTAAAAATAATAAAACACAGTTATACTCACCTAACACCTATTCCATAGAGATCATGGTCTCCTTTAAAAAAATAAGCAGATAAAAAACAACCATATCTCTCACCTCTCATCAGTTAATATATCTAAAGTATTTATGAAAAAAAGTGGGATTGTGGAAAAATAGTCAGAAGTTTGGCTGACAGATTCCAAACTCCTGTAGTGATCATTGGGAATCTTAGCATCCAGGCTCTAAAAGAGGTGATTTCTGAAAAATAGAAAAAGAACTGTTGCAATATGTTGCCAACTTAATTCCATGCCAAGAAGACTAGCTGCTCTCCTTAAAAATAATTGAGGTCATACAAAATACTAGATGTTGTAGTTTTTGAAGTGGAGTGCACTCATTTTGCTATTAACTAATTTTAGTAAAATTAAAGATTAAGTACTGAAAGTTATATTATTAACCTTAATTTCATGTAATGGATTAAAAAATGCTCTATGAAACTCCAGTCTTATCAAAATTTTGTAAATTGTTCCTGTGTTCAATGAGCTATTGATAAAAATCTTACTTTTCAAAGGGGATGTACTTATGAATGCTGAGCACTGTAAATACACCAAATAAAGAAAAATAATTCAATGTGAAATTTCACCAAACTTGGGCTTTAAAAATTAAACTATATATTGAATTTCCTAATGTGCTTATTGTAAATTTTCAGGCTCTTGAAAAGTAGGAGTAATATGTATACATCAGTAAAGAAAATGCTGCAATACAATTCATCTGAGTTCACATAATAGAAGTGTAGATGTGGGAGTGCAAATGAGTATAGATAAGAAGACAAATATTTAGAATTGAGAGTCCTCAGTGGTTGATACCTTTTAATGGCTAACTGAATAGATGGTAACAAATTGCAAGCTACTCAGGTCAAGAGACTACTCAGGTCTCTTCATCAGGCAAAGACTAAAGGGTATGCCACACTGAACAATATCGCTAATGGGATCGCTAAAAAACGTCACTATTTAGCGATCCCGTTAGCGATGTTGTTCAGTGCGGCATCTGCCAGCGACGAGCTTCCTGCTGTGATCTCGCTCGTCGCTGGAATCGTTCCGGACCCTATTTTCTCGTCGGCGCTCCCGCTGGGTAAGTATATATCGCTAGTGTGGCACCTTTTCTTAGCGATTTAGCGGTACTTTTGTACCGCTAAAGTCGTTAAGAAGATCGCTAACGGCGATAGCGTCGTTAACTATATCGCTAAATGTGGCCGCACTTAGCGATATATAAACAATCCCGCTAGCGATCGCATTAGTATGCGTCGTTATCGTGATCGCTAGCGGGATTGTTTAGTGTGGCAGTACCTTTATACAAAATCTGAAGAATCACATACTTATACACAACACAGCACAGAAACAATGCAATAGATAAGACAAGTGACGTAAAGCAGAACTGTCAATATGGGAGATAGAGATGAACATAAATACTGGAAATTAAACCTGCTGACAAGAGAGGTGCAATAGTCATGATGAACACATCAGACTATATGAAGGAAGCAAACAGACAACTTACGGACACACGCTACTACAGAAAACTGGAGTCGGACCCTACACAGGACTATTACAAGGAACTAAACAAGTTGGTATCTTGTCTGGCTGACAAATCCATAAGAGCCGATGACCTGACACCAGAGAGTCCAAGAATAGGGACATTCTACATGCTTCCCAAAATCCACAAATCTGGACATCCAGGGAGGCCGATTATTTCATGTGTGGACACTCTTACTGAGCAGGTATCTGGATGGGTAGAGGGTGTTCTTAAACCCCTGGTAAAGGATACACCTAGCTACATTCAGGACACAACTGACCTACTGAATAAACTAGCAGCAATAGGTCCTCTACCAGAAGGAACCATCCTGGCCACCATGGATGTGGAATCTTTGTACTCTAATATCCCACACCAGGATGGATTAAATGCCTGCAAAGTCTTCATGGAAAACACTGGGAATGATGCGGATTCTGTGGTGAAACTCACAAAATTCATCCTCACCCACAATTACTTTGAATTTGACAACAAGATCTATCTACAGGAGACTGGCACAGCGATGGGAAGTAAAACGGCTCCACAGTATGCAAATCTTTTCATGGCCAAGCTTGAAAGCGACTTTATGTCCTCGTACCCCATCAGACCTCGGGCCTACTACTGCTACATTGATGATATTCTAATCATCTGGACGGAGTCTGAGCAACAGCTAAAAACGTTCCATGAACAGTTCAGCCAATTTCATCCCACCATCAACTTAACACTCAGCTACTCCAGCACTGAAATTAACTTTTTGGACACCATCATTAAGCTAAAGAACAATGAAATAGAGACATCCCTGTATCAGAAGCCAATCGACCATCCAAAATACCTTAAATGGGACAATTTCCATCCAAAACACATAAAAAACCCTATTGTCTACAGCCAAGCCATCAGATACAACCGTATATGTTCCAACCCCATGGATAGAGATGAACACCTTGGTTGCCTCAGAAAGACCTTTTTAAATCAGGGCTACCATCGAAGAACAATTGAAAATCAAATTACAAGAGCCACCAGAATATCAAGGAATCACCTGCTACATTACAAAGCTAAAGATGAAAATAACCGGGTGCCTCTAGTGGTCACCTACAATCCAAATCTGGAGATGCTAAGGGGAGCTGCACGGAAACTACAACCTTTACAACAAAAAGATGCCCGATTACAATCCATATTTCCAGACCCCCCACTACGGTGTTTTAGGCAGCCCCCAAATCTAAGAAGCATCATTGTCAGAAGCTCCCTGTCCTCTCCAACAGCTGCAGGAACCTTTCCTTGCAACAAGAAAAAATGTAAAACCTGTCCATTTATAATGACCACGGACACAATAAAGATCCCCAACTCCCATCAGGACTACAAGATCCCAGGTACTTTCAGCTGCATCACATCTAATGTGGTGTACCTAATTATATGTACTAAATGTCCAACTGGGTGTCTGTATGTGGGAGAGACAGGGCAAAAACAGAGAACAAGGATGAATTCTCATCGCCACACAATAAGAGAAAAGAGAATGGATCTACCTGTGGCCAAACATTTTTGCATGCCCGATCACAGAACCATGGAAATGAAATTACTTGTACTGAAAGGTAATTTCACATCTCAAAGACACAGGAGAGTTTGTGAATACAAACTGATGATGACCTTTGACACTCTCAATGCTGGAATGAACCTATCACATGGATTTATGGCCTTTTACATCAATTAAGGAATTTGCTCCCAAGCCCTTGTGAGAGTATCACAAAACATTACCAGACCCCAATCAGAGGGCAATAAAACTTTCAAACTCTTTATCTATGAACTGTTCCAATATTTATGTTCATCTCTTTCTCCCATATTGACAGTTCTGCTTTACGTCACTTGTCTTATCTATTGCATTGTTTCTGTGCTGTGTTGTGTATAAGTATGTGATTCTTCAGATTTTGTATTAGTCTTTGCCTGATGAGGAGACTTGAGTAGTCTCGAAAGCTTGCAATTTGTTACCATCTTTTCAGTTAGCCATTAAAAGGTATCAACCACTGAGGACTCTCAATTCTAAATATTTTTTCTATCTACTGGCTAAAGCCCGGGTCTCACATAGCGATACACCAGCGATCCTGACAACGATCAGGATCGCTGGTGTGTCGCTACATGATTGCTGCTGAGCTACCAAACAGGCAGCTCAGGCAGCAATCAGCACAGCGACACTGCGGGTAACATCGCTTAGTTACCCGCAGTGTACGTTGGATACCAGCACCCTTATGCAGGGAGCTGATAACTAAGGTACACGTCGGGTTTCCAGGTGCTGCGCGGTGCCTGAAAACCCGCTGTGTACCTTGGTTACCAGCTCCCTGCATCAGGGCGTTGGTATCCAAGGTTCACAGCGGGTTTCCAGGCACAGCCCCGCGCCTGGAAACCTGCTGTGTACCTTGGTTACCAGCGGATCGCTGGTCTCCCGCCTGTCACACGCAGCGATGCATGCTGGCCAGCGGGAGACCAGCGATCAAAAAAATGACCAGGACATTCAGCGACGATCAGCGATACCCAGCAGGGGGGCTGATCGTCGCTGAATGTCACACACAGCGATATCGCTGGGGAGATCGCTGTTGCGTCACAAAACTAGTGACTCAGCAGCGAGACAGGGGCTTAACACGGTACGAAGATATGCATCTTTCCTGTATCATAGATAAGAAGAGACATTCCCACCTTCTCACTTTTACATAACTGCTGCACATTCTGCATCTGAGAGCTGTGCAAAGACTGGATAGTGTCAATCTGCTTTTTCTGTTTTGCCAACATGTCTTCATATTCATTCTTTTTCATTTCCACGGCTCCCCTTTCCGCTGCTGCCCGTCGAATCCTGCCCTCCAGCTCCATCACTCGGCTCTGAGATAATGAAACAGATGATTAAAGCGTTGAGCCAAAAATGACAATGAGGTCTCATAATAATATACATATCATCTTTTAGCGCCATTTACCTTCCAGTTGGCATTAAAACTGTCCTACTGTAGTTCCAGTGCTCCTGGTCAATCATAAGCAGTGCAGTTTCTCTAAGCTAGAGAAGGAAAGAATAATTTCAGGCGAATTGTCGAGCGCTGTACAGGGTCATCCAATGAAGGGTGAAGAAGTTGTTTTTTTTTTTATTTATTGCTATGCGTCTCCTTCATCAGGCAAAACATAAATATATCCTATGTTTTGCTTGATGAAGGAGCAAGCACTGCTCCAAAATGCATAGCAATAAATAATTATTTTTTTTTAATACTTACGTCTTCACCCTTAATGACTGGATGACCATGTACAGAGCTCAACAAATCACCTGAAAATAGCCTTTCCTTCTCTATTCTGTTTCTGGACTGCATTGGGATCCTGCAGGCGGACCAGCAGCTAACAGAGCCTTCATCAAGCTTTATTCAGTGATGTGCCTCAACTGCACATCCGCTATAGGCAAGCACCTTTTTAACCTCACACCAACTTCCTTTCTTGCTGATCTGCACAAGCTGCGCTTTCCTCCTTTTTTCAGTCTCTCTAAACTAGAATTCTGCCAGCATACTGCTGCTCAGCCTTGACCAATAACAATGTATTCTACCTTTAGAATTCACTGTAGACTGTCCTGTACACCGTATGTTCTTGTACACTACCGTGCTTGACCACTTTTATCTTCTGCCATATATATCATATGGCAGAGGATTAACTTCTTCCATTGGCATCAAAAGAACAGCACTTGTAATGTGAAACTGCAAAAAGCTGCTCTGTTAATGCACATGGCAGAGGATTGTATTCTGCCATATGCATCACCATAACAGCTTTTTGAATTTTCACATTGCTAATCTGCCAGAATCAGGCAACCTACACAGCTGGAGATTATCAAAGGGAATGTGTGTCATCTTTTTATGTTGAATGTAATTTTTGAAAATTATTTGTAATTTTATTAATCCTAATCTTTATGAAAATAAAAAAAACATGCAATTTTCACAATTGCCAAAAGGGACTTATCTAGGCTAATTCTTCCAGAAAATGCGCATGCGGATTACTAGTAAGAGGCTGACTCAGACCCCATCTTTCTATAGTAATAGAATGAAACTGAAAGGGAGAAGATATAGATTAGATATTATAAAAAATTTTTTGACAGTGAGTGTGATCAATGAATGGAATAGGCTGCCACAAGAGGTGTTGAGTTTTCAAACAGAGAGAAAGACATCTGTCGGAGATGGTTTAGTGAACCCTGCATTGAGCAGGGGGTTGGACATAATGACCCTTGAGGTCTCTTGAAACTAACATTCTATGATTCTATACAGAAGCCTCTAATGAGCTGTAACAACCTACTGTGATTCATGGATCCTGTGTTATAAGCTATATATACAGTTGTGCTCAAAAGTTTACATAACCTGGCAGAATTTTTGCTTTCTTGGCCTTTTTTCAGAGAATATTAATGATAACACCAAACCTTTTTCTCCAATCATGGTTAATGGTTGGATGAAGCCTTTTATTGTCAAACTACTGTGTTTTCGCTTTTTAAATCATAATGACAACCCAAAACATCCAAATGACCCTGATCAAAGTTCACATACCCCATTTCCTAATACCGTGTATTGCCCCCTCTAACATTAATGACAGCTTGAAGTCTTTTGTGGTAGTTGTGGAAGAGGTTCTTTATTTTCTCATATGGTAAAGTTGCCCAATTTTCTTGGCAAAAAGCCTTCAGTTCCTGTAAATTCCTGGGCTGTCTAGCATGAACTGCGTGCTTGAGATCTCTCCAGCGTGGCTCAATGATATTGAGGTCAGGAGACTGAGATGGCCACTCCAGAATATTCACTTTGTTCCGCTGTAGCCAATGACAGGTCGACTTGGCCTTGTGTTTTGGATCGTTGTGATCGACGTCCAAGTACGTCCCGTGCGCAGCTTCTGGGCTGATTGCAAATTTGCCTCCAGTATTTGCTAATAACGTGCTGCATTCATCTTTCCTTCAACTTTGACCAAGTTTCCAGTCCCTTTGTAGCTCACACATCCCAAAAATATCAGCAATCCACCTTTACCGTAGAAATGGTGTTCCTTTCATCATAGGCCTTGATGACCTCTCTCCAAATGTTTATGGTTGTGGCCAAAAAGTTCAATTTTGGTCTCAACACTCAAAATTACCTTGTTCCAGAAGTTTTGAGGTTCATCTCTGTGCTGTTTTGTGTATTGTTGGTGAAAAACTTTGTGGCATTTGCGCAGTAATGGCTTTCTTCTGGCGACTCGACCATGCAGCCAATTTTTCTTCAAGTGCCTCCTTATTATGCATCTTGAAACAGCCACACCACTAGTTTTCAGAGAGTCCAGTATGACAGCTGATGTTATTTGTGGGTTTTTATTTGCATCCCGAACAATTTTCCTGGCAGTTGTGGACGAAATTTTTGTTGGTCTACCTGTCCGTGGTTTTGTTTTTACAGAGCCCCTGATTTTCCATTTGTTAATCACAGTTTGAACGCTGCTGACTGGCATTTTCAATTCCATGGATATCTTTTTGTATCCCTTTTCTGTTTTATACAGTTCAACTACCTTTTCAGGTGGATCCATTGACAATTCTTTTGCTCTCCCCATGATTCACAATCCAGAAACGTCAGTGGCTGGATAAAAAAAATGCAAGAGTGTGTCTTAATCCCAGAAACTCACTCACTCAGCTTTTATGCACACACAACTGATTACAAGCAAACATGTCACAGGTGAGGATGTTACCTTTAGTAGACATTCAAACCCATTTGTGTCAACTTCTGTGCATGTTATCAGGCCAAAATCACCAGGGTATGTGAACTTTTGATCAGGGTCATTTGGATCTTTTGGGTTGTCATTAGGATTTAAAAAGCGAAAACACAGTAGTTTGACAATAAGGCTGGAGTCAGACTAGCGTATGGCATCAGATGCGATATGCGAATGAACCTCGGCTCCTGCTCTGCTGCGAGTGTCATGCTACTGTGCTCCGATCCTCTCGCAAAGAGAGAATTGGAGCACAGCTGCGGAGTAGGCAGAGAAAGTAATTTCTCCATCTCCTCCGCTTCCGGCGTATAGTGCACTGCACTTGGATGATATCCAAGTGATGTGCGTTGTGTCACTCGCACCCATAATCTTATATGGGTGCGAGTGAGCCGAGACTCAGCCGAGTCAGTGCCAATCGCAGCATGTTGCGATTGTTCTCGCATGCGGATTCAGCAAGAGACAATCGCAGATGTGATCTGCCCATAGATCAACACTAGGCCGAGTGCTATGTGATGTGTATTCTACGGTAGTCTGACTCCTGCCTAAATGGCTTCACCCAACCACTAACCATGAGTGGAGAAAAAGTTTTGGTGTTATCATTCATATTCTCTGAAAAAAGGCCAAGAAAGCAAACATTCTGCAGGGGTGTGTAAACTTATGAGCACAACTGTATATAGAGAGAGATGTTATCAATCATTCTAATTATGCCTGTGACGTGAGCCTGTTGAAAATTATTCTTCAAAGGACATAAAGCATGAGTATATAGTAGCCAATAATTAAAAATTGCAAGATATTACTAATTCATGATGTTGGAAAACGTGTTTTCAAAATACATTTAACGAAAAAATTTGATTGAAACAAGAGGCAATTTTCTGACAATACATTCCTTTTAAGTTCTGCGGCCTCTTTAGCCTTTAATGCTTAAGAGGCTAAACAGTTTTCCTGGAAATGTCACTTTGTTAGTAAAAGTTCACTTCACGTATTTCGCAGTCTTCCCAACATATGTGCCAAGTACCTAATGTAGAGATCTAATCCATGGTAACAGAATGAGTAATGGAATATCTCTTTTACTATCTTCACCTCCAAGTTTTAAAGAAAATAAACTATAAAATGGTTCACAAGTTGTCTGGTGGTCTATAAATTGCTGTTACATGATGGACCACTACATTCAGCGTAATTTAAAAGAAAATTTTTGAACAGTGTTGTTGGTACTTTGCAAAAAATTATTAGAGCCTAGGAGAAAAGCTATATATGATGTCAGTTTACGGCTTTCCCCTATTTATACAGAACTTGTCATGGCTCGCATCCATTCCTTGTAAGCGCTTATGAGCAAATATCACAAAATATCACATATTTTGTCTCTGCCTGCTCGTAGGCAAATTTATAAAATCCCCTTTAATGCAATGTGATAACACCATAGCTATAACTCGCCTTTCAAACCATTAGTCATTGAATTTATTACCCCACTCTATAGACTCAAACCAGTCCTGCAACTGGTCATGTGGCCGAAGTAGCCAATCATTGCGAACAGGAGGTCATGTGTTGTACATGCCAGTTTCATTGTCAAGGCAAGCGATTGGCTGCAGGGATCATGTGATCTATGTACATGACGGCATAACCAGAGGACAATCAATGACCGCTATAGCAGCAACACTGAAATGGCAGGGGATTTGAAAGGCATGTTATGGGTATTTTATTATTATATTATGATTTGCTATTTTTCAGAAAGTCCCCATAATAAAAACATAACTACTAATTGCTCCAAGTGTGGCTGCAAGGAATATTACTGACTGATAAGTCAGCACCAGTAATAGAAATGCAGTATATTTTATAGCAAGTAGAAAATTAAACAGATTGTAGGACTATAACCCAGTGAAAGATCAAAACGCCTTGTATCCTGCAGAATGTTAATGTTTAGATGCCATAGTGGGGGCGAGGTCTGATCGGCATGTGGGGCAGACATGCCTTTCTTTGCTCTCATTTCACATCCATCCTGAGTAATCATGCGATTCCAGCTATAGGACCTAAGGGGTATACAAATATCGTAACACACTCGACTTGGTGCAACTAGTAGCAAGAAAGCACTACACTACATAAATGCTACATAAAATACACACCCTTTTTGCAACTTTTTAGATACATTTTTTTCCCTATTTATTTGGATGGGTGAAAAATACTCCAAAAAAGCTAGAAGAATTGACATGTAGCAAGTTTGAAACTCTTTCAAATCTGCCAGGAAAAAATAAGCAAAATGTTCATGAGATTTCAGAAACCTCATTCACTTTGTTGGTGCTGTTTTTTTTTAGTGGCAAAAACAAAACATGTGAACAAGCTCTTCGACAGTATTGATAAATGTGTATCACAGTCTTTGAAAAGGTTAAATAAAATTTTCCCAATTCATTATTAAATGATTACGCTTATTTTCATGACGCTAGAGAAAAAATCTTGCCTTTCACTGCTTGTTAGCAAGCCCAGTGCTCTACAGTACAAAGATTTATATCCCTTCACATGTACGATATTCTTTGATGTCCTCTCCAGTGAATGTAGCTACTGAGCCAGAACTGTTCCATGGTGCCAAGCAGCGGACGCCACATCATCTGTTGGCAGCACAGCTAAACAGGATATGTGGCTATTTGCAGAAAATATGCATTTGCCATTGCTGGATGAAATTACTGTCTAGAATTTGCACAGCACAAAAGGAAAAAAGGTATCCTACCTGTAATTCCACACATCGAGTGCTTGTAATCCAGTAGTTTATTCCAAGGACAAACACACATGCTAGAAGCACGGCAAGAAGAAGTGGTGGAGATTTCATTGCTCTGCGGCCACTCCCCAATCCCATAATATGAAGTACAATGTATCAAACCTGAAGAAAAAAATAAAAGACGTGTATGAAACACATACAGGGGGATGAAACAAAGATCACAAACACAGTCAGTCCTGGTAGAACGCATCTGCTGGGGCAGAGACATTATTCACATGGTGATGACAACTGCTTTCCGCAAAGTCACTTTATGTTTCCAGGATCCTACTCAGAAGAAAGCTGGCCTTTCTTCCTTCTTTCCTGTACTTAATACTCAACATTTTATAACTGTACAGCAAAGGCAAGTAACAAAATGAACCATCGTAATCTAGTATCACAAGTATGAAGAACCACAGTATTGATGTATATAGTAAAATATCACGGTCTCCTATGAGCGCCAACCTCGGTCGTTTGGGCAGTCATAGGAGCATAGTCACGACTGGTGTAATCAGCATACTTACCAGTCAGTCGTATGTCAGTAAAGGGTAACTCTGACCTCTCTGTTATTAAGCAATACCTGTGGTTGACATGTTGAGATAACCCACTGGGTAAACATTCATTCTGTGATGGGGTTTTTCTTTACTAAAGACATATTCTGCAAACAGCCATATTAGCGCTTTGTTTGCTTTTCCAGGACACTTGGTGATGCTGAGCTTGACAGTGCAACCATTCTTTTTCCTTTATTAGGGTATGTTTCCACGGTCAGGCTTGGCTCAGTATTTGCTCAGGATTTTAGGTCAGTAAATTCTGTACCAAATATGGATCTGAGGTCACTGGCAGGTCACCTGAGTTTTTGATGCGTTTTTCCTGTCCAGCGTTTTTCTTGTCACTTGAAATAAAGCTAATTGAAAGTTGCCTCATGGGAAGGAAAAAAAAAAATTATTTCCTGTTTTCCAATACCTATTTTGCTGCAATGGGCCCAATTTTGAACGATAAGGAAATCTAGTTAGATTACACCCACCCGAGGGTCCGGTCCGATGGGTGTCGCAGGTTTGGGGTCGGTGCCTACCATATTCATGCGATGACGTCCTCCTCTCTAACCGTTCCCGGTGCCTGGGAACTGCAGTAGTTTGCTATGCCCTCAACAGGGCAGAGCAGTACACCTGCACAGGAGCCGTGACAGAAGCAAGGAGGACGTCACCTGCGACGCACATCGGACCGGACCGCACTGCCTCCCCCCCCGGTGAGTAAAATAGAACTCTTCGCATCTTTCAGGTTACATCAGGGGCTTATGTACAGCATTATAGAATACTGTAGATAAGCACGAAATGGTGGTGGCCGTATCTGATATAGAAAAAGGAGGTGACAGATTGACTTTAAATAAAGTGGCATGGGTTACCCCATATTTTTGTTAACCAGCCAGATGAAGCAGACTACTGGGACTGGTATTTAAGGCTGTTAAGGATCCAATATCCATGAACCTTTCAAGCCTGATAATACCAGGCCACAGCAGTCTGCTTATCTTGGTTGGTTATCAAAAATTGGGGATCCCCTCGAAAAAAAAAATGGCGTGGGGTCCCCCTAATTTTGTTAACCAGCCAAGTAAAAAGCAGACTGCTGCGGCCTGGTATTAAAAGACTGTCAAGGTCCATGGATTTTGGCCCTCAACAGCCTAAAAATACCAGCCTGCAGCAGCCCCACAATTGGCGCATCTAAAGATGCGCCAATTGTGGCATTTTACCCGGCTCTGTAGCGGTGGCATATGGGGTAATAAGGGGTTAATGTCACCTTTGATTGAACAGTGACCTTAAGCCCAGTTAATAATGGAGGCGTCAATAAGACACCGATCCATTATTAATCATAAAGTTTGTAAATGTTTAAAAAAAAGACACAGCCAGAATAAAGACTTTTAATTAAATAATACACAACAGTTTTATGTATTTTTTATTGCACGCTCATCCTGCTACGCCATCGATCTCCTGTAAAAAAACAAAAATAACAAACCAACACAAATACTCCCTGTCCGACGTAGTCCAAGATAACGAGGGTCCCACGACGAGTCCAGCTCTGCTACATCTGGATGCCAGGCTCAGCCTGACATACAGACACCGCACAGCTGCTTACCGGAGGAGATTCCCGGCGGTCACGTCGAATGGATTTCTCACGGCCAGCTGATCACGAGAGTACAGCTGGCCGGAGATTACCCAGTCCCCGGCAGTCACGTGCACGGGAACTTATCGCGATAAGCTGGCCGTGAGAAATCCATTCCACGTGACCACCGGGGAATCTCTACCGGTAAGCAGCCCCGACACTCAGCACTCTCTCTCCAGAAATTCCTGTGTCACGTACTTCCTTTTGTGACACAGGAACTCATCATATGTTAATTAGTAGACATGCGTAGTAAGCTGCATTAATGATTGTCTATGTGAACTTTACGTTGCAGCGACAGAGCGTCGCCGCAAGGGAAAAGGACATGCTGCGTTCTGAAAACATGCACCGCATGTCTGTTAACGCAGGTCTGCCGCCTGCGTGTTTTAATGCATAGTGGAGACAGGATTTCATGAAATCACCTCCACTATGCTGTAAAATCTGGACGCTGCGGCTGTACGCAGTGTCAAACACGCAGCGTTTCCTGACCGTGGAAACATACCCTTAAAGGGGCATTGCCATCTCAGGCATTCATGGCTGGAATGGGAATAACTTTCTACATGTGACAACCAGAGTTGGCCGCGATTATGGAAACCGTGCTACATGGTTTCTGTAATGAATGGGAGTTGGTGGAACTGTGTAGGACAGCCTGCTCAGCTGTTCCCATACTTCTGGCTGTCACAACCAGACAGGTCTTATCCTAGATTGGCTAGGATGGGAAAAAGCCCTTTAAAAAAAATATATGCTAGACTGTGGATTTGACTTCTAACTTTTTTGCTCATGTCGTTTTTTCTTCAGTGTAATTATAGCTTATACTTCTTTAGATAACATATTGATAATTACCATTTATAATGCAAATTCAACTTAGACCCCTTATCTCCTTAACAGGATTGTCCACTCCATTCACAGCTATCAAAGCTCGTAGCAGCTGACTGGTGGGTGTGCTGGATGGTGGACCTCCATTGATCTAATATTGATGACCTATTCTAAAGGCTAGCATATGCATTAGACTAAAGTCAGACAAACCTGGCAATAATTGGTGAGATCAACTGAGGGTCTAATGTGTATGGAGGAATCCCAACTCTCCCTGACAAACGATTTTCTTTTTCACAAGAGGTCCAGCCTGCTAAATTTTAGCGGCCGATCCTTTTGATCACCCTTTAGGACCAGAGTACTCTGGTGTATGCGTGCGACAGCTATTGACACACACAGTCTGTGAAAAAAAAACACGGACATGTGAATGGCCCCATAGACTATAATAGGTAAGTGTTCTATCCATAAAGAATACAGATAGAACAGATACAGTACAGACCAAAAGTTTGGACACACCTTCTCATTCAAAGATTTTTCTGTATTTTCATGACTATGAAAATTGTAGAATCACACTGAAGGCATCAAAACTATGAATTAACACATGTAGAATTATACATTACACTTTACAAAAAAGTGTGAAACAGCTGAAAATATGTCTTATATTCTAGGTTCTTCAAAGTAGCCACCTTTTGCTTTGATTACTGCTTTGCACGCAGAAAAGGTGAACGGATGGACTCTACATGCCTGGTTCCCACCGTGAAGCATGGAGGAGGAGGTGTGATGGTGTGGGGGTGCTTTGCTGGTGACACTGTTGGGGATTTATTCAAAATTGAAGGCATAGTGAACCAGCATGGCTACTACAGCATCTTGCAGCAGCATGCTATTCCATCCGGTTTGCGCTTAGTTGGACCATCATTTATTTTTAAACAGGACAATGACCCCAAACACACCTCCAGGCTGTGTAAGGGCTATTTGACCAAGAAGGAGAGTGATGGGGTGCTACCCCAGATGACCTGGCCTCCACAGTCACCAGACCTGAACCCAATCAAGATGGTTTGGGGTGAGCTGGACCGCTCACCGCTTCAATTTTGAATAAATCCCCAACAGTGTCACCAGCAAAGCACCCCCACACTATCACACCACCTCCTCCATACTTCACGGTGGGAACCAGGCATGTAGAGTCCAGCCGTTCACCTTTTCTGCGTGCAAAGCAGTAATCAAAGCAAAAGGTGGCAACTTTGAAGAACCTAGAATATAAGACATATTTTCAGTTGTTTCACACTTTTTTGTAAAGTGTAATGTATAATTCCACATGTGTTAATTCATAGTTTGGATGTCTTCAGTGTGATTCTACAATTTTCAGTCATGAAAATACAGAAAAATCTTTGAATGAGGTGTGTCCAAACTTTTGGTCTGTACTGTATATGTAACACGGATGTCGGAGTGAGGCTTTACACTGATGTCCAATGCCAGAATTTTCATAATTTTGCCCGTTCAAAACACTTCTGGAGCCAAATACACATAAGAAAAATAATGGTAACCAGAACTGTGGGTTCAGTAAGCCAAAACTCAGACTCCGACTCAATGTCCCTGACTTCCAAATACACAGCGCTGCCTCTCTACTGAGCATGTACTTAAAGTGCAGCACAGATTCATCTCAAGTAAAAGGCTAGATCAGGAATAGGACATTTCATAACTTTCCCAAATTCTTATGGAAAAAGATTACAGCACATACTGCATTGTACTACTGTACCCTATTTATATATATATATATATATATATATATATATATATATATATATATATATATATTAGAAGTCGGAGTTGCTCCATTTTATACCAACTCAGACTCCACCAAAATGGATACAGACTCCGACTCCACAGCCCTGATGGTAACATGGAAAGTATTTAGCTTAACTATGGTACTTTTTATTCTGCAGTCAAAATATTAATGTGTTACATGTATATG
The DNA here is from genome assembly GCA_033576555.1 of Oophaga sylvatica. Taxonomy (NCBI): domain Eukaryota; kingdom Metazoa; phylum Chordata; class Amphibia; order Anura; family Dendrobatidae; genus Oophaga; species Oophaga sylvatica. The sequence goes on from JARQOD010000001.1 coordinate 684,489,666, forward strand.
AGTAAATGACAGTGGCACAGAATTAAGAGATTAGGCTGGGTTTATACTAGGCTTCAATCAGCACAAATCAGCCACATGTTTGCCAATCGGCGGTCTTTTAATAGCGTAGAACCGCACTTCCAACATGTATAGAGCAATCGGTAATGGACAGTTCATTTTTGACAGCACATCATCCTGCGTACCGCTGAATTTTCAGCAAATTTAAATATTATTTCAACAAACGAAAGAGTATTATGCTCATTCAATGGGTAATTAGAAGCCATTTTATACTGGCAGATTATCGAGAAACGAGAGTTCATGGAAAGTTGGTTCACAACAATCGGCCAATGTGAATGAACTCATATTCTCATCAATTTGATGCGAGTTGCTTGATAAAGAGCTATATCCGGTCGTAATATAGATGCGAGGCGTTTGGCACAATAAACAAATATCTTCTACCATTACCCATGCTGGACGCTGTCCACCTTTTCACATATGTTGTAAATCGCGTCATTTGTTTGGAAAAGCTAATTCTTCTGGTTTAAGATTAGTCAGTAACAAGTCTTTTGGGATTACTTGTATGCCACAAACTAAAAAAAGGAAACTTAAGCACGGCTAGGAGACATTGGTATCACTTTTAAAAAGGTATTCTTGTTTGCCTCACTAAAAGATAAAAACACATTAATAACAATATCGGGGAAAAGGCTTTTCTGATGTACGTTCATGCAGGCAGAAATATGCTACACTAAACTTAAACTTAGAAACAGTAGAAAGTTAAAAAGGCTCTGTGGGAAATAAAGCAAATTAGAAAAAAATATATTTAAAAAAATCCTAGCATCACTCACTAATTAGAATTATATCAACTGATAAGGCACCATGACAGCACCCGGGATTGTCCATTTGTCATAATAGGGACAGGAAAAAGAAAGTGTTTTTCTGAATAGGTCAGACATACCAAATTCACAGTTAAAACAAGTTTAATTGAAGAATAGAGGTAACAAGGGAGGGAATAAAAAAGGTGTTGTCATGGTTGGCTTAAGAAAAACTGAATTATCAGTAGGTGCAATTCTACCTTTTTATTATAACACCACCATGACCGCACACATGAAAAATGACAGATTGAAGATAGATTTAGGGAGGGACAATGGCATGTGAAACTTCTCTGCCAAGAGCTAAAGCCTGACTAGCAACATCTATACTCCAGTGACTCGGGAAAGTGTGAGGGCTTGGCCAGGTTGCAGCTCCGCACATCTGTTCTAAGAATGCCGATGACCTCGGCCCAGGATACCAAAACGGTTCTTGTGGACTGTGCCTCCAGATCGTGGTACATCCCTAAGTTTGTAAGCTCCACAAATGCAGACTTTTAGGCTGTGGTTCCACGGTCCGGAACCACAGCGCTTTGGACGGAGCGGAATGTCCTCCACTATGCTGTAACATCTGGACGCTGCGTGTTTGACGCTGTGCCAGCGCACAGCGTCAAACACGCAGCAATTACTGAAAAAATCCTGAAAGTGGAAACACACCCTTAAAGCAAATCTATCAGCAGGGTTGTGTACAGTAACCTACAGTGTCAGGTTGATGCCGTTCTACTGATTACAATTATACATCTTGGTTGATGAATCAGTATAACGGCGCAAACCTGACAGTGTGTGTAGGTTACTGAGCACAATCCTGCTGACAGGTTCCCTTTAAAGGTAATCTGTCACCCCCGGGACATGTATGACCTATTGATATGGGCATATAGGTAATAGAAATGTTAATCTAGTCCTACTGTATGCCTCATATTAGCAGTCTTGTTGAGAAATGTTATATTCTTTCTGTAAGCTAACGATTTCTTCCAGGCTCCGGGACTGGTTGTTATGACTCTATAGAAATATGAGTTTCACTTTTTGTATTGAAGAACTGAAATAAATTAACTTTTTGATGATATTCTAATTTTGTGAGAAGCACTTGTACATCCTCATAGGAGCACAGTTCACTAGAATTGTCAGAACTCATCTGACGTGCAGAGATCCATCACAGACCATGTCAGGATGGAGCAGCACTGCTAATCAATCCAGGCCTGCCTGGCTAAAGAAATTTCGCCTGCTATCAGACACAGGACTAAAGCCCCCGTCTCACACAGCGATCTCGCTAGCGAAATCGCTGCTGAGTTACTAGTTTTGTGACGCAGCAGCGATCTCCCCTGTGATATCGCTGTGTGTGACATTCAGCGACGATCAGCCCCCACTTGCTGGGTATCGCTGATCGTCGCTGAATGTCCTGGACATTTTTTTGATCGCTGGTCTCCCGCTGGCCAGCACACATCGCTGCGTGTGACAGGCGGGAGACCAGCGATGCGCTGGTAACCAAGGTACACAGCGGGTTTCCAGGCACCGTGCAGCGCCTGGAAACCCGACGTGTACCTTGGTTACCAGCTCCCTGCATCAGGGCGCTGATATCCAACGTACACTGCGGGTAACTAAGCGATGTTACCCGCAGTGTCGCTGTGCTGATCGCTGCCTGAGCTGCCTGTTTGGCAGCTCAGCAGCGATCATGTAGCGACACACCAGCGACCCTGATCGTTGTCGGGATCGCTGGTGTATTGCTATGTGAGACCCGGACTTAAGTTAGAAACCACTTCCTCAGTCCATGTCCTAATATAAACAGGAAAAAACACTGTTGAAGGGGAGGAGGAGCTTTTAACCTCTGCCTGTCCACTTCTCTTAATAGGAACAGGAATCAATCTCATGTGTGCGGTCATTGTGGCACAATGTAAAAAATATATGGTTCTTTGAAAGCAGAAAAACAAAAGACAACCCCCCTAAAAATAGCTGTTTAGTCAAGGCATTAAAAAGTGAAAAATTAAAATAAATTGTTGCACCTAATTATCACAGAAAGCTATAGACCGACATATGGGCGGCACGGTGGCTCAGTGGTTAGCCCTGCAGCGCTGGGGTCCTGGGTTCAAATCCCAACAAGGACAACATCTGCAAGGAGTTTGTATGTTCTCCCCATGTTTGCTCCAGGTTCTCCAGTTTCCTCCCACATTCCAAAGACAGTAACTGATAGGGAATTTAGATTGTGAGCCCCATCGGGGACAGCGGTGATGTCTGTAAAGCGCTGTCGAATTAATGGCACTATATAAATGAGTAAAATAAAATAAACTATATAAGAAGAAACAGAAAAGTTGTATTAGACTAAATACAATCTAATACACGAGTCAGTGATGGAAATGCAGTCTGGTTTTGTCTATGCAACTTCTTTTGAATAAGCCAACAAAAAACAGCGAGAGTTGTCAGTCAAGGGTGCTGTAGGAAAGTGTACAATACAGTGGGGAAAATAAGTATTTGATACTTATTTGCAAGTTTTCCCCACCTACAAAGAATGGAGAGGTCTGTCATTTTTTATCATAGGTAAACTTCATCTGTGAGAGACAGAATCTAAAAAAAAAAAAAAAAAAAATCCTGACAATCGCAATGTATGATTTCTACATAACTAATTTGCATTTTATTGCATGAAATAAGTATTTAACCCCTTAGTGACAGAGCCATTTTGCAGCTTAATGACCGGGCCAATTTTTACAATTCTGACCACTGTCACTTTATGAGGTTATAACTTTGGAACGCTTTAACGAATCCAGCTGATTCTGAGATTATTTTTTCGTGACATATTGTACTTCACGTTAGTGGTAAAATTTCTTTGATATGACTTGTGTTTATTTATGAAAAAAAACGGAAATATGGCGAAAATTTTGAAAATTTAACAATTTTCAAACTTTAAATTTTTATGCCCTTAAATCAGAGAGATATGTCACACAAATTTCTTAATAAATAACATTTCCCACATGTCTACTTTACATCAGCACAATTTTGGGACCAAAATTTTTTTTTGTTACGAAGTTATAAGGGTTAAAAGTTGACCAGCGATTTCTCATTTTTACAACACCATTTTTATTTTAGGGACCACCTCACATTTGAAGTCACTTTGAGGGGTCTATATGATAGAAAATAGCCAAAAGTGACACCATTCTAAAAACTGCACCCCTCAAGGTGCTCAAAACCACATTCAAGAAGTTTATTAACCCTTTACGTGCTTCACAGGAACTGAAGCAATGTGGAAGGAAAAAATTAACATTTAACTTTTTTTGCAAAAACTTTACTTCGGAACCTATTTTTTTATTTTCACAACTGTTAAAAGAAAAAATGAACCACAAAATTTGTTGTGCAATTTCTCCTGATTAAGCCGATACCCCATATGTGGGGGTAAACCACTTTTTGGGCGCACGGCAGAGGTTGCAAGGAAAGGAGCGACATTTGACTTTTTCAACGCAGAATTGGCTGGACGCCATGTCGCGTTTGTAGAGGCCCTGATGTGTCTAAACAGTGGAAACCCATCACAAGTGACCCCATTTTGGAAACTAGACCCCCTAAGGAACTTATCTAGATGTGTGGTGAGCACTTTGAACCTCCAAGTGCTTCACAGAAGTTTATAACATAGAACAGTGAAAATAAAAAATCATACTTTTTCCACAAAAACAATCTTTTCACCCCAATTTTTATTTTCCCAAGGGTAACAAGACCCCAAAAGTTTTTGTGCAATTTGTCCTGAGCATTCTGATACCCCATATGTGGGGGTAAACCATTGTTTGGGTGCAAGGCAGAGCTTGGAAGGGAAGGAGCGCCGTTTGACTTTTTCAGCGCAGAATTGTCTGGACGTCATGTCGTGTTTGTAGAGGTCCTGATGTGTCTAAACAGTGGAAACCCCCCACAAGTGACCCCATTTTGGAAATTAGACCCCCTAAGGAACTTATCTAGATGTGTGGTGAGCACTTTGAACCTCCAAGTGCTTCACAGAAGTTTATAACATAGAACCGTGAAAATAAAAAATCATATTTTTTCCACAAAAACGATCTGTTCACCCCAATTTTTATTTTCCCAAGGGTAACAAGACCCCAAAAGTTTTTGTGCAATTTGTCCTGAGCATGCCGATACCCCATATGTGGGGGTAAACCACTGTTTGGGCGCACGGCAGGGCTTGGAAGTGAAGGAGCGCCGTTTGACTGTTTCAAACCAAAATTGGCTGGAATTGAAATTGGACGCCATGTCGCGTTTGGAGAGCCCCTGATACGCCTAAACAGTCGAAATCCCCCACAAATCACACCATTTTGGAAACTAGACCCCTTAAGGAACTTATCTAGATGTGTGGTGAGCACTTTGAACCCCAAAGTGTTTCACAGAAATTTATAAACGCAGAGCTGTGAAAATAAAAATTCATTTTTTTTCTCAAAAATGTTTTTTTTAGCCAGCTATTTTTTATTTTCCCAAGGGTAACAGGAGAAATTAGAACCCCAAAATTGGTGTGCAATTTGTCCTGAGTACGCTGATACCCCATATGTTGGGGTAAACCACTGTTTGGGCGCACGGCAGGGCTCGGAAGGGAGGGAGCGCCATTTGACTTTTTGAACGCCACGTTGTGTTTGGAGACCCCCTGATGTGCCTAAATAGTGGAAATCCCTCAATTCTAGCTCCAACCCTAACCCCAACACACCCCTAACCCTAATCCCAACCCTAAACCTAACCTAAATCCCAACCCTAATTGTAACCCTAACCTTAATTGTAACCCTAACCCTAATTTTAACCCTAAACCTAATTGTAACCTTAACCCTAATTATAACCCTAATTATAACCCTAACCCTAAGGCTAGGTTCATTTTGTGTTTTACCAGCCCGTTCAACACATAGCGTTGACGGGCTGGTAACGGTATAGCATAACACGATCGCGTTATGCTATGCCCGCTAGCGCAGAGGAATCAGCAGATGATTCATCTGCGCTAGCGGTGACGGAGCCCAGACGCTGCAGCCCGCGTCCGAGGCTCCGTCACTGAATGATGGCACGTCGCAAACGCATCCCGCTTTACGGCATGCGTCGCGATGCGCCCTCAAATGGGGGTGAATGGCAGCGTTAACGGACTGCGTTACACCGCGTTATACCGCGGTGTAACGCAGTCCGTCTAACGGACTGCCATAACGCAGTATGAACCCAGCTTAACCCTAACGCTAATTATAACCCTAACCCTAATGCTAACCCTAACCCTAATGCTAACCCTAACCCTAATGCTAACCCTAACCCTAATTATAACCCTAACCCTAATTATAACCCTAACCCTAATTATAACCCTAACCCTAACAGAAAAATGAAAATAAATATAATTTCTATTTTTTATTATATGTCCCTAACTAAGGGGGTGATAAATGGGGGGGTTATGTACTGTTTTTTTTATTTTGATCACTGTGATAGTTTATCACAGTGATCAAAATGCACTTTCTGGAGAATGAATGAAATCATTTTTGAATCTGCCGCCAAGCAGATCGGCGGGCGCACTGCGCATGCGCCCGCCATTATTTTTTTGCAGGAAGAAGACGCCGGGATCCTGGGGCCTGCGGGAGGACGGAGGACACCGGTAAGTATACGGGGGGGCGATCGGGGGACCGGGGGACCCTCATTTTCTCCCCTCTGATGTGCGATCACATCAGAGGGGAGAGAAATCATTTTTTTTTGCGATCGCATCTATGCTTGCATAGATGCGATCGCAACACCGGGATCGGTGAATACCGACCCGGATCATGTTCTCTGGGGTCTCGGCTACCCCCGGTAGCCGAGACCCCAGAGAATATTTGCCCATCCCCCCCAGGACACAGCGGCACATAGCGGCGGGCGCACTGAGAATGCGCCCGCCATTTTCTTCATCGCGCCGGCCCCGGGGGACATCGGAGGGCCCTGGGGCCACATACAGGACATCGGGGGCCACATGGGGGTCCCGGGGACCCTTTTTCTCTGTCCTCTGATGTCCGATGACATCAGAGGACAGAGAAATTAAATGGCACAACTTTTTTTTTTTTTTTTTTTTTGCGGTCGCCGTTATAGGGTTAATAACGGCGATCGCAACATCGGTGTCGGTAAAAACCGACCCGATTCATGTTCTCTGGGGTCTCGGCTACCCCCGGTAGCCGAGACCCCGGAGAAAATGCGCCTCTGGGGGGCGCTATTCACTTTTTCCACAGCGCCGTTAATTAACGGCGCTGTGGTTTAAGTACCCTTAATGACCGCCGTTAAAAGGCGTATCGGCGGTCGTTAAGGGGTTAATACAAAAACACAACTGAATATTTGGTACAGAAACCTTTGTTTGCAATTACAGAAGTCAGACGTTTCCTGTAGTTCTTGACCAAGTTTGCACACACTGCAGCAGGGATTTTGTCCCACTCCTCAATACAGATCTTCTCCAGATCTTTCAGGTTTTGAGGCTGTCGCTGGGCAACACTGAATTTCAACTCCCTCCAAACATTTTCTACTGGGGGGGTTCAGGTCTGGAGACTGGCTAGGCCACTTCAGGACCTTGAAATGCTTCTTACTGAGCCACTCCTAAGTTGCCCTGGTTGTGTGTTTCGGGTCGTTGTCATACTGGAAGACCCAAAAACAACCCATCTGCAATGCTCTTACTGAGGGAAGAAGGTTGTTGGCCAAAATCTTACAATACATGATCACATCCATCCTCCCTTCAATGCAGTGCAGTCGTCCTGTCCCCTTTGCAGAAAAGCACCCACAAAGTATGATGTTTTCCCCACCATGCTTCACGGTTGGGACAATGTTCTTGTTGTTGTACTCATCCTTCTTCTTCCTCCAAACACATCAAGTGGAGTTGATTCCAAAAAGTTCTATTTTGGTCTTATCTGATTACATGACCTTCCAAATAACTCCTTTGGATCATCCAGATGGTCACTGGCGAACTTCAAATGGGGTTGTACATGTGCTGGGGTGAGAAGGGGTACCTTGCGTGCCCTGCAGAATTTTAATCCATGATGGCGTAATGTGTTACTAATGGTAATGTTTGAGACTGTGGTCCCAGCTCACTTCAGGTCATTGACCAGGTCCTCCCGTGTAGTTCTGGGCCGATTCCTGACCTTTCGCAGAATCATCCTTACCCCACGAGGCGAGAACTTGCACAGAGCCACAGGCCGAGGAAGATTGACAGTCATCTTGTGTGTGTTCCATTTTCTATTAATTGTGCCAACAGTTGTTGCCTTCTCACCAAGCTGCTTGACTATTGTCCTGTAGCCCATCCCAGCACTGTGCAGGTCTACAATTTTGTACTTAGTGTCTGTAGACAGTTCTTTGGTCTTGGCCATGGTGGAGAGGTTGGAGTGTGATTGATTGTGTGGACAGGTGTTTTTTATAAAGGTAACAAGTTCAAATAGGTGCAATTAATACAAGTAATGAGTGCAGAGTAGGAGGGCCTCTTAAAGAAAAATTAACCGTGATTTCTGTTTTTTATTTTTAGTTCAGTTCAGCCAGATCTACTATGTATGTAACCGCCAATAATGATTCTTTTCATAAAAGCATAAATGATCCAACCGAGGAATTTTGCTTGTTTGTCAGGTGATTGCTGGCATATTATTGGCATATTGTACAGGCCAATAACTAAGCATTCTTACAAACGCTATTCATTGAGTCTCGGCCATTTTGAAGATACATAGTTGCACAGAGGACATCTAGCATTTTTGATGATTCTTTTACCCACCGTCTACCTATGTGTACCCAGTGTTAGGAGACATGATGCACATCTTTAGTGTAAATCCCCACATCGCATGTTCTTCACACCATTGAAATAAACATGTACGTTCAAACAAAGAATAGCTTTTGTCCAACAGCAATCTACTCAGTTTTAGGTTTTACATAGAAAGCTAATAACATAAAAGTAGGGAGCAAAGCACGGATAATGGGAGCAAGTACCGTATTTCCTCAAACATGCAACCTGACAAGCCTACATTAGAAATAGCTGAAAACAGCTTCAAATATTTGTATTCAGCAATAATAAATGTAAGACAAATAGAAATGTATCATATTCTCGCCACTTCAAATGTGCCCAGGCAACAAACACCTACAGATGTGCTTCCCTGCAGTGAATGAAATGGCATCTCTGACCACAATAACCACTGATAATCAACATAATCTAAACTACTTAGGTAAACATTTCAATTATTCTTCAATTTCCAATATTAATATACAGTACATGTCTATTGAAGCCACAGTGCACTTTATGTGGTAAAAGAATCCATGACCTCACGCTTATAACCCAGCCGGTGTTTGTACCTAGCAGATTCATACTCCACATGTACTGAAGCAGACCATGAGGACATTTCCAAGATCCTTTCTTTTCTGGCTTAAAAAGGGTTTGGCCACTACTTTTTTATTGATTACCTTTCATTAGGATAGGCCATAAATATCTGATCGATGTGGGTACGCTATATAGCAGCCACGCCAATCAGCTGTTACCAGAGCCGTCGGTAAGTTCCCGGATGATGCAGGAACACCGCACACAGCTCCACCATTTCTAAGTGGCAATGGCCATGTACTGCTGATCCACACCTTATTCAAATAAATAATTGGTGGCTCTCCAGTACCTGGCCGCGGCTACCATAGTTTTGACGGAGCATCTGAGAACTTATGGCTACCGGGTGTTCCAGCCTAACTGATCAGATATTGATGAGCAATCAGCATTTCATAAAACAAGACAAAAAAAATCACAATTTCTAATAAGCAAATGTTGGAGAAGCACTTATCAAATATATGCAACTAAAGAAAAAGAAGCAGTTTGTGAACGCACTGGTGCATATATCATAATAGGAGGCAAGTATGATGAAAAGAGAACAGTGTGATATACACAGATATCCTTTTCTGGATTGATATCTTAAAGCAAGACAGTCTTTATTATTATGTAATGACCAACAGTGTACGCTCCTGATCTCAGAGCAGAGCTGTGTGTAATTATCACTAGCAATAGAGTGTAGCTGAACTTTGTCTCATTACAAACACATTTGTATCTGCAGGTGTTCTCTCATAGTGCTTCAGATTCCATCTTACAGACAGCGAGTGTGTGTGTGAGGGGCAGTAAAGAAGCACAAACAGCATTGTGAGAGGACAATTGCACATGCATTTGTAATGAGACAAGGTTAACCCCTGCTGTACTGTTCGTTATAACACACAGGTCTACAGTGAGATCAGGAAAGCAGACTTATAAACATCAATATCTAAGCTACAGCAATGCCATGCACACTGCACATGTAAGTGACATAACTAATTAGAAGAATCATAGAATGGTAGAGTTGGAAGGGACCTCCTGGGTCATCTGGTCCAATCCCCTGCTCAAAGCAGGATTCACTAAATCATCCCAGACAGATATTGGTCCAGATTCTGTTTGAAGACTTCCATTGAAAGAGAACTTACCACCTCTCGTGGCAGCCTGTTCCACTCATTGATCACCCTCACCGTTGAAAAGTTTTTTCTAACATCTACCGTAATCTGTGTCTCCTCTCATTCAGTTTCATCCCATTGCTTCTAGTCTTTCCTTGTGCAAATGAGAATAAAGATGATCCTTCTACAATGTGACAGCCCTTGAGATATTTGTAGACAGCTATTAAGTCTCCTCTCAGTCTTATTTTTTGCAAGCTAAACATTCTCATATCCTGTAACCGTTCCTCATAGGACTATACTTAATTTCCGATTGGAAATATTTGCGATTATTATTACATCTTTAGTCTGAAAATAAGTCAGTCACCTATAAAAGCTGTTTTCTCTATACATGAGAGGCACGATGAAAGGCTCTTTTAAAAAGGGGTTTACATGGTAAGCACAATATTATTAACCTTTATACCAAGATCGTGTTTGATGCTACCATATAGCATCTCTACATCTAAGATGGTCACAAAAGAATTCTCAGATACGGAAAGATTCTGTCATTTCCTAACAGTGCCCTTGGTGTCCTTAAAGGTGTTGTCCAGTCCAAATCGATAAGTCTGCAGTCACTCTGAGTGACTGCAGACTTATGAATCTCCCCAGCACACACAGTGTGCTGTGGGGTTTCAATGGTTTCTGAGCGGGACTGGAGGATATGTATGAGTTACACATACTCCTGGACAGGGCCCATCTAGTGGGCATGACTTCACTCCTTACACTTGTATTGAGCGAGGCTGCACCCAGTCTAGTGATGCGGCTGTAGGGTGCAGCCTAGCTCAAAACAAGTGTAGGGAAGAGAGGCCGCACCCACTGGCCAGGAGTATGTACAACGCATACATACCCTCCGGTCCAAGCTGAGAAACCGGGAAATCCGCAGTGCAGTGTGTGCGCTGGGGTGATTCATAGATATGCAGTCACACAAAATGACTGCAGACTTATCGATTTGGACCGGACTGGCTAATAACAGCTTTACTTCCTTCTATAAAAAATAGAATCCTTGGCAAGACTTGATCTCTTAATTTCGCTTATGTTGGCTTGATTCTCTCCTATATCCTCTCACGGCAAAGATTCTCTTTGATTGATTAGCAATTGATATCCTCTACTGTTAGTTTAGTAATGTTATTGTTATGGTTATGTTATTATTATTTATTAATATCCTTACTGTCGAGCTACTTGACATATTCTACAGTTAGATTTCTTCAGCTCCATGATTAACTCGATTGATGTCTAGTACTGTTAAGTATGGAAAGTTATATTCTATTTGAGACGTAAGACTGTAATACCCTACTCTCATTGCTAAAAATTATAATAAAGTTATTTTGAAAAAGAAAGTGGGAAGTGCAAAACACAAAAGGTTGAATGATTTTGTACACAAATACTCGTTTTCACAGTTAGACATTTGTTCCCAGAGACCATCGGTTTTGTGCACCTTAAGTAGTGCATAGACGGTTGCAGCAGTTAGGGCACCGTCTCACATAGCTAAACAGCGATCTCAGCAGCGATCTCGCTATGTCTGACACGTACCAGCGATCAGGCCCCTGCTGTGAATCGCTGGTTGTGTCAGAAATGCCAGGACTTTTTTTTGATCGCTGGTCTCCCGCTGGCCAGCACGCATCGCTGCGTGTGACAGGCAGAAGACCAGCGATCTACTGGTAACCAAGGTACACATCGGGTTTCCAGGTGCGGGGCTGTGCCTGGAAACCCGAGGTGTACATTGGATACCAGCACGCTGCTGCAAGGGAGCTGGTAACCAAGGTACACGTCGGGTTTCCAGGCACCGTGCATCGCCTGGAAACCCGACGTGTACCTTGGTTACCAGCTCCCTGCATCAGTGCGCTGGTATCCAGCTTACACTGCGGGTAACTAGGCGACGTTTCCCGCATAGTCGCTGTCCTGATCGCTGCCTGAGATGCCTGTTTGGCAGCTCAGCAGCGATCACGTAGCGACACACCAGCGATCCTGATCGTTGTCGGGATCGCAGGTGTGTCGCTATGTGAGACGGGGCCCTTAGACATCTATTAAAGATGTCCTTATATTTCTCATCACTGATAAGGTTCCTTCTCCTTCCATCTGCCAAAATAAATTATAGTTTGCTTAAAGGGGTTGTGTCACTACTAAAAGTACATTTTATATAAATATATCTCGGAATAAAAATAAACTCCAAAACTGGATGTGTTTAAAAGATATATCACTTTTATGGTAACAAACAATGAACAAAAATGGTACCACACAAGGGTATAGTATATCAATTATAACATCTTTTATTAGCATAAAAACAGAATACAAAAGAAAGGTGCTAGACGAAAATAAAGAGGGACTTAAATGTCCATGGGAAATCCCACTTCAGCAGAAAAATAAATGACTGACATAAAAAAGCACCCATACCATGTAAATGCACAACAGCAATAGAGTAGGGAAAGCAACAAACCACTATATACCGTAATAATGCAATTTGACTATAACAAGCATATATTGCTTAAACTAGTGTGCAGCTAACTCCCTTTAAATCCTCCTAGCAGCGCTTAACATGTGAAAAAATGACGGGTGATCTCTAGTACGTACCAAAATCTGCTGGTGGAGGTCCCCGGACATCCCTCTGCCCGACACGCGTTACGCACAGCTTCTTCGGGAAGCACTTTAACCCCCGTCACACTGCGATCAAACATGATCGCAGCGTTCCGGTGGCATAGAGAAGCATCGCGCAGGGAGGGGGCTCCCTGCGTGCTTCCCTGAGACCCTCAGAAAATGCGATGTGATCGGGTTGTTCCGAGGGAGGTGGCTTGTCAGTACCTGCTGAGAGCAGGCACCAGCAAGCCTCCTGCACTGCCTGTCAGATCGCTGATCTGACACAGTGCTCTGCAAACTGTCAGATCAGCGATCTGACACTATATAGCGAGGTCCCACTCTGGGACTAAGTAAAAAAAGAAAAAAAAAAACTAACATGTGTAAAAAAAATATATATTTAAAAAAAAAACTCTAAATAAAAAAAAAAATTCCCAATAAACACATTATATATATATATATATATAAATACACATGGTACCGCTGAAAACGTCATCTTCTCCCGCAAAAAAAAGAGCTGCCATACAGCGTCATCAGCGAAAAAATAAAAAAAAAGTTATAGCTGTCAGAATAAAGTGATGCAAAACAATTATTTTTTCTATAAAATAGTTTTTATTATATAAAAGTGCCAAAACATAAAAAAATGATATAAGTGAGGTATTCCTGTAATCGTACTGACCCAAAGAATAAAATTGCCTTATCAATTTTTCTACATGCAGAACGGTGTAAACGCCCCCAAAAGAAATTCATGAATTGCTGGTTTTGGCTCATTCGGTCTCCCAAAATCGGAATAGAAAGATCAAAAAAATGTCATGTGCCCGAAAATGGTACCAATAAAAACGTCAACTCATCTCGCAAAAAACAAGACCTCACATGACTCTGTGGACCAAAATATGGAAAAATTATAGCTCTCAAAATGTGGCGATGCAAAAACTATTTTTTGCAATAAAAAGCGTCTTTTAGCATGTGACAGCTGCCAAACAAAGAACCGCTATAAAAACCGCTATAAATAGCAAATCAAACCCCCTTTATCACCCCCTTAGTTAGGGAAAAATAATAAAAAATTTAAAAAAAATGTATTTATTTCCATTTTCCCATTAGGGTTAGAGTTTGGCTGAAGTGGTTTGGGCTAAAGTTTTAGGGTTGGGGCTAAAGTTGGGGTTAGGGTTTGAATTACGGTTACAGTTGGGATTAGGGTGTGTTAGGGTTGGGATTAGGGTTAGGGTTGGAGTTAGAATTGGGGGGGTTTCTACTGTTTAGGCACATCAGGGGCTCTCCAAACGCAACATGGCGTCCAATCTCAATTCCAGCCAATTTTGCATTGAAAAGTCAAACGGCGCCCCTTCCCTTCCGAGCTCTGCCATGCGCCCAAACAGTGGTTTACCCCCACATATGGGGTATCAGTGTACTCAGGACAAATTGTACAACTTTTGGGGTCCAATTTCTCCTGTTACCCTTAGTAAAATAAAACAAATTGGATCAGAAGCAATTTTTTTGTGAAAAGTAAAATGTTAAATTTTTTTAAAAAAATTCCTGAGAAGCACCTGAAGGGTTTATAAAGTTCTTGAATGTGGTTTTGAGCACCTTCAGGGGTTCAGTTTTTAGAATGGTGTCACTTTTGGTTATTTTCTATCATATAGACCCCTCAAAGTGGCTTCAAATTTGATGTGGTCCCTAAAAAAGAAATGGTGTTGTAAAAATTAGAAATCGCTGTTTAATTTTTAACCCTTATAACTTCCTAACAAAAAAAAAATTGGGTTTCAAAATTGTGCAAATATAAAGTAGACATGTGAGAAATGTTGCTTATTAAGTATTTTGTGTGCCATATCTCTGTGATTTAAGGGCATGAAAATTCAAAGTTGGAAAATTGCAAAATTTTCCAAATTCTCGCGAAGTTTCCGTTTTTTTTCACAAATAAACCCAAGTCATATCAAAGAAATTTTACCACTATCATGAAGTACAATATGTTACGCGAAAATGTCAGAATCACCGGGATCCATGGAAGCGTTCCACAGTTATTACCTCATAAAGGGACAGTGGTCAGAATTGTAAAAATTGGCCTGGTCATTAACACGCAAACCACCCTTGGGGGTTAAAGGGTTAACCACTTTCTACCATTTGACGTACTATCCCGTCCATGTGACCTGGGCCTTAAGTCCCAGTGACGGGATAGTACGACATATAGTATCAGACGCGCTTACGGGGTGAGTGTGGCCGGGTGTCAGCTGATTCTCACAGCTGCACCCGGCACTAAGTGCTAGGACTGCTCCCGTCACTTTAACCCCTGACAGCCCCTCTGCATTTGGATCGGAGACCCCGCGGCATGACGCAGGGTCCCAATTGTTCCCATGGAGAGCCGGATGTCGTCACAACAACATCCGGGTCTCCAGGTCAAATAGACTTCCTGAAATGTGCAGTGCATGTCAGGAAGTCTCAGGTTAGTGCACAGAGAAGCTGCAGCGCTGCAAGCTTCTATAGCATGCAGATGCTGCTTCATCTGCATGCTATAGAAGCAATCAGTCTGCAGAAAATGAGTGTTCCATACATAGTGGGACAAGATGTAAAAATAATAATTTCATTAAAAAAATTGTAAAAGTATTTAAAAAATAATATTTATTATATCAATAAATATTTTAGTGAAAAAAAAAAATTCTAAACAATAAAATTACACATATTTAGTATCACCGCGTCCGTAACGACCCAACCTATAAAACTGTCCCATTAGTTAACCCCTTTAGTGCACACCATAAAAAAAGGCAAAAAACAATGCTTTCTCATAATACCACCGAACAAAAAGTGGAATAACACGACATCAAAAAGACGGATATACCGTATATACTCGTGTATAAGCCGAGATTTTCAGCCCATTTTTTAGGGATGAAAGTCCCCCTCTCGGCTTATACGCGGGTCATATATGGGGGGTCGGCGTGGGAGCGGGGTGTCGGATCATACTCACCCCTCCGCCGGCACAGTCTCTGCAGCCCCCCTGCTTCTCCCACGATCTCCGGCTCCTTCCTGCAGCGGTCACATGGTACCGCTCATTAAAGTCATGAATATGCACATATTCATGACTTTAATGAGCGGTACCACGTGACTGCTGTAGGACGGAAGCGCTGCGGAGACCGCCGGGAGAAGAGGAGACGCTGCAGAGTGACGCGCCGGCGGAGGGGTGAGTATAGCGATTTTTACCTGTCCCCGGACCACCGCTGCGCGCTGCTCCCTCGTCCGACTCCTCTGGCTGTGAATGTTCAGGCAGAGGGCGCGATGACGTCGTTAGTGAGTGCCGCGCCCTCTGCCTGATCATTCACTGCCAAGGACCCGGAGGCGGGAGCAGTGCGCAGCGGTGGACCTGTTCGGTGACAGGTAAATATCTCAGGTGCTGGGGTCTGAGTGAGCGATAACACCGGCACCTGTCCCCCATAGGACGCCAGTGTCACCGCCTGCTCAGGACACCGGCACCTGGCCCCCAGCGACGAGAGGCGAGTATGTTTTTTTTTTTTTGCAGCAGCAGCGTGGCAGCATAAGGGACGTATACTATGGGGCATAATCTGTGGAGCATATGGAGGCATAATCTGGAGCATATGGGGGCATAATCTGTGCAGCATATGGGGGCCTAATCTGGAGCATATGGGGGCATAATCTGTGCAGCATATGGGGGTCTAATCTGGAGCATATGGGGGCATAATCTGTGCAGCATATGGGGGCATAATCTGGAGCATATGGGGGCATAATCTGGAGCATATGGGGGCATAATCTGGAGCATATGGGGGCATAATCTGGAGCATATGGGGGCATAATCTGTGCAGCATATGGGGGCATAATCTGTGGATCATACGGGGGCATAATCAGGGGAGCATATGGGGGCATAATCTGCAGCATACGGGGGCATAATCTGTGCAGTTTATGGGGGCCTAATATATAGAGCATATGGGGGCATAATCATTTTTCACCCTAGGCTTATACGCGAGTTAATAAGTTTTCCAAGTTTTTTGTGGCAAAATTAGGGGGTTCGGCTTAAACACGGGTCGGCTTATACATAAGTATGTACGGTAAATAAACATGGTACCGCTGAAAACGTCATTTTGTCCCGCAAAAAACAAGCCCCCGTTAAGAGTCATCAGTGAAAAAATAAAAAAGTTATAGCTCTCAGAATAAAGCGATGCAAAAATAAATTATTTTTTATATAAAAGTTTTTATTATATAAAAGCGCCAAAACATAAAAAAACTATATAAATGAGGTATTGCTGTAATCGTACTGACCCGACGAATAAAACTGCTTTATCAATTTTACTACACGCAAAACGGTATAAACGCTCCCCCCCCAAAAAAAAAAGAAATTCACGAATTGCTGTTTTTTTTTTCATTCTGCCTCCCAAAAACCGGAATAAAAAGTGATGAAAAAAATGTCATGTGCCTGAAAATGATACCAATAAAAACGTCAACTCGTCCCACAAAAACAAGACCTCACATGACTCTGTGGGCCAAAATATGGAAAAATTATAGCTCAAAATATGGTGATGCAAAAACTTTTTTGCCCTAAAAAGCGTCTGCCATGCACCCAAACAGTGGTTTACCCCCACATATGCGGTATACGCAACTCAGGACAAATTGCACAACAACTTTTGGGGTCACATTTCTCCTGTTACCCTTGGGAAAATAAAAAATTGGGGCAAGAAGATCATTTTTGTGGAAAAATTAAGATTTTTTCTTTTTACAGCTCTACGTTATAAACTTCTGTGAAGCACTTGGGGGTTCAAAGTGCTCACCACACTAAGTTCCTTAGGGGGTCTAGTTTCCAAAATGGGGTCACATGTGGGGGGTTTCCACTTTTTAGGCGCATCAGGGGCTCTCCAAACGCGACAAGGCGTCTGACCTCAATTCCAGCCAATTCTGCGTTGAAAAAGTCAAACGGTGCTCCTTCCCTTCCGTGCCCTGTCATGCACCCAAACAGTGGTTCCCCCCACATATGGGGTATCAGCATACTCTGGACAAATTGCACAACAACTTTTGCGGTCCAAATTTTCCTGTTACCCCTGGTAAAATAAAAAAAATTGGATCTGAAGTAAATATTTTGTGAATAAAGTTAAATGTTCATTTTTTTTAAATATTCCAAAAATTCCTGTGAAGCACCTGAAGGGTTAATAAACTTCTTGAATGTGGTTATGAGCACCTTGAGGGGGTGCAGTTTATAGAATGGTGTCACTTTTGGATATTTTCTATCATATAGACCCCTCAAGGTGACTTCAAATGTGATGTGGTCCCTAAAAACAAACAAAAAAAAACCCTTATAACTTTCTAACAAAAAAAAAAAATTTGGTTCCAAAATTGTGCTGATGTAAAGCAGACATGTGGGAAATGTTATTTATTAACTATTTTGTGTGATATGACTCTCTGATTTAAGGGCATAAAAATTCAAAGTTTTAAAAATTTTCGCCATATTTCCGTTTTTTTTTTCACAAACGCAAGTCATATCAAACAAATTTTACCACTATCAAGAAGTACAATAAGTCACGAGAAAACAATGTCAGAATCGCCAAGATCCATTGAAGCGTTCCAAAGTTATAATCTCATAAAGGGACAGTGGTGAGAATTGTAAAAATTTGGTCCGGTCATTATCCCCCCTTCATGACCTTGCCATTTTTTGAAATTCTGACCAGTGTCCCTTTATGAGGTAATAACTCAGGAACACTTCAACGGATCCTAGCGATTCTGAGTTTGTTTTTTCGTGACATATTGGGCTTCATGTTAGTGGTAAATTTAGGTTGATCATTTTGCATTTATTTGTGAAAAAAATGGAAATTTGGGGAAAATTTTGAAAATTTCGCAATTTTCAAATTTTGAATTTTTATTCTGTTAAACCAGAGAGTTATGTGACACAAAATAGTTAATAAATAACATTTCCCACTTGTCTTCTTTGCATCAGCACAATTTTGGAAGCAAAAATTTTTTTTTTAGGAAGTTATAAGGGTTAAAAGTTGACCAGCGATTTCTCATTTTTACAGCAAAATTTACAAAACCATTTTTTTAGGGACCACCTCACATTTGAAGACACTTTGAGGGGTCTATATGGTAGAAAATACCCAAAAGTGACACCATTATAAAAACTGCACCCCTCAAGCTACTCAAAACTACATTCAAGAAGATTATTAACCCTTCAGGTTCTTCACAGGAACTAAAGCAACGTGGAAGGAAAAAATGGACATTTTAATTTTTCCAACAAATATTTTATTTTAGCATCAATTTTTTCATTTTTGCATGGGCAACAGGACAAAATCCTAAAATTTGCTGGGCAATTTCTCCTGAGTACACACATACCTCATATGTGGTCATAAACCACTGTTTGGGCGCACGGCAGGGCTCAGAAGGAAAGGAGCGCCATTTGACTTTTTGAATGGAAAATTAGCTCCAATCATTAGCGGACACCATGACGCGTTTGGAGAGCCCCTGTGTGCCTAAACAATGAAAAAACCCCACATGTGACACCATTTTGGAAACTAGACCTCTTATGGAACTTATCTAGATGTGTTGTGAGCACTCTGAACCCCCAAGTGCTTCACAGAAGTTTTAACGCAGAGCAGTGAAAATAAAAAAATCATTTTTTTCCTCAAAAATGATTTTTTAGCCCGCTATTTTTTATTTTCACAAGGGTAACAGGAGAAATTGGACCACAAAAGTTGTTGTGCAATTTGTCCTGAGTACACCAATACCCCATATGTGGGGGGAACCACTGTTTTGGCGCATGGGAGAGCTCAGAAGGGAAGGAGCGCCATTTTGGAATGCAGACTTGATGGAATGTTCTGCGGGCGTCATGTCGCGTTTGCAGAGCCCCTGATGTGCCTAAACAGTAGAAACCCCCCACAAGTGACCCCATTTTGGAAACTAGACCCCCAAGGAGCTTATCTAGATGTGTAGTGAGCACTTTGAACCCCCAAGTGCTTCACAGAAGTTTATAAACGCAGAGCAGTGAAAATAAGTCATTTTTGTTTCTCAAAAATGATTTTTTAGCCTATTTTTTTATTTTCCCAAGGGTAACAGGATAAATTGGACACCAAAAGTTGTTGTCCAGTTTTTCCTGAGTACGCTGGTGTCCCATATGAGGGGGGAACCACTGTTTGGGTGCACAGCAGGGCTCAGAAGGGAAGGAGCGCCATTTGACTTTAATGGAAAATTAGCTCCAATCGTTAGCGGACACCATGTCGTGTTTGGAGAGCCCCTGTGTGCCTAAACTTTGGAGCTCCCCCACAAATGACCCCATTTTGGAAACAAGACCCCCTAAGGAACTTATTTAGATGCACAGTGAGCACTTTGAACCCCCAGGTGCTATGCAGAAGTTTTTAACGCACAGCCTTGAAAATAAAAAATCATTTTTTTTTCTCAAAAATGATTTTTTTAGCCCCCTATTTTTTATTTTCACAATTGTTACAGGAGAAATTAGACCCCAAAAGTTGTTGTCCAGTTTGTCCTGAGTACGCTGGTTCCCCATATGTGGGGGGTAACCACTGTTTGGGCACACGTCAGTGCTCGGAAGGGATGTAGTGACGCTTTGAAATGCCGACTTGATGGAATGGTCTACGGGCATCTTGTTACGTTTGCAGAGCCCCTGATGTGCCCAAACAGTAGAAACCAACCACAAGTGACCCCATTTTGTAAACTAGACCCCCAAGGAACTTATCCAGATGTGTGGTGAGCACCTTGAACCCCCACGTGCTTCACAGAAGTTTATAATGCAGAGCTGTAAAAACAAAAAATCATTTTTTTCATCAAAAACTGATTTTTTTAACCCACAATTTTTTATTTTCACAAGGGTAACAGGAGGAATTGGACCCCAAAAGTTGTTGTACAGTTTGTCCTGAGTACACTGGTACCCCATATGTGGGAGAAAACTACTGTATGGCCACACGTCGGGGCTCGGAAGGGAAGTAGTGATGTTTTGAAATGCCGACTTGATGGAATGGTCTGCGAGCGTCATGTTACGTTTGCAGAGCCCATGATGTGCCTAAACAGTAGAAACCCCCCCAAGTGACCTCATTTTGGAAACTAGATCCCCCAAGGAACTCCTCTAGATGTGTGGTGAGCATTTTGAATCTCCAAGTTCTTCACAGAAGTTTATAACGCAGAGCTGTGAAAATAAAAAATCATTTTTTTTCCACAAAAATTATTTTTTAGTCCCCAATTTTTTTTTTCCCAAGAGTAACAGGAGAAATTAGACCCCCAAAGTTGTTGTGCAATTTTTACTGAGTACGCTGATACCCCATATGTGGGGGTAAACCACTGTTTGGGCACACATCGGGGCTCGGAATAAAGGGAGCACTGTTTCACTTTTAACAGCCAATCAGAGCGATCGTAGCCACGTAGGGGTTAAGCCAACCCCCTGTGGTGAAGCACAAAGGGTCTTGTGCCTGCGTGTTGGGTGACCTTTCAGTGACCCCGGTCACGTGACCCGCAGTAACGCGATCCTTTCATGACACATACGCTGTGTCACAGGTCATGAAGGGGTTAACATGCAAACAACCCTCGGGAGTAAAGGGGTTAAACTTTGTACTGTCCTCTTCATCCATAATGTTTTTTTTTTAATTCCTTGACATTACCAGAGGGCTTGAATTTTCTGCAGGATTCTAGTAGTATTTCCTTAAACATGCCCCATTTATGTCTGGTATCCCCAGTTACCATGATGTGGTCCCAGTCCACGCAATTAAGCTCTTCCCTTAATTTGTTGAAATCAGCTTTCTTAATGCTCCAGGTTTCTGCATTTCCCCTTTTGAATGTTTGATTGAAAATTTCATTGAAACTTACCATGTTATGGTCACTGCTTCCCAAATGCTCCCTGACCTGTAGATCTGAAATTGTATCTGGTCTACTTGATAGAACCAGATCCAGCAGATTACTTCCCCTGGTTGGTTCATCAACCATCTGAGAGAGGTAATTGTTCTGAACTATGGATAAGAAATTGTAGCTTTTACACAACCAGAAGATTCCATGTCCCATTGAATGTCTGGATGGTTAAAATCCCCCATTATAAGAACTTTACTACTGTTTGCTGCCTTTTTAATTTGCTGCAGCATTTCATCCTCTGCCTGTTCAGCTATATTAGGAGGCTTGTAGGAAACTTCCATTATTGCCATCCCCATGTACATTTACCCATAGTGACTCTACATTGCTGTAACTCCCCCCAATGTCTTCATTGAGCACGTTTTAATGTGGATTTTACGAAGATGCATACCCCTCCACCTTTTTTTTTTATCTTTCCTGTCCTTTCTAAATGTAGTGAAACTCTCTATGTTTGTTACCCAGTCATGGCTCTTGTCGTCAGGTTTCCATAATGCCCACCACATCGTATTCTGTGACCGTCATAAGAGTCTCAAATTCATTCATTTTGTATCCTAGACTTCTTGCATTTGCCAACAGACATTTAATATTATTAGCACATTTTGTTACTACTACTCAGCTCCCTGCTTTCTTTGCATATCCCAGCCCCCCTAAATTCACATTCATCCCACAGCCTCCCTCTCTCTGTCTAATCTATCTATCCCCTTATTAGCACAACTACCCTCCCTTCCCCCAGATCCTAGTTTAAAAGCTCCCCCATTCGTCTTACCTTTTTTTCCCCCAAGCACAGCTGCATCCTCCCCATTGAGGTGCAGCCCATCCCTACCGTAGAGCCTGTATCCGACAGAGAAGTCAGTCCAGTTCTCCAGGAACCCAAAGACCTTCCTCCGTCACCAATTTCTAAGCCACTAATTTATCTCCCTAAGCTCCCGATCTAGTGATGCTCGTGGCACTGTCAGTATTTCTGAAAACTCCACCTTGGAGGTCCTGGCCTTCAGCTTCTCTCCTAGTTCCCTCTAATCATTCTTAAGGACCTTCCACCTCCCTCTAACTTTGTCATTGGTACCGATGTGTACCAGGACCGCTGGGTTTTCCCCAGCCCCACCCAGCAATCTGTCTATCCGATCCGCAATACGTCAAACCCGAGCACCCGGCAGACAACACTGTTCGGCATTCAGTCTCAGTGGCAGATGACCCTGTCTGTCCGCCTAATTAGAGTCCCCTACCACCATCTGTCTTGCATAGCTGAACCTGACACGCTCCTAAAAAGAGGATGTCGTGGAGGTCATAAATGAATCTATAGTAGTGTTCGTGGTTAATACTGGTTGGATAGAAGTCCTTACAGCCTGCATCTCTGTGCATGCATTTAAATTTGACGTTGCTGTATTGATTGAATTCAAAGCGCATTTTGAACCTGCATAGTCAGAGGTGGAAAGAATGAGGAACCCAAGGAGGAATCTGCAGATGTGACCAGTATTGCGACATGATGGACCCAGACCATGTTGTGCAGGTTTGGTCACTTGATTACTGAGTTCTCTTGAAATGCCACCATCAGAATTATTCTGATTAAAGAAGGGAGGTAAATAACCTTTTCTTTTAGGCCTCTTTCACACATCCGTTTTTTTGTGTCAGGCATGATCCGTCGAACACCTGAAGGGACGGATCCGGCACTGAAATAAAAAAACTGATGCAACGGATCCGTTTTTTTTGCTGGATCCGACCTGAACTTTTGAACCCGGAAAAGAGGGTTTTGGATGTCCGTAGACACTGGAAAATGTAGTATAGTAGTAGTAGTAGTAGTAGTAGTAGATGATTTCCAGAATCCGGATCAGACTTTTCTCGGATTGTACAAAAGTCTGATCCGGTTCCATTCACTTCTATTGTTTCCGGCCGCCTAATGCGCCGCTTCAGGTACTATCAGGCGGCTCCGGTAAACAAAAAAAAAAACATTACAAGCACCGTTTTGTCCGGCCGCCGGAATGTACATTTCCGCCGGATCCGGACAAAAACGGATACAACGCAATGACATCAGGCACGATCCGGCGCTAATGAAAGTCAATGGTAAAAAAAACGCATCCGGTACCGGATCCGTTTTTTTAGCAACACGCCGGATCATGCCTGATGTCAAAAAACGATTGTGTGAAAGAGGCCTTAGGGATAGCACTATAATGTTACTATTGGAATTCTGAGTGTGGAATCTCCTTTTCCCTATAGGACACTTAGATTTTGAAAAATTCCGCTCACACGCCAGCGGGATGATCCAAATTCAAATTCAAATTCAAAGAAGCTTTATTGGCAGGACTAAATACACATTAGTTTTGCCAAAGCAAGTGTACAAAAGGGGGATAGGGATAGGGATGTTGAGTAGGGGCAGATCCAGGGTGGGGGCTATGGAAGTCCATGGCATAGGGAGGGGTGATGGGGGCAGATCCGGGGTGGGGGCTGATCCTCTGATTCAGATAGATCACTTCCAGAATAATCACTAGTAGATTTCCTATTATCTTTCCCTTGTCTAGTGTAAAACTTTTGATATTCTGTACCAGCTTGGAAATCGTTAAAATCCCTAATGAATTTTTTATGTTTACTTTCTTTTAATAGAAACATAAAAAATAAGTTTTTCTGTATCTCAAAGACCATTAAATGTTGGATTTGTAGTAAATTATTTTATTTGCTAATTTTTTTTCAATTCTGATTGTTTAATAGTGCAAATAAAAATTATTAGGTTTCATAATCATCAACTGTTTTAATATTTTTATTTGTGTAAAATAATTTGATTTGCAAAAATACAAAGTTTTGCTTGTGTACAACTTGATTAAAAAATCCTATTTAAATCAAATCAAAAAAATCCGATTTTTTTGATTTTTTTTTAAAAAATCATGATTTTTATCCACCCTGGGGGAGCTGCTGCCAAAATAAAATAGAGAACAACAGTTCAAACTCAAAATCCTAACTCTATCCTTACTTTGCCCGACATCTGTTGGGGGGTTCCAATATACATTAGACTACTGGCAGAACCAGTCCATATTGGTAGGTTTGGCTGACGATAGTGTAAGGTGCATTAGGGCTATTAAGCTAAGGTACCTTCAAAATCAATTAACTCATCAAGCTGAACGTAAACAGATACGGAAAGCACAGAGAGAGTGGCTCAATGTGTAGGTCAAAATGACACACAAGCGAATTGGAGGGTGTGTACTAATAAATTACAGTAGAAGTAAAAGGACATTAGAGACATTGTGCTCCTATACACATAGTAATAGAACCACGCAAGAAGCAGGTCTGGTCTGCAAAAATGTCATCTATTGTTTCAAACACCTGCCAGGAATGTGGTTTAACAACACAATGCCATATTTACAGGGCTGAGCTGACAAGTCAAACTGCCATTTGACAGGTCTTGCCAGAAGGCTCTCCTATTCACGTTTTGTTAGGCTGGTTGTTTGTTCTTATACATAAATTACCTTTAGTATTGATGACACGTCATATATAGTGTAGACAGCTGTATGTGCGCCTCTTTGTCTGCACAATGAACTCTGCAGAGGTCACAAAGCATGCTCAGAAAATTCTCCCATGTTACTCCCAACGGTGGCACACGTGGATTTGTGGACCCACTGTGCCACAAGACCAGGCCAGCCTAGGAAGGGGCGTAGCTAAGCGGCTACCAGGTGTTCACTAGAGCTCATGATGGTGGACACAGACTGGGCTGCAGGTTGCCGCCAGGTACCACTCCTATGCAGATCCCGGTCCCGGCACTGCAGCTGCTGAACCCAGGGGTCAGGTTCGCTGACAGGGACTAGGACTATGTTTAGACACACCAGTGTAGGATACTGGATCAGGCATTAGCCTCACTGAGGATCAAGGGACTTCGGGTTCAGGACACTGGCCGCAACGGGGATCTCACAACTGCACTGGTAGAACATCAACTACCTAATGACTCAACTCGTTGGCAACTTCATAAGGTAGAGGGAGTCTTGTATACAGGATGACTCCCAGCAATTGGCCAGGAGCCATCTTGCAGGTATACAAATTATACTAAATGCCTCTCAGCTACAAGCTCCCCCTTAAAGGGAATCTGTCACCCCATTTTTGGACTATGAGATACGGCCACCGCCATCAGGGGCTTATCTACAGCATTCTGTAATGCTGTAGATAAGCCCCCGATGTCACCTGAAAGAGAAAATCTAAGTTACTTACCGTTAACGGGATTTTACAGAGCCCATGACAGCACCACCTGAGAGAGAGGGTCTCCACCCACCAGGACAGGAAACCTACTGAATAAAAGGGCGGTACCTCTCCTTCGCATCAGTTTGGTTCCAGAGCACGAGAGGACCTCCAGACAAATTAGTTAGCATAATTTCCACCAAATACATTTTACTTAACACCCCTAATTAGTGCACACCATACGTGACAGAAGCGAGGGAGGGAATTCAAGGGTGCTGTCATGGGCTCTGTAAAATCCCGTTAACGGTAAGTAACTTAGATTTTTCCCTTCTCCCATGACAGCACCACCTGAGAGATTTATATAGACTGAAGCACCCTAGGGAGGGATAGCCGCTTCCAGCACCTTCCTACCGAAAGACAGGCTAGCAGAGGAGGACAGATCAAGTCGGTAATGTTTATAAAAGGTAGTAGGGGTAGACCATGTGGCCGCCTTACATATTTCTTCGATGGAAACCTCCGCCCTCTCAGCCCAGGAGGTCGCCACGGCCCTGGTGGAATGGGCTCTCAGATCCTGTGGTATCGGTGTCTTACTAGATGTGTAGACTAAGCTAATGGCATCCCTAATCCATCTAGCTAAAGATCCCTTTGTGATACTACACCCTTTTCTTCCACTTTGAAAAGATACAAATAAGGACTTGCTCTTCCTATCTTGACTGGTCCTATCTAGATAGTGTAGAAGGGTTCTCCTTACATCTAAAGTGTGGAGTTTACATTCTTCCTCTGATGTTGGCTCACTGAAGAAGGAGGGTAGTATAACCTCTTGACTCCTGTGAAATCTAGAGGCCACCTTTGGGAGATAGGCGGGATCAGATCTATGGACAGAGCCTGTAGATCACTCACCCTACGTGCTGACGTCAAAGCTATCAGGATCACCGTCTTGAGAGTCAGGTTTTTTGTTAGAAATTTCCTGTAGGGGTTCAAAAGGAGATTTTGTCAATGCTTCCAAAACTAAATTTAGATCCCAAGGGGGAAAACTTGGGCCTGGCGCTGGTCTAGATCTCTGGCAGGCTTTAATGAACCTGACTACCCATCTGTTTGACGCTAGATTGTGGTTGAACAGGGCCCCCAATGCAGATATCTGCACCTTAAGGGTGCTAGTGGCTAGCCCCATTTCCATTCCTTTCTGGAGGAATTCTAAGATTAGTTTAATCGGGATTGGACCTCCCAATCAGTGTCCCGAAAAGCTTAGAAACTTTGCCCATATTCTGCCATAAATTCTCGTGGTTATGGGTTTTCTGCTCTGCATTAACGTATTGATCAGTCCCGGTGAAAACCCCTTCTGTATCAATAATGACCTTTCAAATTCCAGGCCATCAAGTGAAGGCCTGGTCTCTGAGGGTGAACTACTGGGCCCTGCTTGAGGAGACCTGGGATATACGGGAGAACCCAGGGGTCTGTCAGGGACATCTTTCTTAGCCATGAGAACCAAGGACTTTTCGGCCAGAAGGGAGCTATGAGTATGATCCTCGCCTTCTCCTCCCGAATCTTCCGGAGTACTGTCGGGATCAGCATCATTGGGGGGAAGCGTAAGCTAGGTGAAAGTCCCAAGGGATCTGCAGCGCATCCACAGCATAAGGTCTTTCCTTCGGGTCTAGGGAACAGAATCTGCTGGTTTTCTTGTTTTTCCTGTTCGCAAAAAGGTCTATCTCTGCCCCAGAGACTCACAATCTGCTGGAACACTGATTGATTTAGTTCCCATTCTCCTTGTTCCAGAGTTGTTCTGCTGAGGAAATCTGCCTCCTCGTTGTCCTTCCCCCTTATGTGTAAGGCTGAAATCTGGAACTGGCGTCTCTCCATCACTTGTAGAATCTGCCGGGTTAAAGTCATCAAGGGTCTGGATCTTGTGCCTCCCTGATGATTTATGTAGACTACTGAGGTTCTGTTGTCCGACAGGATACGGACATGATTGCCTCTTAGTCTGGGAAGGGATTCCAATACTGCTTCCTTGATGGCAAGTAGCTCCCTGTAATTTGAAGAGTTTGCTGCTTGCGCTTCGGTCCAGATTCCTAGTATCACATTGTCCCTTAGATGTACTCCCCATCCTTCCGCACTCGCATCCGTTATTATGACATCCGATACCGGAAGGGACCATGGGACATCACGTGACAGATTTCCCAGATCCAGCCACCATGCTATGGTGCTTAAGGTTTCTTGGGATAGCGTCATCTTCCCTTCCAGATGTCCTGATAGTCTTATCTCCCCTTCTAGGACATCTTGCTGCAGAGACCTGGAATGGTACTGGGCCCATTGCACCGCCGGAATGCATGAAGTCATGGAGCCTAAAAGGGACTTGACCTGTCTGAGGGACATAGTTGGCCTGTATAATGCTGTTGATATTAATTTCATCATCTTCTCTTTCTTTTCCTCTGGAAGGAGGCAAAGTTGTTTCTCTGAGTCTATAGTAAGACCCAAGAAGGATTGAACCCTCTTGGGCTGGAGTCTTGATTTTTCTATATTTATTATCCAGCCTAGATCTGACATGGTGTTTTGAATGAATCTTAGATTGGCTCTGCACTCCTGCTCCGATCTGCCGATTACTAAGAAATCGTCCAAGGAAGGTATAATTAGAATGTCCTTTTCCCGCAGGCATGCTGTTACTTCGAGAATTATTTTGGTAAATATTCTCGGGGCCATGGATAGGCCGAAGGGTAGTACCCTGTATTGGAAATGCTTTAGCCGATCTTTTAGACGTAGTGACACTCTTAAGTATTGCTGGTGTTCCTGATGTATAGGAACATGATAATAGGCGTCTTTGAGGTCTAAGACGCTCATAAAACATCCTGGAAACAACACCTTGATTGCCGTCTTTACGGACTCCATCTTGAATGGCCTTGTAGGCCAAGAATCTGTTGAGCCCTCTCAGGTTGACTATTGTCCTGTAAGATTGGTCTGGTTTTTTGATCAGAAACAGGGGAGAGTAAAATCCTCTCCCTCCTGCTGAACCTGCACCTCTATCAGTACCTTCTTTTGAATTAATGACAATACTTCGGCCTCCAGAGCTTGCTGTTCTTTCTCGGATCTGGGGGACAAGATCTTGAACCTGTGCCTGGGTACTGAAGCAAACTCCAATCTGAGTCCTGATTTTATAATGCCGAGGATCCAGCTGTTGACCGATATCTTCTCCCAGGCGGTTAGGAAGTAGGACAGCCTTCCTCCCACCTGGGGCAGCCCATCACTTGGCGCTTTTTCTGCTCTTTGAAGATGACTCTCCGAACATGAAGCCTCTATTAAAGGGCCTTCTTGCTCTCCAGCCTTGTGTATCCTTGGATGGCCTGCTCCTGCTATAACGCCTTCTCCGAAAGGAGCTTTTGAACTGAGGCCTCGATACTGTCGGAAATCCCTTTTTCTTGTCCGCTGCTTTATCCAAAATGTCATCCAAGGTCTTCCCAAAGAGAAATTTTCCGTCACAAGGAATAGAGCACAGCTTGGTCTTAGACTGGGCGTCTCCTGGCCAGCTCTTAAGCCATAGGGCTCTACGCGCTGCATTAGCCAGATTCGCTGACCTAGCCGCTAGTCTTACTGAGTCCGCCGAGGCGTCCGATAAGTAAGAAGCTGCGCCCTGTGTTAATGGTAACTCCGCTAAAATCTCCTTTCTGGGGGTGTTATCTCTAAGATGATCCCCGAGCTGTTCCAACCATATCATCAATGACCTTGCGGTGCATATGGCTGCAATGGCTGGTTTTAATGATCCCGCTGAGGACTCCCATGCCTGCTTGAGGAATGTTTCGGCCTTCCTGTCTAACGGATCCTTGAGGGTACCTAAATCCTCAAATGGCAGTGTAGAATTTTTAACCGCCTTGGCTACTGCCACATCAATTTTCGGGGCCTTGTCCCATATTAAGGTGTTCTCGTCCTCAAAGGGGTATCTTCTCTTTGAAGAAGATGGTAGTGGCCCCTTCCTCTCCGGCTTCTTCCATTCTTTGTCAAGGACAATTGAATATTCTCATTGACCGGAAAACAACGCCTCTTTTTCTGACTCAGGCCTCCGAACATAATATCCTGAAGGGATCTAGCCTGTTTGGGGTCTGATATACCCATGACAGTTTTAACTGATTTGACTAGCTTGTCCGTTTCTTCCGTAGAAAAACAGGGCTTTCCTCCCATCTCATTATCAGAGGAGGTAGAAGATAGTGATTCCGAATTTGAACTACCTTCCTGCTGAACCAATTCTTCTGGTTCTGAGTCTACAGACTCCGGCCTGACTGGTGGTTTGTCGGTCATCAGACCTTTTAAGGACTCCTGAACTTCAGACCTAATAATGGTCCTGAGGTTCATAACAAACCCCGGTGTCTCCTCTGCTATGGTCTGTTGAATACACTGACTGCAGAGTGGCTTGCTACTAGCTTCTGGTAAAGCCTGCTTACATATGGCACACTCTTTATTCTTTTGTTTGGAGGTGTGCTTTTGGGGCCTCTCCTATGAAGGTAATAGAGAGAAAGAAGGGGTCCTTTAATACTAGTCACATTCACGTAGATCACTCACCACCCGTGGACCAATCTACGGTACCGGAGACGCAGGTAGAGAAGGTTCTGAAGAACGCTTGCTCCTGGAGGAGGATTTCTGACTTGGCTTAGACTTTTGGCTCCGTCCATCAGTTGGCTTATGGCCTTGCAACGTCGCCTGCTGACTCTGCTGCGACGACTGGCGCTGCTGCTGTGGAGGCTGCTGCTGTTGCGACTCCATGCCTGAAGCTTTCACAGCGATTGCCACCATCTTGTGGAGTCAGCCCCTTAAAATACTGGCTGGCTCCTCCTCCATCTCCATAGTGACTTTTTTTTTTTTTTACAACGCACCAGGGATCCCAAGCCCTGCGCACATCTCTCTTACGTCACCGTCCACGTCGCAGGACCGCCCCTCCTGTTCGGCGTCCTGCGCGTTCCGGAAATGACGCGCCTGGCGCGCAATGTCGGACGCGCCGGAAGTTCGGTCGACAGCACATGCGCCGCCCCAGGCTTCGCTTACCGGCGCTCTCAGCTCCCGATGCGCAGACCCGGTGAGTTTTCATCCTCCTTCACCGGCACACTTCCGGTGCCTGTGCGCAGCCCCGGAGCGTGACCCGGCGCACATCATCGGGGGGGGGGCCCCATCTTCTCGGTCCCGGCTCCTGCCTGGCAAAACCTCTGGGGTTCTTTCCATCCCTCCCGTGCGCGCAGCCCCGGGATTACTGCTGGCAGGGACATTTTGCAAAGAGGTCCCCTGCCGCAGCTGCATCGGCCCGTTGACCGCCTCACCACCCCGGAAGGCATCCCGCTCCTGGACACCATCCTGGTAAGGCTGAGGTCACACTGGCGACTAAATCGTACCACTACAAAGCGATGAAATATCGCATTGCAGTCGGACCAATGTTAATCTATGGAGCAGCTCCCAGCATCAGATTTTTTGTGGTCCGATTTAAACATGCGAGTGCAATCGCAGCATGCTGCGATTGTCACCGATTGTGGGTCGACAATCGCCAATGCAAGTCTATGGGTAGGGAAAATCGGATGCTAGACGCATCAATGTTCATGAAACTTTTCTGCGATAATCGTCCCACTAAAACGGTCAGATTTGACGGTGTGTGTGACCCCAGCCTAAGTGTACCGCACCTTGCTGTAGGCTTCCACGAGGACAGGAAACCTAACTGATGCGAAGGAGAGGTACCGCCCTTTTATTCAGTAGGTTTCCTGTCCTGGTGGGTGGAGACCCTCTCTCTCAGGTGGTGCTGTCATGGGAGAGGGGAAAAAACGAGTTATATTATACTCACCCAGTGGCAGTCCGCCGTCCGGTCTGATGGGCGTCACGGTACGGTTCGGCGCCTCCCATCTTGTAGCGAAGACGGCCTCTTCTTTCCGTTCCGTCGCGGCTCCTGCGCAGGCGCACTGATCTGCTCTGGTGAGGGCAGAGCAGAGTACTGCAGTGCGCAGGCGCCAGGAAAGGTCAGATAGGTCTGCGCACTGCAGTACTCTGCTCTGCCCTCACCTGGGCAGATCAGTGCGCCTGCGCAGGAGCCGTGACGGGACGGAAAGAAGAGGCCGGCTTCGCTAGAATATGGGAGGCGGACCGCCCCTGGGTGAGTATAATCTAACTCGTTATTCTTCTCTTTCAGGTGACATCAGGGGCTTATCTATAGCATTACGGAATGCTGTAGATAAGCCCCTGATGGCGGTGGCCGTATCTCATAGTCCAAAAATGGGGTGACAGATTCACTTTAAGAGCAGGGCAGCGCGCACTAGGCGCCTCGCCAGGAACTGGAACAGGAGCACATGCCATGGGGCTGGAGCGGTAAGCCAGTGTCCCTGTATGAAGACGGGGACACCATGCAGGGGTGCCAACCATAGCGCTACATCCCATACAAGTCAACCAGTGCAGAACAATAGTAATACACATTTAAGTGTAGCAGTACCATTCTATCAAAATAGACATTATTCAATCCCCTTACATTATTCTCCTGCCCTGCAGAACATCACACCTGTAATTCTATATTATTCTCCTGCCCTGCAGAACATCTTACCTATACCTGTATACTATCCCCCTATCCTGCAGAGCATTTAACCTATACCTGTATACTATCCTCCTGTCCTGCAGAGCATTTAACCTACAATTCTATTATTCTCCTGCCCTGCAGAGCATTTCACCTATAATTCTATATTATTCTCCTGCCCTGCAGAGCATCTCACCTATACCTGTATACTATCCCCCTTGTCTTGCAGAGCATTTCCACCTATAATTCTATATTATTCTCCTGCCCTGCACAGCATTTCACCTATAATTCTATATTATTCTCCTGCCCTGCAGAGCATCTCACCTATAACTGTATACTATCCCCCTGTCTTGCAGATCATTTAACCTATAATTCTATACTATTCTCTGTCCTGCACAGCATCTCACCTATACCTGTATACTATCCCCGTCTTAGGCCCCGTGCACACGTTGCGGATTCACCTGCGGTTTTACACCTATAGTGGAATAGGTGTAAAAACGCTGTGGAATCCGCACAAAGAATTGACATGCTGCAGATTTAAATCAGCAGCAAATCTGTGCGGAAAAATACGCAGCATGTGCACAGCGTTTTTTTTTTCCATTCACTTTCATTGTACTGTACATGACTTCAGGATCTGCTGCGGTTCTGCAGCACAATCCGCAACGTGTGCACAGACCCTTACAGAGCATTTAACCTATAATTTTATACTATTCTCTGTCCTTCAGAGCATCTCACCTATAACTCTCTACTGTTTTCCTGTGGGTATTCAAGTCTGTGGGCAATTTTCTGTGGGTATTTTTCACATATTATGTGAACATCCTCACCTTGCACCTCAAATATCATAGATCTGAAACTTTGTGAAGCTGCAATTGGCAATTTTCCGTGTGGGCATTTTTCCTGGTCACCAGAGCTGACACATGCATTTGATTGCAGCGGCGCACAGTGTGAACCTGCGCAATCATCACGCCATATATATTATATACACAGGGGGTTAAAATAAGATTTCACTCTGAAATCAAGAACTTTCTCTGTATTACCTATTTGTAAATCAAATGACAAAAGACTGACCTTCACTTCCAAATAGAAAACCGGTGTATACAGATGTAACTAAGAGGAGCCATCTCCACATATTACCAACAAATAAAGTAGCAACCCTGGTGTAGAGCTATAGAATGAAAACATGAAATACCATATTTTGCGGTTTATAAGACGCACCTGATTATAAGATGCACACCAAATTTTGAGGAGAAAAATAGGAAAAAAAAACAAATTTTAATAAAATGGTGGTGCTTCTTATAATCCATGCGTCTTATTGCTTACTGGGTGTGGGGGCTACGGTGAAGTGGGGTCCCAATGTCGCTGCTGGCAGAGGCAGGAGTGGGGCGATGCTGCGGACCCCAGACTGGGAGAAACGGGTGTTCGGATGTGCGACGCTGCCTGTGTTCGGTGGTGCTGGGGGCTCCGTCAACATTTTGTGAAAGGCCGCAGCCCCCGCACTTCCATGGTTTAAC
The DNA here is from genome assembly GCA_033576555.1 of Oophaga sylvatica. Classification (NCBI taxonomy): domain Eukaryota; kingdom Metazoa; phylum Chordata; class Amphibia; order Anura; family Dendrobatidae; genus Oophaga; species Oophaga sylvatica. The sequence goes on from JARQOD010000001.1 coordinate 684,523,490, forward strand.
ATGTCGTGGACTCCAGGAAAATAGCTGCCGGGGGTGACGCATGCGCAGATGGAGATCTTGGTGCCGAGCGCTCATCTCCCGAGATCTTGGTGCCGAGATCTCCATCTGCACAAGTGCCGCCCCCGGCAGCCATTTTCCCGGAGTCCACCGCACAGTAAACCATGGAAGTGCGGGGGCTCCCGGCTTTCACAAAATGTTGGCGAGTCCCCGCACCCCGAACACCAGCAGCTTCGCTCATCCGAACACCCCCTCATCCCGGCCTGCGGCAACACTCCACTCTTGCCTCCTCCAGCAGCGACCCTGCTACACCGCGGCCGGTAAGGTAGATTCGCATTATTAGACGTGCCAGCATTTTCTCCCCAAATTTGGGGGAAAAAAAGTGCGTCTTATAATCAGAAAAATTTTAATAGCATGACTGCTCTAGAAAATAGGAAAAATGGAGAATACTTAGAGCATAAATTGGTCAATTCATGTATACCCAACAGCCGCAATAATGTGATTCTCTTTGATGGGAACCTATGGCCATGTTCAGTATTTTACATCAGAACTAGTAAGCCAAAACCAGGAGTGGAACAATCAGAGGAAAAGTGTAAGGCCTCTTTCACACATTCGGCGGGCGCCTTGCGGCGCCCGCGGCATTTTGCCGCAGCGCCGCATCAGAAAACCTGATGCGCCGCATGCGGCTTTTTTCGCATTGACATGCATTAGCGCCGGATGGCGCCGCATGTCAGTGCGTTGCATGCGGTTTTGTCCGGATGCGGCGCAAATGTACATTGCGGCGGCCGGACAAAACGCAGCATGTAACGTTTTTTGTTTTTGCCGGATGGTTTCTGATGTCTCCGGGCATCAGAAAGCATCCGGCAAAAAACCGCATGCGGCCGCCGGCGGCGCATCAGGTTGTCTGATGCGGCGCTGCGGCAAAATGCCGCGGGCGCCACAGGGCGCCCGCCGGATGTGTGAAAGAGGCCTTATAGAAACAAGCGCACCACTTCCGCATTTTACACCCACTTCTGGTATTCTGAATTTTCCCATTTTTTTAAAGCAGTAATGCCATTCAAATTTCACATATTTCATGTTTTCATGCTATAGTGCTATAAAGTATAACTTTATTTGCTAGTCGTAAATCAGAACACTTATTACAGACTTTCACTGTGGACTTTGTATAGTTTGTGTGTGTACTGGAAAAAAGGAATAAAGAGTATGCCACACTAAGCGATCACACTAGCGATCACGACAACGACGCAAGCTAACGAGATCGTTGGTGTGATCGCTTTAAGGTCGCTAGTAGCTTCCAAACAGGAGATCTCATCAACGACACATCATCGATCAGCGATCTGTATAACGACTTTGGCGGTCGTTAGGATCTGTCACAGCATGTACTGAGCGCAACCTTTTCCACGCCCCTCAGCACAGATTGGTGGTCACTGTATATGTTTTATAATTATATATGTATGTTATAAATAATGTTTTGACCGCGTCATGAAAGACGACGTATAGCGCTCCCTTTCATTGTTCTCGAGCGCTTCTGATTCATAGGAATTTCCAGCATCGCTCCTGCTTCCTGCGTCCTGCTAGCCTGCTTTGCAGCTACTGCGATTCACTCTGTGCCGCTAAAGAAAACCTAGTCCCGCCTGCGCCGCTGACATATGCGTCACCAACGAGGTGGCTCGTCGTTCACAAAAGGTGTCAAACACAGCGATTCAGGCTCACCAGAGGGACGCAAACTATCAAAAAATGGTCCAGAACGTTCGTGAACGATCAGCGACATCACAGCAGGGGCCACATCACTGCTACATGTCACACACAACGACGTCGCTAACTAAGTCGCTGCTGCGTCATAAAATCGCTGACGCTTGAGCGATCTCGCTAGCGATCTCGCTTAGTGTGGCATACCCTTTATAAGGCCACTACACAGCTCCCTACTCAGAAGCACTATCCAAGGTCACTGAACTCCATGGTCATCCATCAGTCTCACCTTGTAGGGCCACAGAGGTCATTTTATATACAATACCCATTCCCTTCTAGGTCCTGATCAAATAACCTCAGACATTTACATAACCACATATCAAAGATGATCAGATGTCAATAGCAGGGACAGAAGTGTAATTACACACAATCTGCAGGAACAAAACAAAAGAAAAAAAAAGGAACAATCAAACTAAACAATAAGTGAGCAGCGGTGGCTCGCTCATTGTACCACGTTGCCCAATAATTGACAGATTCTAACGCCAATGACCCACAATGGGGTGTGAACGGGTTGAGAAATTGAACAATGTGTGTAAAAACGCTCGTTCATTGTGAATGAAGTAATTTAGACAAGAAAAAGAACGTCTCATTCAAACTTTTGAAAACGATGTAATGTAAATGGAAATTAATCTTGCTCGTCCAATGGACCAACATAAAGGAAAAGTGGAAATTCAAGTCATAAATAGGCATCTGTCTGCGTGATCACAGTGCATGACATTATATGTTATGATGCAACGGTCGCTATTCGGCGATTTCATCCACGATGCTCGCCCTACATAAACACTTTTCTGATATTGTTTGCTAGTTATGATCATTGTTCACACGATTATCTGCTCGAGTAAACGAACCTTGACACACACCGTCAGACGTTTCCACATACATAAACTTAGTTGCAAGAAACAAGAATTGCTTCTATCCTCTAAAATGGATTATCTTTCAGCCGCAGTCTAACAGCTAGCATCACGGCGATAGTGGGAACTGGCAGGCAATCAGCTGATCACATGAGATACTTTTCTATTAGATCAATAAGCCAAGGGTCAAATTAAAATTATTGAGGAAGCTTTGCAAGTGTCATTGGCCGCACTAGTGTGAAGCAAGATCCACAGGGAAATTGGCCATCACGGTGGGTAGTTTCAGGCACATGTGGCCAGCGACACCATTTATCCCAACCCTTAAGGCCTCTTTCACACTTCAGTCGTGCGACGTCAGTCAAAATCCGTCAAAATGTGAAAAAAAGGGATCCGCCATTTTTTTTTGGCGGATCCGTTTTTTTTCCCATAGACTTGCATTAATGACGGATTTTGACGGATGGTCGTCCGTTATGTCCGTTTTTGGACGGATCCGCCAAAAAATTGGCGTCCGTCATTTCAAAAAAACGTCCAATGCAATGTTTTTTTTTTTTACCGCCAAAATGGCGGACAACGGCGGATCCGCCGCATCCGCCATTTTGTACAATGGCCGCCTATGGGCGGCGGATCCGCCAGCATCCGCCTCTATTGAAAACCATAGTAAAATGCAGAAAACAGTGTCCGGGGTGTCTCTCTCTCCCTCTCTCTCGGAACGAAATGACCAGTTTTGCATCCGTTTTTTTACTTTTCTGACGGATCCGCCATTTTCACGGATGGGCGGACGTCACACAACGGAAGTGTGAAAGAGGCCTAAGGTAAAAACACTTATAGCTGCCAAAAATTGCCAACACATGTAAGGTTATGTTCACACAGTGTTTTCAGGAGTGTTTGGAACAGAAACTCTCCAATCAAAATTTGGGGGTCTTAAACTTCTCGTAGTTTAGGAGTTATCCTGCTTGAAAAATTCCTGAAAAAGACGCAGTGTGAACATAGACTAAGGATGCAGTTTTTCTCGCTGGTGTGATGCCCATTTTTAACACAGACAGCACATTGACCTGGAGAGTTTATTGGAATCATTCACACATCTGTTTAACAGATCAATGTGCTGGTTCTGCATGTCCTATTCTTATGGATCAGAATTGATAATTCAAGTCTATAGAGATCCGTTGAAAAAAAAGCAGACATGGAGTTTTACAGCCATTCTTAACAGATCCATCGGCATGGTGAAATCCAACGTACCCCATCCTATCTGGTGATTCCCCCCATTAGCACATAAGATGGTTAGCGGATCCTAAAAATGCAGTAAGTTTGGCCAGTAGTTAACTAATGTGTAGTGTGACTGGGGCCAAAACACTCCAGAATCAGAGGTGAGCAGCATCGACATCATGTTTGCATATACCGCACCTGCTGGGACGTGTGCACAACCTGAGCGCTGGATTCTATCATGTGCAGCACATCAACTCTTTCTGTAGATTTAACCCTTTGCATTGCATAGCAAAATAGCACAGATATTTTGCATCAGATACTTTTTAAGGGGTTGTTCATGCAATTGTGATCGTTAACGTAAGTGATCACATGCCACTGACCTGAAGCTGCTTGACCAGTGACTACTTCCTTCCGGTGTGAACGCAGTCCACGGAGCATCGGGCCTAGTAAGTAGTGGTAGGCGAGTTATTTATTATGGCTGGGGCTACATGGTGTCTTGGGCAGCAACAGAGGTAGTGTGGCCAAAGTTCGCTGTATGCCTCTGTTACGTCTCAGCACTACGCAAGTGCAGGTACCGCAACAAGAAAGTCGCAAAAGTCAGAACAAGATGGATTTTTTTCAGACCTGCTTGTTGCAGTACCTTATGGGCTACATTGATGTACACAGTGACCTATGGTTGTGCGACCAGTATCTCGGACCAAGTTGCTGTGTAGCACCCAGTAATATACTAATCTATCTATAGAAGCAGCTGTAAAGCAGAACAGCACTCCTTAAAGGGGTTGTGCACGTCTATTCGGAATGTGGCTGGGAGTGTGTGTATCGCATACTTGCTATCATATGACGGCTCGGTATCATTGCCGGCAGCAGAATCCCCCATACGGTCCCAGAAATATGGGCCTCTTTATTCAGTGCAAATTTTTCTGCTCTTTTCCTATGTAGTTTGGCCAATAGGTTAAAAATGTAGAGCAGCCTAAAGACACCCCCCCAGAGACTCCTGTGAGCCACCCCTCCTTGTAAACACCATACAAATAAGCACTATGGAAAGAATAGCACTGGGACCTTAGGGTGGACATTCACTGATAAGGATTAACACTGGCCGCTTATGACCTGGCATCAGGCCCTTGCTACAGATTTTCACCCCTCAGTGACTGGCGAAGAGATCATATTGACGTACGGCACGTCAGTGCTCCAAGAAAGCAAACCAAGACCATTGACCCCGAGGGAGCATTAGCGCTAAAGTGACAGAATGTTAGTGTCCACCGGCTACATAGGCAAACAGCACATATCCTGCTTAACCATTACATGGCTGTAAACTGGGACAGCCAATCAAACCCGAGCCTGTATATATGGCCGAGGCCCCGTGTACATCACCTGCACCTGAAACACCTGTACATACATCAGCTAATATAGAGCGGCTAGTGGCTGAGCCCTAGTGTCCCCAAGTGGCTGATAACAGGGAACAATAGCTCACCCTCACAGCATAGCACATAGGAGTCAGTGTGTGGAGCTCCACAAAGGGCCGGTCCCATGACATTTGGCCACACAGCGCTGGGGGGGGGGGGGGTTACACAGCGCCGAGGAGGGGGTAGAGGGGGTCACAGTGTTAGAGGAGGGGGTACAGGTGAGGAGGGGGGGTCACAGTGTTGAGGAGGAGGGGGGGTCACAGTGTTGAGGGAGAGGGGGGTCACAGTGTTGGAGGAGGGGGGTCACAGTGTTGAGGAGGAGGGGGGGGTCACAGTGTTGAGGAGAGGGGTCAGTGTGAGGATGGGGGTCACAGTGTTGAGGAGGAGGGGGGGTCACAGTGTTGAGGAGGGGGGGGTCACAGTGTTGAGGAGGAGGGGGGTCACAGTGTTGAGGAGGAGGGGGGGTCACAGTGTTGAGGAGGAGGGGGGTCACAGTGTTGAGGAGGAGGTGGGGGGTCACAGTGTTGAGGAGGAGGTGGGGGGTCACAGTGTTGAGGAGGGAGGGGGGGGTCACAGTGTTGAGGAGGAGGGGGGGGTCACAGTGTTGAGGAGGAGGTGGGGGTCACAGTGTTGAGGAGGAGGTGGGGGGGTCACAGTGTTGAGGAGGAGAGGGGGGGTCACAGTGTTGAGGAGGAGTGGGGGGGTCACAGTGTTGAGGAGGAGGGGGGTCACAGTGGTTGAGGAGGAGGTGGGGGGTCACAGTGTTGAGGAGGGGTGGGTCCATGTTGAGAGGGGTGGGGGGGTCACAGTGTTTGAGGAGGAGGTGGGGGTCACAGTGTTGAGGAGGAGTGGGGGGTCACAGGTTGAGGAGGAGGGGGGGGGTCACAGTGTTGAGGAGGAGGGGGGGGGTCACAGTGTTGAGGAGGAGGTGGGGGGGTCACAGTGTTGAGGAGGAGGGGGGGGTCACAGTGTTGAGGAGGAGGGGGGGGTCACAGTGTTGAGGAGGAGGGGGGGGTCACAGTGTGAGGAGGAGGTGGGGGGTCACAGTGTTGAGGAGAGGAGTGGGGGGGTCACAGTGTTGAGGAGGAGGTGGGGGGTCACAGTGTTGTAGGAGAGGTGGGGGGGTCACAGTGTTGAGGAGAGGGGGGGGTCACAGTGTTGAGGAGGAGGTGGGGGTCACAGTGTTGAGGGGAGGTGGGGGGTCACAGTGTTGAGAGGAGGAGGATGTGGGGGGGTCACAGTGTTGAGGAGGAGGAGGGGGGTCACAGTGTTGAGGAGGGGGGGGTCACAGTGTTGAGGAGGAGGTGGGGGGGTCACAGTGTTGAGGAGGAGTGGGGGGTCACAGTGTTGAGGAGGTAAGTGTAGGGGGGGTCACAGTGTTGAGGAGGAGGGGGGGTCACAGTGTTGAGGAGGAGAGGGGGGGTCACAGTGTTGAGGAGGAGGTGGGGGGGGGGTCACAGTGTTGAGGAGAGGGGGTAAGGTTGAGGGGGTGGGTCACAGTGTTGAGGAGGAGGTGGGGGGGTCACAGTGTTGAGGGAGTGGGGTAGAGGAGGAGGGGGGGGGGTCACAGTGTTGAGGAGAGTGGGGATCACAGTGTTGAGGAGGAGGTGGGGGACACAGTGTTGAGGAGGATGGGGGGGGTCACAGTGTTGAGGAGGAGGGGGGGGTCAGGTTGAGGAGGGTGTACGTGTTGAGGAGGGGGGGGTCACAGTGTTGAGGAGGGGGGGGTCACAGTGTTGGGAGGGGGTGGGGGTACAGTGTGAGGAGGGGTGGGGGTCACAGTGTTGAGGAGGAGGTGGGGGGTCACAGTGTTGGAGGGAGGGGGTCAGTGTGAGGAGGAGGAGGGGTAGGGAGGGGGGGGGAGGAGGGGGGGTCACAGTGTTGAGGAGGAGGGGGGGTCACAGTGTTGAGAGGAGGGGGGGGTCACAGTGTTGAGGAGGAGGGGGGGTCACAGTGTGAGGAGGAGGGGGGGTCACAGTGTTGAGGAGAGGTCAAGGTGAGGAGGGGGGGTCACAGTGTTGAGGAGGAGGGGGGGTCACAGTGTTGAGGAGGAGGTGGGGGGATCACAGTGTTGAGAGGAGGAGGGGGGGGGTCACAGTGTGAGTGGGAGGAGGTGGGGGTCACAGTGTTGAGGAGGAGGGGGGGGTCACAGTGTTGAGGAGGAGGGGGGGTCACAGTTTTGAGAGGGAGGGGGGGGTCACAGTGTTGAGGAGGAGGTGGGGGTCAAGTGTTGAGGAGGAGTGGGGGGTCACAGTGTTGAGGAGGAGGTGGGGGTCAAGTGTTGAGGAGGGGGTCACATGTTGAGGAGGGGGTCACAGTGTTGAGGAGGAGGTGGGGGGTCACAGTGTTGAGGAGGTGGGGGGGTCACAGTGTTGAGGAGGGGTGGGGGGGTCACAGTGTTGAGGAGGAGGGGGGGGGTCACAGTGTTGAGGAGGAGGGGGGGGTCACAGTGTTGAGGAGGGGGGGGGGGTCACAGTGTTGAGGAGGAGGGGGGGGTACAGTGTTAGAGGAGGAGGGGGGGGGTCACAGTGTTGAGGAGGAGGAGGGGGGGTCACAGTGTTGAGGAGGAGGAGGGGGGTCACAGTGTTGAGGAGGAGGAGGGGGGGTCACAGTGTTGAGGAGGAGGTGGGGGGGTCACAGTGTTGAGGAGGAGGTGGGGGGGTCACAGTGTTGAGGAGGAGGTGGGGGGGTCACAGTGTTGAGGAGGAGGTGGGGGGGTCACAGTGTTGAGGAGGAGGTGGGGGGGTCACAGTGTTGAGGAGGAGGTGGGGGGATCACAGTGTTGAGGAGGAGGAGGGGGGGTCACAGTGTTGAGGAGGAGGAGGGGGGGTCACAGTGTTGAGGAGGAGGGGGGGGTCACAGTGTTGAGGAGGAGGGGGGGGTCACAGTGTTGAGGAGGAGGAGGGGGGGTCACAGTGTTGAGGAGGAGGTGGGGGGGTCACAGTGTTGAGGAGGAGGTGGGGGGGTCACAGTGTTGAGGAGGAGGTGGGGGGGTCACAGTGTTGAGGAGGAGGTGGGGGGGTCACAGTGTTGAGGAGGAGGTGGGGGGGTCACAGTGTTGAGGAGGAGGTGGGGGGGTCACAGTGTTGAGGAGGAGGTGGGGGGATCACAGTGTTGAGGAGGAGGAGGGGGTCACAGTGTTGAGGAGGAGGTGGGGGGGTCACAGTGTTGAGGAGGAGGTGGGGGGGGTCACAGTGTTGAGGAGGAGGTGGGGGGATCACAGTGTTGAGGAGGAGGTGGGGGTCATAGTGTTGAGGAGGAGGTGGGGGGGTCACAGTGTTGAGGAGGAGGTGGGGGGATCACAGTGTTGAGGAGGAGGTGGGGGGGTCACAGTGTTGAGGAGGTGGGGGGATCACAGTGTTGAGGAGGAGGTGGGGATCACAGTGTTGAGGAGGAGGTGGGGGTCATAGTGTTGAGGAGGAGGTGGGGGTCATAGTGTTGAGGAGGAGGGGGGGTAACACGACTTCTGGTAATAACCCCCAGTGGCCGCACTGCTGTCAGGAGAGCCCGCAGCACTCACCTCTGCCGGCGTCCTCGGCGCACAGCTCCGTACCACCGGCTCCCTCAGTAACAACACCAATGTAAACGTGTACTCCCTGCGCCAGCAGCGGATGCTCACTTCGTTGCCAGGCAACCAGCAGTCAACCAGCCAGAGAAGTGCGGGGAGGAAGAGGAAGTACTGAGGCTGGAGAGGGCGGGGAGCCGGGCGGTAGGTGCGCGCTCAGGTACGAGGCAGTGAGAGGCCATGGCGAGGGACGTCCACGTCATATGTCGCCGAACAGGCAGGAAAACACGAGACTGCTGCACCGAGTAATGCACAGCAGCGCCCCCCTGTGGCATGCACTAGGTAGTACAGGAGAGGGGTCTACACACAGTCGCTCTAGTTCTGGAAAGTTTTTGAAAAAAATTACACCAAAATCACATTGATCTCTGTTGTGTTTAAAATGTTTTTAAATACATATAAATATTTTATTTTTGTACAATTTGTATTTTATTTTAATGTAACTTTCATTATTTCTTAATATTTATTATTATTATAGCTGCATTAAGGCTAGGTTCACATTTGCGGTTGAGTCCACAGCGTATCGTCCGCAAGAGCATGCAAACGCAGCGTTTTTTATCCCATCATCATGCGTTTGTGCTTTTTATGTGCATGCGTTATATGGGAAAAAGCGTTTCCTTGACACGAGCCGCACCCGATGGGCGTCTCATGGAGATTCTGGGTATAGCAAACACAAGCGAACGCATGTCCTTGTGTGCCTGTGCGTTCCCATGGACTGGAATGCGTTGTTTTGACGCACTCCATCCACTAGCGTCCGCGCAGAAAATTGCCGCCTCTAAAACTGCAACATGGTGCGTCAGCAAACACATGTACCTGCGTCCACAATGTAAAAGATATGAAAACACGATGCATGTGGACATATGCGTCAGAAACGCTGCGGACACAACCGCAAATGTGAAACCGGCCTTATTCCATGGTGCTTTACATGTAAAAAGGGGTATCTATACAGTATATATAAAGCTGTGTGTGTGTATCAAGCCACACTCACTCCACACGCAAAGCCCCATATAATAAATATATATACAGCTCTGGCAAAAATTAAGAGACCACTGCAAAATGTTCAGTTTGTCTGATTTTTCTCTTTATAGGAATATTTTTCAGTAAAATGTAAATTGTTCTTTTATTCTATAAACTACTGACAACATGTCTCTGAATTTCCAAGCAATACATTTTGTATTTATTTTCCGAAAATGAGAAATGGTCAAAATAATTAAAACATGCAGTGCTTGCAGACCTCAAATAATGCTAAAAAAAACAAGTTCATAATCATTTAGAAAGCACAATACTAATGTCATAACTCAGGAAGAGTTCAGAAATCAATATTTTGTGGAATAACCATGATTTTTAATCACAGCTTTCATGCGTCTTGCCATGCTTTCCACCATGCTTTTGGGTGACCTTATGCCACTCCTGGTATAAAAATGTAAGCAGTTCTTCTTTGTTTGATGGCTTGTGACTATCCATCTTCCTCTTGATCACATACCAGAGGTTTTCAATGGAGTTCAGGTCTGGAGATTGGGCTGGCTACGACAGGGATTTGATGTGGTGGTCCTTCATCCACACATTGATTGACTTAGCTGTGTGGCATGGTGCATTGTCCTGCTGGAAAAAACAGTCCTCATAGTTGGGGAACATTGCCTGAGCAGAAGGAATCAACTGTTTTTCCAGGATATCCTTGTATGCGGCTTGATTCATACGTCCTTCACAAAGATTAACCTGCCCAATTCCAGCCTTGCTGAAGCATCCCCAGATCATCACCGATCCTCCACCAAATTTCACAGTGGGTGCAAGACACTGCGGCTTGTACGCCTCTCCAGGTCTCCGTCTAACTATTAGATGACCAGTTGTTGGGTAAAGCTGAAAATTAGACTCATCAGAGAAGATTACCTTACTCCAGTCCTCTATGGTCCAATCCTTATGGTCTTTGGAAAGCTTCAGCCTGGCTCTCCTTTGCTTCTCATTGATGAAAGGCTTTTTTCTTGCTTTACATGACTTGAGCCCTGCCTCTAGGAGTCTGTTACGAACTGTTCTTGCCGTGCACTTCACCCCAGCTGCCATTTGCCATTTCTTTTGTAGGTCATTCATGTCATCCTGCGGTTGCTGAGTGACATTTGAATAAGATGACGGTCATCCCGGTCAGTGGAGAGTCATTTTCACCCTCTGCCGGTCTGTAGCTTTGTTGTCTCCAATGTCTGCTGCTTGACCTTGTTGTATTGGACTGCCGTATTAGAAATTTTAAGGATGGAGGTAACATGACGCTCACTGTATCCCTCTGCTAGTAAAGCCAGAATTGAGCCCTTCTTTTACTCACTCAAGACTTTTCTTTTCAACTCCTTTGGCATGGCTAAAAGTTATTTTTTATTCCTATTACTTTTGGGATATTACTAGCACTTGTTTTGTCATCCAGTCCTATTGCAAGAGGATTGTGAACACCACAGCAGTGTTTTTTTAGACTTTCCTTCGTTAAATAAGATTTGGTTCAGGTAATCAGAAGCACATTAAGTAGAATGAGGTGTACTCTGGTTGGAATTCAACTGACACTGGAATGTAATGGCTGTCAGACATGTAGAGAAGCTGATTTTTATAACACTGTGCAGTGGTCTCTTAATTTTTGCCAGAGCTGTATATAAAGCTGAGTACATGTATGTATGTGTGTATGTATCAATCTACGCCCACTCCACATAGCTCCACCCACTCTGCATAGCCACACTCACTCCACACGCAAAGCCCCGTATAACAAATCTCTAATATACAGTGCCTTTCGAAAGTATTCGGCCCCCTGGAACTTTTCAACCTTTTCCCACATATCATGCTTCAAACATAAAGATACCAAATGTAAATTTTTGGTGAAGAATCAACAAATGGGACACAATTGTGAAGTTGAACGAAATGTATTGGTCATTTTAAATTTTTGTGGAAATACAAAAACTGAAAAGTGGGGCGTGCAATATTATTCGGCCACTTTACTTTCAGTGCAGCAAACTCACTCCAGAAGTTCATTGTGGATCTTTGAATGATCCAGTGTTGTCCTAAATGACTAATGATGATAAATATAATCCACCTGTATGTAATCAAGTCTCCGCATAAATGCACCTGCTCTGTGATAGTCTCAGGGTTCTGTTTGAAGCACAGAGAGCATCATGAAGACCAAGGAACACAACAGGCAGGTACGTGATACTGTTGTGTACAAGTTTAAAGCCGGATTTGGATACCAAATGATTTCCAAAACTTTAAACATCCCAAGGAGCACTGTGCAAGCGATCATATTGAAATGGAAGGAGTATCATACCACTGCAAATCTACCAAGACCTGGCCGTCCCTCTAAACTTTCATCTCAAACAAGGAGAAGACTGATCAGAGATGCACCCAAGAGGCCCATGATCACTCTGGATGAACTGCAGAGATCTACAGCTGAGGTGGGACAGTGTGTCCATAGGACAGCAATGAGTCGCACACTGCACAAATCTGGCCTTTATAGAAGAATGGCAAGAAGAAAGCCATTTCTCAAACATATCCATAATAAGTGTCGTTTACAGTTTGCAACAAGCCACCTTGGGAACACACCAAACATGTGGAAGAAGGTGCTCTGGTCAGATGAAACCAAAATCAAACTTTTTGGCAACAATGCCAAACAATATGTTTGGCGTAAAGGCAACACAGCTTATCACCCTGAACACACCATCCCCACTGTCAAACATGGTGGTGGCAGCATCATGGTTTGGGCCTGCTTTTCTTCAGCAGGGACAGGGAAGATGATTAAAATTAATGGGAAGATGGATGGAGCCAAATACAGGACAATTCTTGAAGAAAACCTGTTGGAGTCTGCAAAAGACCTGAGACTGGGACGGAGATTTGTCTTCCAACAAGACAATGATCCCAAACATAAAGCAAAATCTACAACGGAATGGTTCACAAATAAGCGTATCCAGGTGTTAGAATGGCCAAGTCAAAGTCCAGACCTGAATCCAATCGAGAATCTGTGGAAAGAGCTGAAAACTGCTGTTCACAAACGATCTCCATCCAACCTCACTGAGCTCAAGCTGTTTGCCAAGGAAGAATGGGCAAGAATTTCAGTCTCTCGATGTACAAAACTGATAGAGACATACCCCAAGCGACTTGCAGCTGTAATCGCAGCAAAAGGTGGCGCAACAAAGTATTAAGTTAAAGGGGCCGAATAATATTGCACGCCCCACTTTTCAGTTTTTGTATTTCCACAAAAATTTTAAGTAATCAATAAATTTCGTTCAACTTCACAATTGTGTCCCACTTGTTGTTGATTCTTCACCAAAAATTAGCATTTGGTATTTTTATGTTTGAAGCATGATATGTGGGAAAAGGATGAAAATTTCCAGGGGGCCGAGTACTTTTGCAAGGCACTGTATATAAACTAGCAGAAGAGCCCGGCGTTGCCTGGGCATAGTAAATAACTGTGGTTTGTTATAACAAATTATGATTATCCTCCATCCCATAGTCCAGTGCCCTTATGCCTATCATACATATCCTCCATCCCATAATCCAGTGCCCATATACCCATCATACATATCCTCCATCCCATAGTCCAGTGCCCATATATCCATCATACATATCCTCCATCCCATAGTCCAGTGCCCATTTACTCATCACATATCCTCCATCCCATAGTCCAGTGCCCATATACCCATCATACAGCCTCCATCCCATAGTCCAGTTTTTCTCAACCTTTCTAATGCCGTGACCCCGCAATACAGTTCCTCATGTTGCAGTGACCCCCAAACCAAAAAATAATTACAGTCCTCCATACAATATTATGGGCACCACATAGTCCTCCATACAGTATAATGGGCCAAATATAATGCTCCATAAAGAATACTGGTCCCCATATAATGCTCCGTACAAAATATGGAGCTCTCCTCTGCACTGTGCTGCTTTCTGCACTGTTACGGCTCAGGAAAGGGCACTGTGGAAAGACTCCCCATTATCATCATCATTGCCTCCCCATCATCATCATTGTCTCCCCATCATCATTATCATTGCCTCCCTATCATCATCATCATTGTCTGCCCATCATCATTGGCTCCCCATCATCATCATTGCCTGCCCATCATCATTGGCTCCCCATCATCATCGCCTCCCCATCATCATCATTGCCTGCCCATCATCATTGGCTCCCCATCATCATCATTGCCTTCCCATCATCATTGGCTCCCCATCATCATCGCCTCCCCATCATCATTATCATCATTGCCTGCCCATAATCATTGGCTCCCCATCATCATCGCCTCCCCATCATCATCATCATCATTGCCTCCCCATCATCATCTTTGCCTGCCCATCATCATCGCCTCCCCATCATCATCATCATCATTGCCTTCTCATCATCATCGCCTCCCCATCATCATCATCTTTGCCTGCCCATCATCATCGCCTCCCCATCATCATCATCATCATTGCCTGCCCATCATCATCGCCTCCCCATCATCATCATCTTTGCCTGCCCATCATCATTAGCTCCCCATCATCATCGTTGCCTCCTCACCACCATCACTGCCTCCCCCCATCACCATCACACATACAGCACCACACACAGACAGCACCGCAGCACTCTCTCACATACACACATGCAGGCAGACACACACACACACACACACTGATACACACAGACACATACACCTCACATCTCACCTGTCCGGCGCCCGCGCTCTCTGCCACAGCCGGCCGCTAAATGATGACGTCATCCAGCGGCGCTGCTGTGACAGGAAGCGCAGGCGCCCTGCAGGCGCCCCCTGGAGCCCTGAGCTACGGAGGCACGGGGAGAGGTAAGTATTGCGCCGCCTGCTCAGGCCAGGTCCCCCTCTCCCCGCACAGTGGACTCACCGACCCGCCGCTCAGCTCCGGAGGGTCCCGGGCTGCTGCACTGTGACTCCGTGAGAGGAGGAATTGCTGCTGCTGCCACGCCGCCCCACACACGTGCTGCCTGGGGCGGACCGCCCCACACACGTGCTGCCTGGGGCGCACCGCCCCCCGCCCGCCCACCCTATGCCGCGCCCTACGCCCGCCCACGCTACGCCCCTGCTACGCCACTGGGCTAAAGCCATCGGAAATATGTATTTTCCGATGGCTTTAAGCCAGTGGTCCCCAACCTTTTTTGCACCAGGGACCGGCTTCAAGAAAGACCATTCTTCCAGGGCCCGGTAGGGCGGGGATGGAGGTGTGGTAGGGGTGGGGCTTTGGTCATAAGGGGGCGGGGCTATGGACGGGGTTGTAGTTTAGTAGTAGTGCATACTCATCATTTAATTATAACATTTATAATGTGAATGTGACTCCCTTGTATACAAGGCTCTGCTCCCACCCTTGTATGCATGGCTCCGCTCCCACCCTTGCTTATATGGCTCCGCTCCCACCCTCCCATCCTGTATACATGGCTCCGCTCCCCCTCCCATCCTGTATACATGGCTCCGCTCCCCCTCCCATCCTGTATATATGGCTCCGCTCCCATCCTCCCATCCTGTATATATGGCTCCGCTCCCCCTCCCATCCTGTATACATGGCTCCGCTCCCATCCTGTATATATGGCTCCGCTCCCATCCTCCCTTCCTGTATATATGGCTCCGCTCCCCCTCCCATCCTGTATATATGGCTCCACTCCTCGTCCCATCCTGTATATATGGCTCCGCTCCCCCTCCCATCCTGTATTCATGGCTCCGCTCCCATCCTCCCATCCTGTATATATGGCTCTGCTCCCATCCTCCCATCCTGTATATATGGCTCTGCTCCCCCTCCCATCCTGTATACATGGCTCCGCTCCCATCCTGTATACATGGCTCCGCTCCCATCCTCCCATCCTGTATATATGGCTCCGCTCCCATCCTCCCATCCTGTATATATGGCTCCGCTCCCCCTCCCATCCTGTATATATGGCTCCACTCCCCCTCCCATCCTGTATATATGGCTCCGCTCCCCCTCCCATCCTGTATACATGGCTCCGCTCCCCCTCCCATCCTGTATACATGGCTCCGCTCCCATCCTCCCATCCTGTATATATGGCTCCGCTCCCATCCTCCCATCCTGTATATATGGCTTCGCTCCCCCTCCCATCCTGTATACATGGCTCCGCTCCCATCCTGTATACATGGCTCCGCTCCCATCCTCCCATCCTGTATATATGGCTCCGCTCCCATCCTCCCATCCTGTATATATGGCTCCGCTCCCCCTCCCATCCTGTATACATGGCTCCGCTCCCATCCTCCCATCCTGTATATATGGCTCCGCTCCCCCTCCCATCCTGTATATATGGCTCCGTTCCCATCCTCCCATCCTGTATACATGGCTCCGCTCCCCCTCCCATCCTGTATACATGGCTCCGCTCCCATCCTCCCATCCTGTATACATGGCTCCGCTCCCATCCTCCCATCCTGTATATATGGCTCCGTTCCCATCCTCCCATCCTGTATATATGGCTCCACTCCCCCTCCATCCTGTATACATGGCTCCGCTCCCATCCTCCCATCCTGTATACATGGCTCCGCTCCCATCCTCCCATCCTGTATATATGACTCTGCTCCCCCTCCCATCCTGTATATATGGCTCTGCTCCCCGTCCCCTCCCCCCCATCATACTTACCCTCCTCGCTCCGTCGCTGCAGGTCCCTTCGTCCCTGTCGGCCATGTCAGCTTCCTCCTGTGCGCAGCGGTGACGTAGTACCGCTCATTAAGGGCATGAATATGGGAGTGGCGTCACGTCCGTATTCATTACCTTAATAAGCGGTACTACGTCACCGCACTGCCAGGAGGAAGCTACCGCGGCCGACAGGGACGCAGCTACGGAAGGTAAGTATGGATGTCTTCTTGAAGCCGGCGGCTGCAGCTGTCACTACAGTGCTGCAGCCGCCGGCTCCTTTAAGCGACCCTTGTGTTTTGGTCGTTCGACCCTGCCGGGGTCGCGACCCACAGGTTGAGAACCTGCTGTATAGTCCATTGCCCATATACCATCATACATCCACCATCCCATAGTCCCGTGCCCGTATATCCATCATACATATCCTCCATCCCATAGTCCCGTGCCATATACCCATCATACATCCTCCATCCCATGTACCTTCACACATCCTCCATCCCATAGTCCGTGTTCATATACCCATCGCACATCCTCTATCCATAGTCCCGTGTTCATATACCCATCGCACATCCTCCATCCCATAGTCCGTGCCCATATACCCATCACACATCCTCCATCCCATAGTCCTGTGCCATATACCATCACACATCCTCATCCCATAGTCCAGTGCCCATGTACCTTCATACATCCTCCATCCCATAGTCCCGTGTTCATATACCCATCGCACATCCTCCATCCCATAGTCCCGTGTTCATATACCCATCGCACATTCTCCATACCATAGTCCCATTCCCATATACCCATCACACATCCTCCATCCCATAGTCCCGTGCTCATATACACATAGCACATCCTCCATCCCATAGTCCATGCCCATATACCCATCACCATCATACATTCCTCCATCCCATAGTCCATAGGCCATATAACCATCCACTTCCTCCATCCCATAGTCCCGTGCCCTTATAGCCACATACATATCCTCCATCCCATAGTCCTGTGCCATATACCCATCATACATATCCTCCATCCCATAGTCCAATGCCCATATACCCATCATACATATCCTCCATCCCATAGTCCAGTGCCTATTTACTCATCACACATCCTCCATCCATAGTCAAGTGCCCATATACCCATCGCACATCCTATATCCATAGTCCCGTGCCCATATACTTATCTACATAACTCCATCCCATAGTCCAGTGCCCATATAGCCATCATACATATCCTCCATCCCATAGTCCCGTGTCCATATTCCCATCATACATATCCTCCATCCCATAGTCCCGTACCCATATACCATCATATATATCCTCCATTCCATAGTCCCGTGCCCATATACCCATCATACATACCCTCCATCCCATAGTCCTGTGCCCATATACCCATCATACATATCCTCCATCCCATAGTCCCATGCCCATGTACCCATCGCACATCCTCCATCCATAGTGCTGTGCCCATATACCCATCATACATATCCTCCATCCATAGTCCAAGTGCCCATATACATCGCATCTCCATTCCTAGTCGTCTATATACCTCAACATACTCCACCTAGTCAAGTGCC
Source organism: Oophaga sylvatica (assembly GCA_033576555.1). Lineage (NCBI taxonomy): Eukaryota > Metazoa > Chordata > Amphibia > Anura > Dendrobatidae > Oophaga > Oophaga sylvatica. The sequence continues at coordinate 684,541,421 of JARQOD010000001.1, forward strand.
ATATACCATCACACATCTCCATCCCATAGTCCTGTGCCCATATACCATCATACATATCCTCCATCCCATAGTCCCGTGCCATTACCATCCACATCTCCATCCCATATGCCGTGCATATACCCTCATACATATCCTCCATCCCAGAGTCAAGTGCCCATATACCATCGCACATCCTCCATCCCATAGTCCGTGCCCTATAGCACCAAATATCCTCATCCATAGTCCAGTGCCCATATACCCATCATACATATCCTCCACCCATAGTCCAGTGCCTATTTACCCATCACACATCCTCCATCCCATAGTCAGCCAGTGCCCATATACCCATCATGATATCCTCCATCCCATAGTCCAGTGCCCATATACCCATCATACATATCCTCATCCCATAGTCCGGGATGCCCATTACCATCCTTCATCCATATCCAGTCAGTGCCATATACCATCATGCATATTCCATCCCATAGTCCTGACCATATACCCATCGACCTCCATCCATAGTCCAGTGCCCATATACCCATCATGCATATCCTCCATCCCATAGTCCACTGACCATATACCCATCATACACCTCCATCCCATAGTCCCGTGGCCCATATACCCATCATACATCCTCCATCCATAGTCCAGTGCCCATGTACCCTTCACACATCCTCCATCCCATAGTCCGTGCTCATATACCCATCGGCATCCTCCATCCCATAGTCCCGTGTTCATATGCCCATCGCACATCCTCCATCCCATAGTCCAGTGCCCATATACCCATCACAACATCCTCCATCCCATAGTCCTGTGCCCATATACCCATCATACATATCCTCCATCCATAGTCTCATGCCCATGTACCCATCGCACATCCTCCATCCCATAGTCTGTGCCCATATACCCATCATACATATCCTCCATCCATAGTCAAGTGCCCATATACCCATCGCCATCCTCCATCCATAGTGCCGTGCCATATACCCATCATACATATCCTCCATCCATAGTCCAAGTGCCCATATACCATCACCATCCTCCATCCCATAGTCCTGTGCCCATATACCCATCATACATATCCTCCATCCCATAGTCCTGTGCCATTACCCATCGCACATCCTCCATCCCATAGTCCCGTGCCCTTATACCACCATACATATCCTCCATCCCTAGTCCAGTGCCCATATACCCATCATACATATCCTCCATCCATAGTCCAGTGCCTATTTACCCATCAACATCCTCCATCCCATAGTCCCGTGCCCATATACCCATCATCATATCCTCCATCCCATAGTTCCAGTGCCCATATACCCATTGCACATCCTCTATCCCATAGTCCAGTGCCATTACCATCATACATATCCTCCATCCCATTAGTCCAGGCCCATAGTACCCATTACACATCCTTCATCCCATAGTCCAGCCAGTGCCCATATACCCATCATCATATTCTCCATCCCATTGTCCATGACCATATACCCATCGTACACACCTCCATCCCATAGTCCAGTGCCCATATACCCATCATGCATATCCTCCATTCCCATAGTCCACTGACCATATACCCATCATACACCTCCATCCCATAGTCCGTGGCCCATATACCATCATACATCCTCCATCCCATAGTCCCGTGGCCATATACCCATCATACATCCTCCATTCCCATATTCCAGTGCCCATGCACCCTTCACACATCCTCCATCCCATAGTCCCGTGTTCATATACCCAATAGCGCATCCTCCATCCCATAGTCCCGTGTTCATATGCCCATCGCACATCCTCCCATCCCATAGTCCCGTGCTCATATACCCATAGCACATCCTCCATCCCATAGTCCGTGCCCATATACCCATCAACATCCTCCATCCATAGTCTCGTGCCCATATACCCATCATACATATCCTCCATCCCATAGTCCATGCCCATATACCATCATGCATATCCTCCATCCCATAGTCCTGTGCCCATATACCCATCATACATTATCCTCCATCCCATAGTCCAATGCCCATATACCCATCATACATATCCTCCATCCCATAGTCCAGTGCCTATTTACCCATCACACTCCTCCATCCCATAGTCCTGTGCCATAAACCCATCATACATATCCTCCACCCATAGTCCAGTTCCCATATACCCATCATCATATCCTCCATCCCATAGTCCAGTGCCTATTACCCATCACACATCTCATCCCATAATCCTGTGCCATAACCCATCATACATATCCTCCATCCATAGGCCAGTGCCCATATACCCATCGCACATCCTCCATCCATAGTCCAGCCAGTGCCCATATACCCATCATGCATATCCTCCATCCCATAGTCCAGTGCCCATATACCCATCATACATATCCTCATCCATAGTCCCGTGCCCATATATCCATCATACATATCGTCCATCCTATAGTCCAGTGCCCATGTACCCTTCACACATCCTCCATCCCATAGTCCCGTGTTTATATACCCATCGCACATCTCCATCCCATAGTCCGTGTCTATATACCCATCACGCATCCTCCATCCCATAGTCCCGTATTCATATACCCATCGCACGTCCTCCATCTCATAGTCCCCATTCCCATTATACCCATTCACATCTCCACTATCTACATCCTCCATCCATAGTCCATGCCCATGTACCCTACACATCCTCCATCCCATAGTCTTGTGTTCATATACCCATCGCACATCCTCCATCCCATAGTCCATGCTCATATACCCATCCACATCCTCCATCCCATAGTCCCGTGCCCATATACCATCATACATCTCCATCTCATAGTCCAGTGCCCATTACCATCATACATATCCTCCATCCCATAGTCCTGTGTCCATATACCATCACATCCTCCATCCATAGTCCAGTGCCCATATACCCATCTACAATCCTCCATCCCATAGTCCTGTGTCCATATACCATCATACATACCTCCATCCATAGTCCAGTGCCCATATACCCATCATACATATCCTCCATCCCATAGTCCAGTGCCATATACATGCACATCCTCTATCCCATAGTCCAGTGCCCATATACCCATCTACATATCCTCCATCCCATAGTCCGGCCATGTACCATTAAAATCCTCATCCCATAGTCCCAGTGCCCATATACCCATCATAATTCTCCATCCATAGTCCTGCCATATACCATCTACAACCTCCATCCCATAGTCCAGTGCCCATATACCCATCATCATATCCTCCATCCATAGTCCGTCCATATACCCATCATACAACCCTCCATCCCATAGTCCATGCCCATATACCCATCATACATACCTCCATCCCATAGTCCGTGCCATATACCCATCATACATCCTCCATCCATAGTCCAGTGCCCATATACCCATCACACATCCTCCATCCCATAGTCCCGTGTTCCATCATACCCTCACCCGCATGCCCTCCACATCCCATAAGTCCCGTGTCATATCCCATCGACATCCTCCATCCATAGTCCCGTGCCATATACCATCATACAATCCTCCATCCATAGTCCCGTGCCCATATACCCATCAACATCCTCCATCCCATAGTCTCGTGCCCATATACCCATCATACATATCCTCCATCCCATAGTCCAATGCCCATATACCCATCATGCATATCCTCCATCCATAGTCCTGTGCCCATATACCCATCATACTTATCCTCCATCCCATATCCAATGCCCATATACCCATCATACATATCCTCCATCCCATAGTCCAGTGCCTATTTACCCATCACACATCCTCCATCCCATAGTCCTGTGCCCTTAAACCCATCATACATATCCTCCACCCCATAGTCCAGTTCCCATATACCCATCATACATATCCTCCATCCCATAGTCCAGTGCCTATTTACCCATCACACAGTCTCATCCCATAATCCTGTGCCCATAAACCCATCATACATATCCTCCATCCCATAGGCCAGTGCCCATATACCCATCGCACATCCTCCATCCCATAGTCCAGCCAGTGCCCATATACCCATCATGCATATCCTCCATCCCATAGTCCAGTGCCCATATACCCATCATACATATCCTCATCCCATAGTCCCGTGCCCATATATCCATCATACATATCGTCCATCCTATAGTCCAGTGCCCATGTACCCTTCACACATCCTCCATCCCATAGTCCCGTGTTTATATACCCATCGCACATCCTCCATCCCATAGTCCCGTGTCTATATACCCATCACGCATCCTCCATCCCATAGTCCCGTATTCATATACCCATCGCACGTCCTCCATCTCATAGTCCCATTCCCATATACCCAATCCACATCCTCCATCCCATAGTCTCATTCCCATATACCCATCACACATCCTCCATCCCATAGTCCCGTGCTCATATACCCATCGCACATCCTCCATCCCATAGTCCCGTGCCCATATACCCATCACACATCCTCCATCCCATAGTCCCGTGCCCATATACCTATCATACATCCTCCATCCCATAGTCCAGTGCCCATGTACCCTTGACACATCCTCCATCCCATAGTCTTGTGTTCATATACCCATCGCACATCCTCCATCCCATAGTCCCATGTTCATATACCCATCGCACATCCTCCATCCCATAGTCCCGTGCCCATATACCCATCATACATAGTCCATCTCATAGTCCAGTGCCCATATACCCATCATACATATCCTCCATCCCATAGTCCTGTGTCCATATATCCATCATATCCTCCATCCCATAGTCCAGTGCCCATATACCCATCATACATATCCTCCATCCCATAGTCCTGTGTCCATATATCCATCATACATATCTCCATCCCATAGTCCAGTGCCCATATACCCATCATACATGTCCTCCATCCCATAGTCCTGTGTCCATATATCCATCATACATATCCTCCATCCCATAGTCCAGTGCCCATATACCCATCATACATATACTCCATCCCATAGTCCTGTGCCCATATACCCATCATACATATCCTCCATCCCATAGTCCAATGCCCATATACCCATCATACATATCCTCCATCCCATAGTCCAGTGCCTATTTACTCATCACACATCCTCCATCCCATAGTCAAGTGCCCATATACCCATCGCACATCCTATATCCCATAGTCCCGTGCCCATATACCCATCATACATAACCTCCATCCCATAGTCCAGTGCCCATATAGTCATCATACATATCCTCCATCCCATAGTCCCGTGTCCATATACCCATCATACATATCCTCCATCCTATAGTCCAGTGCCCATATACCCATCATACATATCCTCCATCCTATAGTCCAGTGCCCATATACCCATCATACATATACTCCATCCCATAGTCCTGTGCCCATATACCCATCATACATATCCTCCATCCCATAGTCCCGTGCCCATGTACCCATCATGCATATCCTCCATCCCATAGTCCTGTGCCCATATACCCATCATACTTATCCTCCATCCCATAGTCCAATGCCCATATACCCATCATACATATCCTCCATCCCATAGTCCAGTGCCTATTTACCCATCACACATCCTCCATCCCATAGTCCTGTGCCCATAAACCCATCATACATATCCTCCACCCCATAGTCCAGTTCCCATATACCCATCATACATATCCTCCATCCCATAGTCCAGTGCCTATTTACCCATCACACAGTCTCATCCCATAATCCTGTGCCCATAAACCCATCATACATATCCTCCATCCCATAGGCCAGTGCCCATATACCCATCGCACATCCTCCATCCCATAGTCCAGCCAGTGCCCATATACCCATCATGCATATCCTCCATCCCATAGTCCAGTGCCCATATACCCATCATACATATCCTCATCCCATAGTCCCGTGCCCATATATCCATCATACATATCGTCCATCCTATAGTCCAGTGCCCATGTACCCTTCACACATCCTCCATCCCATAGTCCCGTGTTTATATACCCATCGCACATCCTCCATCCCATAGTCCCGTGTCTATATACCCATCACGCATCCTCCATCCCATAGTCCCGTATTCATATACCCATCGCACGTCCTCCATCTCATAGTCCCATTCCCATATACCCATCACACATCCTCCATCCCATAGTCTCATTCCCATATACCCATCACACATCCTCCATCCATAGTCCCGTGCTCATATACCCATCGCACATCCTCCATCCCATAGTCCCGTGCCCATATACCCATCACACATCCTCCATCCCATAGTCCCGTGCCCATATACCTATCATACATCCTCCATCCCATAGTCCAGTGCCCATGTACCCTTGACACATCCTCCATCCCATAGTCTTGTGTTCATATACCCATCGCACATCCTCCATCCCATAGTCCCATGTTCATATACCCATCGCACATCCTCCATCCCATAGTCCCGTGCCCATATACCCATCATACATAGTCCATCTCATAGTCCAGTGCCCATATACCCATCATACATATCCTCCATCCCATAGTCCTGTGTCCATATATCCATCATATCCTCCATCCCATAGTCCAGTGCCCATATACCCATCATACATATCCTCCATCCCATAGTCCTGTGTCCATATATCCATCATACATATCCTCCATCCCATAGTCCAGTGCCCATATACCCATCATACATATACTCCATCCCATAGTCCTGTGCCCATATACCCATCATACATATCCTCCATCCCATAGTCCAATGCCCATATACCCATCATACATATCCTCCATCCCATAGTCCAGTGCCTATTTACTCACACATCCTCCATCCCATAGTCAAGTGCCCATATACCCATCGCACATCCTATATCCCATAGTCCCGTGCCCATATACCCATCATACATAACCTCCATCCCATAGTCCAGTGCCATATAGTCATCATACATATCCTCCATCCCATAGTCCCGTGTCCATATACCCATCATACATATCCTCCATCCTATAGTCCAGTGCCCATATACCCATCATACATATCCTCCATCCTATAGTCCAGTGCCCATATACCCATCATACATATACTCCATCCCATAGTCCTGTGCCCATATACCCATCATACATATCCTCCATCCCATAGTCCAATGCCCATATACCCATCATACATATCCTCCATCCCATAGTCCAGTGCCTATTTACTCATCACACATCCTCCATCCCATAGTCAAGTGCCCATATACCCATCGCACATCCTATATCCCATAGTCCCGTGCCCATATACCCATCATACATAACCTCCATCCCATAGTCCAGTGCCCATATAGCCATCATACATATCCTCCATCCCATAGTCCCGTGTCCATATACCCATCATACATATCCTCCATCCTATAGTCCCGTGCCCATATACCCATCATATCCTCCATTCCATTGTCCCGTGCCCATATACCCATCATACATATCCTCCATCCCATAGTCCCATGCCCATGTACCCATCGCACATCAAATTCAAATTCAAAGAAGCTTTATTGGCAGGACTAAATACACATTAGTTTTGCCAAAGCAAGTGTACTAAAGGGGAATAGGGATAGGGATGTTGGGTAGGGGCAGATCCAGGGTGGGGGCTATGGAAGTCCATGGCATAGGGAGGTGTGATGGGGGCGTAGGTCCGGGGTGGGGACTATAGAAGTCCATGGCATATCATAGTTCTCTTTCTCGCAGTCTATGACATTCGCTCACATACCGCGCTGCTATCTCCGCTGCTCTCTCTTCTTCCCCCAGCAAGATATATGTTTTCTCTTCCTCCTTCATGGTGATGAAATCCGGGAACAGATGTGAGAGTCTCCTGAAGTGAGTGTCCCTCACTGCTGAGTATTTGGAGCAGTGTAGCAGGAAGTGGGTTTCATCCTCTATGGCCTCCTGGTCACAGTGTTGGCATAGTCTTTCCTCCCTGGGCTTGTAGCTCTGTCTGTGTCGGCCGGATTCGATGGCCAGACTGTGGGCGCTGAGTCTATACCGGCTCAGGATCTGGCGGTTTCTGGGGTCCGGGAGTTTCTCCAGGTATGGGGCCAGACTGTAGTCTCTCTGTAGACTCCGGTACATGGTCAGTTTCTGGGAGCTGATGATGTCGTTCTTCCAGTCACTGACATACCTCTCCTGGCCTTCGTCTACCATCTTCCTGGTTTCGGCTTTTGTCAGGTTGTTGTGATTGGTGTTCTGGTCAGGTTGGGTTTGGGTGAGCTGTTCCGAGGGTCTTAGTTTTTCTGTTTCACCTACGTGTGTCAGGGCTTTATGGTGATGGGAGCTTGCATTGCTCCTATGTAGGTGAGCCCGGAATGACAGTGCCCTCTTTAGAACCGTTAGGTGTAGAGGGAATCTGCCCAGCTCGGCCCGGCAGGCACTGTTGGAGGTGCTCCGATGGACTTGGAGAAGGTGCTTGCAGAATTCCAGGTGGAATATTTCTGTTGGGCTGGAATCCCACCTTGACCAGTCTGGGTAGGTGTGAGGACCCCAGACTTCACTGCCATACAGGAGGATTGGGGCGATGACAGAGTCGAAGATTTTTAACCAGACCCTCACTGGTGGCTTCAGATGGTAGAGTTTCCTTCGGATGCCATAGAAGGTTTTACATGCCTTGTCTTTCAGGGTCTCTATGGCTTGATTGAAGCTTCCTGACCGGTGAATCTCTAGGCCCAGGTAGGTATATTTGTCTGTTCCTGTAAGGGCGCAGTTGTTGAGGACAAATGAAGGGTGCTGGTCTAATTTTCTCTTTCTCCTCTGGAACACCATGATGTTGGTTTTCTTTAGGTTGACCGGTAGTGCCCAGGTGGAGCTGAATTTCTCTAAGATTTTCAGGTTGTCTTGGAGGCCTTTCTCGGTTGGTGACAGAAGCAGCAGGTCATCTGCATACAGCAGGAATTTCACCTGGGTGTCGTGGAGGGTGGGACCTGGTGCTGTGGAAGATTCCAGAGCGGTAGCCAGCTCGTTGATGTAAATGTTGAAGAGCGTTGGACTTAGGTTGCAGCCTTGTCTGACTCCACGGCTCTGCTGGAAATAAGCCGTTCTTTTACCGTTCACACTCACACTGCAGAGGTTCTCGGTGTAGGAGCTTTTGATAACATCGTAGGTCTTTCTTCCTATTCCGCTCTCCAGCAGTTTCAGGAATAAGCCTGGGTGCCACACCGAATCAAAGGCCTTTTTAAAGTCCACGAAACAGGCGTATATCTTCCCGTTCTTTGTATTGTGGACATGTCTCTGAATGAGGCTGTGCAGGGTATAGATGTGGTCAGTGGTGCGGTGGTTTGGCATGAACCCTGCTTGGCTCTTGCTGAGGACGTTATGTTCGGTGAGGAAACTGAGGATCCTCTTGTTCAGGATGCTGTTGAACAGTTTCCCCAGGTTGCTGCTGACACATATGCCTCTGTAGTTGGCTGGGTCATACCTGTCCCCATTCTTGTGGATGGGTGTGATGAGGCCTTGGTTCCAGGTACGAGGGAAGTAGCCGGCACTTAGCACAATATTGAAGAGTTTAACCATTGCAGCCTGTATTTCTGGTGGGCTGTACTTCAGCATTTCTGGTAGGATTCCATCCAGGCCACCGGCTTTTCTACATCTTATGGAAGAGATTCTCTCTGCTACTTCCTGTAATGTAATAGGTGTATCCACTGGGTTTTGGAAATTTTTTACTTTTTCCTCCATTGCTTTTAATTTTGCCATTATGTTTTCCTGTTCTTGGTTTAGTTCTTCCTTTGGGATGTCTTTATAGAGATCTCTGAAGTACTGGAGCCAGATGTTGCCATTTTGGATATGGATGTTGTTTTTCTTGTCTTTTGTGCCCATGTGGTTCCATAGTTCCCAGAAGGAATTGTCTTGAAGAGCATCTTGGAGTTGGTTAAGCTTGGTAGAGATGTAACTCTGCTTCTTCCTCCTGAGGATGGTTTTGTACTGTCTTTGTATGGTTTCATAGGCTTCCCTCAGACCAGGGTGGTTGGGGTCTCTATGTTTCTTGTTTGAGGCTGTTCTCAGGGTCTTCCGTACGGCTTTACATTCTCTGTCAAACCAACCATTGATCTGTTTTTCTTTTGGTCTCTTGTAGTCAACTTTTTTAAGGTCGGACAGTCTGGCCATTGCATAGAATATATTGTTAAGGTCTTTTGTAGCTTGACTCACTCCCTTTGGGTTATGCTGGTACTCGTGGTTGTAGAAGTGGTGGAGCATCCGCTGTATTTCGGGTCTGCTGAGAGCCTCTTTATACTTTAGTGCCGACGTTTTGGACCATTTATATGATGGAGGCCGCTTGAAGAGGCCGCTATGCTGTGGCTTTTGAGTGGGTGGTTTCTCTGTAGATTTCAAGTACAGAAGAAGTTGGCTGTGGTCTGACAGGTGCGTTTGTGGGGTGACTATGAAGGCGCTGATATTTGCCCGGTTCATGTATGTAATGGCATAATCTACTACACTCCTCCCTACATGGGAGTTTAGTTTATACCTCCCTAAAGAGTCTCCTTTGGTACGTCCATTAAGAATATGAAGTCCTAAACTTCTACATACGTTCAGGAGCCTTTTAACAATTTTGTTGACTGTACTGTCATAGCTGTTTCTCTCTGTGTGTACTGAGTCTTGGCCGTCATTCTCTGCTCCAAATATGTAGATGTTCCCATCCGTGGTCAGGAAGTAGTTTTCTCTCCCTGTTCTTGCGTTGAGGTCCCAAAGATGAGAACTTTGCCCAGGGCCTGATAGTGGGCGGCTTCTCTTTGTAAGATCTCGAAGCTCTCTGGATTGAAGTAGGGGGACTCTGGCGGTGGTATATAGGTGGCGCAGAGGTGGACATCAGACTGAGAGGTGAGGATGGAGCTGCTGATCCTGATCCATATGTGGCTGCTCCTCTCTTCACCGGTTTGATGTATTGGTGGAGCTCATCTTTATACCAGATCAGTATTCCTCCTGAGCTCCGGCCCTGTTTGTTGTTTTTATTTTTCAGGGCAGGGACAGAGATTTCCCTGTATCCGATGGGCGCCAGGGATTCGTTTTCGGCTCTGGTCCATGTTTCCAGGAGGATCTGGATGTCCATATTTTTCAGTCTTTGTATAAAGTCCGGGTCATTTGTTTTACATCCAAAGGTCGAGGTGTTGAGACCCTGAATATTCCAGCTGCTGATTGTAAGTGAAGTCATTTTTCTATTTATCTTGTGTGTATATACCTTGTAATGAGTATGGCTGTGTAGGACAAACTGGATTTCTGACTGTTTTGTAGGTGTGCTTGGTTCCATCCAGTCACATTAGTTTCCTGCATAGTGCGCTGAGCAGGGTCTTTACCTCATCCATATCTCTGCTCTGCGTGTATCTGTGTGGGGTCGGTGGACCCCTCCATGGAGGTCTCCTCCTCTGATGGTCTGATTTTGGGTGAAGAGCTTTGTTTCCAGCTTCTGGAGATAGGATTGGGGTTTTCTGTCTTTTTATTGTTAGGGGTCTTTCGGTGTGATGTTGGTCACTGTTGAATCCAGGCCTGGGTCCTCTGGTTAGTACGATGTCTTTCAGCTCTTTGGCCAGGAGGCTGACCCCTTGTTTGTTGAGGTGCTTATTATCATATAGGTGATGGTGGTTTATGGAAAGGAGTTGTGCCGGGGTCACGTTTGGGACAGTCTTGACCTTTTCTGTCAGTTCCATATTGATGCTTTGGGTGGTTTGCCTGGATATGTCCTTTGTTGGGAGCAGAGATGACAGAATGATTTTGCTGTCTGGGAATTTTAGTTTTGCCGTCTTTGCTAGTTGGGCCAGTTGTCCTGCGATCTGGTGCTGGTCTGGCAGATTGTTTGTACCTGTGTGTATAATGATATGGTTTGGGTTGGTAAAACGTGGATTATTGATGACCTCTGTCACCTGTTCAATAGTTGCACAGTGGATTTTTCTGACCCGTTTTCCTGGGAATAGCCGTTGTGCATTTAGGTACTTCCCATTTGAGTCCATTATTAGGACGATATCAGGGCTTTGTGGTGTCTGGGATGGGTTAAGTGGCTGCTTGTGGGGGTCTGTGATGCTGGCTTTGCTGGTGGTTGGTTCTCTTCTCGCTGATTCACTTTTCTTGGTTTCAGGATTATTCATATTGTAGGTTATTGCTGTGTTGTTGTTTGGCCTCTCCACATTCTTGTCAGTGGAGGCCATATTGTCTGCTCTCTGGTTTGTTTCCATTGCCCCCTGCTGTGTCAGACATTGAGGAGTCTGTGTTTTGAGTTCTGCTATCTCCTTTCTGAGCCTTTCATTGTCATTTTGTAATTCACTCATTTCCTCTCTTATTTTCTGGAGAGCTGACTTGAACTCACATTTCAGCTTATTGATCTCATTTGTTGCTTGGTCATTTGCATTTCTATGTGAGTTTCTTTGAAGTTCTTCCTTAATTTGAACCAAGTCTCGTTCTAATTGAGATAGACAGTCTCTGATGGTCTCAGGGGAGAGGTGTGAAGTGTTGGGGGTTGAAGAGCTGTGCCTGGAGGACTCTGTAGATATGTGAGCATTAGAAATGGCCTCTGGAAGTGGCTTTTTAAGGATTTGAGCCTGTTCTTTGATATCAGTAAAATGGTCTTCAAACTGCTGCAGATTGTCCTCAGTCCCTTGCACCATGACGGTGCCAGTGTTGTACAGGCTTATGGTGAGTGAGTGTGTATCCTCTTCTGCTTTGCTTTTAATTTTAATCTGACGGCCAGTATTGGTGTTGCACTGAGATATATGTTTATACTGCTTGCACAGGGCGGTGTGCCAGGCTGAGAGATGGTCTGTGTAGAATACCACGTTGGTTCTCCTTTTTTCTTCATCTTTAGTGTAATCAGAAATAAGAGTTTCTGGATTCTCCCTCATTGCGTTTCCTTTCTTGACTTTACTGCTCTTCTGCCCCAGTGTTGTCTCCATATCTGACCCCCTGGTGTGCTGTGTCTCCAGCTATGTGCTTTGCCCATTTACTTCTAAATTTGTGTTTTCCATTTTTGTGGTTATATAGTAATTATAATCCTTATTTCTAAGAAGATAGATTTGTAGGAAGTCTATAGATTGTTTTGGGGTTGCAGGATGGTCCTACCTTTGGATGCTCAGGTCTCTGGATGTCAGATGAATGCTGCCTGTGTGCAGTCTGTCCTCCAAGAGATTCTTGCTTTGTCCTTTAAATCCTCTATTTCTTCCTCTTTCATAAAAATCCAAAGTCCAGCTCAGTCCAGGTCCCTTTTCTGTCCCGCGGAGTTGATTTTTTCCAGGTTTTGTCTTACAGTTGGCTCATTACAAGGTATAAAGTGATGTAAATTCAGGAGCTCATCTTCAGTGCTTCTTGCTGTCTGGTCCTCAGGTGATCACGAAAAGGGCACATCCTCCATCCCATAGTGTCGTGCCTATATACCCATCATACATATCCTCCATCCCATAGTCAAGTGCCCATATACCCATCACACATCCTCCATCCCATAGTCCTGTGCCCATATACCCATCATACATATCCTCCATCCCATAGTCAAGTGCCCATATACCCATCGCGCATCCTCCATCCCATAGTGCCGTGCCTATATACCCATCATACATATCCTCCATCCCATAGTCAAGTGCCCATATACCCATCACACATCCTTCATCCCATAGTCCTGTGCCCATATACCTATCATACATATCCTCCATCCCATAGTCCCGTGCCCATGTACCCATCGCACATCCTCCATCCCATAGTGCCGTTGTCATGTGTGCTTTACCACGAAGATCGTCGCGGTTGCACATTTTGACTTCTCACAGCTGAGTTGCTGTTTCTTTGTGTTTGGCAGCTAGGGAGTTAATTCTGTCTGTGCTCGGTGCTGGGACTGGGTGCAGTTTCTCCCGGCTGCAATTGATTATTTGTTGATTGGTTTCCTTTAAATTCCTGGTTGTCTGCTTTGGGAGTTGCCAGTGAAATCCTTCATGCAGACCACAGATAGGAATGAATCTGTATAGACTTAAGTTGAGAGCTCCTTAGCTGTTTTAAGCTCAACTTGCTTAGAGTTTATTCCCCAGACCATTTATGTTCCTTCGGTGTTTGAGTGTGTATGCAAGTGAGTGCTATCCTGTCTGTCTTATATGTCTAATCTGTGTATTTAGCTGAGATCAGCCCATATCCCTTTGGTGGTAATCAGGATCCTTCTTACGACTGATTACAGGGTTCAGGGTCTGACAGGAGACAGGGTTAGGCTGGAGACTTGGACCTCTGAACCATTATCAGTACCTCCAAGGTAAGGGATTAGTTAGGACCCCAGTGCAGGGTCAGGTTAGACCCCGGTCCTCCTCTTTCCTGTTACAGCTCATCAAGTCCTCAAGATTAACCCTGAGTTCAACTATATCGTTTCTGCACATCTAGTCCTCAAGATTAACCCTAAGTTCTGCAGAGATTGTGTCAGGTAAATCTATTTTATACTTACATTCTGATGTTGCTAAACTATATGTTGTATAGAGTGTGGTTCCTGTATAAATAGTTTACTGACATTGTATTCATATCATTAGACAGCGTGACATTTTCACTGGCCATAAAAAATTATCTCTAGTTACCATGGATCCAGTAGCCCAGCTGGCTCTGCAGTTGCAGGGATTATCCATGGAGCTGACGGACATTAAGTCCAAAGTTTTGTCTCCCCTGGAGCAAACCAGAGTTGAACCAAAAGTAGCTCTTCCAGATAGGTTCACTGGTGGGCGAGATAAATTTTTTACCTTCCGGGAGGCATGTAAATTGTATTTTCGGCTTCGGCCGCAATCATCAGGGAGTGATGAGCAGAGAGTGGGAATTGTATCTCACTTCTTCAAGGGGACCCTCAATCCTGGGCATTTTCCCTTCCTCCGGGATCCCCGGCTCTACAGTCTGTAGATCAATTTTTTACTGCTCTGGGATTGGTATATGATGACCCAGATCGGGTCTCTCTTGCTGAGACCAAATTACGTAAGTTACAGCAGGGAGATCGTCCGGCGGAGGAATTTGCTTCTGAGTTTCGTAGATGGGCCACGGATACTCAGTGGAATGACCCAGCTCTTAGGAGCCAGTTTTGTCATGGGCTTTCTGACAAATTAAAAGACGTTTTGGCTCAGTATGAGTCTCCTCCTTCTCTGGAGGCTGCTATGGCCCTAGCTATCCGTACTGATAGACGGCTTCGGGAGAGGGGTGAGGTAACTCCACTCCCTGTTGTTTCTCCACCTACTACTAAAGTCCCTTATGTTGAGGTTCCCCTTGTCGGTTCGGATGAGCCTATGCAGTTGGGAGGGACATCTTTTCGTAGTAGGGGATTGGCGGCACGCCGCAGGACTAGAAGGTGTTTTTTTCTGCGGAAAAGAGGGATATTTTGTTGGAGAATGTCCATCCCGTGTCTTGTTAAGTAAAAAGTCGCCGGAAAACTGCTAATCCCAGGTTGTGTGGTGGACGACAACCTGGGAGTATGTATTTCATCCGCCGGTTCTTCTCAGTTCCTTGTACCAGTGGAGGTGGTGGTTGGTACTAGAGTGAAGAGATTGTCTGTTCTTCTGGATAGTGGTTCTGGGGCTAATCTGGTTGATGCTCAGTTTGCTCAGGCTCAAGGTATGCATCTGAGTGTATTGGTCAAACCGATCCCTATTTTCTCCATTGACGCCAGGCCTCTCGGCCAAGGTAGCTTTGTTCATGAGGTTCATAACATTGACCTTCGGGTAGGGGCAATACATAGGGAACAATTATCTTGTTATGTGTTGGAGGGTCTACCTACTCCCATTGTGTTGGGACTTCCTTGGCTGGTTAAACATAACCCTGTGATTAATTGGCAGTCCAGAGAGATAAGCCAATGGGGTGAGTTTTGCAAAAGCAACTGCATGAACACAGTCATCAGTGCGGTCGTGCCTAGTACATTGCCTCCTTTTTTGGAGGATTTTGGGGATGTTTTCTCTGAGGAGGGGTGTCGGGAGTTGCCTCCTCATCGCGTGTATGACTGCTCTATTAATCTACTTCCTGATGCTAAGTTGCCTAAAGCTAGGTTGTATAATCTTTCTGGTCCTGAAAGACAGGCTATGAAAGATTATATTTCTGAAAGTCTGGCCAAAGGGCATATTAGACCTTCATCTTCCCCTGTGGCCGCGGGGTTCTTCTTTGTGAAGAAAAAAGATGGAGGCCTACGCCCTTGCTTGGATTTCCGCGAACTTAATCGGATTACTGTTCGAGATCCGTATCCACTTCCTCTTATTCCTGATCTCTTCAATCAAATTGTTGGCGCCAAATGGTTCTCTAAATTGGATCTCAGGGGGGCGTATAATCTGATTAGGATAAAAGAGGGGGATGAGTGGAAAACGGCGTTTAACACGCCGGAGGGACATTATGAAAACCTGGTCATGCCTTTTGGTCTGACTACTGCTCCAGCAGTATTCCAACATTTTGTTAATGACATTTTTCGTCACCTTGTGGGGGTGTTTGTGGTCGTATATTTGGATGACATTTTAATTTACTCACCAGATCTTGTGTCTCACCAGGAGCATGTGAGACAGGTGTTGCAGATCTTGCGAGACAATAAACTATACGCCAAACTGGAGAAGTGTGTTTTTGCCGTACAGGAACTTCAGTTTTTGGGTTTTTTGGTGTCAGCCCCGGTTTCCGGATGGACCCTGAAAAGGTGAGAGCAGTGCTTGAATGGGATCAGCCAGGGGATCTTAAGGCTCTGCAGCGTTTTTTGGGGTTTGCTAATTACTACCGGAAATTTATTTGTAATTTCTCGTCTGTCGTCAAACCTCTCACTGACATGACGAGAAAAGGGACGGATTTTTCTAAGTGGTCGAACAAAGCTTGCCAAGCCTTTTCCTCTTTGAAGGGATGTTTTGCTTCGGCACCCGTTCTCATCCAACCAGATGTATCTCAGCCGTTCATTGTGGAGGTGGACGCGTCTGACGTAGAAGTGGGTGCTATATTGTCCCAGGGTCCGTCCCCTGGTAAATGGCATCCGTGCGCTTTCTTTTCTAAGAAATTGTCGTCCGCCGAAAGGAATTATGATATCGGCAATAGGGAACTTTTGGCCATTAAATTGGCTTTTGAAGAATGGCGTCACTTTTTGGAGGGGGCAGTCCACCCGGTCACCGTTATTACTGATCACAAGAACCTGCTGTATTTAGAATCCGCTAAGCGTCTGAATTCCAGACAAGCTCGATGGTCGTTGTTTTTTACCAGGTTTAATTTTGTCGTCACTTATCGTCCGGGGTCTAAGAATGTAAAGGCTGATGCCTTGTCTCGCAGTTTCCCAGGGGCCGGGAAAACGGACGACCCGATTCCTATCCTTCAGGAGGGGGTGGTAGTGTCGGCTGTATGTTCTGAGCTTGAGGAGGAGGTGTTAGAGGCTCAGGGGGACTCCCCTGCAGGACCTCCAGGGAGACTGTTTGTCCCGAATCAGTTGAGACAAAAGGTTATTGAGGCACATCATAATTCTGCTTTAGCAGGACATCCAGGGAGTAAGGCTACTTTAGATCTCCTTTCCCGCCGATTTTGGTGGCCTAACGCTAATAAAGATGTTATAACTTTTGTCGCGTCCTGTGGGGTTTGTGCTCGCTCTAAAACTCCTCATACCCATCCGTCTGGGACCCTTTTACCCTTGAAACTTCCGGGGCGTCCATGGACTCATTTATCTATGGACTTCATTACGGACCTTCCTCCGTCGTCTGGGAATACTGTCATACTGGTGGTTGTTGACAGGTTCAGTAAGATGGCACATTTCGTTGCTCTTCCTGCACTCCCTAATGCTAAAACTCTGGCGCATGTGTTCATTAGGGAGATCGTGAGACTTCATGGGTTGCCTTCTGATGTGGTGTCAGATAGGGGGTCTCAGTTTGTGTCCAAATTTTGGAGGGCATTTTGTTTACGTCGGGGGATGCAATTGTCGTTTTCCTCGGCTTTTCATCCACAGACCAATGGTCAGACAGAGCGTCTGAATCAGAGTTTAGAGACATATCTCCGGTGTTTTGTATCGGAGAACCAGGAGGACTGGTCTTCTTTCTTGCCTCTGGCAGAGTTCGCTCTTAACAACAGGCGGAGCGAGTCCACTGGTAAGTCCCCGTTTTTTGGGGCATATGGTTTTCATCCCCAGTTTTGTACTTTCAATGGGGGGGGTCCTTCTGGGGTTCCTGAGGAGGAGCGTTTCTCGTCGTCACTTGCTTGTGTGTGGCGAGGTGTATTGAATAATTTGAGTACGATGGGGAACCGTTACAAACGTATGGCTGATAGGAGGAGAGTTTCTGGTCCAGATCTGAATGTGAACGATCTGGTATGGTTGTCTACCAGGAATATAAAACTTAAAGTGCCCTCCTGGAAACTGGGTCCCAGATTCATCGGGCCGTACAGGATCAGTTCCATAATTAATCCTGTGGCATTTCGTCTGGAACTCCCTTCTACGTTTAAAATTCATAATGTGTTCCACAAGTCATTACTTAAAAGGTATGTGGCACCAGTCATACCGTCACCTCTACCTCCTCCTCCAGTGTTGGTCAATGGTAATTTGGAATTTCAAGTATCAAAAATCATTGACTCTCGTCTGAATCGCCGGTCCCTTCAGTACTTGGTGCATTGGAAGGGGTATGGTCCGGAGGAGAGGACGTGGGTCCCTGCGTCTGATGTTAACGCAGATCGTTTGGTTCGGACCTTCCACAGAACTGACCCGGGCAGGCCTGGCCCTGAGGGTCCGGAGGCCCCTCGTAGAAGGGGGGGTACTGTCATGTGTGCATTACCACGAAGATCGTCGCGGTTGCACATTTTGACTTCTCACAGCTGAGTTGCTGTTTCTTTGTGTTTGGCAGCTAGGGAGTTAATTCTGTCTGTGCTCGGTGCTGGGACTGGGTGCAGTTTCTCCCGGCTGCAATTGATTATTTGTTGATTGGTTTCCTTTAAATTCCTGGTTGTCTGCTTTGGGAGTTGCCAGTGAAATCCTTCATGCAGACCACAGATAGGAATGAATCTGTATAGACTTAAGTTGAGAGCTCCTTAGCTGTTTTAAGCTCAACTTGCTTAGAGTTTATTCCCCAGACCATTTATGTTCCTTCGGTGTTTGAGTGTGTATGCAAGTGAGTGCTATCCTGTCTGTCTTATATGTCTAATCTGTGTATTTAGCTGAGATCAGCCCATATCCCTTTGGTGGTAATCAGGATCCTTCTTAGGACTGATTACAGGGTTCAGGGTCTGACAGGAGACAGGGTTAGGCTGGAGACTTGGACCTCTGAACCATTATCAGTACCTCCAAGGTAAGGGATTAGTTAGGACCCCAGTGCAGGGTCAGGTTAGACCCCGGTCCTCCTCTTTCCTGTTACAGCTCATCAAGTCCTCAAGATTAACCCTGAGTTCAACTATATCGTTTCTGCACATCTAGTCCTCAAGATTAACCCTAAGTTCTGCAGAGATTGTGTCAGGTAAATTATTTTATACTTGCATTCTGATGTTGCTAAACTATATGTTGTATAGAGTGTGGTTCCTGTATAAATAGTTTACTGACATTGTATTCATTTCATTAGACGCGTGACAGCCGTGCCTATATACCCATCATACATATCCTCCATCCCATAGTCAAGGGCCCATTACCCATCGCACATCCTCCATCCATAGTCCGTGCCCTTATAGTACCATACATATCCTCCATCCCATAGTCCAGGTGCCTATTTACCCATCACACATCCTCCATCCCATAGTCCAGCCAGTGCCCATATACCATCATGCATATCCTCCATCCATAGTCCAGTGCCCATATACCCATTGCACATCCTCTATCCATAGTCCAGCCAGTGCCCATATACCCATCATGCATATCCTCCATCCATAGTCCAGTGACCATATACCCATCGTACATCCTCCATCCCATAGTCCAGTGCCATATACATCATGCAGCCTCCATCCATAGTCCCATGCCCATATATCCATCTACATATCTCCATCCATAGTCCTGTGCCATATACCCATAATACATCCTCCATCCATAGTCCAGTGCCCATGTTACCCTTCACACATCCTCCATCCCATAGTCCCGTGTTTCATATACCCATCGCACATCTCCATCCCATAGTCCGTGTTCATATACCCATCGCACATCATCCATCCATAGTCCAGTGCCCATATTACCCATCACATCTCCATCCCATAGTCCCGTGTTCATATACCCAATCGCACATCCTCCATCCCATAGTCCCATGTTCATATACCCATCGCACATCCCCCATCCATAGTCCGTGTTCATATACCCATCACACATCCTCCATCCCATGTCCCGTGTTCATATACCCATCGCACATCCTCCATCCCATAGTCCCGTGTTCATTTACCCATCACACACCCTCCATCCATAGTCCATTGCCATATACCATCACACATCCTCCATCCCATAGTCCGTGTTCATATACTCATCACACCCTCCATCCCATTGTCCATTGCCCATATACCTTCATACATCCACCATCCCATAGTCACGTGCCCATATATCCATCTACATATCTTCCATCCCATAGTCCCGTGCCCATGTACCTTCACACATCCTCCATCCATAGTCCTGTGCCTTATTAGCCACCCATACATATCCTTCATCCATAGTCCTGTGCCCATATACCCATCATACATATCTCCATCCATAGTCCAGTGCCCATATACCCATCATAATATCCTCCATTCATAGTCCAGTGCCTATTTACCCATCACAATCCTCCATCCCATAGTCCATTGCCTATATACCCATTATACATATCCTCCATCCCATAGTCCTGTGTCCATATTCCATCATATATATCCTCCATCTCATCGTCCAGTGCCCATATATCCATCATACATTTCCTCCATCCCATAGTCAGTGCCCATATACCCACGCACATACTCCATCCCATAGTCCGTGCTCATATACCATCATACATATCCTCCATCCATGTCCTGTGTCCATATATCCATCATACATATCCTCCATCCCATAGTCCAGTGCCCATATACCATCATACATATCCTCCATCCCATAGTCCCGTGCCTATACCCATCATACATATCCTCCATCCCATAGTCTGTGTCCATATATCCATCATACATATCCTCCATCTCATCGTCCAGTGCCCATATATCCATCATACATTTCCTCCATCCCATAGTCCAGTGCCCATATACCCATCATACATATCCTCCATCCATAGTCCAGTGCCCATATACCCATCATACATATCCTCCATCCCTTAGTCCCGTGCCCATATACCCATCATACATATCTCCATCCCATAGTCCAGTGCCCATATATCCATCATACATATCCTCCATTTCATCGTCCAGTGCCCATATATCCATCGCACATCCTCCATCGCATAGTCCAGTGCCCACATACCCATCGCACATCCTATATCCCATAGTCCATTCCATATACCCGTCGCACATGCTCCATCCCATAGTCCCGTGCCCATATACCATCATTACATATCCTCCATCCCATAGTCCCATTCCCATATACCCATCACGCACTCCTTCATCCATAGTCCCATTCCCATATAACCTGACTATGGGTGGAGGGATAATATAATTTGTTAGAACTAACCACAGTTAGTTACTATGCCCGGGCAACGCCGGGCTCTTCAGCTAGTATATAGAATAAAAACAAGTACAATAATCTTAACCCTTCTATCCAATTCCTGTTTTCACCTTCATGACCGGGCCAATTGTAACAATTCTGACCAGTGTCATTTTATGAGGTTATAACTCTGTAACGCTTCATCGGATCCCGGTGATTTTGAGATAGTTTTTTCGTGACATGTTGTACTTCATGATGACTTGAAAAATCAGAAATTTGGCTAAAATTTTGAAAATTTTGCAATTTTCAAAACTTTTAATTTTTGTGCCATTAAACCAGGGAGTTATGTCACACAAAATAGTTACTAATTAACATTTCCACATCTTACTTTACATCAGCACAATTTTGAAACATATTTTTTTGTTAGGAAGGGTTAAAAGTTGACCAGCGATTTCCTTTTTTCCAAAAATTTTACAAAACCATTTTTTTGGGCCTATATGGTATGAGATACCCAAAAATGACACCATTCTAAAAACTGCGCCCCTCAAGTGCTCAAAAACCACATTCGAGAAGTTTATTAACCCTTTCTGCTTCAAGGGGAATTAATGGAAGGGAAGGAAAAAATAACCAAGGGTGTTTTTATGCAGTGAGCGGGGCAGCGTCTGTTTATTATAATCCCTGCCTAAATCAGCCCTCAGAGTATTCTGAATTTATTAGTGTTGTTTGCACCTCACCACACGTCCAGCTTTCCAGGCATCCAACTACGAGCAATGCACCAGCTTTCCCAGTATCCAACAAATACAAAGCAATACAGGTAATACTATCAGTATAACTTTGTATGTGGGGTTTTTTATTTGTACATTTTATTGTTACATCCATTTTGACACCACATCTTGGTAAAGCAACTGTCTCCTTTTTACATCGATTGGTCTACATTTATTACCATGGACTTGAACAATTGTATGGGCACAATTTATTTACTTATTATTGGTTTTGAGCGCCATTTGGCTTCTTTGATTATAGTTTTTATTTTAATATCCTTGACAAACAGGTGATAGTTGTCAACTAAACAAGGGGCTAAAACTCGATTTTGTGTTGAGCGCCAGGTGGGTTTCTGTTTATTGAGACCTGAGTGGGGACTTGATTTTTTTTGTGGATTGTGTTGACGCTTTTATTGGGGATCATTTTACATACGTTTGGGATCACAGTTATCCGGCACTCTACGCTGAGCACTTACTTTGTGGTTCCATCTAAATGTCCAAGTGACGTGATTCAGATTGAAACCCCAAGGGATCCTTCACTTAATGAGGCAGCGAGTTACTTGGACTCCGTCTGGACTTGTTCAGCGTTGTCCTTTTTAGAAGTGCTCAAAATGTGGCCGACAGCACTTTTTTGCAGCTAAAAAGAAGGACACCGTCAATCACAGATCCTATGACGTCCACAGTGCCACCATTTGCCTTATTATGGGAATCTTCCATCGAGGGGTTTCATCTGAATCACGTATTTCGAGATTTACATGGAACCCTAGTGTAAGCGCTCAGTCAGAGCACAGGATAAAAACCAGCAATTCAGGAATCGTTTTTAATTTTTTATACGTTCTGCATGTGGTAAAATGGATAAGGCGCTTTATTCTTCGGGTCAGTTAGATTATAGCGATACCCCATTTATGTTTTGGCGCTTTTACACAATAAAAATGTTATTGAAAAATTCATTTATTTTTGCATTGCTTTATTCTGAGAGCTATAACTTTTTTATTTTTTGCTGATGGGCTGTATGTGGCTTGTTTGTTGTGGGACAA
>JARQOD010000001.1:684564696-684672952 GCA_033576555.1 Oophaga sylvatica
AAGTCCCCCTCTCGGCTTATATTCGAGTCATATACTGGGGGGTCGGCGGGGGAGGGGGAGCGCAGCTGTCCTATACACTCACCCCTCCGCCGGCGCGGTCTCTGCAGCCCCCCTGCTCTTCTCCCACGGTCCTGGCGCCTGTGTTCAGCACATATTCATGACTTTAATGAGCAGTAACACGTGACCGCTGAACACTGGTGCCGGGACCATGGGAGAAGAGCAGGGCAGAGACGCGCCGGCGGAAGGGTAAGTAAGCGATATTTACCTGTCCCGTTCCGCTGTGTCCTCGGGTCCTCTTGCTGTGAATGTTCAGGCAGAGGGCGCTGTGCGCAGTAACCACGTCATCGCGCCCTCTGCCTGAACATTCACTGCTGGAGGACCCGGAAGACAGCGGCAAGCAGCGGTGAGGCGGGTGACAGGTAAATATCGCAGGTGCCGGGGCCTTGAGCGAGCGGTGACACCGGCACCTGTCCCCCATAGCGTGCCGGTGTCCCCGCCTGCTCAGGACACCGGCACCTGGCCCCCAGCAACGAGAGGTGAGTATGTCTTTTTTTTATTTTCGGTTGCAGCAGCAGCGTCAGCGTATGAGGCCTATAATATGGAGCATCTATGGGGGCATACTCTATGGATCATATATGGGGGCATAATCTATGGTGGCACAATCTATGGAGCATCAATGGGGGCACAATCTATGGGGGCACAATCTATGGAGCATCATTGGGGGCACAATCTATGGGGCATAATCTATGGGGGCACAATCTATGGAGCATCAATGGGGGCACAATCTATGGATCATATATGGGGGCACAATCTATGGAGCATCAATGGGGCACAATCTATGGGGGCATAATCTATGGGGGTACAATCTATGGAGCATCAATGGGGGCACAATCTATAGAGCATCTATGGGGGCACAATCTGTGGAGCATCTATGGGGGCACAATTTGTGGAGCATCTATGGGGCATAATCTATGGAGCATCTATGGGGCACAATCTATGGAGCATCTATGGGGGCACAATCTATGGATCATCTATGGGGGCACAATCTATGGAGCATCTATGGGGGCATAATACATGGGCAGCATATAGGGCATAATCTCATTTTCCACCCTAGGCTTATACTCGAGTCAGTAAGTTTTCCCAGTTTATTGTGGCAAAATTAGGGGGGTCGGCTTATACTCTGGTCGGCTTATACTCGAGTATATACGGCATTTTTTTTCCTAAATTTATTTAAAAAAATAAAGTTGACAAAAATAAAAATTTATTTAAAAAAATAAAGTTGGCAAAAATAATAAAGTTATTTCACTGTGAAAAATTGGGCCACAAGGCCTACTTTTATAAAAATTATATTAAAATTTTTTTTTTTAATAAATTGTTCATTGGTTTAACATTGTTGTCTGTCTTTTATTTATAGGATGTTAAGTTTTAAATTTTGTATACAGGTAAAGCTATTTGGTAACACAAACACAATTATTAAAAAACACCTAACTTTGGCTAAAAGGTTCATAAATTTAACCTTTTTGCCAAAGTTGTGTCCCGGGTTGTGTAGTATGCAAACTATATTATCTTTTTCCCAAAATTGTGTACTTGTAGGTTATACCCTACAAGAGGGTTGCCCAACTCCAGTCCTCTAGGCCCACCAACAGATCAGGTTTTCAGAATTACCTTTGTATTGCACAGGTGAGGCAATTATCACCTGAGCAATACAAAGGAAATCCTGAAAACATGACCTGTTGGTGGGCCTTGAGGACTGGAGTTAGGGAACCCTGCCCTACAATGTACACTTTTTTGGACAAAAGGTGAAATACTTTTGTTAAAAAAAACAGCCAGGGACACAACTATGGCAAAAAGGTTACAGACAGTAGAAAACACACAAGAAGGTAGACAAGTAAACTTTTAAAGGTTTATTGTGGGCACAGAAATTTTTAAAACAACAAATACATTTATCACACTCTGTCATCCTGCCAGTCAACACTACCTTCTCGTGACACAAAGTATTGGCAAAATGGTCCCTCATTCTTGAAACCGTGACTGTACTGCGAGGCACACTCCACCATCCGTCTGGCTCTTGTGAGGCGGTAGTTGAAAATTCTCTTTGTATGGGTCAATCCTCTGCTGGCGTACGGCTTCAAGAGGTGTTCGGACAGCTGGAATGCCTCATCACCTACACAAACGAATGGCATCGGTGGGCCTGAGGTTTGAGGCAGTGGCCTAGGGGGTGGAAACTGAAAAGTGTTTCCATACAGTTTACGGCCCATAGCTGAAAGTTTAAAAACTTGAGAGTCATTGGACCGTCCATAAGACCCAATGTCCACCGCAATAAACTTGTACTCCGCATCTGCAATAGCCATCAGGACAACTGAAAAATATTTTTTGTAGTTGAAGAATTCTGATCCGGTTCCTGAAGGCTTTTAAATGCGGATGTGTTTGCCATCAACAACGCCCAGGCAATTGGGGAACTGGCAGATACATAGAAACTGGTCCGCTATTTCAAGCCACCGGTCTATAGTTGGCTCTGGAAGAAATTCTCCAATCAAACTATCCCACAGAGCACGACAAGTGTACTTTATTATGCCGGATAGCGTTGATATTCCCAGGCGGTATTGAAAATGTAGCGATGACAGAGTTTCGCCAGTTGCCAGAAATCTGAAAACAAAATAGAAAATACAAATTATTTCAGAAACACAGCATTACATACCAGAACTCAGCTATAACTATTGGAGATACCAAAAATAATAACATCAATGAAAAACACTGTTTTTTAAAAAAATTTTGTCTACTGATATGGTTTCCTAGTTGTCCTGTGATGTTAAATAAATTATAAAATTACAAGTGTGCTCAAGCAAGCAGATCCAATACATATAGCTTACCTTATAGTGACCATGAGACGCTCCGCCGGAGAAATTGAGAACCGACAATAGGTGTCCGATTTTTTTATTTGGTCTCCAACACGCTCCAGCAAATCGTTAAAGTTTTCTTTCTTCATCCGCAGATAGGCAAAAAACTTCTCTGGATTTTCTCGCAGCTCCATGTTCAGTGTAGAATACACACCACGAGTTCATCTCTGTGCTGTGATGGGGTGGATCCACATACGGCGTCGTATTCGCTGGCGCTGACGCATAATGCGCTGCTCAATCTTTTGCTCCTTCTCCATAACTATAAACCTCAAGCGATTCGCCTCCACAGTAAAATCAACAAGATTCTTGAAGATATTGCCGATAATGACATCCATGTTCGCCAATCACTTGCTACTTGCTCTTCTCTGCAACCTGCACCTTGCTCCTATACAACCTGTCAAAGATGGGCTGTAGGAACAGTGTCTATATAGGATTACAGTAGCCAATCATGTTTGGAACCCCAAAAAAGGGCGTTCTTAAAAACTGGATCCGGTGCATTCCGTCGAAAACAGATGCAAAACCGGATACACCGGATGAGACGGATCCGGTTTTTTAAAGGAGCACAGAACCAGATCTGGCAAAAAAACGGATGCGTCTCATCCAGTTTTTCATACTAGTTGCCGGATGCGGCGCTGCGGCAAAATGCCGGGGTCGCCGTCAGGCGCAAAACGGATGTGTGAAAGAGGCCTAAGTGATAGTTGATTGTACAAATTGATGAAAAATGACCCTACACCAACTTTTATAACAGAGATGAAGGATTAAATCACCAAAGGACTAAAGGCAGGGTTTTTAAATAAACATGAATTTGAATGTATTAACATTCGAAACCCAGGATTGCAGTATTTTATTATTTACCCAATATTACTAAAACTCTTATTAACCTGCTAGGGTGACCGATAATTTCCAGAATCCAATGCCTTATTTCAAACCTGTCCCAATATGAGGATTGTCACCTTCAGGATTTAGTACCGCAGCTCCCAGCATATCTAAAAGCCAGTAAGTGTGTTTTACAACTATTAAACCAACTTAAGTGGCATGACCACTATATTATAGGGATGTTAGACATTACATCTCTTTATACTGTCATCCAACATTATAAGGGCTGTGAAGTTGCTGCACATTTTCTTACTAAATCCAATATGCTTCACATAGATTAAATTAAGTTAATTCAAGACTATGTATTTTATTTTAACACATAATTAATACGAGGCCAACTACTACACCCAGCAGTGGGGCACAGCCATGGGGACCAGGTTCGCTCCCAGTTATGCCAACTTGTTTGATGGGAGATAGGAAGAATCTATAATCTACCCAGGTGGGGTGTTGCGCATGATTCTGGTCCTCTGGCTATGTTTTATACTGTAGATGACGAGCTATTCATATGGACCAGTGACCAAAAGCCATTATCTGAAGTTTTAATTGAAATTAAAAATGATATTTATTTACATTTTACTTCCACAACTAGTACCAAGGAGATTAACTTTTTAGATTTGAATATATACATCGATAAAGGACAAATATGCGCTTGCACTTATAGCAAGCCCACTGATTCCAACAGTTATAGCTATATGGAAAGTTGCCATTTGCCAAGTTGGCTCCTTAACCCCTTACAGACATGCGCTGTACATGTACTGCTCTGCTGTAACTGTGTTCCCGCAAACCGCAGTAAAGGTTCGGCGCTGCTATTTCCGGTCACCGAGCTAAATCACGCGTTGACTGGGTTAAGATGGCTGCTCTCCCTGACAGCAGACCATCCCTGCACGTCGCCCCAGAGGTCTGTACTGCCCCTACCCCCTGCATTGGTGATCGCTGTGATTGGTTGGTCATTTCTGACCAGCCAATCGCGGCAATGTGTCAATAATAGTGATGGACGAGCACTAAAATGCTCGGGTGCTCGTTGTTCGGGTCGAGCAAATTGTAATGCTCCGGGTGGTCGACACGAGTCTATGGGAAGCTCGAGCATTTTTCTGACGGCTCCCAGCAGTCTGCAGAGGGACTAGAAATTGTGGAAATCGATGGGAACAGCATGGGGTAGACCCTGGAAGCATTTCTGACTCTCAGATCTGTTGTGAACACTTTTGATCTGGTTTCTGAGTTTGGGCTTCCTCTGGTGGTTGCTGCTGGTAATGGAGCTGGTCTGGCTGACAGAAGTCAATCACCTGAAGAGGATGATTGGAGATCAGGTGTTACAGACTGGAGAGATTTAAGTGAGCAGCCTTCCCTTAGTTGTTGCCAGTGATTTGGTTTTCTTCCTGAGCCTTTTGGAAGTCTGCTTGTGTTAGGGGCCTGCGGAACGCACCTAATAGATATTAAGGGGAGGTGCGTTCGCAGCCGGGGTCCACCGTGCAGGCAGAGCCTGCTGCTAGTAAGATGGCGTAAATAGGCAGTATGAGCGAACTCTGTTATCCCGCAGAGTCGCAGATGTAAACGCCGTAGCACTATATGGCGATATAAGCGGACTCTGTTAATTCACAGAGCCGCTGTAACAAAGACTGTGTCCTGTTAGACTCACAGGGAACACAGATGACTGCTAAGCGGATTGCAGTCTGTGGTCATGCAATCAGAACCCAAGCAATAATCTCCTCACCGGAGTAGCCGGTATTCTAATGACATTTTCAGCCGAGCCCTGAACACGTGCATACAATCTCCTCACCGGAGGTGCCGGTATTCTAGGGGATTATTTCAACCAGACCTAACCACATGCATACATGACCACACTGGCGCACGCACGTAACAGATTTGATACTAGCGTACGGCCATGCGGTAAGGACAGCCTTTTATAGCAGCCACGAGAAAAAGACCTTCCAGGAAGGACCAATGGGAAGCTGCTTCAGAACATCAACAGCCACAGGACATTCCTGAAGGACCAATAGGAGTGGCAGCTGTATCTAAGCATGTGACCCCTGATCTCCAATGGGAGATCTTGCCCTGAGCATGCTCAGATGAAGCAACAAAGGACTTAGTCCCAAATCTGCCTGCTCCAACACTGGTTGTAGCAGCAAGTCTCTGCACAGTACTGGGCCGGGCAAGACGCTGGGACCGACGTCTCTGCTGAGCAGGAACCACTGCGGCCGGAGACGGATGGGGGACCGTAGTGGGAAAAGCTCGAGATTCCCCCTGTGCAGGAGTGGGAACTCGAACCCTAACATTACCCCCCCTCCTAGGGCCCCCCCTTCTTTGGGCCTTGCTGCGCTCAAAGGCAGCGATGAGCTGCGGAGCATGAACATGCTCGGCAGGCTCTCAGGACCTATCCTCAGGCCCATAACCCCTCCAATCCACCAAATAAAATTTTTTGCCTCGTACCACCTTTCACCCAACAATGGCGTTCACCTCATGATCGTCGGTAGATGAACCCGACGTCCCGGCAGATGACTCGGAAAACCGGGAAATGGCCACGGGTTTCAGGAGGGACACGTGAAAGGTGTCGGTGATACCAAGGGCTAGGCGGTAAACCACCGGGTTCACCTGCTCAAGAACTTTAAAGGGACCCAAAAAGCGAGGTGCCAACTTGGTGGACTCTACACGTAGCCTGATGTTTCGGGCAGAGAGCCACACTAGGTCACCCGGAGCAAAAGTAGGAGCGGGTCGCCGATGGGCATCGGCCGAATACCTCATCCTCTCTTTGGAGGCCTGAATGGCATCCTGGGTGCGGTCCCAAATGTCCCGTTCCTCCACAGCCCAGTCTGCCAGCCTGGAATCGGCGGAAGACATGGGCATGGGCACTGGTACCCGCGGATGCTGACCGTAGTTCAGGAGGAATGGGGTCTGTCCGGTGGAGTCAGCCACAGCATTATTTAGAGCGAACTCAGCCCATGGTAGCAAGGATGCCCAGTCATCCTGCCTGGCAGGGACAAAATGTCGCAAGTATGTGACCAAGGTCTGGTTGGCCCTCTCTACCAACCCATTCGTCTCGGGATGATATGCCGAGGAGAGATTTAACTCAGTGCTGAGTAGAGGACACAGCTCTCTCCAGAACCGAGACGCAAATTGGGGACCTCGATCACTGACAATTTTGTCTGGCATTCCGTGTAAACGGAAAATATGCCTAATAAATAATGCTTCCAAGGCCGTGCAGATGGTAACTGTGGTAAGGGCACCAAGTGCACCATTTTGAAGAAGTGGTCGGTTATCACCTAGATGATGGTGCAGCCCCGAGACTTGGGTAAGCCCACCACAAAATCCATCCCGACCATCTCCCAAGGCCTGTCTGCCACCGGGAAAGGGAAAAGTAGCCCAGCTGGCCGTTGTCGAGGGGACTTATTCTTGGCGCAGGAGACGCACGCCTGAACGTATTCCCTGACGTCACGGACCATATGTGGCCACCAGTATGTCCTCGCCAGCAACTCAGTTGTCCTTTTTGCCCCAAAATGTCCACCCAACCTGGACGAATGTGCCCAAGAGAGTACCTCCGGTCGCAAATTGGTGGGCACAAAGGTCTTGCCCGGAGGTACAGACTCAAGCGAAACTGGGGCCACAGTTCTTAGGCTCTATGTGGGGACAATCAACCGAGGCTCCTCCTCCACCTCCTCAGTGGACACCACGGACCGAGAAAGAGCATTGGCCCGAATGTTCTTCTCACCGGAGAGGAAATGGAGGGTGAAATGGAACCAGGAGAAGAACAGGGACCATCTGACCTGACGAGAATTTAGCCGCTGGGCGGTCTGTAAATAGACCAAATTTTTGTGGTCAGTGAAAACTTGAAAGGGAAAATGAGCCCCCTCCAGGAGATGTCTCCATTCGGAAAAGGCCAACTTCATGGCTAGCAACTCCCTATCCCCAATGGAATAATTCCTCTCTGCTGGTGTGAAGGTCTTGGAAAAGAAGAAACTAGGATGTTTCCAACCTTGAGCATCCTTTTGAAAAAGGACTGCTCCAGCACCAACGGACGAGGCATCAACCTCCAATATAAAAGGCTTATCAACCTCGGGGCGATGTAAGATGGGAGCGCTAGCAAAATGGGACTTAATTGAAGTAAAGGCCTTGGAGACCTCCTCTGACCACAATTTGGGATTGACTCCCTTCTTGGTGAGGGCTACCAAGGGAGCTACCAAAGTGGAGAAGTGGGGAATGAATTGGCGATAGTAATTAATGAACCCCATAAAGCGCTGCACCGCTTTAAGAGAATGGGGTTCTTGCCAATCCATCACAGCCTGTAGTTTGGCAGGATCCATAGCCAATCCCTGGGCGGAGATGATATAGCCCAGGAAAGGTAAAGACTCCTGCTTAAACATGCATTTCTCCAACTTTACATAGAGGGAGTTCGCCCGTAACAGGTTGAAGACTTTGCAGACATCTGAGTCGCACGAACCAGGGCTTATGGGGTACTCGGCACCGAGCCCGTTCACTTCAATGGGGGAGAGGTCACGGGTAGCGCAGCTCGGTCCGTTGCCCTGGGCGCTCATTCAAGGGGGGGATATTTACAGGGGATTTAGAAATGTTCGTGACGCCACCTGTGGTACCTGGTCAGGGTAACCAGCGCTGCTGTGCAGGTCCTCTGGAAGGGATGGTGTTGTGCAGCTAGGTGATAAGTCTTCTACAGGTAAGACTGTGTCCTTCCAGGGCAGGTAGATGTAAGGTAAAGCAATGGTGCAGAGGGATGTAGCAGAGTGGAGTGTGCGACGGAGTAATAATGCAGGAAACAGTTCTTGTGCAGTTTCAAAGGTTTACTCACAGTCTGTTGGTTCCTTACAGATGCCAGCCGGGCGCTGTGTTCTTCCAGTGAATAGTCCAGTAACCCTCAGGTAAATTGGTCACACTTCCAAAGACTCCCTTTTATGTTCCTTTCCGGCTTCTTGTGCTACACTCCTTACTCCCTCTCTGCACCTCCCTACCACAGAGCCCTCAGACAAGGCAGTATTGGATCCTTTCAGTTACCAGACCAGTCCGGTGGTGTACCAAGCCACTTAGTATGAAGGTTCTGGACATACTTGATCCCTAGGCTGCCTCCGGATGAGATTATGGTAGCTAGTGGCTCTTGAAGAGTCCCACTAGACGCGGTGTTACTAGTGGCGTTGAACTGACCCACTAGTCTAGGAACCGTTTCCCGATGTTTGCCTGGTTCTCCTGCTCCCAGGATCGGGCACAGCCTCAGTGCTGTATTGCCCTGGACCTCTTTCTTTCTCTTCAGCAAGGCTCCCTGAGGTAAACCCAGGAGAGCTGCAGGCCAGGCCAGTACCCACTTCACTGCCTGCCTGTCTCCAACTGAAACTCTAATCTAACACGCTGCAGCCTAATGCTGCAGCTGACTCCACCCACCCAACTCTACACCCTTTACTAACCAGCCTGAAGCTCAGCACTGGCATGATGTGTGTGGATGCGGTGATGGAGTCAATGGGGTGCTTCCTCCTTACCTGAGAGTCAGGTGTCACACCTCTGGGTGAGATGCAACATCTCTGTGGCGACTGGACCCTCAGGGCGCCACATTCCCCCCTGGTTAAACACAGCACTCCCGGGCTGTAATAGAGTAAAGATGTTACATAAGAAACATACAAAAAAAAAATGTTAAATGATGCATCAAAATAGTGAAAACAGTGTAAAACTCTTCTTCCCTTTATGGGAGGCACTTCAGATTAAACGTTGCAAGAAAACACTTTTAATATTTACTTCAAAGTTCAAGTAAACATATACTTGTGGAGGACCCGCTCCAAACCTCCAACGGTGGTCCTGGGTGGGCTGCAAGACTTTTCTGGATCTCTGTAGCAGACCTCACTTTCGGCCACACCAAACGGGTTTTAAACTTCTGAGGTAATCAAGTGAAACCAAGATGAGGCACCGAAGTGCTAACTATATACAAGGACAGTTTTTGGGCTGGCAGAGTCCTCAGCCACACAGTTCAGATACGAAAACATATTAGAAAAAACATGTGCAAAAATTACTATTGATCAAAGCATGAAATCACACAGAAAAATATTTACAGTTAATGTGGACCCTGTCCGGGTTAAGGATTCATTTACTATTGCAGGTGGTGGCACCGGGGGCTACCTGGTACCCCTCTTTGCCGGAAGTCTCTTATAGCTCCCTGCCGCCGTAGCTCATGCACAGTACCTTTCCTCTGCTGCATCCGTTGCTGCTGGCGACGCTGCTGGGTCTCCCACTCCCGGCATTGGTCATAGTCCTCCTCTGCTAGCACCTCCAGAGCATTGGGAACTAGCTGGGGAGCCGGCTCAGATCCAGGTTGTGGAGCCGGCTCATTCTGGCTCTCAGCGCAGCAGGGCCCGGCTTCCTCCGGGAACACAGGCAGCAGACCCGGGGCTGCTGCAGACGGCATGACACACCGCTCCTCTGCGGACTCCTCGGCGGGGACGGGTAAGGCAGCAGCAGGGTCTGGATCCAGGCACGCTTCCTGGTGGACCTCGGGCACCGGCGTTACAGGTAGGCGGAGTGATCGGCGCTGCTGCAGCCGCAGCTTCAGGTTCCTCCAGCTCTGCTCCATACGTTCCGCTTGTTCGGCGTCTGCAGCAGGGTCAGGAAGGGTGCAGACATCTTCCTGCAGCACGGGAGGTTCAGCGGTGGGGAGATCTTCTTTATCAGGAGGGTCCCGCTCTCTGTTAAGGGGGCGTGGTTTTCTTTTCCTCCTCTTCACTCTATTTGGGAACAGGAGGCGGATTTCCCTTGCTGATGGGCATGTCCGGTTAGTGCAGTAACACTTAGGGTAGGCGGGCATTTCTTTCGCGCCTCAGAGTGAGCGCACGCCCACGAAAGCACGCCCTCCTTCTTCACCAGCGCCTCGTAGCGCAGATATGGCGGCAAAATGGCGGTCGTTGTTTTACAAATGGCAAATACAGTCTCTGATGATTTTGGCAGTTCTCAAGCACAAAAACAGTTCAGATTAGGCACACAGGACTCGCGTTTCACGAGCTTCAGAATCCTGTTCGTGACGCCAAAGATGAGTCGCACGAACCAGGGCTTATGGGGTATTCGGCACCGAGCCCGTTCACTTCAATGGGGGAGAGGTCACGGGTAGCGCAGCTCGGTCCGTTGCCCTGGGCGCTCATTCAAGGGGGGGATATTTACAGGGGATTTAGAAATGTTCGTGACACCACCTGTGGTACCTGGTCAGGGTAACCAGCGCTGCTGTGCAGGTCCTCTGGAAGGGATGGTGTTGTGCAGCTAGGTGATAAGTCTTCTACAGGTAAGACTGTGTCCTTCCAGGGCAGGTAGATGTAAGGTAAAGCAATGGTGCAGAGGGATGTAGCAGAGTGGAGTGTGCGACGGAGTAATAATGCAGGAAACAGTTCTTGTGCAGTTTCAAAGGTTTACTCACAGTCTGTTGGTTCCTTACAGATGCCAACCGGGCGCTGTGTTCTTCCAGTGAATAGTCCAGTAACCCTCAGGTAAATTGGTCACACTTCCAAATCTCCCTTTTATGTTCCTTTCCGGCTTCTTGTGCTACACTCCTTACTCCCTCTCTGCACCTCCCTACCACAGAGCCCTCAGACAAGGCAGTATTGGATCCTTTCAGTTACCAGACCAGTCCGGTGGTGTACCAAGCCACTTAGTATGAAGGTTCTGGACATACTTGATCCCTAGGCTGCCTCCGGATGACATTATGGTAGCTAGTGGCTCTTGAAGAGTCCCACTAGACGCGGTGTTACTAGTGGCGTTGAACTGACCCACTAGTCTAGGAACCGTTTCCCGATGTTTGCCTGGTCCTCCTGCTCCCAGGATCGGGCATAGCCTCAGTGCTGTATTGCCCTGGACCTCTTTCTTTCTCTTCAGCAAGGCTCCCTGAGGTAAACCCAGGAGAGCTGCAGGCCAGGCCAGTACCCACTTCACTTCACTGCCTGCCTGTCTCCAACTGAAACTCTAATCTAACACGCTGCAGCCTAATGCTGCAGCTGACTCCACCCACCCAACTCTACACCCTTTACTAACCAGCCTGAAGCTCAGCACTGGCATGATGTGTGTGGATGCGGTGATGGAGTCAATGGGGTGCTTCCTCCTTACCTGAGAGTCAGGTGTCACACCTCTGGGTGAGATGCAACATCTCTGTGGCGACTGGACCCTCAGGGCGCCACACATCCCTCCGGTGAGAGTCAATATCTGGAGAAAAGATGAGAATATCATCCAGATAGACTACTACAGAGGTGGAAAGCATATCTTGAAAGATGTCATTGACAAAGTCTTGGAAAACGGCTGGGGAATTACAGAGGTATTCATAATGCCTATCCCTGGTATTATTATTATTATTATTACACATTTATATAGCGGCATTTATTCCATGGCGCTTTACATATGAAAAGGGAAAATATAGACAGGTACAACAAACATGTGCTAGACAAGGGACACACAAGTACAGAAGGAGAGAGGACCCTGCCCGCGAGGGCTCACAGTCTACAGGGATGGGTGAGGATACACTAGGAAAGGGTAGAGCTGGTCGTGCGATGGTTCAGTAGACTGAGGATCATTGTAGGCTGTAGGCTTGTCGGAACAGGTGGGTCTTCAGGTTCTTCTTGAAGGTTTCCGTTGTTGGTGAAAGTCTGATGTTTTGCGGCAGGGAGTTCCAGAGTATGGGGGAAGCCCGGGAGAAGTCTTGTATGCGGTTGTGGGAAGAAGAGATAAGGGGCGAATCGAGAAGGAGATCTTGAGAGGATCGAAGGTTGCATTTGGGTAGGTAGCGGGAGACCATGTCACAGATGTATGGAGGAGAAAGGTTGTGGATGGCTTTGTATGTCATGGTTAGGGTTTTGAACTGAAGCCTCTGGGCAATAGGAAGCCAGTGAAGGGCCTGGCATAGGGGGGAGGCTGGGGAATAGCGGGGAGACAGGTGGATTAGTCGGGCAGCAGAGTGTAGGATGGACTGGAGTGGTGCCAGAGTGCTAGAGGGGAGGCCAGATAGTAGGATGTTGCAGTAGTCGAGGCGGAGATGATAAGGGCGTGCACTAGTGTTTTTGTGGTTTCATGGTTGAGGAATGAGCGGATCCAGGAAATATTTTTGATTTTGAGGTGGCAGGAGGTGGCGAGGGCTTGGATATGTGGTTTGAAAGAGAGGGCAGAGGCGAGGATCACCCCAAGGCACCGAGCATGCGGGACTGGGGAAATCGAGCAGCCATTGACATTGATGGATAGGTCTGGTGGAGGGGAAGAATGAGGTGGGGGAAAGATGATGAATTCTGTTTTGTCCATGTTCAGTTTGAGAAAGCGAGCAGAAAAGAAGGCTGAGATAGCAGACAGACACTGTAGGATTTTGGTCAGTAGGGAGGTGAGGTTAGGTCCAGATAGGTAGATCTGCGTGTCATCGGCGTAGAGGTGATACTGCAAGCCGTGGATTCTATGAGCTGTCCCAGGTCGAAGGTATAGATGGAGAAGAGTAGGGGTCCTAGGACTGAGCCTTGAGGAACACCGACAGATAGGGGGCGAGGTGAGGAGGTGGTGTGTGAGAGGGAGACACTGAATGTTTGGTTTGTTAGGTATGATGAGATCCAGGATAGGGCCAAGTCTGTGATGCCAAGAGATGAGAGAATCTGTAGCAGGAGGGAATGGTCCACGGTGTCGAAGGCAGAAGACAGGTCCAGGAGAAGGAGGACAGAGTAGTGTCGCTTGCTCTTGGCGGTTAGCAGGTCGTTAGTGACTTTAGTTAGGGCAGTTTCAGTTGAGTGATGCGATCGGAAGCCGGATTGTAAACGGTCAAAGAGGGAACAGGAGGAGAAGTGGGAGGACAGTTCGAGATATACATGCTGTTCCAGTAGTTTTGAGGCGTAGGGGAGAAGAGATATCGGGCGATAGTTAGACACAGAGGATGGGTCGAGGTAGGGCTTTTTGAGGATGGGAGTGATTGAGGCATGTTTGAAGGATGAAGGAAAGACTCCATTTGTAAGTGAAAGGTTGAAGAGGTGTGTGAGAGTAGGGATGAAGAATGTGGCAAAGTTAGGGATGAGGTGGGACGGGAGTGGGTCAAGCGCGCAAGTGGTGAGGTGTGATCGTGACAGGAGAGTGGAGAGCTGATCTTCTGTCATGGTGGTGAAGCTGGTTTTGGAAGAACAGGGCTGAGTGGCTAAGAGGGGCATTGGCGGCTGCGGGCCAAAGCTTTCTCTGATCATATCAAGGTAGATGACATGAAATTCCCCTCTGCTCCTGAGTCCACACAAAGCTCGACTGTAAGTGTGGAAGAGTCTACAGTGACTGTCCCTTTAAATGTCATCTTGGAGGAAAATGCCGCACTCTAGTGAACCTCCTCCTAGGGCCACTAGACTCGATCGCTTCCCCGATCGCTGTGGACATTTGTTAGCATAGTGTCCTGTCTGCTGACAAAGGTTACAGACCACGGATACTCGGACGGCCCGAGACTTAGGTCCTGCACGAGGAACCTCTGTGGCCTTTTGGGGTTTGGGCGCCAGATCGGGGGATTCGAGAGGTTTGGCAAAGGTGGGAGCCAACCGAATCCTCTGCCTACACTGGGCCCGCTCCAACCTCCGCTCGTGAAAACGGAGGTCGATGCGGGTAGATATGGAGATAAGCTTCTCCAATGTGGCGGGAATCTCCCTGGTAGCCAAAGCGTCTTTAACATGGTCAGCCAGTCCTCACCAGTAGACTGGAATGAGAACTTTATCTGACTAGTCTAGCTCTGAGGCCAGAGTCCGAAACTGGACGGAAAACTGACTGACCAAAGACAAACCCTGTGCCAGTGCCAGCAGTTGGAGCGCCGTATCGTGGGTGACCTGAGGTCCTAAAAAGACCTTTTTAAGAGCCTCCAGGAAACGAGGAGCACTCCGCACCACATGATCGTCGCGCTCCCACAGCGGAGTTGCCCACTCCAATGCTCTGCCTGAGAGTAGAGACAGTACAAAACCCACTTTTGCCCGATCCGTGTGGAAACGTGCAGCCTGAATCTCGAGCTGTATAGAGCACTGACTCACGAATCCACGACATTGCTTGCTGTCACCGGCAAACTTGTCAGGAAGCGGGAGATGGGATAATGTAGGGGCAGAGGTGGCAGAGGACAAACTGGCTGCAGCCACGCTAACAGCCTGAACAGCAACTGCGGTAACATCCACAGCTGAGGTTGTGCGCTCAAGAGCCGCCAACCTACCCTCCAGCTGCTGGATGTACTGCGGTAGACGCTGGTCATCCGCCATTTTACTAGCCAGACCCTGACGCTAGTATTATGTTATGGGCCTGCGGAACGCACCTAATAGATATTAAGGAGAGGTGCATTCGCAGCCCGGGGTCCACCGTGCAGGCAGAGCTTGATGCTAGTAAGATGGTGTAAATTGGCAGTATGAGCGAACTCTGTTATCCCGCAGAGTCGCAGATGTAAACGCCGTAGTACTATATGGCGATATAAGCAGACTCTGTTAATTCACAGAGCCGCTGTAACAAAGACTGTGTCCTGTTAGACTCACAGGGAACGCAGATGACTGCTAAGCGGATTGCAGTCTGTGGTCATGCAATCAGAATTCTCCACACCTTGGGCTATGTTCACACGTAGCATTTTTGATGCGTTTTTCAACTTTGGCATTGCTTTCAACCAAGACAAATGCATTCACTGGGAAATGTCATTTTAACATTTTACAACCTTATCTGGCCATGTGGTGTGTGTGACACATCAGACACATCCTGTTTCATTTATGAAGGAGGGACTCTGAAAGTCTCAAAGCCCATTTTTATGGGGCCATCAGGCGGCCTTTACTATTCTTAAAGGGCCAGCAGTCGGCCCTCACTATTCTTAGAGAGCCATCTGCCGACTATGCTTTGTTGCTCCTATTATTAAATAGTGGGTCTCCTATACTGTTATTGCGTATGCAGTGAGCGGCTGAGCTGACCAAAATTTGAACGCACCCCAATATCACTTTGAAGAGTCGTAGAGGGGGGCCTCATGAAAAAATGTTCCCATCATTAGAAAGTGGGTCTCCCATAGTGTTTGCCAATGTAGTGAATGCAATGGCTGCCAAACATTTGGAGGCACTCCAATGCCCCTTTGAAGAGACGCAGAGGAGGGCCTCATGAAAAAATGTTCCCATTATTAGGAAGTGGGTCTCTAATACTGTTTGCCTGTGCAGTGAATGCAAGGGCTGCCAAAAATTTGGAGGCACTCCAATGCCCCTTGGAAGAGACGTGGAGGAGGGCCTCATAAAAAAATGTTCCCATTAGAAAGGAGCGGGTTTCCTTTACTTGTAATGCCCATGCACTAAGTGTATGGGCTGACAAACATTTACCCCTGGGGGGGTATACATGAACATACTGTATAACAATTTTTTTTTTATGGGCATCATAAACACCCTTTAAAAAAATTATGTGGGTGTTGCATCACGGACCACGGTCACCCTGGTGATATGGTGGTGGAGGATGAGGAGAAGGAGGGCAACAGCAAATAGCCAAAATCAGGAAGCGTATACCCATGTGTGGGTGTGAAGAGGTGCATGGGAATAGACCTCCCAAAAAAAGACACTGGATTTGAGTTTGTTTTGCTGCTATCATTCGGTGGTGTTGAGAAGTCTCGCCCAATCCAGCCCTTTAAGGCGACTTTCACACTTGCGTTTTTTAGCGCTGCGTTTTGAGCGCACATAAAACGCATGAAAAAAACGCGTGCAAATGCTTGTAATCGCTGCGATATTTAGTTGCATAAGTGTGTGCATTGTGAAAAAAAACACAGCAATTGCATGCGATTGTGTGCGATTTCAAGCGTTTTTGCATGCGTTTGCGTTTTTTCGGCGCATTTCACAGGAGGAAAATCCTTGCAAAATTCTTGCAACTGACTCCACCAATGGGACACCAGTGGGCGTGTCTTATGGGAAATCTTTTTATAGAGCCTGTTCACAGCCATTCTTCACATTTGCTTGCATTTGCCTTTGTGAACATGGATCTGCGCTGGAAGACTTTCCATTTCAACTTGGATCTGGACATTGCGATGGCTCAGGCTTATGCAGTGGCTTGCCATGAAGAAAGGGAGAGAGAGAGACAGCGAAGACGGCAGCGGCGGCGTTTGTGGGCACATCCCATTGTTGAACTCCGGGAGAGCCGTGGAGCGTACCACACCCTCTATAGCGAGCTGCAGGCAAACCCCGAGAAATTTACGGACTATACCCGGATGTCACAAGAAACCTTCAGGGATTTACTTGGTCGGGTCCAACAATTCATCCGGAGACAGGACACACAGCTCCGTCGGGCGATTCCTCCGGAGGAAAGACTCCTGGTGACATTACGGTACGTAATATTGCTAAACCAATGCCTGCATCATTTTATTTGTTCTGCCATGTACTATTCCAAAGCTGCCAGAATTATTGTTCTGCCATCTAGTAAACAAAGACCTGCAGAATTATTTGTATGCCATGTACTTTTTTTTCTCTTTAGTTAAATGTTTAAAAAAAACATATACAATAATATATATTGTTTTTCTTTCTCAGATTCCTTGCTACTGGAGAGAGCCTCTCTTCACTTCACTTCCAGTACAGGATTGGTATCTCCACCTTGTCAGGAATTGTTGTGGACACCTGCCGGGCATTGTGGAATGTTCTCTGTCCAGAATTTATGCCCCTGCCCACCACAGAAAAGTGGCTAGAAATAGCTGAAAAATTCTGGACAACCTGCAATTTCCCCAACTGTTTGGGAGCAGTTGATGGGAAACACATCCGCATCATCAAACCAAAAAGAACAGGCTCGGAGTACTACAATTACAAAAAGTACTTCTCTACAGTTCTCATGGCCATTGCAGATGCAGACTGTATGTTTGTTGCAGTGGACATTGGGGCATTTGGCCATGGAAATGACTCACAGGCTTTTATGAACTCGGACATGGGCCAGAGGTTGTATGGAAACCAGTTCAATTTCCCCATGCCACGGCCTCTTCCCCACATCGAAGGTCCACCACTGCCATTTGTCATGGTTGGGGATGAGGCTATCCAGATGTGCCAACACCTGCTCAAACCCTACTCCAGCCGGGACTTGGACCACACCAAAAAAATATTCAATTACAGGCTGACCAGGGCAAGAAGAACTGTAGAGTGTGCCTTCGGTATACT
This sequence comes from Oophaga sylvatica, assembly GCA_033576555.1. Lineage (NCBI taxonomy): Eukaryota > Metazoa > Chordata > Amphibia > Anura > Dendrobatidae > Oophaga > Oophaga sylvatica. The sequence continues at coordinate 684,582,551 of JARQOD010000001.1, forward strand.
TGTTCCCAGATGGCGCATTCTGGGCACAGCCATTCATCTGAAACTGGAAACAGTGGATGAAGTGGTGAAGGCTTGTGTGGTGCTACATAATTTTGTGATGTCTAAAGAGCACCCAAACTTTGAACTTGATGATGCAGCTCCTAACCCATTGCCTGAGTTCACTCAGCACCCTCTCGGGTCTTCTGTTAAAGTCGGCCAAATGAGGGACCAATTTGCGGCCTACTTTATGTCAGATGTAGGACGGGTGGAATGGCAAGAACAAATGGTGTAAAAAACTGTTCTTGTCTGTATGTTAATAAAATACCTTCTTGTCTGTATGTTAATAAAATACCTGTGTTTATACCTGTACCGAGTGCAGTCTGTGTTTTTTTTTACACTCAAATACAATAATCAACTGGCCAGGTTTACCAGTGAATTCATGATGCTGTGTTTTTTGTGCATCATGAATTTACTAGTAATCCTGATCAGGTGACTATACATAGACACACACACACAAGTTGTATGACCTTTATCATCTCTCCAGTTTTGGTTCCATTTGCAGCGACGGTGGAGATAAAACAACTAATATTTGTGTCACCTGGCCTGATGTTACAAATAGTGATTTGGGGATGCACTAGCATCTGTGACTCTTTATTACACCTGATATACCTGACCATGTGACTATAAATATTATTTGTAGTATCATCACTGTGACTTGATTTTGAACGCAGACTGGAGAGATGATAAAGTGTTGTGAATGTGCTAGAAATGAATTCTGAGCAGAAGCTCCCTCTGGTGGTTACAAACAGTACTGAACTATCCAATGAAGATTGTGAAGATTGGCGATCAGGTGTTACTGACTGGTCTTATATAAGGGAGGTTCCCTCCCATCAGGGTTGCCGGTGATCAATTGTTCTGGTCTCATCTTTGATTCCTGTTCACTTTGTAGCCTGCTGTTTCGTGCCTGCATCTTCTGCTAACAGATAAGACATTTTCTTCTTTTTGTTTTTTGTGCTTGCTTTTTGCATTTTGTCCTGCACTTCTGTGCGGATCTGCCGGGTCCCCTCCGGGGCTTGTGTTCCTCTCAGTTTAGTTCAGCCTAGCACAGCAGGTTCAAATTGTCATCTCTCTCCTGCGCGGCGATCCTCAGGATTGGGCTTTTTCCCTGACACCTGGGGATCCTGTTTTGAGTAATGTTGATGCATTTTTTCAGGCTCTGGGGTTATTGTACAATGAGCCTAAAGTCACTGATCAAGCTGAAAAAGCCTTGTTGGCATTAAATCAGGGGCTTGAGGACACTGAGTTATACTGTCAGAGATTCCGAAGGTGGGCAGTCCTGACCAAATGGAATGACGATGCTTTGGCAGCCCTTTTTCGGAAGGGTCTGTCAGAGAATGTAAAGGATGTTATGGTGGGATTCCCTGTCCCCTCTGGTCTCAATGATTCTATGTCATTAGCGATTCAAATTGACAGACGTTTGCGTGAGCGTAGAGGTATGCGTGGAATAGTGTTGCCTTGTGAACCAGCTTCTGAACCCATGCAGTGTGATAGAGTGGCTTCTGGGGCACAGCGTCATGAGTTTCGAAAACGCAATGGGTTATGTTTCTACTGTGGTGATGCCTCTCATGCTATTTCAGTCTGCCCTAAGCGGGGAAGACGTTTTGCACGCTCAGTTGTCTTGGGTAGTGTTCAGACTAAATTTTTGTTGACTGTTACCCTGATTTGCTCCCTGTCCACATTTTCTGCTCAGGCTTTCGTTGATTCGGGAGCAGCTATTAACCTGATGGATTTTGATTTTGCTAAACGTTGTGGGTTTCCCTTGATACCCCTACGGAAGTCTATTCCCCTACTGGGGATCGATTCTACCCCTTTGGCTGAGAATAAACCTCAGTTCTCTACTCAGGTGATAATGAGGGTTGAACCTGATCATCAGGAGAGTTGCAAATTTTTGGTGCTGTATAATCTGCATGACATTATCGTACTGGGTTTCCCTTGGTTACAGTCTCATAATCCTGTTTTGGATTGGAAATCTGTGTCTGTAACCAGTTGGGGCTGACAAAGTGTTAATACCAACACTCCTGTTTTTTCTGCCTCCCCCCAGGCTCAGAATGTTCCTGACTTTTTGACAGATTTTTCTGATGTGTTTAGCGAAAGTAACTCTGCATCCTTGCCCCCCCATAGGAGCTATGACTGCGCTATTGAATTAGTGCCTGGTAGTAAATTCCCTAAAGGTCGCCTTTTTAACTTGTCTGTACCTGAACATGACGCTATGCGGTCTTATATCAAGGAGTCATTGGAGAAGGGTCATATCAGACCATCCTCTTCACCCTTGGGTGCCGGTTTTTTCTTTGTGGCCAAAAAGGATGGTTCATTAAGGCCGTGTATTGATTATCGTCTCTTGAACAATATCACTGTGAAATATCAATATCCGTTACCCTTGATTTCTGACCTGTTTTCCAGGGTGAAAAGTGCTACTTGGTTTACCAAGCTTGACCTCAGGGGGGCATATAACCTTATTCGCATTAAGCAAGGGGATAAATGGAAGACGGCATTTAATACCCCAGAGGGGCATTTTGAGCACCTAGTGATGCCCTTTGGGCTCACTAATGCTCCTTCCGTCTTCCAGTCCTTCATGAATGACATTTTCAGGGATTTTGTGGATAAATTTCTGATTGTTTATTTGGATGATATCTTGATTTTTTCCAATGACTGGGACTCTCATGTGAAACATGTTCGGACTGTGTTCCAGATTTTGAGAGAGAATGCTCTGTATGTGAAGGGATCAAAGTGTCTTTTTGGCGTACAAAGGATCTCATTTCTGGGATTCATTTTGTCCCCATCTGTTATTGAAATGGACCCGGTCAAGGTTCAGGCCATCTGTGATTGGGTCCAACCTACTTCATTAAAGGCTCTTCAAAGATTCTTGGGTTTTGCCAATTTTTATCATAAATTTATTGGTAATTTCTCTGTTATTGTTAAACCATTGACTGATTTGACCAAAAAGGGTTCTGATGTGGTGAATTGGCCTCCTGAGGCAGTCTCTGCGTTTCAGGAACTTAAGCAGAGATTCACTTCTGCTCCTGTTCTACGGCAGCCTGATGTTTCTCTGCCATTTCAGGTGGAGGTTGATGCCTCTGAAATTGGGGCAGGTGCCGTTTTGTCCCAAAGAGATCCAGAGACCTCTAAAAGTAACCCTTGTGCCTTTTTCTCTCGAAAATTTTCTCCAACTGAACGTAATTATGACGTGGGTAATCGGGAGTTATTGGCCATGAAGTGGGCTTTTGAAGAGTGGAGACATTGGCTGGAGGGAGCCAAACATCAGGTGGTGGTCCTCACGGACCATAAGAATCTGGTTTATCTGGAATCAGCCAAGCGACTTAATCCTAGACAGGCCAGGTGAGCCTTGTTTTTCACACGTTTTAATTTTGTGGTTTCCTTTCTTCCTGGCACTAAGAATGTTAAGGCGGATGCCCTCTCGAGGAGTTTCCTTGCGGACTCTCCTGAGTTATCTGATCCTGCTGTTATTTTGAAAGAGGGTGTAGTTCTTTCCGCCATCTCGCCCAATTTGAGATTGGCTCTGGAAGGGTGTCAGGAGGATAAACCCGAGCGCTGCCCTATTGGGAAATTGTTTGTCCCAGACCGATGGAAAAAGAGTGTGATGTCTGAGATTCATTGTTCTGCGTTGGCCGGTCGTCCCGGAATTTTTGGTGCCAGAGACTTGGTTGGTCGGTCCTTTTGGTGGCCTACTTTGTCTCGTGACGTCAGGGAGTTTGTGCAGTCCTGCGGGACTTGCTCTCGCTCCAGGCCTTGCTCTCGCTCTAGTGGTTTGTTGATGCCATTGCCTGTGCCCAAGAGACCATGGACCCATATCTCTATGGATTTCATTTCCGACCTCCCTGTTTCTCAGAGAATGACCGTTATCTGGGTGATTTGTGATAGGTTTTCCAAAATGATACATCTTGTGCCATTACCTAAGTTACCTTCCTCCTCTGAATTGATGCCTTTGTTCCTTCAGCACGTGGTTCGGTTACACGGCATTCCTGAGAACATTGTGTCTGACAGAGGAGTCCAGTTTGTTTCCAGATTTTGGAGGACTTTTTGTTCTAAACTTGGTGTTCAATTGTCTTTCTCCTCGGCTTTTCATCCTCAGACCAATGGACAAACTGAGAGAACAAACCAGACATTGGAGACTTATCTGAGATGCTTTGTGTCTGCTGATCAGGATGACTGGGTCTCTTTTTTGCCTTTGGCTGAGTTTGCTCTTAATAATAGGGCTAGCTCTGCCACTTTGATGTCTCCATTTTTCTGCAATTTTGGGTTTCACCCTCGATTTTCTTCAGGACAGACGGAGGCTTCTGTCTGTCCAGGTGTTGACTCTGTTGTGGAGCGTATGCAGCAGATTTGGGACCAGGTAGTGGAGAGGTTGTCCCTCTCTCAGGAGAGGGCCCAGCGGTTTGCCAACCGGCATAGGACTGATGGTCCTCGGTTTGAAGTGGGGGACTTGGTCTGGTTGTCCTCAAGAAATATCCCTATGAGAGTTGCATCTCCTAAGTTTAAGCCTAGGTTCATTGGACCTTATAAGATCATGGAGATTCTTAATCCTGTTTCCTTTCGTTTACTTCTTCCAGGGACATTTAAGATCCATAACGTGTTTCACAAGTCCTTATTGAAGAGGTTTGTCGAGCCAGTGGTTCCTATGGCTGTGCCTCCTGACCCTGTTTTGGTTGAGGGCAATCTGGAGTATGTGGTTGAGAAAATATTGAATTCTCGTTTTTCTAGACGGAAACTCCAGTATTTGGTTAAGTGGAGAGGTTATGGTCAGGAGGACAATTCTTGGGTGTTTGCTTCGGACATCCATGCTAGGAGACTCATCCGTGCGTATCACAGAGCTCATCCTGACCGACCTGGTTGCTCAAATGAGGGTTCGGTGACCCTCCTCAAGGGGGGGTACTGTTGTGAATGTGCTAGAAATGAATTCTGAGCAGAAGCTCCCTCTGGTGGTTACAAACAGTACTGAACTATCCAATGAAGATTGTGAAGATTGGCGATCAGGTGTTACTGACTGGTCTTATATAAGGGAGGTTCCCTCCCATCAGGGTTGCCGGTGATCAATTGTTCTGGTCTCATCTTTGATTCCTGTTCACTTTGTAGCCTGCATCTTCTGCTAACAGATAAGACATTTTCTTCTTTTTGTTTTTTGTGCTTGCTTTTTGCATTTTGTCCTGCACTTCTGTGGGGGTCTGCCGGGTCCCCTCCGGGGGCTTGTGCTCCTCTCAGTTTAGTTCAGCCTCTGTTGTTTGTTCATTTGCCTTTTCCAGTTTTTTCAGTGGCTGCTGTTTAGTTTTTGTTACACCAGAGAACTAATTTAGGTGGTAGAGGTCGTGTGATCTCAGGTGTTTTTGTAATTAGTAGAGTTGGTACTTTTCAGGGTTTTTTGGGGTTGCAGTAAGTGTCCTTCCTATCCTTTTCTATTTAGGAAGTTTGGGCCCCAGCGTTTGCTCATACTATTTTCTATCTGTGTCTGTATTTCCTCTTGTCTAACCGCCATTACATGTTTGGGGGCTTTCTATGTTCTTTGGGGATCTGCTCCGGGGCAGATATTTTTCCTCTTTCTGTCTTTAGGTGTAGTTAGCTTCTCAGGCTGTGACGAGGCGTCTAGGACCAACGTAGGTACGCTCCACGGCTGCCTTTAGTTGTGGTGGTTAGTCAGGGTACTGCAATCCCATAGATTCCAACCTCTCTGGTGTATTTCCTTTTTGCTTGCTCTCCTCAGCTACCAAATCATAACAATAAAGATTATACATCTTCTACAATACCCAGGCCTGGTGTCATGCTGAAGTGGTGATGCCCAGGGCCGCAGCTATAATGAGGCGAGTTGAGCCTGTTGTTTCAGGCGGCGGCAGCCAGGGGGCGGCAGAGCGGAACTCATAACACGTGGTGTGGTGCCGGCTGGCTCTCCTTAATCCCTCACACAGTCACATCTGACCCCCCCTCCAGCTGTCCCGCTCTGGACACTATATGTCAATGACACTGCTATGCTGAACTCTTCTGTGCCCACAGGACCTGTGATGAGGTCACAGGAGGGGAGGAGTCAGGGGTCAAATGATCAGTGTCCTCCTTGTGTGCAGGACTGCTGTGATGGTTGTCATGGTGCTGGATGACTGAGGGTAAGTTTGTATGTGGGGTCGGGATGGGTTTACAGTGTGGATGTAGCAGAGCTGTAGTGTGTACAAGTTGGATGTAGCAGAGTCGTGTGTGTACGAGGTGTACTGAGCGGAACCGTGTGTGTACGAGGTGTACGGAGCGGAGCCGTGTGTGTACGAGGTGTACGGAGCGGAGCCGTGTGTGTACGAGGTGTACGGAGCGGAGCCATGTGTGTACGAGGTGTACAGAGCGGAGCCGTGTGAGTACGAGGTGTACGGAGCTGAGCCGTGTGTTTACGAGGTGGATGTAGCAGTGCTGTACTGTGTACGAGGTGTACGGAGCGGAGCCGTGTATGTACGAGTTGTGCGGAGCGGAGCCGCGTGAGTACGAGGTGTACGGAGCGGAGCCGTGTGTGTACGAGGTGGATGTAGCAGTGCTGTACTGTGTACGAGATGTACGGAGCGGAGCCGTGTGTGCACGAGGTGTACGGAGCGAAGCCGTGTGTGTACGAGGTGGATGTAGCAGTGTTGTACTGTGTACGAGGTGTACGGAGCAGAGCCGTGTGTGTACGAGTTGTACGTAGCGGAGCCGTGTGTGTACAAGGTGGATGTAGCAGTGCTGTACTGTGTACGAGGTGTACGGAGCGGAGCCGTGTGAGTACGAGGTGTACGGAGCGGAGCCGTGTGTGTAAGAGGTGGATGTACCAGTGCTGTACTGTGTGCGAGGTGTACGGAGCAGAGCCGTGTGTGTACGAGGTGTACGTAGCGGTGCTGTGTGTGTACGAGGTGTATGGAGCGGAGCCTTGTGTGTACGAGTTGGATGGAGCGGAGCCGTGTGTCTGTACGAGGATTACGGAGCCGAGCCGCTCATGTACGAGGTTTACGGAGCGGAGCCGTGTGTACGAGGTGGATATAGCAGTGCTGTGTGTACGAAACGGAGCCCTGTGTGTGCGAAGTGTATGGAGTTGAGCCACTCAGCTCCGTACACACAGAGCTTCGTGCTTGAGCCGTGTGTACAGAGCGGAGCAGAGCCATGTGTGTATGTAGTGGAGCCTTGTGTGTATGTAGCGGAGCCGCGTGTGTACAAGGTGTACGGAGCAGAACCATGTGTGTACCAGGTGTATGCTGCAAAGCCGCATGTGTACATGGTTTACGGAGTGGAGTCGTGTGTGTACAAGGTGTACAAAGCGTAACTGCGTGTATAAGGTGTACGGAGTGGAGCCATGTGTATACTGACTGGTGTAAGGTTCTTTGTACATGTTCTTGAAACTCAGTTTTCCGTCAGCCATTTTGCTTTCTGTCTTGCTGCAGCTATCTTGCCCTCAGTCAATATGGAGTTTTCAGCTTTCATGTTCCCGCCCTGATTCTCTCCCTCTTGCTTCTTAAGCAGCCACAGCTGAGCAATCAGTGCTTCAGAATCTAGCCTGCAGTGAACCTGTGATCTGACTCCTGGAAGCCTTGGACTATGTACTCCAGCTATTCCTACTGAGGAACTCTGAACACTTGTGGACTCTGGAACCCTGCTCTTTGAAAGATCCACGTTTGCATGGACTTACGGTAACAGAGAAGAAGATCCTGAACCTGTTGTGGAGAGTGATTGCTGAGCTTAAGTTACTCTGGCCTGCTGTGTCTCCTGCTTCTGTATCTGCAAACTGTGTGACTATTTTTGCCACTTGTATGAAGTAATACAAGACCTTCTATATCAAACCTGTGTCTCATGTATTTTCATCACACCCAAGCACAAGACGCTATATGAACTGTACTACATACATTACAAGATTCTGAAGCCAAAACGTTAGTGTCTGCTGGGTCTGGGAAGGCTGTGTCTGCTGTAACTGTGGATATCAGACGTCCAGTTGTACTTTCTGTGATGACAGTGGTTGTGACTTCTCACAACCATTCCAGGTGAGCAATTCCCTTAAGTTTTTTTTTTTTTTGCTGCAGTGTTACCACAGGTAAATACTATTGTTTTTTTTTTTTTTTTTTCTCTTCCCTCTTTTGTGTCTGCTGTAACTGTGGATATCAGATGTCCGGTTGAACTTTCTGTGATGATAGTGGTTGTGACTTCTCACAACCATTCCAGGTGAGCAGTTCCCTTAATTTTTTTTTTCTCTCTGCAGTGTTACCACAGGTAAACACTATTGTTTTTTTTTTTTTTCTTTTCTCCTCTCCTTCCAGTACTCCTGTCTTAAAAGATCTGGAAAATGGAGGCCCGCATAAAGGAACTTTGTGGAGTGACTGATAATATCCTTGCAGATTTACAGACTATAAAAACCCGTTTTACAAACCTACAGGACCTCACTAATCACAATTTGCAAGTGTTTGGACAGACTGCCCAGGATTTGCGAGCCAGGATTGAGGTTCTAGAGGAGCGAGTCCAGGCTCCTGCCGTAGCCCCAAGTTCTGGGATTCCCAAGTTGCCCCCTTTTCGTTTTGGCGGTGAACGTGAAAAATTCAGGGGATTTATTAACCAATGCAATCTGTTTTTTTCTGCACATGCTTCACAATTTCCCACTGAACGATCTAAAGTGCTTACTATAATTATGTTACTTACCAACAAGGCTTTGATGTGGGCAAACCCTCTGATTGAGACTGAGGATGAATGTTTGGATCATCTTGATGCTTTCATTTCAGCCATGGGGCAGGTGTTTGATGACCCCAATCGAGGTGCAACAGCTGAAGCAGCCATGTTAACTTTGCGCCAAGGTAAGCACTCGGTAGCCGAATATGCCTTGGATTTCAGGAGATGGGCCCTTGATACCACCTGGGACAGTTCCGCCAAAAAATCTATTTTTCGAAAGGGGTTGTCTCCACTAATTAAGGATGAACTTGCTCGTGCCGACCCTCCCACTGCGTTAGGTGACTTTATTAACTACTGCATCCGTATTGATGCTCGTCTGACTGAACGCAGGCAAGAGAGATGGTTCGAAAGCAATCGCACTAACCTTTTCCTACCTTCCTCCCCAGCTAAGGAACCTTTGAGTAGGATCACACGGGAACCTGAACCTGAACCCATGCAGGTAGACTCTTTACAAAGACGGGTTAGTGATGCACGCAAGGAACATCGTTTTAAGGAAAATCTATGTTTCTATTGTGGTAAGTCAGGGCACTTCATTATAAACTGCCCCAGCCGTTCTCGTAAGACTACTGCAGCACTCATTCACTGTGAGTGTTGCGAGAGGAGATCTGTCAGGTCCGAGCCTCAGGCTCCAGAGAGATCTGCAGCAACAGATCTTGATTTCTCGGACTTAAACTCCGTTACTTCTGAGGACGATGACTGTGTAAACGCTGCAATTTTTCAAGTTTCCTCAGCGGTGTCCCAGCTGAGTTGTAGGAAAAACAATTCTCATTGCTTCCTTTCCATCAAACTCTGGGTTAACTCAGTCTGGGTGTCTAGCTCTGCTATGATCGACTCAGGGGCAAGTGGGAATTTTATGGATGTCTCCTTTACTCTGAAACAGGGGATACGTTCAGTGAAGAAGGCTACTCCAGTACAGATGGAAACTGTGGATGGCTCCCTGCTGACCTCTGGACCAGTGGATCAGGAAACGGAGCCTTTGAGGGTCCTTATGGGTAAAGATCATCAAGAGAAACTGTCCTTTATGCTTATCTCTTCTCCCCACTTTCCCATTATTCTAGGGCTACCATGGCTGCAGGCTCAGAACCCTACCATTAACTGGGAGACCAAGGAATTACACTTTCCAGAGAAACAGATGAGTCCAGAAGTTTCAGCTTGCTCTGTTCCTAAAGGAACCATGTCAGTCCCTGAACTACCAGCTGTATACCAGGACTATGTGGATTTATGTGATAAGAAGAACGCTGACCAGCTTCCCCCTCACCGTCCATATGATTGTCCAATTGAATTATTGCCTGGAGCAGAGATACCTTTTGGTAAGATATACCCCCTGGCGGGGCCTGAGCTAAAGGCTTTAAAGGATTACATAGACGAAAATCTAGCCAAGGGCTTCATACGCCCCTCTTCATCTCCTGCAGGTGCACCCATCTTCTTTGTGAAGAAGAAAGATGGATCTCTGAAACCCTGCGTAGACTATAGGGAACTCAATAAGGTTACTATTAGAAACCGTTATCCATTGCCTTTAATCCCTGAGTTATTGGAGAGAGTGCGGCATGCCAAAATTTTCTCTAAATTGGATCTCCGTGGGGCCTATAACTTGGTCCGTATTAGACCTGGGGATGAATGGAAGACTGCATTCAGGTCACGCTATGGACACTTTGAATATCTAGTTATGCCTTTTGGTCTGAGTACCGCCCCAGCCACTTTCCAACACTTGGTGAATGACATCTTCAGGGATCTCCTAGATACATTCGTGGTGATTTATTTGGATGATATTCTAATTTTTTCTAACTCCACAGAGGAACATCATGGACATGTGAGAATGGTCTTGGAACGTCTAAGACAAAACCATCTTTACATCAAACTTGAAAAGTGTGAATTCCATAGGACCGAAATTCAATTTCTGGGTATGTACTGTCTACACAAGGAATTAGTATGGATGGAAGTAAGACCCAAGCCATCAAGGATTGGCCAAGTCCTAGAAATGTGAAGGAGGTGCAGCGCTTCATCGGGTTTGCCAATTTCTATAGACGTTTCATTAGGAATTTCTCTGAGGTAGTGTCACCTATCACCCAACTTACCCGGAAAGAGTCTAGGTTCTCCTGGACTCCCCAAGCCCAGGAAGCATTTTCTCGTCTAAAAGATAAATTTACCACCGCACCTATCTTGGTACATCCCAACCCCGAACTTGCCTTCATAATAGAGGTGGATGCTTCAGATTGTGCCGTTGGAGCTATACTCTCTCAGAGAACAGGTGAGAAGAATGTCTTGCATCCCTGTGCCTTCTTTTCCCAGCAGTTGTCTTCGGCTGAGAGGAACTACGACGTGGGCAATAGAGAGTTGTTGGCCATTATTGCCGCCTTCAAAGAATGGAGACACCTTCTTCAGGGAGCTGCACAGCAAATAGTCGTCCTGACAGACCATCGTAACCTTGAATTTATCAGGTCGGCTAAGTGCCTGACTCCTCGCCAGGCTCGCTGGAATCTTTTCTTAAACCAATTTAATTTTGTCATTTCTTATAGACCAGGATCGCGCAATGGAAAGGCTGATGCACTCTCTAGGATTCATTCAGCAGAGACCCGTCCACTTGCTCCTCCTAAGACTATTCTTCCTGACTCTAGATTCCTGGGAGTGATTCATAATCAAGACCTACTTAAGGACATCAAGGAAGCATACCATGCGGATTCCTTGTTGGCACAACCCCCAAGGGACGTAAGTCTTGTCTTTAAGAATGGTGTGTGGATTCTGGGACAACGTCTGTATATTCCTGAAACAGTCAGATTGAGAGTATTGCAACTCATTCACGATTCCAAGATAGCTGGGCATAGAGGAATTCTAAAGACACAGGAATTTCTTTCTCGTTTCTTTTGGTGGCCCACTTGCAGGAAGGATGTTTTAAACTATGTCACTTCATGTGAAGTCTGTGAAAGATGCAAAACACCTCGCTCCTCACCAACTGGTCTGTTACAACCTCTTCCCACCCCGTCCCGCCCGTGGGGATCCATTTCTATGGACTTCATTGTGGAGTTACCAACCTCTCAAGGGAAAAACACCATTCTAGTGGTGGTTGATCGTTTAACAAAGGCAGCTCATTTTATTCCTTGTGTCGGCTTGCCCACTGCAAAACAGACATCAGATTTGATGATTAAAGATGTGTTTCGCTTACATGGAGTACCGGATGAGGTTATTTCGGATCGAGGGTGCAATTCACTTCAAGGTTTTGGCAAAATTTCTGTGCAGCATTGGACATTAAAGTAAACCTTTCTTCTGCTTTTCATCCTCAGACTAATGGACAGACCGAACGAACCAATCAACCTCTGGAGCAGTATCTCCGCTGCTTTATCTGCCACCTACAAGATGATTGGGTGGATCTACTTCCATTGGCTGAGTTCTCTTATAACAACTCTCAGAGCGCCTCCACTAAGCAGTCTCCTTTTTACTCCAATCTAGGTTATCATCCTAACATTCTTTCACGATTTCCCATAGAAACGCCTTTACCAGCAGTGGCCGAAAGAATCACGTCTTTACAGAAGAATATGGATCTTCTAAAGGAGAATCTGGAATTGGCTCAGGAAAGGTACAAGAAAGCAGCAGATAAATTTCGTAAACCTGCACCAGTTTTCAAGGTAGGAGACCTGGTCTGGCTGTCAACCAGAAATCTTAAGTTAAGGATTCCATCGTCTAAGTTGGGACATAAGTACATTGGACCCTATAAAATCAGTAAAATTATAAGTGCCGTTGCTTGTCGTCTTCAACTGCCTAGAACTATGAGAATCCACCCTGTCTTTCATGTATCCCTACTAAAGGCTGCAACACCCAATACGTTTCCTGGACGTTCTTCTCCTTGCCCTGACCCAGTGCTAGTCGATGGTCAGGAAGAATTTGTGGTGGAAAGAATTCTAGATTCCAGGTTATACAGGAATCAGTTACAATATTTGATTAAATGGCAGGGCTACCCAGTGGAGGACAACTCATGGGAACCAGTCAATAACGTTAATGCTCCTCGTTTGCTCCGCCAGTTTCATCAGAGGTACCCAGACAAGCCTGGTCTGAGGCCATCCGGAGGTTGTCCCTAAGGGGGGAGTAATGTAAGGTTCTTTGTACATGTTCTTGAAACTCAGTTTTCCGTCAGCCATTTTGCTTTCTGTCTTGCTGCAGCTATCTTGCCCTCAGTCAATATGGAGTTTTCAGCTTTCATGTTCCCGCCCTGATTCTCTCCCTCTTGCTTCTTAAGCAGCCACAGCTGAGCAATCAGTGCTTCAGAATCTAGCCTGCAGTGAACCTGTGACCTGACTCCTGGAAGCCTTGGACTATGTACTCCAGCTATTCCTACTGAGGAACTCTGAACACTTGTGGACTCTGGAACCCTGCTCTTTGAAAGATCCATGTTTGCATGGACTTACGGTAACAGAGAAGAAGATCCTGAACCTGTTGTGGAGAGTGATTGCTGAGCTTAAGTTACTCTGGCCTGCTGTGTCTCCTGCTTCTGTATCTGCAAACTGTGTGACTATTTTTGCCACTTGTATGAAGTAATACAAGACCTTCTATATCAAGACCTGTGTCTCATGTATTTTCATCACACCCAAGCACAAGACGCTATATGAACTGTACTACATACATTACAACTGGAGCCTTGTGTGTGTGAGGTGGACGGAGCGGAGCCGTGTGTGAACGAGGCATACAAAGCGGAACCGTGTATGTATGAGGTGTGCAGTGCCGTGCGTGTACAAGGTGTATGGTGGGGAGCATTCATACCTCCCAAGCATCCTGAATTCAGTGGGACACTACCGATTTTGAGGGTCTGCCCCACTGTCCCGGCCAGGAGCTTTTCCCGTGGACACAGGAGTACATGCCGGAGCCCCGAGGAGCACTTTAAAACTCGCACGTGATGTTCCACCAGAAGTGATGTGCTGGAAGATGACCGGAAATTAGGTAATTCCAGGAGGAGATTGTGACGGAACCATGGAGGCACTTCAGGAATGCTTCAGATCCATTACCGTGTCCTCGCCTTGGAATCGGGGATGTCGGCCATGTGAGCGGATCATGATATGTCCTGCACCGGGAGGCTCAGGTGGGCACTACAATGGGAGCCGGGCTGCTATAGTATCTTTATAGAATCTTTGTTTCTTTCTCTCTGTTCTTTCTTTCTTTCTCTCTGTTCTTTCTTTCCCATCTTTCTTTCTCTCTGTTCTTTTTCTTTCTTTCTCTCTGTTCTTTCTTTCCCCTCTTTCTTTCTATCTCTCTCTGTTTCTTTCTTATTCTCTATCTCTCTGTTCTTTCCCCTCTTTCTTTTTCTCTCTCTCTGTTCTTTCCCCTCTTTCTTTTTCTCTCTCTGTTCTTTCCCCTCTTTCTTTTTCTCTCTCTCTGTTCTTTCCCCTCTTTCTTTTTCTCTCTCTCTGTTCTTTCCCCTCTTTCTTTCTCTCTATTCTTTTTTTCTTTCTCTCTCTCTGTTCTTTCTTTCCCCTCTTTCTTTCTCTCTCTGTTCTTTCTTTCCCATCTTTCTTTCTCTCTGTTCTTTTTCTTTCTTTCTCTCTGTTCTTTCTTTCCCCTTTTTTTTTCTCTTTCTTTATTTCTTTCTTTCTCTCTCTTCTTTCTTTTCCCTCTTTCTTTCTCTTTCTCTCTGTTCTTTCTTTCCCCTCTCTTTCTCTCTGTTCTTTTTTTCTTTCCCATCTTTCTTTCTCTCTCTGTTCTTTTTCTTTCTCTCTGTTCTTTCTTTCTCTCTGTTCTTTCTTTTTCTTTCCCCTCTTTCTTTCTTTCTTTCTGTTCTTTCTCTCTCTCTCTCTCTCTCTGTTCTTTCTATCTGTTTTCTTTATTTCTCTTTCTCTCTCTCTGTTCTTTCTTTCCCATCTTTCTTTCTCTCTATCTCTCTGTTCTTTCTTTCTTTCTCTCTTTGTTCTTTCTTTCCCCTATTTCTTTCTTTCTCTCTGTTCTTTTTTTCTGTCCCCTCTTTCTTTATCTGTTCTTTCTTTCCCATCTTTTTTTCTTTCTCTCTCTCTTCTTTCTTTCCCCTCTTTGTTTTTTTTCTCTCTCTCTGATCTTTCTTTTCCCTTTCTTTGTTTATTTATTTCTCTCTCTACTTTCTCTCTGTTCTTTCTTGCTTTCCAATCTTTCTCTCTCTCCTTTCTCTCTGTTTTCTTTTTTCTCTCTCTGTTCTTTCTTTTACTCAGTACCAGTGTGCCCATAGTACCAGTCACTGTGCCCTCAGTACCAGTCAGTGTGATCACCAGTGCTAAATGGGTGTGGTCGGGGCGTGGACATGGGTGTGACTAGTTGTGAAATGGGTGTGGTCAAGGCGTGGCCTAAAATATGCCGCGGCGCGCTGTGCGCGCGACAACCTTTCTCCCTCAAATTGGGGGGGCCCCGTTTTGCAGTTCGCCTCAGGCAGCACAGAGGCTAGGTTCACCACTGGTGATGCCCCAAATAACACATCCTCACTTCAGAATTTATCACGCCTTGGCAGGTGAATACACATGAGTTATAAACAGCAGCATCGCTACAGTATGCTTGAAATAAAAGCAGACTGAAGCGACGCTGCAGGTTAAAACTCATGTGTATTCACCTGCCCAGGTGAGATAGTAATGATACAAGGCCAGGGGATTGTACATATAACGTGTATTTTCACCATCATCTCAGTTTATTCAAGACACATTGAATAGAGAATGTGGTTAATTACAAGGTATATCTAGAATCCCTGGCCTTGTATCACAAAGTGAAATGATGGTAAAAACACACCAGACTCATTTAACTTTTTATGATACCTGGCAAGGTAAAATAGCTATGCCTTGCACTCAACACCATCCTCTATTCAATATGTGCAATATTAGTAGACAGAGAGACTGGTGGTGAAAATACAAGTCATATATTTGTGTTTTGGACTACACATATCTCCAGGAAAGACACAAGAAACATGTGTCATTCCTGGAGTTATGTGTAGTCCAAAACGCAAAGTGTACGGCGCAGTGTGTGTACGGCGCAGTGTGTGTAGGCGGCAAAAGACACATTAATCAAACCGGATTTACTAAAAGCAGATTTGCACATTTATTTTGTACAACAGGAACCCCACATTGTAATTGCCACTGACGTTTTGGTGGAGATTTGGAACCATTTACTAAAAGCAGATTAGTACATACTTTGTACAACAGGAACCACACTTTGGAATTGCCACTGAAATTTGGGTGGAGATTTGGATACATTTACTAAAAGCAGATTAGTACATACTTTGTACAACAGGAGACACACATTGTAATTGCCACTGAAGTTTGGGTGGAGATTTGGATGCATTTAATAAAAGCAGATTAGTACATACTTTGTACAACAGGAACCACACATTGGAATTGCCACTGAAGATTGGGTGGAGATTTGGATACATTTAATAAAAGCAGATTAGTACATACTTTGTACAACAGGAACCACACATTGGAATTGCCACTGAAGTTTGGGTGGAGATTTGGATACATTTACTAAAAGCAGATTAGTACATACTTTGTACAACAGGAACCACACATTGTAATTGCCACTGAAGTTTGGGTGGAGTTTTCAATACATTTACTAAAAGCAGATTAGTACATACTTTGTACAACAGGAACCACACATTGTAATTGCCACTGACGTTTTGGTGGAGATTTGGATACATTTACTGAAAGCAGATTAGTACATATTTTGTACAACAGGAACCACATATTTTTATTGCGAATCACATTTAGGTGGAGATTTGGATACTCTGGGGTGTGCAGAGATGAAGAACGGCTGGAAAGCGAGGAAGGGGTTCAAGGGGAAGGGGCGACAAAAGTAGTGGGTGAAGGAAGATCAGACATGGAAGTAGAGGCAGGTTGAGACACATTAGGAGGAGAGGGGGGATGGACAAACAAAGTTTTGGTTTTTTTCTTCTTGGGGGCAGGAGTCCCTTGCATGGAACGACTTCTGTGTGACTGCCTTAAGCTGGTGGACCGTGGCCTTGATACATAAAACAGTGAATGTCGGTCACCTGTCTCATGCTCTGTGGTGTCAGTGGCGGTGGTGGGAGAAGGAGAAGTGGTGGCAGTGCTCAGAGGAGGACAAGTGGTGGCGGTGGTCCAAGGACACGTGGCATCTGTGCTCCTAAACTGTTGCTGAGTGGTGGCGGTACTCCTAGACGGAGAAGTGGCATCTGTGCTCCTAAACTGCTGCTGAGTGGTGGCGGTACTCCTAGACGGAGAAGTGACATCTGTGCTCCTAAACTGTTGCTGAGAGGTGGCGGTACTCATAAACGGAGAAGTGGCATCTGTGCTCCTAAACTGTTGCTGAGTGGTGGCGGTACTCCTGGAATGAGAAGTGGGGGCGGTGGCCCAAGCAGGTACTGCGGTGGCGTGAGTCCAAGACTGCGGACCAGCGTCTGTGGTGGTGGTGCTCCAGACAGGAGCAGCGCTTGCCATGGTGGTGGCGACGGTGGAGCGTCCAGCAGTACTCGGACTTGTGGTGGTGTAGTGGTGACTCGGAATACTGGTGGCCGTGCAGTGATATGCAGCAGAAGTCGGTAGTGATGTGTGGCGAGTCAGTGGTGGCACAGTTGGATATGCAACCACTGACTGCTGCACGTACCGATTCTGCTGCATAGCCTGCAAGTAAGCAGTGTTGCAGGCCTGCAACACACTCAGCTGTTGCTCAGGACTAAGGTGTTCCACCATGCCCCGTTCAATTATACTGAAAAAATGGTGTGCTGGTCTGTTGTTGATTGCCATGAAATGCCTCGCTCAAGTGCATGAACTCAGGCAAGACATTCCTGTCCAAAGCCCTCTGCCGCTGGTGGGAAGTGCCAGCATAACCAGTGGCAGAGACCTGGGAGAGGGGAACACCTGATGGACCAGCTTCCTGGTCACCAGCTGTCCGTGTTGCTGACCTGCAAGTTGCTTCCAGGCTGTCGGATGGCTGGGACTGGTCCAACGTCATCCGATGAAGGACCGCTTCAGGGACAGGCTGCATGGTGCTGCTCCAGGTGCTGTGAAAAGAAAAGAAAAATATTACTATAATGCTTTTTCAAGAAGCATCAGCTGTGGAAGAGAAAAGCACTGATTATGAAAAATAAAACATTTTTGGAAAACTTACGCTCTGCTGGCAAGGACCGGTCTCAGGAACGCCAAGTCACGATAGCGATATTTCCTTCTGGCCCTTGCTGCTGAACCACTGCGAACCTATCCCTCTGCACAAACATCAGTGTTGAAGCGGTCCTTCATCGAGCGCCATCGTGTGCGGACTTTGTTTACTGTAGGAAAAAAATAAATAAAATTTTACAATGCAGTCAAGGCAAAATCTGTCATCACACACACCTGAGTGAAAATGGCAAACAGTCAATGCAGCATAAAAAATAAAAAAAACATACACAGCATAGCAATAGAATACACAATGCAGTCACTGTTGAACCAGATGACACTGTTGGGTTTGCCGGTAGAATATATCTACCAGTAAACCCATCAGTGCCATCTGGAACAAGAGTGAATGCAGCATAAAATAAGCAATACAATACACAGCATAGCAATACCATACACAGGGCAGTCACTGTTGAACCAGATGACACTGTTGGGTTTGCCGGTAGAATATATCTACCAGCAAACCCATCAGTGCCATCTGGAACAAGAGTCGCTGCGGCATTACAAAGAATGAAAATACTTACTAAACTGTTATGTTACGGTAGCTGAGGAGTGCAGGCAAAAAAGGAAATACACCAGAGCAGTTGGAATCTATGAGATTGCAGTACCCTGACTAACCACCGCAACTAGAGGCAGCCGTGGAGCGTTCCTACGTTGGTCCTAGACGCCTCGTCAAAGCCTGAGAAACTAACTACACACCTAAAGATAGAAATAGGAAAGCTATCTGCCCCGTAGCAGAACCCCAAAGACAATAGAAACCCCCAAACATGTAATGGCGGTTAGACAAGAGGAAATACTGACACAGAAAGAAAACAGTATGAGCAAACGCTGGGGCCCAAACTAACTAAATAGAAAAGGACAGGAAGGGTACTTACTGCAATCCCAGAAAACCCTGAAAAACACCAACTCTACTAATTTCAAAATCACCTGAGATCACACGACCTCTACCACCTAAATTAGTTCTCTGGTGTAACAAAAACAGCAGCCACTGAAAAAACTGGAAAAAGCAAAAGTACAAAACACAGTGGCTGAACTAAACTGAGAGGGCAAAAGCCCCCGGAAAAAATTGTTTGGTACTCACAGAAGGGAAAAAATATTTTGAAGGAAGAAAAGTTGTCAGAGATATTTTTCTGTTTGTTGCATTTTTTTTTTTTTTTTTTTTTCCCTCTGTATCTCTGGGTGCTGGGGAGGATCTTTTCTCCCAATGGAGTTTGCACAGTTGTCTGGCCGTGTGGATCAGCTTGCCACTGAGGTTCGGAGTATTGCTATCTATCTTGCTGGGTTGCCTGTTGTGGAACCTAGGATCCCCATGCCAGATTTGTTTTTAGGGGATCGAGCTAAGTTTCAGAATTTCAAAAATAATTGTAAATTGTTTCTTGCCTTAAAATCTAAGTCCTCAGGAAACGCAGCGCAGCAGGTTCAAATTATCATCTCTCTCCTGCGCGGCGATCCTCAGGATTGGGCTTTTTCCCTGATACCTGGGGATCCTGTTTTGAGTGATGTTGATGCATTTTTTCAGGCTTTGGGGTTATTGTACGATGAGCCTAATGTCACTGATCAAGCTGAAAAAGCCTTGTTGGCATTAAATCCGGGGGCTTTTGCCCTCTCAGTTTAGTTCAGCCACTGTGTTTTGTACTTTTGCTTTTTCCAGTTTTTTCAGTGGCTGCTGTTTTTGTTACACCAGAGAACTAATTTAGGTGGTAGAGGTCGTGTGATCTCAGGTGATTTTGAAATTAGTAGAGTTGGTGTTTTTCAGGGTTTTCTGGGATTGCAGTAAGTACCCTTCCTGTCCTTTTCTATTTAGTTAGTTTGGGCCCCAGCGTTTGCTCATACTGTTTTCTTTCTGTGTCAGTATTTCCTCTTGTCTAACCGCCATTACATGTTTGGGGCTTTCTATTGTCTTTGGGGTTCTGCTACGGGGCAGATAGCTTTCCTATTTCTATCTTTAGGTGTAGTTAGTTTCTCAGGCTTTGACGAGGCGTCTAGGACCAACGTAGGAACGCTCCACGGCTGCCTCTAGTTGCGGTGGTTAGTCAGGGTACTGCAATCTCATAGATTCCAACTGCTCTGGTGTATTTCCTTTTTTGCCTGCACTCCTCAGCTACCGTAACATAACACTAAACGCCTTTTTGAGGTTTGGAGAGGCGCTGTCCCAGCCACCCATCAACGCTGTTGCCACCTCGTTCCATAGCCACCGGCTCACCACATTGTCCTTGTACTGCGGATCATGGCTGTCCCACAACGGGACACGCTCCTGGACCTGGCAGATGAGGGCCTCGTTGTCCACATATAGGTCCTCATATGGAACCTAGAAAAAACAAAAAAAAACATTAAAATGTATATATTTCAGAACTAAAAAAAGATGGAAAAAAAAATAAAATAGACATTCAAAGGCTATATACTTACATTCCGTCTCGCCACCGGTACTTGACTCAGCTGCGACTGCTCCTGCTGTTCTGACTCCTCAATGTCCGTGTCCGACGATGTCTGAAAAAATTTTAGCCATTTGTAGATTCAGCAGCTATACTTACCCGAAGGCAGGAAGATGCTCACATCACGCTCTGCTTGGGCCAGTTCTTGCCGGGATGGGGAATATTGGGATCCAGAAGAAGACATGCTGCAATAAAAAAATACAAAGCATGAGTACATCTTTTTACATTGGAAAGGACAGGCAGTCATTTGGTTTAAGAATACTCACATTCTTGAACTTTGGATCTGTCTTGGCTGTTTCTTCCACGCAGTTTAGTAGGGGTCCACGCTGTTTTTTCAGGCTGTAGTAGGGGTCCAGGAGCAGTGTCTCCAGGCTGTGTAGTAGGGTCCAGGCTGTATTTTCAGGCTTCTGTAGGGGTCCAGGATGGATCTTCCAGTCTGCAGTGTTTCCAGGCAGTCTGAGTAGGGGTCTGTCTGGCACTCAAGACACCTTCCTTTATCTCCTCCCCTCACAAACAATGTATCTTGTCTTGTGTAGGGGGTGTTTTAGACAAGTGTCTAGACATTGTTTACTCAAAAATCGCGTGCGCGCATAAGCGCTGACGAGCGCACAGCCACGCGCCCGCCAGCGCCCCCATAGACAGCAATGTTATTCTTTTGCTCATAGTGTGCGCACAAGTGCGCACGCGCTTTTTTAAAGTGGTGGGCCAGAAAAAAAAATGCAACATGTGGCATCTAGCGCGTCTGGGCGCACACCTGGAAAATGCGCTGCACACGCCAAACGCTGATGAGCGCGTGCAAGCGCTAGACCCTGCGCCCGCCATGTTAATGATAGGGGAACATTGCGCATGCGACCGATAGCGCACGATGCGCTGCGCGATAAAACGCAAGTGTGAAAGTAGCCTTAATTTTTATAAGAGTCAGCCTGTCACCATTTTCAGTTGACAGGCGGATGCGTTTATCAGTTATAATTCCACCAGCTGCACTAAAAACCCTCTCTGACAAAATACTAGTGGCAGGGTAGGCCAAGACCTCCAAGGCGTAGAGAGCCAGTTGTAACAATTATATGGGTATTACAGAATCTGATTGCGTGGTATAATACGAAACTGAGACCAAAGTTGATGCAAATAGTAACGAAAACACAGCACAATATGGAATGATGCTAACAGAGTACTTCCTGCAATAGTAACGAATGCACAACACAATATAGAAATGTCCAGTGTAACTGAAGAGCGGGGCGCGACCTCTAATATGAACCAGTCCAACTGTAATATGACAAAGGTGTGCACAAGGTGTGTCGACCCGCCACCACAATTGTGGATTACCAGGGCAATGGGGTACTCAGAGCCGAGCCCATGGAAGTCTATGGGGTTTGTCACAGGTAGCTGTGGCTCGGTCTGTGGCCCGGGCGGTCTGGCGTATGTTGGGGATATATTTACAGGGGATAGGTTTATATACAGTTCGTGACGCCACCTGTAGTATTCTGGTAATTTGTACCAGCGCTGCTGTAGATCTCTGAGGGGATGGTGAGGCAGCTAGATGTCGGGTCCCCTACAGGTGGGACTGGTCCCTCAAAGTCTATGGGATTTGTGAAGTCGGGTGCAGATAAAGAACACAGTCTCACACGGTCAGCGTCTTTCCATACCTTTACTTGTAAGATGTTCAGGCAGGTCCCAGGGAGGCTGATCCAAGGAGAGTGTATCTTGAGACAGCAGCTGGACAAGTTAGGGGCCTCCTTTACTTCCAATACAACGAGTACAACCAGCCTGAAGCGTAGTTCCCTCAAAATCTCCAGCTAATCTATAGCTGTACCGCCCAGTCAGCTTTGTGTTAGGAGCCTTCCTGCGAAGAAGCTGAATTCTTATCTTGTCGTGCACTGACTCAAAGTCTTCACTTCCCCTGACCCCAGTTACGTACTGACTATAAGGGGCTTGTTTGCCGCGACCTAAGGTCCGGTAAATTCCTGGTTTTCTTATCACTATGCTTGAAACAGTAGTGATCCTTCGGTCCCCAGTGACCGGTAGCAATGTGCAGGACTTCTTCAATCCGTAAGCACTATTCCAATAAACCACTGTGCCTTTCGCCTTGTCCACGCTGGTAACATAAGCACTCACACTAGCCAAGGGTCGAGTAGTCACTTCTTTCTTTTCCTTCACTTCAAAGTTAGTTACAGATGCTCAGTTATCAATAGGCAGGAGCACGTCTCTGAACCTTATACCGTCCTTTAGACAGGATGCTGAAGACTTTCTGCACTAAACTTCTTCTTTCCTTCCAGTGTATGCTGATGAGGTACAGCTCTGACTAGGCTAAGGTGAATTAAAACACCTATACTAGACTCCACTTTCCGAACTGGTGATAGAGCAATCTGGACTGCTTCCTCCCTCCAGACGTCCTCTCACTCTCAAGTCAGGAACTAAACTCCAGACGTCTTCTCTGTCCGAAGACAGGAACTAGACTGACTAAATCACTCCAACACATACCACCTTGACCACTCCCTCAAGAGTAAACTCCACTACCCTAAGGGTGTGTCTAGTATATGTTGAGTGAATGAATATTTAGCATTAAACTGCTGTCTCGCCACACACTCTCCAGGGTACTGCGTGTGCCTAACACCAGGGCTACACATTCCCCCATGGTAAAAGACAGCACTCCCGGGCTGTAAAATACAAAAGAGACATTTTGTTTATGCAATAAACATTAAACAGTTAACATTGGTTCGTCCCATCCGGGAGGTGAGGATATCTTGAACGTTGCAAACATTATAGAAATACAAAAGTATTAAATAGCATTCAATAAATATACAATATACTTGTGAAGGACCCGCACCAAACCTTCAACGTGGGTCCTGGGTGGGCTGCAGGACATCCAATTGCAGACCTCACTCAGTGCCACACCACACGGGTTTTGTTTTCAGAGGTAGTTGTACTGGTTTATGTAAAACCAAGATAGGGCACCGAAGCGCAACTATTTACAAGTAAGTTCTGGGTTGGCATAGTCCTCAACCTCCAAGTCCAATGTAAAACCAAAGACATATTATATAATATCACATAATACTAAAGTGCAAAAACTTTTTCTGGTTACCGTTTACCCAGCCGGGCATTCTACGGTTAGAAATATATATGCATTATATATATACTCTTCAACTGGTGCTAAATTCTATAAAACATTTTCAAACTTTTTTACTTATGGTAGATCCTATAGGGATCTCACCAATTCTCCTTTTCTATCTATTCATTTTCAAATAATACACTTTCCAATACATTTTCCACCCCGGGGGCTGGAACAATGCAATGGGCCCTAGATCCCAGGACTAGCAAATCATGCGCTGCGATTAGGGTCTGAGTCGCCACAGTTCTTGTGCGAACCTCTAGGGGCGCAACGGGTACATTCTCTTCACGTGACACCGATTGCGTTTCAATCACAGTTAAGGATATGGACCGTGTCATAGATTGCGATTTAGACTGGGTCGCTTGTTGCGATGAAGATATAACTTTCTTTTGCGATGAACTCTGGGTCGCTAGTTGCGATGAATTTGCAGGGGGCGATGCTGGGGCACGGCCAGTTACTGCTTGATCTAGAGACGGGGACGCTGCGGTCATAGTGACGGTACCTGCGTCTGGGACGGGGTCACGGACGATGGTGACGTTAAGGGCATACCATCCCTTCATTCCCCAGTGCCGCGTATATGTGACGATGTCTCCATTTGCTAAGTCCCTCCCGGGGTGGCCTTGCGGTAGGTGAGATTCTACGTCACGCCTGCTGACAAAGACCCCTGGGTAGAGGCCCGGTTCACGGATAAAGCCCCAGCCCTTCCGGAGCTGGAACTCAGTCACACACCCCTGCCGCCGCGGTTCCCTCAGGGTACCTTTATCTCTCCGGACACTCTCTTTGTCCGCGATCAGCTCTGCATATTGTTGCTGACGGTTCCGCTGAGCTTCCCGCTCTTCCTCCTGCTGGCGTTTCTTCTTCTCCTCACGACTCTGCCATTCCTGTTCCCACTGGGCGGTATAGGCGACGTCATCCAGGCGCGCCATTTCGTCCCAGTCCACATCTGGTAGTGACGGACAGGACCCCTCCGGTGTCCCTGCCGGGGACCGATCATCTGCTGCGGCCTCTTGGCCGGGCGGGCGTTCCGGGATTGGCTGTACCTCCTCAACCTCCTTCGCTTCCACCGCTTCACCGGTGGGATCGGGATCGGTACTTTCGGGGGCAGCCTCCGGTTGCTCCTTCGCCTTGGGCAGCAGACTCTTCGGTATCTGGAATCGTGGGGGGTCGTTGAGGGGAGAGATCACCGTGTCCCACAGCCTCCGCTGTTCCAGGGTACGCCGGCGTCTCTCGATCTCTTCAAAGCCAGGTTGGTACTGGACCATCTTCTTCAGGCGTGCATTTTCTTCTCTTGTCTCTAGCAACGCCTGTTGCAGGTGCAGGACCACGGATAACTCCGATGCTGGTGGCAGCTTGGCTGGGGCAGGGGGCCTGCCTTCCTCCGCTTCCCTGCTCGGCTGCACACGTCCTGCCTCCATGATGTTCCAGAAGATTTTCTCTTCTTTCTGCGGAGACATCCGGTCTCTTCCGTGGAGGTGGGATTTGCGTCTCCTCCTCCTCGCAGGGAAGGTGAAGAGGAGGCGGACCTCCTTTGCTGTAGGGCAGGATCGCATATTGTAATAGCACTTTGAGAAGGCCGGCATTTTCTTCGCGCCACAGGGGGTAGACGCCCACGAAGGTACGCCCACCTTCTTCTCCAGCGCCTGAGGGCGCGAATATGGCGACAAAAATGGCGATTTTGGCGCCAAAACTGCAAACAGTCCTTTTTCACCAAAACAATTCCTTAGGCACACAGGGCTCGCAATTCTGCGAGTTTCGCATCCTGTTCGTGACGCCAAGTTTGTGTCGACCCGCCACCACAATTGTGGATTACCAGGGCAATGGGGTACTCAGAGCCGAGCCCATGGAAGTCTATGGGGTTTGTCACAGGTAGCTGTGGCTCGGTCTGTGGCCCGGGCGGTCTGGCGTATGTTGGGGATATATTTACAGGGGATAGGTTTATATACAGTTCGTGACGCCACCTGTAGTATTCTGGTAATTTGTACCAGCGCTGCTGTAGATCTCTGAGGGATGGTGAGGCAGCTAGATGTCGGGTCCCCTACAGGTGGGACTGGTCCCTCAAAGTCTATGGGATTTGTGAAGTCGGGTGCAGATAAAGAACACAGTCTCACACGGTCAGCGTCTTTCCATACCTTTACTTGTAAGATGTTCAGGCAGGTCCCAGGGAGGCTGATCCAAGGAGAGTGTATCTTGAGACAGCAGCTGGACAAGTTAGGGGCCTCCTTTACTTCCAATACAACGAGTACAACCAGCCTGAAGCGTAGTTCCCTCAAAATCTCCAGCTAATCTATAGCTGTACCGCCCAGTCAGCTTTGTGTTAGGAGCCTTCCTGCGAAGAAGCTGAATTCTTATCTTGTCGTGCACTGACTCAAAGTCTTCACTTCCCCTGACCCCAGTTACGTACTGACTATAAGGGGCTTGTTTGCCGCGACCTAAGGTCCGGTAAATTCCTGGTTTTCTTATCACTATGCTTGAAACAGTAGTGATCCTTCGGTCCCCAGTGACCGGTAGCAATGTGCAGGACTTCTTCAATCCGTAAGCACTATTCCAATAAACCACTGTGCCTTTTGCCTTGTCCACGCTGGTAACATAAGCACTCACACTAGCCAAGGGTCGAGTAGTCACTTCTTTCTTTTCCTTCACTTCAAAGTTAGTTACAGATGCTCAGTTATCAATAGGCAGGAGCACGTCTCTGAACCTTATACCGTCCTTTAGACAGGATGCTGAAGACTTTCTGCACTAAACTTCTTCTTTCCTTCCAGTGTATGCTGATGAGGTACAGCTCTGACTAGGCTAAGGTGAATTAAAACACCTATACTAGACTCCACTTTCCGAACTGGTGATAGAGCAATCTGGACTGCTTCCTCCCTCCAGACGTCCTCTCACTCTCAAGTCAGGAACTAAACTCCAGATGTCTTCTCTGTCCGAAGACAGGAACTAGACTGACTAAATCACTCCAACACATACCACCTTGACCACTCCCTCAAGAGTAAACTCCACTACCCTAAGGGTGTGTCTAGTATATGTTGAGTGAATGAATATTTAGCATTAAACTGCTGTCTCGCCACACACTCTCCAGGGTACTGCGTGTGCCTAACACCAGGGCTACACAAAGGCACTAAACGTGGGAGTCCAGCAGTAAGGTCAGAGTAAGACAGCCGTATAACTCATGCGAGAATCGCATCGCACTGAACGGACTGGCCTGGCACCTCTCCTGACTTGGGCAACACAGTGTGATGGATTACTATGCAACTGTCAAGCTCAGGTCAGGAGAGCCAACAGCCAGTACGAGTTTTACTATGCAATTCTCGCACGAGAAATCCGGCAGTCTGTCTCTGCCCTCAATATGACAGTAAGCACACTGTACTTAATGATGAAGTCCAGCAGTAAATATGAGAGTGCATGTACACGGCACTTAACGAGGAAGTCCAGCAATAATATGAGTGTGCATGCATACGGCACTTAAGCGTCGAAGTCCAGTAATAGACAGGAGTGGCATTAACAGGAGAAGGTCACTATATGTACCTTTTGAGCAGAAAGTCACACACAAGTCCAGCACAGCAGCCCACACAAACACCCACCTAGAGGAGATGGTGATGTCAGGATTCCTTACAGGCCACAGCAGTTCTAGAGGCGAATAGCTCCACACTAGAAGTCCAGACAGTAGTTAAGCACAGACAGCATCAGGGAGATGCACAGAGGACTGTAGGCAGCATAACGTGGAGAGGCAGAGCACCGAGTAACGAGCAGCAGCAGAGTCCAACAGTAGACAAGCAGGAGCTCAAGAGCCACAGCAAAAAAATAATAATAATAATCAGGACAGACAAGAAGTTCCATGACAAGGCGAGACACAAGACACCATCTTGGATAAGGGCAAACAGGCACAAAGGAAAATCCGGAATCCTTACACCAGTTCATGCCACGTGTCCAGCTTGGATACCCAATAATTATAAGGCACAGAAGAATCACAGAAGACGGTACGGTCAGCAAGGTACTCCCTCAGCATCTTCCCAAACTGTGCACTCCTTGTGAGAGTACCTCGTGCCTCAGGGCCTGTGCGATGGGAGGGTCTGAGAAAACTCTCCCAGAACTTTTACATTGTTCACCTGCCTCTGCTAGATTGGAGTTGTGTCTCTCTCGCCTGTACTCCTTTGTTGTCCAACGAACTGTGACCTCTGCCTCCAGCGTTTTCAGATGGGAATTTTTTTAATAATTCCGCAACAAGGGCCTTCTGGTACTGCCCCATTTTAGTAAACCTGTCCACCTCGGCAATAAGAGATAGAAAGTTCTCCTTGTAGCGTGGGTCTAGAAGTGTCACCAACCAGTAATGACTGTCACCCAAAATTTTGAGAACGCGAGGGCAGCATAATATAAACTCAGCCATGCGTGCCAGACTGCTAACAGGCAAGACTTCCGTGTCCTCACCAAGAGGACGACTGACCATGCTCTCCTCCTCCCTGTCCTCAGGCCATCCATGCCATCCATGCTGAACAGACGATATGACAGTTGTGCAGGTAGTACTGTCTATAGCGCATGAAGCTAGCTCCTGTTCTTCCTCCTCCTCTTCACCAATCCACATTGGGATGAGATGAGCCTGGGCTGTGTATATTCACCCTGTATGGTTCCTTGCTCCATCTCATTGTGCTGCGCCTGCATTGCATCCTCTTTAATTGTGAGCAGAGAGCGTTTCTGAACACAGAGAAGTGGGATGGTAATGCTAATTATGGCGCCATCGCCACTCTCCATCTTGGTGGAGTCCTCAAAGTTTTGGGGGATGGTACATACCGGTATGTCTGACATCCATGTCCACTCCTGAGGTCTTATGTGTGGAGTCTGAACTGAATGCCGACGGCCTTGTGTCACGCGGTCTTATGATATGTGTACGATGTCAGTAAACTATTCTTAAAAGAACAACACTCTATACAACATATAGATTAGCAACATCAGCATGTAAATATAGAATAGATTTACCTGACACGATATCCGTTGAACTCAGGGTTAATCTTGAGGACTTGATACACTGTCACAGGAAAGAGGAGGACCGGGGGTCTAACCTGACCCTAAACTGGGGTCCTAACTAATCCCTCACCTTGGAGGTACTGATAATGGTTCAGAGGTCCAAGTCTCCAGCCTAACCCTGTCTCCTATCAGTCCCTGAACCCTGTAATCAGTCCTAAGAAGGATACTGATTACCACCAAAGGGATATGGGCTGATCTCTGCTAAATACACAGATTAGACATATAAGACAGACTGGAGAAAACACAGACTTGCATACACACTCAAACACAGAAGGAACATAAATGATCTGGGATATTAAACTCTAAGCAAGGTGAGCTTAAAACAACTAAGGAGCTCTTTAACTTAAGTCTATACAGATACAATCCTATCTGTGGTCTGCATGAAGAATTTCACTGGCAACTCCCAACACAGACAACCAGAGATTTAAAAGAAACCAATCAACAAATAATTAATTGCAGCCGGGAGAAACTGCACCCAGTCCCAGAACTGAGCACAGACAGAATTAACTCCCTAACTGCCAAACACAAAGAAACAGCAACTCAGCTGTGAGAAGTCAGAATGTGCAACCGCGACGATCTTCATGGCGATGCACACATGACAGTACCCCCCCCTTCTACGAGGGGCCTCCGGACCCTCAGGGCCAGGTTTGCCCGGGTGAGTTCTGTGGAAGGTCCACACCAAACGATCTGCGTTAATGTCAGACGCAGGAACCCACGTCCTCTCCTCTGGACCATACCCCTTCCAATGCACCAAGTACTGAAGGGACCGGCGATTCAGACGTGAGTCAATGATCTTTGACACTTGAAACTCCAAGTTACCATTGACCACCACTGGAGGAGGAGGTAGAGGTGATGGTATGACTGGTGCCACGTACCTCTTAAGTAATGACTTGTGGAACACATTGTGGATTTTAAACGTAGGAGGGAGGTCCAGACGAAATGCCACAGGATTAATTATGGAACTGATCCTGTACGGCCCGATGAATCTGGGGCCCAGCTTCCAGGAGGGAACTTTAAGTTTTATATTCCTGGTAGACAACCATACCAGATCGTTCACATTAAGATCTGGACCAGAAACTCTCCTCCTATCAGCCATACGTTTATAACGGTTCCCCATAGCACTCAGATTATTCAATACACCTCTCCACACTGAATCAAGTGATGACGAGAAACGCTCCTCCTCAGGAACCCCAGAAGGGCCCCCCCCATTGAATGTACAAAACTGGGGATGAAAACCAGATGCCCCAAAAAACGGGGACTTACCAGTGGACTCACTCCGCCTGTTGTTAAGAGCGAACTCTGCCAGAGGCAAGAAAGAAGACCAGTCCTCCTGGTTCTCTGAGACAAAACACCGAAGATAAGTCTCTAGGCTTTGATTCAGACGCTCTGTCTGACCATTGGTCTGCGGATGAAAAGCCGAGGAAAATGACAATTGCATCCCCCGACGTAAACAAAATGCCCTCCAAAACTTGGACACAAACTGAGACCCCCTATCTGACACCACATCAGAAGGCAACCCATGAAGTCTCACAATCTCCCCAATGAACACCTGCGCCAGAGTTTTAGCATTAGGGAGGGCAGGAAGAGCAATGAAATGTGCCATCTTACTGAACCTGTCAACAACCACCGGTATGACAGTCTTCCCTGACGACTGAGGAAGGTCCGTGATGAAGTCCATAGACAAATGAGTCCATGGACGCTCCGGAAGTTTCAAGGGTAAGAGGGTCCCAGACGGACGGGTATGAGGGGTCTTAAAGCGAGCACAAACCCCACAGGACGCGACAAAAGTTAAAACATCTTTATTAACGTTAGGCCACCAAAACCGGCGAGAAAGGAGATCTAAAGTAGCCTTACTCCCTGGATGTCCTGCTAAAGCAGAATTATGATGTGCCTCAATAACCTTTTGTCTCAACTGATTTGGGACAAACAGTCTCCCTGGAGGTCCTGCAGGGGCGTCCCCCTGAGCCTCTAACACCTCCTCCTCAAGCTCAGAACATACAGCCGACACTACCACCCCCTCCTGAAGGATAGGAATCGGGTCATCCATTTTCCCGGCCCCTGGGAAACTGCGAGACAAGGCATCCGCCTTAACATTCTTAGATCCAGGGCGATAAGTGACAACAAAATTAAACCTGGTAAAAAACAACGACCATCGAGCTTGTCTGGAATTCAGACGCTTAGCAGATTCCAAATACAGCAGGTTCTTGTGATCAGTAATGACGGTGACCGGGTGGACTGCCCCCTCCAAAAAGTGACGCCATTCTTCAAAAGCCAACTTAATGGCCAAAAGTTCCCTATTGCCGATATCATAATTCCTTTCGGCGGACGACAATTTTTTAGAAAAGAAAGCGCACGGATGCCATTTACCAGGGGACGGACCCTGGGACAATATTGCACCCACCCCTACGTCAGACGCGTCCACCTCCACAACGAACGGCTGTGATGCATCTGGTTGGATGAGAACGGGTGCCGAAGCAAAACATTTTTTCAAAGAGGAAAAAGCTTGGCAAGCTTTGTCCGACCATTTAGAAAAATCCGTCCCTTTTCTTGTCATGTCAGTGAGAGGTTTGACAACAGATGAGAAATTACAAATAAATTTCCGGTAGTAGTTAGCAAACCCCAGAAAACGCTGCAGAGCCTTAAGATCCTCTGGCTGATCCCATTCAAGCACTGCTCTCACCTTTTCAGGGTCCATACAGAAACCGGAGGCTGACACCAAGAAACCCAAAAACTGAAGTCCCTGTACGGCGAATACACACTTTTCCAGTTTGGCGTATAGTTTATTGTCTCGTAAGATCTGCAACACCTGTCTCACATGCTCCTGGTGAGACACAAGATCTGGTGAGTAAATTAAAATGTCATCCAAATATACGACCACAAACAGCCCCACCAGATGACGAAAAATGTCATTAACAAAATGTTGGAATACTGCTGGTGCAGTAGTCAGACCAAAAGGCATGACAAGGTTCTCATAATGTCCCTCCGGCGTGTTAAACGCCGTTTTCCACTCATCCCCCTCTTTTATCCTAATCAGATTATACGCCCCCCTGAGATCCAATTTAGAGAACCATTTGGCGCCAACAATTTGATTGAAGAGATCAGGAATCAGAGGGAGTGGATACGGATCTTGAACAGTAATCCGATTAAGTTCGCGGAAATCCAAGCAAGGGCGTAGGCCTCCATCTTTTTTCTTCACAAAGAAGAACCCCGCGGCCACTGGGGAAGATGAAGGTCTAATATGCCCTTTGGCCAGACTTTCCGAAATATAATCTTTCATAGCCTGCCTCTCAGGACCAGAAAGGTTATATAACCTAGCTTTAGGTAACTTAGCATCAGGAAGTAAATTAATAGAGCAGTCATACACGCGATGAGGAGGCAACTCCTGACACCCCTCCTCAGAGAACACATCCCCAAAGTCCTCCAAAAAAGGAGGCAAAGTACTAGGCACGACCGCACTGATGACTGTGTTCATGCAGTTACTTTTGCAAAACTCCCCCCATTGGCTTATATCTCTGGACTGCCAATTAATCACAGGGTTATGTTTAACCAACCAAGGAAGTCCCAACACAATAGGAGTAGGTAGACCCTCCAACACATAACAAGATAATAGTTCCCTATGTATTGCCCCTACCCGAAGGTCAATGTTATGAACCTCATGAACAAAGCTACCTTGGCCGAGAGGCCTGGCGTCAATGGAGAATATAGGGATCGGTTTGACCAATACACTCAGATGCATACCTTGAGCCTGAGCAAACTGAGCGTCAACCAGATTAGCCCCGGACCCACTATCAAGAAGAACAGAAAATCTCTCCACTCTCGTACCAACCACCACCTCCACTGGTACAAGGAACTGAGAAGAACTAGCGGACGAAATACATACTCCCAGGTTGTCGTCCACCACACAACCTGGGATTAACAGTTTTTCCGGCGACTTTTTGCTCAACAAGGCACGGGATGGACATCCCCCAACAAAATGTCCCTCTTTCCTGCAGAAGAAACACCTTCTAGTCCTGCGGCGTACCGCCAATCCCCTCCTACGAAATGATGTCCCTCCCAACTGCATAGGCTCCTCCGAACAGACAAGGGGAACCTCAACATAAGGGACTTTAGTAGTAGGTGGAGTAACAACAGGGGGCGGAGTTACCTCGCACCTCTCCCGGAGCCGTCTATCAGTACGGATAGCTAGGGCCATAGCAGCCTCCAGTGATGGAGGAGAATCATACTGAGCCAAAACGTCCTTTAATTTGTCAGAAAGCCCATGACAAAACTGGCTTCTAAGAGCTGGGTCATTCCACTGAGTATCTGTGGCCCATCTACGGAACTCAGAAGCAAATTCCTCCGCCGGACGATCTCCCTGCTGTATCTTACGTAATTTTGTCTCAGCAAGAGAGACCCGATCTGGGTCATCATATACCAAACCCAGGGCAGTAAAAAATCGATCTACTGACTGTAGAGCCGGGGATCCCGGAGGAAGGGAGAAGGCCCAGGATTGAGGGTCCCCTTGTAGGAGCGAGATAACAATTCCCACTCTCTGCTCTTCACTCCCTGATGAT
This sequence comes from Oophaga sylvatica, assembly GCA_033576555.1. Lineage (NCBI taxonomy): Eukaryota > Metazoa > Chordata > Amphibia > Anura > Dendrobatidae > Oophaga > Oophaga sylvatica. Next base: position 684,615,477 of record JARQOD010000001.1, read on the forward strand.
CGAGGCCGAAGCCGAAAATACAATTTACATGCTTCCCTGAAGGTAAAAAATTTGTCTCGCCCACCAGTGAACCTGTCCGGGAGAGCTACTTTAGGTTCAAATCTGGTTTGCTCCGAGGGAGACAAAACTTTGGACTTAATGTCCGTCAGCTCCATGGATAATCCCTGCAACTGCAGAGCCAGCTGGGCTACTGGATCCATGGCAACTGGGAATAATTTTATAGGCCAGTGAAAATGTCACGCGGTCTTATGATATGTGTACGATGTCAGTAAACTATTCTTAAAAGAACAACACTCTATACAACATATAGATTAGCAACATCAGCATGTAAATATAGAATAGATTTACCTGACACGATATCCGTTGAACTCAGGGTTAATCTTGAGGACTTGATACACTGTCACAGGAAAGAGGAGGACCGGGGGTCTAACCTGACCCTAAACTGGGGTCCTAACTAATCCCTCACCTTGGAGGTACTGATAATGGTTCAGAGGTCCAAGTCTCCAGCCTAACCCTGTCTCCTATCAGTCCCTGAACCCTGTAATCAGTCCTAAGAAGGATACTGATTACCACCAAAGGGATATGGGCTGATCTCTGCTAAATACACAGATTAGACATATAAGACAGACTGGAGAAAACACAGACTTGCATACACACTCAAACACAGAAGGAACATAAATGATCTGGGATATTAAACTCTAAGCAAGGTGAGCTTAAAACAACTAAGGAGCTCTTTAACTTAAGTCTATACAGATACAATCCTATCTGTGGTCTGCATGAAGAATTTCACTGGCAACTCCCAACACAGACAACCAGAGATTTAAAGGAAACCAATCAACAAATAATTAATTGCAGCCGGGAGAAACTGCACCCAGTCCCAGAACTGAGCACAGACAGAATTAACTCCCTAACTGCCAAACACAAAGAAACAGCAACTCAGCTGTGAGAAGTCAGAATGTGCAACCGCGACGATCTTCGTGGCGATGCACACATGACACCTTGTTGATGCTGGTAGTCCGCAACTGCCCTCTTCTGCTCACAAATCCTTCCCAACATCTGCAGTGTAGAGTTCCAACACGTGGGGACATCACACACCAGTCGGTGAGCTGGAAGCTGCAAACGCTGCTGAAGCACGGCAAGGGCAGCGGAAGTTGTAGCTGACTTTCTAAATTGGGCACACAGGCGGTATACTTTGACAAGCAGAAATGGAAGCTCCGGGTAGCTCTTAAGAAACTGCTGAACCACAAAGTTAAGCACATGGGCCATGCATGGTACATGTGTGAGCTCGCCTCGCCTCAGAGCCACCAACAGTTTTCCAGCCATTGTCACACACGACCATGCCTGGCTGTAGGTTCAGCGGTGTCAGCCACAGATCTGCCTGCTCATTCAGAGCTGTCCACAACTCTTCAGCATTGTGCAGTTTGTCACCCAAGCATATTAGCTTCAGCACAGCCTGTTGCCACTTGGCTGAGGTAGTGCTGCCGTGCTTCCAACTTGTGACTGATCACAACACAAGAAAATTGGAGCACAAGATCCATAATACACAAAGTCAATACTATCCAACAATATTCTTTAATATGATATTAAAATCAGACAAAACAATATAAATTATACAATTGCAAGAATAAGTATGAAACATTAGAGGTTCAAAGTGCGGAACCGGATAGCTATAAATGTATCACATACTGCATATAGAGTCCGCCCAGGGTAATAAAACAGTAACGTAATCATCAGTGATGTTAATAATCACATTGAAGCCAGCATAGTGCTATAAGTGTATGCCATTCTTCCCCCATTAGATGAATGTACCAGAACCCACCTCCATAAAAGTAAAGAGTAGCCACAGGCAGCGAATGCTGCCAATAATAGTACAGACACGGAGGTAGGGAAATAAGGGGGGAAAGACAAAAAATGACAAAGCTAGTTACCCATGTCTTTGTCCATGTGCAGATCCGTGCCCCTACGCACGTTTCGCTTTTGCTTCCTCGGGGGACTTGGTGTAAAGTGTGCCTCATATGGATGCTTTTATATCCACTGCTTCACACCATTTGTGGCACATGTGACCGGCGTCATAGGCGTCGCATCTGTCCATCCCCCCAGGCGTCGCGATGGCGGTGCGCTCCACAGGTGCACACCAATGACGTCAGTGGCGCGCATACGTCACCCAGGGACGCAGGGAAAGACGACAGAGTAGAGGCCAGCACCCGAGACATACGCACTGGTGAATAACATGTGGAGATCGCCATCTTCCTTAATGGAAGTCTCTCTACCAGCGCCTGGGACATGCGTGTAACGAATGGAAGCGGAGGCAGAGGTGGTGAAGTTCACATTCGTTTTTATTTTTAAATGTGGAACCTCTAGACCACGGTCCGGGGGCTCCGAAGGGGGCGTAACTAGTGAGCCCCGGGTACCCGTAGTAAGGCCCCTCGAACAGGACCAGAATGGAATACCCGGAGGACACAGGTGCTACCTCCAGTTAGACCCCAGACACGTGGCAGCTGTCCCAGAGGGACCAAAAGGTTAACAGGTGTTTACAGAGTCCGTGGAGGGTTCTTGACAGAGAAGGGTAAGGTCCTGGTCCAGAATAGATGGTATCAGGCTGGCTACAGTGACCTTGTCACGGTCCACGGGTACGGATGGCTGATGGCGGAACGGGATGACACTTGCGCCAGTAATAGCCGAGATTGTCCAGGTTAGCCAGATACGGGTTAGCAATGATCTGAGGAGACAAACAGTATCAGCGAAGCACAGAGACTGCAAACGCAGCGCATACAGATCAGGAACAGAACCGCATGTAGCAATGATAGAACGCGTTGCTCCGGCACTCCCCTAATGGTGGAGTGACCAGATATAGTACTGAGTGTGCAGCCATTGGTTAATTAGCTATTTCAAAAAATGCATGCTGCCCCTTTAAGAGAGGCGGTGGGCGCGGCCTCGCGTCCTAAGCCGTCTATCAGGAAGCCTGCCAGCAGCGTGCCAGGAAGTGGAGGAGGACACAGGACACCGTGGAGCAGATGGGACATGAGACCCCAGCCCACGCACAGACTGCTGCAGAAGAACAGGTGAGTGAGCCGAACAGAGTGCAGAGCCAGCGCTGGGACCGGGTGTAACAGTATCCCCCTCTTTACTCCCCCTCTTTTTCAAGCCTGCGTGAAATCTTTTAAGAAGAAGAGGAGCCTGGATGTTCTCCTCAGGCTCCCAAGACCTCTCCTCAGGACCAAAACCCCTCCAGTCCACCAGGTAATAGATCCTACCTCTTACTCTCTTAGAGGCCAAGATATGTTTTACCTCAAAAACATCATTCTCAGAGACCGGATCGGGAGTGGTACCCGGGTCCTTAAAGAAGGAACTCAACACTACTGGTTTGAGGAGAGAAACATGAAAGGAGTTAGGTACACGTAGAGAATTAGGCAATTTCAGCTTGTAAGAGACCGGGTCTCAAGACTTCAAAGGGACCAATGAAACGAGGACCTAATTTGTACGATGGTAACTTCAGACGGATGTACTTGGAGGAGAGCCATACCTTGTCTCCTGGACGAAAGATGGGAGCCTCCAAACGTCTTTTGTCCGCATGCGTCTTCATACGTTGGGAAGCTTTCTCCAAAGCCGACCTGGTCTCACTCCAAATGTCCGAGAAATTTTTAGACAAGATATCGACTGCCGGAACATCAGATACTCCCGAAACAGGAAGAGGAATTCCAGGTTGCAGTCCAAACACAATCTGAAAGGGAGACTTTGCAGAAGATTCACTTACTTGATTGTTGTAGGAGAATTCCGCCCAGGGCAGTAATTCTACCCAGTCATTATGATGAGCGTTGACGAAGTGACGCAGGTATCCAGCCAGGATTTGATTGATCCTCTCCACTTGCCCATTAGACTGGGGATGATATGCAGAAGAAAAGTCTAGTTCAATTTTTACCATTTTACAGAGTCCTCTCCAGAACTTAGAAGTGAACTGGACGCCCCTGTCGGACACGATGTGGAGAGGAAATCCATGTAGACGGAAGATGTGCTGAATGAAGTGAGCGGCCAGTTCTGGAGCAGACGGGAGACCAGATAGCGGAACGAAGTGAGCCATTTTAGAGAAGCGGTCCACCACAACCCATACCACTGAGCAGCCAGAAGAAATGGGAAGATCCGTGATGAAATCCATCGCAATGTGCTGCCAGGGAGCGGACGGAATCGGAAGAGGTAGAAGTCTGCCAGCTGGTAGATGTTTAAAAGTTTTGTTACGGGCACATGAAGGACAGGCTGAAACGAACTCCTGGATATCCTTGCCCATGGTAGGCCACCAGTAATAACGGGAGATGAGTTGCTGCGTCTTTTTCTGACCAGCATGGCCAGCCAACCTAGAGGAATGACCCCAGCGCAGAACACGGGTACGATCAGAAGCAGACACAAAAGTCTTCCCAGGAGGAAGCCGGGCCAGATCAGTGGAGGCAACAGAGACTAACTTAGAAGGTTCAATAATGTGCTGAGGTTCTTCCTCCAGTTCAGGGGGCAAGAAGGCTCTAGAGAGTGCGTCTGCCTTGATGTTTTTGTCAGCTGGACGAAAATGAAGTACAAAATTGAAACGGGCAAAAAATAATGCCCAACGGGCCTGACGGGGATTCAGTCTTAAAGCAGTTTGGAGATAGGCAAGGTTTTTATGGTCGGTGAATATGATTACCTGGTGATGAGCTCCTTCAAGAAGATGTCTCCATTCTTGCAGAGCCAATTTGATGGCCAACAGTTCGCGATCACCGACAGAGTAGTTCCTCTCTGCAGGAGAAAAAACCTTGGAGAAAAAACCACACGAGACCATCCGCCCGGTAGACGACTTCTGGGTCAGAACTGCACCTGCACCTATGGAAGAAGCGTCAACCTCAAGAAAAAATTGCTCACTTGAATTAGGACGATGGAGAACGGGTGCGGAAGCAAAAGCTTTTTTTAGAGAAACAAAGGCCTCTTCTGCCTCGGAGGACCATTCCTTAGAGTTTACGCCAGGAATGTGCCAGGAAGTGGAGGAGGACACAGGACGCCGTGGAGCAGATGGGACATGAGACCCCAGCCCACGCACAGACTGCTGCAGAGGAACAGGTGAGTGAGCCGAACAGAGTGCAGAGCCAGCGCTGGGACCGGGTGTAACAATGCGCACTGGTATGCAATATATGGGGATCGCCATCCTAATCGAGGGAAGTTTCTCCTCTTATGTCCACCGATACCCACATAAACGGCAAAGTTAATCCATAAAGAAAGGCACCCTATCAGTAATAGATATATCATTAATGGAGTACTATCTAATACACCAAAAAAAGCCTTATATATACATTTTACACATATAGCCAGAAGTATCCTAAAACATTTTTTCAATAATAACCATACAAAAATGACAATATAAATATAGCACCATATGATGCACTGATAAGAACCCCATATATACATTCTAAATCTACCACCACATGACACATTAGTAAGGGCCTCCTATATAGACAGTACAAAAGGTGGTAACAAATGCCACTCCAAAACGCATAAAAATCACTGGTACAGAATGTCCACTATTGTTCCCAAGCTGGTATTTCAAGAGAGGCTGTAGGTCCATGCTGTACAGGTGGCACATCCCAAGCATCCATAATCAGCAGTTAGTTCAATTCTGTACTATGCAAAGATCAAAAAAGACACAGAAAAAATAATTAAAAACAAATACATTTAAAAGGTGAACATTAGTACAGAGACGAAAAAGGCATGTGGGGGGCAATCCTGATTGACCTAGAGCCCGCAATCCTTGGCGTCGGGAGGATGTGTTCCATCCCAAGGTCCGACTGGGTCCCAACTACCACTATGTTAACCTAGTGTGCTGTCACCGAGATCTACTGTCCCTGCCCACAAGCACTTGTCCAGGTGTCCGTGGTTAGGTGTCACGGGTGTGTCGCCACGAAGATCGTCACGATTACACAGCCTGACTTCTCGCAGCTGAGTTTTTGGTGCTTTGTATTTTTCGGCAGTGAGGGAGTTAATTCTCTCTCTCTGTGCTAGATGAGGCCCAGCCTCGCCCAGCTGCAGTCAATGCTGCAGAAGTGGGACTCCTTCAAATACCTGCCAGTCTGTTAGGGAAGTTGTCGGTGAAGGCATTCATTGCAGACAAACAGAGCGGCTTGTGGTATTTTGGAGTTTGGAGTGAAGTGTACTTTGTGTGTTTTTTTCCCTTCCTCGCTTTATTATTTATCTCCTTACCCGTTGGTGTTCCCTCTGTTGTTGTGGTGCGAGTTTTTGTATGCAAGGTGTTTTTTTTGGTTTTCCCCTTGTACTGTCTCGTTCGTCTTGTACTGTGTGTTGGCTTATATTATCCTGTCCCCTGTTGTTGTGATCGGGGTCCTTCTCAGGACTAGATTACTGAGGTTCAGGGATCCTCAGGAGATAGGGGTTACGCTGGCGGCCTGGACCTCTGTACCTTTAACAGTACCTCCAGGTAGAGGGATTAGTTAGGGCCCCAGCTTAGGGTCAGCTTAGGCCCCTGACCTCCTGTACGCAGAGACTGCGTGACATTAGGTGGACTTTCCCAGTAACTACATTGTTGAGGGCATGGCTAATGTTGTGGGACACGTGCTTGTGTAATTCCGGTACGGAGAAATAGTGGCGGCTGGGGACCGAGTACCGAGGGATTGCCGCCGTCATCAGGTGCAGGGCAGGAGGCATCTTCACATGTACCATGGACAGGGGATTGGCTTGCATGCCCAACAGCTGAAGAAACAGTGGTGTCACCCACAGAAACTGTTCCTGGGGTTCGGCACACAAAGTCAGATGCTTTGCTGCCATGTGCCTGATCATGCTGGTGGTGGTCAGGCTGGTAGTTTTGCTATCCTTGCTGATGCTGGCCTGGCAGGTGGTGCAAATGGCCCTTTTGAGATTATTGGCAGAGTCTTTAAAAAACAACCAGACTCGGGAAGACCTAAAAGTTGTACTGGCAACTTCCGTTGTGTTGGTGTTACGGGGAATGGTTGCCTGCCTTCTGTCTGCAGCCACCACACTGCTTCTTCCTGCCTGCTGGGGTGCTACGCATCTCTCCCCTTGTGTGCTACTGTCCTCGCTCTGCATGTCCTCCTGCCAGGTTGGGTCAGTTACTATATCATCCACCACCTCCTTTTCCACTTCCGAACCCTGGTCCTCCTCCTGACTTTCTGACAATTGTGTCTCATCATTGTCCACCTCTTGTGACACTTTGCCACCATCACCTTCATGTGACCGTGGCTGCTCAAATATTTTGGCATCGCTACATGCGATCACCTCTTGCCCCTCTTCAAGTGGACCGGGCGAGAGGCTCGAGTCTATAAATGGAAAAAGTGAACAGCTCTTCGGAGTGTCCAAGTGTGGTATCAGTTGTCTCTGGGCACTCGGCATGGTGGGAGGAAGGAAGATCAGGGTGAGGAATATGCGGTCCAGACTCATGGCTACTGAGACTTGACCGTGTAGAAGACAGGGTGGTGGTGGTGGCAAAGTGACTGGAAGCATTATCCGCTATCCAACCACCAACCTTTTTACACTGCTCTGGGTTCAATAGCGGTGTGCTGCTGCGGTCCCCTGGTAATTGCGACAGGAAGGTCGGGCAAGAAGATGTGGGTGTTTGTTGTGGGTTCAATAGTGGTGTGCTGCAGTGGTCCCTTGGTAATTGGGACAGGAAGGTCGGACGAGAAGATGTGGGTGTTTATTGTGGCACAATTTCAGCTTGCCCACGGCCTCGGCCTCTGCATGTACCATCACCATCACTACAAAAGGCTAAATTTGGAGTGAACTTATATGTGATCCGTGTGATGGACAATCAACAGTTTTAAATAGCTGGCCTGCAGGTAACTATTTTTAACAGCAAACTGGTGACTGTCAACTTCGCTAACACACTGCAACAAAATTTAAATGGAGGCCAGAGATGGCAGAATTTAGAGCGCACTTATATGTGATCCGGGGGACGGACAAACCAGTTTTAAATAGATGGATTTTTAGCGCTGTAATATGGAAAGGATCTGGATGTATTCTGCAGTGCCAACAAGAAAATAATGCAGAAAACGGTGTTATCTGGATTACTTTTTAAGCAAACAATCAGGATTAAGATCCCAAAAAAAATATTCCTGGCCCCTGAAACCTGGGGCTATGTCTAGAAATATCTGTAATAGCAGCAGCAGCAGACAGAATTGGAATGGACCCTCCTGCTATATGCACTGCCTGTCTGATTAGCACTGTTATCTATGCAGCTGGATTAGTACTCAGAAGATTTGTTAGTTGAGATGGATATGTGTATAATGTATTGTGGTATACCTACATTAACTAAGAAACAAGCAAATCTCTCCCTAGCTCAGCAGCACCTCCCCTACATTACCTGATTCCAGATTAGACTGTGACGAGCATGGCGGTGCCAGGTCTGATATAGACCTGATGACGCTGTGCTGCCAGCCAATCACTGTAATGCCACAACCAACGTGGCTGCGACATTACAGTGTGTGGCAAACAATCCCTGCCTGTTCATTGGCTCTCTAAAGAGCGTCAAACATGCAGGGAGGGGACCTGAGCTCCTGCCGAGCAACCCCGGAAATACTCGGAGAGTACCGAGTAATGGCGAGCATACTCACTCATCACTAGTCAATAAAGTTAACAAAAAAACAACAAAACCATGTGACATGCTGTGATCGGTGTTGTGTGACACAGCCTCAATCACAGCCATCACAATGGGTGGAGTGATTGCGACGTCACCTAACCTGATTTACCCATTTGGCGCTGATTGGCTGAACAATAGTTTCTGGCCAGTCAGCGCTAAAAGGGTTAAGCTAAAATAGCGATCACCGCTCTGCACGCCATCTTTATCTCAGATTTAGCATGCAGAGCGGTTGTATAGCCCCTCTGTGTTACCTGAGTAAAAAATTCATTGGTGACCAGTGCGATCCCCCCTGCGATCTCCTGCCTGCTGTGTTGCATCCTTCTCTGCTGAGATCCTACTGCAATCTATGCTGTGCTGTGTGCTGGCTTCTATGTGACTCATCAGTGATCATGGCAGCAGCAACTCCCTCTTTCCTGTCCCAGTCCCCCATCGATGTTCCAGTACCTCCCCTCCCTCTCCCCTCGCCTTCCAATTGAATTTTTAGAGCTTTTTTGCGCTTTTTTGTGCGTGGTGTCCTGCGCAGAGCATTAGTGCTCTTCCTGTGTCCGCAGCGCTCTGATCAGTATCTCTGCTCATCAGAGGCTGCACCACGGGACTTTTTCTTTTTTCAGTTAGCGTAGCAAACGTCTCAGTGTAAGCGGCATCCCATTGTTTTTAGAAAAAAAATAGTAGTTAGTATAGCGTAGTTTTAGAGGTAGCATGTTAGTGTAACTGGCGTCACAGTGCTTGGTGATGACTGATCTAGTTTTAGAAAAAAAAATCGTACAGACTAGTTTTATATGTAGAAAGGTAGCATGTTAGTGTAGACGGCATCAGTGTTTGGTGACTACTGATCTTGTTTTAGCAAAAATAAAAAATCATACAGCGTAGCTTTATAGGTAGCATGTTAGTGTAGCCGGCGTCAGTGTTTGGTGACGACCAATCTTGTTTTAGAGAAAATAAAATTGTACAGTGTAGTTTTAGAGGTAGTGTATTAGTGTAGCCGGCGTCACAGTGTTTGGTGGATGCTGACCTTGTTTTGGAGAAAAAATAAAATCATACAGAGTAGTTTTAGCGGTAACACCTTTTTTTTTTTATTTGCATAAAGAAAAAAACTGCTATCGCTGGGTAATTTCTAGTGCATTAGGGGAGCGTACGTCACATTGTTGATGACGTCCGTTTTTCTTTTGTACAAAAAGATTTATTTCCGTCAGGTAAATTTATAGGAGGGCTTTAGTGTAGTGAACGTCTGTAATTTTTTTTATACAAACTTATTTTTTACATCTGATTTTTCTTTTCATTTTTTTCTTCTGTTTCTTCTACATTTTTTTCTCTCTCTGTTTCTTTTATAATAAATAGTATCCTATACACAAGCCCCACACATTACACGTGTAAAAGCACTATTTACACACACAACCCCGGGGCTTGGAAAAATAAAATAAAAATGGCCCATTCATCAAGACGCTATTCACCAGAGGAGGCATACGCTTTCCTTGCTTCTGACACGGTTTGAGCCAGTGAGGAAGATCTCACATTTGTCTATTCCTCTTCCTCCTCATCTAGTGAGGACTCCCAGCAAGGCGCCTTAGGACCCAGGCAACTCCTGCAGCAATCGATCCCATATGGATTGCGCACTTCGAAAATTATCAACCCGTCATTTCGGATTTCATCCACAGGAATCCAGTTTGACACCACTGGACTCACTGAAATTGACTTATTCAAATTCTTTTCCAGTGAGGAAATAATAAATATTATGGTTGCCCAGACAAATTTGCATGCCCAGCAATTTTTTCACCCATAATCCTCGTCATCATACGCCAGGTGGACCCCTGTAAATGCAGCAGAGATGATGACATTTTGGGGAATTGTGCTGCATATAGGCATAACCGGAAAACCAGAGTTTCGGCAATACTGGAGTACTGATATACTCTACAGCACACTGGTATTCCGCAAGGCCATGACAAGGACTCCATTTGAAGCGATCCAAAAATTTTTGCATTATAATGATAAAATGCAGTGTACTCCCACAGACGTCCAAACTTTGATTATCTATATAAAATTCGGCCAGTGGTTGAACACTTCAGCAGAAAATTTGAGGCCCCCAAAGGGACATCGCTAGTGTTGAGCGATACTTCCCGATATCAAGAAGTATCGGATCGGATTGGGTATCGCCGATACCCAAAAAGTATCGGCGATACCCGATTCCGATACCAGAAATCCAATGCAAGTCTTTGGGACAGAAATATCGGAACTAAAAAAAACCCTTTCTTTCCTTGTAAACACTAAATATACACACATAGAATATATATATATATATATATATATATATATATATATATATATATAGTGGTGTAGTGACAACTGATGCAGCTAGGGGGCACTGTGTATGCTCCTCGAGATATGCATGGAAGCATGGTTTGTGTAGAGGTAAAGGACCTGTGATGAAGTCATGACCAGGTGACCTAACCATGTGATCCTGACCTCATCTGTGGGTGGGGTTACAGCTATGTAACGAAGTGTGCTTGGCACCTGTAAAGAGAGTGTTGTGGGAGTCTGTGAGTGTGAACAGACTACCATGCGTCCAGGCGGGACATTACAGAGAGGTCTCTGTGTCTGAAGAGAGTGTGTGGGAGTCTGCCAGTGTGGACAGGCTTCCATGTGTCCAAGGCAGGACATTACAGAGAGGTCTCTGTGACTGAAGAGTGAGGCTCCAGGCAGGAGCTGAAGCATTGAAGAGCTGTATTATATGTTACCATATGGTTTATGATGTAATAAACCTAAGGACTTTTTGCATAAGATCGAGTCTCCTGATTTACCTCTGAAGCAGCCGAGTGAGTAAAACCTTACAATATATATATATATATATATATATACACATGTCATTGTGACATATATATACATATATTTATAGTTCATACACTTCTACATAGTAAATTAGCCTCTGATTCAATTGCCGGGTAATGCCGGTTTTTGTGAAAATACAGAAGCACCCGACATGAAATGACACATGGTTTACATAGAGTTAACCATGTCTTTTCATGTAGTTTGATATCTGGTTTTCACAAACAATTACATGAGTGTATGTGTGCACCTGTAGGGTTAATTAAAGGTGTAAATTCGTTGTAAAAAACAGACTTTTTTGCTACGAATTTTGCACCTTTAATTAACCCCTACATGTGTAAAATTTTGCACACATACACTCATGTAATTGTAATGTAATTGTTAGTGAAAACAATATATCAAACAACTTGAAATGACATGGTTAACTCTATGTAAACCATGTGTCATTTCATGTCGGCTTCTGTATTTTCACAAAAGCCGGAAATTGAATTAGCGGCTATTATACTATGTTGAAGTGTATGAACTATAAATATAAATATATATATATATGTGTCACAAATTCAATGTCATGTATATATATATATATATATATATATATGAGGTGTAAAATTGTTGAAAAAAAATGCGTGGGCTCCCGCCCTATTGTCTCAGACAGACAAAGTGGGGGCAGATAATAATAGCCCAGAGAGGGACCATTATTTTTGGCCCCCCCCTGGCTACTAACATCTGCCCCCAAACACCCCAGAAAAGGCAAATCTATAATTAGATTCGCCATTTCTGGCACTTTGCCCGTCTATTCCCATTGCCCTGTAGTGGTGGCGAATAGGTTAATAAGGGGTTAAAGCCACCTTGCTATTGAAAGGTGACCTTAAGCCAGGTTAATAATTGAGAGCTGTCAATTAGACAACTATCAATTATTAATCCTATTGCATGAAATAAAAATAAAACACACACACTTTAATTAAAAATCATTTTAATGAAATAAAGACACATGTTTTTGACCATCTTTTATTTTACTGCAAAAACCATTTCCTGTGATAAAAATAAAATAAAAAAGCAAAATTATTCTTACCTATCCGATGCACAGTCAGGTCCCACGGTGTAATCCATCAGAAAGGGTTAATGTTTACTGCAGGGACCGCAGCTAATGCTGCAGCCTCACAGTAAACCCCCAAATGAATCTTCTCCTCTCCTGGCTGACAGGAGAGGAAGTGGAAAGCTTAATTGATTGCTTCCCACTTTCACTTCAGGTCAGCCAGGGACACCATCAGTGACGTCAGAGGGAATCCCGGCTGACCTGAAGTGAACTGATTAACAAAAATAGGGGATCCCCTCGAAAAAAAAAATGTTGTGGGGTCCCCCCTATTTTTGTTAAACAGCCTGATGAAGCAGACTACTGATGCCTGGATTTTCAGGCTGTTAAGGAGCCAAGATCCATGGACCTTGCCAGCCTGATAATACCAGGCCACAGCAGTCTGCTTATCTTGGCTGGTTGACAAAAATAGGGGATCCCCTCGAAAAAAAATGGCGTGGGGTCCCCCATATTTTTGTTAACCAGCCTGATAAAGCAGACTACTGAGGCCTGGTTTTTCAGGCTGTTAAGGATCCAAGATCCATGGACCTTGCCAGCCTGATAATACCAGGCCACAGCAGTCTGCTTATCTTGGCTGGTTGACAAAAATAGGGGATCCCCTCGAAAAAAATGGCGTGGGGTCCCCCCTATTTTTGTTAACCAGCCAGATGAAGCAGACTGCTGAGGCCTGGTTTTTCAGGCTGGTAAGGATCCAATATCCATGAACCTTGCAAGCCTGATAATACCAGGCCACAGCAGTCTGCTTAGTTGGCTGGTTAACAAAAATAGGGGATCCCCTCGAAAAAAAAATGGCGTGGGGATCCCCGTATTTTTGTTAACCAGCCAAGTAAAATACAGACTGCTGCGGCCTGGTATTAAAAGACTGTCAAGGCCCATGGATTTTGGCCCTCAACAGCCTAAAAATACCAGGCTACAGCAGCCCCACATTTGGTGCATCAAAAGATGTGCCAATTGTGGCACTTTACCTGGCTCTTCCCACTTGCCCTGTAGCGGTGGCAAGCGGGGTAATAAGGGGTTAATGTCACCGTTGATTGCACGGTGACAATAAGCCCGGTTAATAATGGAGAGGCGTCAATAAGACACTGATCCATTATTAATCCCAAAGTTTTTAAATGTTTAAAAAAAAGAAACAGCAAGAAAAAAGTATTTTAATGAAATAAAAGAGACAACACAGTTTTCATTAATTTTATTACACACTCATCCTGCGACGCCATCGATCTCCTGGAAAAAAAAAAAAAAAACCCAACAGTATACCACCTGTCCGACGCAGTCCATAGTAACGAGTGTCCCACGACGATCCAGCTCTGCTACATCGGAATGTCAGGCAGAACCTGACATCCCGACGCAGCACAGCTGCTTACCAGCTTCCCCGGCGGTGACGTCATCGGACTGCTTTACGGCCGCGATTATCCGGCAGCACGTGCAGTTATCGCGAGAAACTGCACGTGACCTCCAGGGAGAAGATAATGGCGGCCATCAAGCAGTCCAGGACGTGACCACCGGGGATCTTCTGCCACGTAAGTGCCGCTGACTCCTGACAGACCCGACCAACAGACACTGACAGTGACAGGAACATTCCGATTCCGGTATCCGATATGACAAAAATATCGGAACTCGGAATCGGAATTCCGATACAGCGAATATCAGCCGATACCCGATATTTGCAGTATCGGAATGCTCAACACTAGACATCGCTATAGATGAATCTCTGTTTCATTTCAAATGGAGGCTAAAATTCCGACAATACATGCCCAGTAAGAGGGCCAGGTATGGAAACTATACCAACTGTGTGAAAGTACCTCAGTACACCCATAGATTTAGGGTCTACGAGGGTAAGAACAGCCAGATTAACCCCCCTGAATGCTCCCCCGTCCTGGGGGTGAGTGGGAAAATTGTGTGGGAATTGCTGCACCAATGCTGGATAAGGGTTATCACCTCTACAGTGATAACTTTTACACCAGCATCCTGCTCTTCAAGACCCTCTTTGTCAGAGGTACAGTTGCGTGTGGCACCATGCAAAAAAATCAGCGAGGCCTCCCTAAGCTGCTAATTGGGCAAATGCTGAGAAAAGGCAAAAGCAGAGCACAATGCAGCAACAACATGCTGGTGGTCAAGTATAAGGTCAAGTATAAGGATAAAAGGGAACTCCCAAAGCCAGTTTGTATCTTTGATTACAATCGGTACATAGGGGGTGTAGATCTTTCAGATAAGGTCTTCCAACCTTACAGTGCCATGGGAAAAGCTAAAGTATGGTATAAAAAATTGGCCGTGCACATTGTACAGATGGCACTGTATAATGCTTTTATGCTGTTCTGATCTGCAGGCAATACGGGGACCTTTCTTCAGTTTCAGGAGGAAGTCATCAAGGCACTAATGTTTGGCACTTAGGAAGGTGAGGGTCCCCGTACTTCTGAAACTGATAGAGCCCGTATTTTCCCAGGTCAACATTTCCCATGACTGGTTCCCCAAACAGCGAGGAAAGGACGATCACAAAAATGGTGCAGAGTATGCGCCAAAAAGGGAATCTGAAAGGACACAACTTACCATTGTAAGCCACACATCCAATTTTATGATCAAAAAGTCAAAAGGTGCTCCTTCCTTTCCGAGCCCTGTGTCGTGGCATTAGCTTTGACCGCTACCATTTTCTCTGATTCATGATGAATCCAATCTCTGCTCTGACAGGGCAATTGCAACAGCTCAGTCTGGAGGTGGCTGGTTTACGCACAGTGGTTTTGCAGCACCCTGATACATCTGGTGGGACTCCCATCTCCCCAGCAAACCTGTCACGATTCATTTTGGATTCGTGGCAGCTCTGGCTCCACTATAATTTAAATGTAGCTTTTTTCCTTTCAGGCCAAAAAGGGATAAATGTCTGTTTCCTTGCTGGCAGCTGCTTTGATTGCTAGTCAGCTGATGTGGGTGGTGACCACTTTCACCATCCTTTAAAAAGTCACATGACCCATCAGCTGACTGTCGGTGATACAGTAATCTATATTGACCAAGCCTGGAGTGAAGAACTCTCTGGTTGCAGTGGTGCTTCTGCTGTGTTAGTGGAGTTCGTGTTCCTGGTGCCGTATCCTCAGCTGTGTGGTGCTTTTCATCGGCGACAGTGTTAAGTTCTCTTTTCCCTTTTTCTGCCTGTCTTGTTGTTGTCCCACTCCCTGTGTTATTCACTATCTGCAGTGGTGAGGCTAGCATCATTGCCGGCCAGTGCGGAAGCCAGGGAATAGTGAGGAGACAAACAGGGTGTAGGCACGTGATGGTGGCAGGGGGAAGGACCCACTAAGGGCTTTAAGGGAATTTAGGGACAGGCACAGGTTGGAGCTCAGAAGGTGCTCCATCGCTTGTTACCTACTGTGAGGGCATTCCTCTCCCCATTCAATCCCGTTGTTGGTGTTAGTTGAGTCGTCCGCTGGACTTAACCGTATTGGTTCGTGACATTATCACCGACCCTTACTTTTTTCTAGTGAACCCATGTCATGATGTTTTATTTGAGGGAAAATCGCCCAGCTATCTGGGTGGATTGGTTTATTATATGATTAACTTATTGCTGTTTTGGGTATTAAATTATTAAAATATTATAAAGTCTATTATGGCTATGCTAAATAAACACCACGGCCATTATTCTTCCACAATTCTGTGTTCGGTGTTTTATTTCATATATATTTATGGGTTTTGTGTTACCATGCCAGTCACGTAGAGTAAAAGTGTTACATCATGAAATAGTATACAAGCACCGCATAACAAAAAGCGCAAGCGCCAAGTTTACTAGGCTGCAATTACAATAAACATAGTCTTTTTTGGGGAGATAGAGCGCTTGTATTTTTTTATTCCAATTGTTCATGCCTTTCATGTATTTCAATTGTACACAGCCTCCTTTTAGGATGGGGCACTTATTTAAAGAGTATTGTTTGCAGTGCCATTGGGTTGTATGAAAGAAATGATGCATTGATAAACAACATTTAACACACAGGAGCTATTTCTTTACTGCTTTATATCCAAAACAATTCTGTTTCTGCATTTGGCAGTTTCCGGTTATTTGAGGTACCGAGCTTTAAGTGCGTGTGTGGAGGAAAGATGGAAAAGGTTTTTTGTAGCTTATTTGAAAAACACATTGTTGACTTTTAGTTTGCAATTCCTTGCCCAATTGAATGAAAGTGACTTTATTTGATGCCTTACAAATACTGATTCTGGCCCATCTATATTTAGTTCCATTTGTTCTGCCGAATACATCTTAATTTAATTTGAAGCCTAAAAGCTGTTTAATTATTTGCCAGTTCAGTCAATCTGATTTATTTGATAGCAGCAGAACCTTCATGCAATGCAACTTTTCCATTAAGGCTTCGGGTCTTTTTTAATGCTATAATTAATTCAATATTCAGTAATAGTACACTGAATAAATACAAATTAAAGGGGTTGGGCCATTTAATTTTATTTAAATTAATATACTGGGACAGGAAAGATGTGTATCTTCGTACCGTGTTAGCCAGTAGATAGAAAATATTTAGACTTGAGAGTCCTCAGTGGTTGATACCTTTTAATGGCTAACTGAAAAGATGGTAACAAATTGCAAGCTTTCGAGACTACTCAGGTCTCTTCATCAGGCAAAGACTAATACAAAATCTGAAGAATCACATATTTATACACAAGAGGACAAAGGAATAATGCAATAGGTAAGACAAGTGACGTGAAGCAGAACTGTCATTATGGCAGAGGGATGAACATAAATATTGGAACAGTTCATAGATAAGGAGTGAAAGTTTTATTACCCTCTGATTGGAGTCTGCTATTGTGTTTTGATGCCCCTAGAAGGTCAGAGAAGCAGATTCCTTAATTGATGTACACAGACATGAATCCGTGTGATATATTCATTCCAGCACTAAGAGTGTCAAAGGTCATCATAAGTTTATATTCCCAAACCTTTCTATCTTTCTCAGATTTGAAGTTAGATTTTAATACAAGTAATTCCATATCCATCATGCTATGACCGGGCATATAAAAGTGTTTTGCCACAGGTAAATCCATTCTTTTTTCTCTTATTGTGTGGCGATGAGAATTCATCCTTGTTCTCAGTTTTTGCCCGGTCTCCCCCACATACAGACCCCCAGTTGGACATTTCATACAAATTATTATTATTATAGATTTTTATAGCGCCATTTATTCCATGGCGCTTTACATGTGAAGAGGGGCAAGTATAGACAAGTACAGTAAACATGAGCAATACAAGGCACACACAAGTACAGAAGGAGAGAGGACCCTGCCCGCAAGGGCTCACAGTCTACAGGGATGGGTGAGGATACACTAGGAGAGGGAAGAGCTGATCGTGCGGTGGTTCAGTAGACTGATGATCACTGCAGGTTGTAGGCTTGTCGGAAGAGGTGGGTCTTCAGGTTCTTTTTGAAGGTTTCCATGGTAGGCGCGAGTCTGATGTGTTGGGGTAGAGAGTTCCAGAGTATGGGAGAGGCACGGGAGAAGCTTTGTATGCGGTTGTGGGAAGAAGAGATAAGAGGGGAGTAGAGGAGGAGATCTTGAGAGGATCGAAGGTTGCGTGTGGGTATGTACCGGGAGACCATGTCACAGATGTATGGAGGAGATAGATTGTGGATGGCTTTGTAGGTCATGGTTAGGGTTTTGAACTGGAGCCTCTGAACGATAGGAAGCCAATGAAGGGCTTGGCAGAGAGGAGAGGCTGGGGAATAGCGGGGAGAGAGGTGTATTAGTCGTGCAGCAGAGTGCAGGATGGATTGGAGTGGTGCCAGAGTGCTAGAGGGAAGGCCAGAGAGTAGGAGGTTGCAGTAGTCGAGGCGGGAGATGATGAGGGCATGCACTAGTGTTTTTGTACTTTCATGGTCAAGGAATGCACGGATCCGGGAAATATTTTTGAGTTTGAGACGGCAGGAGGAGGCTAGGGTTTGGACATGTGGCTTGAAAGAGAGGGCAGAGTCGAGGATCACTCCGAGGCACCGAGCGTGCGGGACTGGGGAAAGTGAGCAGCCATTGATGTTAATGGACAAATAATTAGATACACCACATTAGAGGTGATGCAGCTGAAAGTACCTGGGATCTTGTAGTCCTGATGGGAGTTGGGGATCTTTATCTTGTCCGTGGTCATTATAGATGCACAGGTTTTGCATTTCTTCTGGTTGCAAGAAAAGGTTCCTGCAGCTGTTGGGGAGGACAGGGAGCTTCTGACAATGATGCTTCTTAGATTTGGGGGCTGCCTAAAACATAGTAGTGGGGGGTCTGGAAATATGGATTGTAATCGGGCATCTTTTTGTAGTAAAGGTTGTAGTTTCCGTGCAGCTCCCCTTATCATCTCCAGATTTGGATTGTAGGTGACCACTAGAGGCACCCGGTTATTTTCTCCTTTAGCTTTGTAATGTAGCAGGTGATTTCTTGATATTCTGGTGGCTCTTGTAATTTGGTTTTCAATTGTTCTTGGATGGTAGCCCTGGTTCAAAAAGGTCTTTCTGAGGCGAATGATGACCTTTGACACTCTTAGTGCTGGAATGAATATATCACAGGGATTCATGTCTGTGTACATCAATTAAGGAATCTGCTTCTCTGACCTTCTAGGGGCATCAAAACACAATAGCAGACTCCAATCAGAGGGTAATAAAACTTTCACTCCTTATCTATGAACTGTTCCAATATTTATGTTCATCCCTCTGCCATAATGACAGTTCTGCTTCACGTCACTTGTCTTACCTATTGCATTATTCCTTTGTCCTCTTGTGTATAAATATGTGATTCTTCAGATTTTGTATTAGTCTTTGCCTGATGAAGAGACCGAGTAGTCTCGAAAGCTTGCAATTTGTTACCATCTTTTCAGTTAGCCATTAAAAGGTATCAACCACTGAGGACTCTCAAGTCTAAATATTTTTCTATACTGGGACATGAATTTATGGTATTTACTACAGGTTCTCTTCCTGTACTTGTTAGTACATCCTTCCTCTAACACTGCACAGATCTTCTTTTCTCAATATGGCTGCTTATGGAAAATCATGTGACCAAACCTTTCGATGGACTACTCAGATTTCCCATGTGAAGTGTTTTTCAATTGAAAAGGAACTGATGGAAAAGTTTGGTCACCTGCTACCAGGAGTGATTTCATGAACAGAAGTGCTATGCAGTGCTTGTTTTCTGTGTCTTAAATGTATTAAGTGTACTGTACATCAACTACCCTGTTCCAAAATATTTAGTAGACTTTTGTCATAGAGAAGTGAAATTTGCAGTTATGATTTTAAACCACATTTTGGTATCTAGAAGGGGCGAAGATAAGTTGATTCTGTGGTTGATAAATCGACTCAAGAATCACGATTTATTATGGATACTCCATTTGGACACTTTTTAGAATCCAGATGTCATAAAATTTACTTTAAAATTTCTTCCTAAAGATTGAAATGATGTTTGCTTCCATTCCTACGACCTTACTGCAGGTCAATCAACATGACATCATTAGTGATGCGCAATTGACAGAACAGACGGGAAGAGAAAGAACTGCTTTGTTGACATGACGTTGCATAAAGAAGGATAATCACTGGTAGATGTGGTCCATCACATCATTTAGTCAGGAAAAATCGTTGGCCAGCAGAAGAGGCAGGTAGTTAGCAACTACCTGCCGATAAGTGCTTAGACCCATAGATAAAGAAGTCCCAGACAACACCAGGACTTTCTTTTGCTACATTGCCCTGGTCTAAAGTTCCCAGTAATCTTTGCTTCTCTCTGTATATGTGCTCTTAAATTAAAATATGAAAAAAGTCTGACATTGGAGAGCAAAGAACAAAGGCGCAGAGTGAGTGTTGACAGCCCAGCAGCTAGACACTGGAGAGCAGAGAACAGAGGCACAGAGTGAGTGCTGACAGCCAAGCACCTCAGTGTGAGGTGATAATCCTGGAGCTGCACTATACCTGCAGACTGGTACCAAGGAGATGTCCACCGTTGCCTGACTTACCCCAGAGAAGGATCTTGCCCCTACTCCATGTGTTCCCAGGTATCTGAATGCTGCAACCCCAAGATAAATTTCCGTGTGACCAGAGAGTTGCTGCATCAAAAAGTGAGTACATCCTGCTGGAACTTGTGATTCAATAAGAGAACTGTTGCTGAGGGAATATTACTGGGACTTGTGGATCTACTGCTAAGAAGTTTATGAAAGAACTGTTACCGAAGGGATTTTGCTGGATTGTGTTATTAGAGTGCACCAGAACTTCCTTTAACCTTGCCAACATTTGTGGCAACTGGGCCTCATCATTACATTGTGTTAATTGCACTGCTGAAGCCATTAAAAGTTACCTGCTGTTAAAATTGAGTGCTTGTGTGTAGCCCTGGTATGTAAGGCACACAGGATCTGGAGAATGCACAGTAAGGTAACAGTTAAAGCTTGACACTCACTTACACTTCAGACACACCCACAGGGGTGTATAGGGGAGTGACGTGTAGCACAGGAGAGAGTCAGTCTAGCTTCCTGTCATCGTACAGAGCAGTCAGGGCTAGTTCTTCTCAGACAGTGAGGATTCCTGTCAGAGCTCTGGGTGAGCAGAAGATTAGTTCCTGTCAATTCAACGAAGTGGAGTCTAGTAACGGATGACTGGTTATCATCCCGAGTCTAGTCAGAGTTACCTTTTACTCAGTCTGAACTTTGAGGAAACTGAGAGTTACTCAGTGAGACCAAGGAAGAAAACTGACTTTCTATCTTCACGCTTCAGTGCTACATTGAAAGCAGAAGCAGGGCGAAGGGCATAGTGGGAAGGATTCAGAAGTGCCTTAAGGATCGGATTATCCTGCACATTGTCACCGGTCACTGGGGACCGAAGCGTCACTATAGCTCCAGGCATAGTGATAGAAAAGCCAGAGTCTTACTGGACCTTAGGTTGCAGAAAGCCGCCCTTAGAGTGCCAGTACGTAACCGAGTCAGGAGAACAAGACTTCTGAGTCCGGCGCGCGGCAAAAGAAAGTACTTAGTTCACCACTTATAAGGCTCTATCACAAAACTGACCGGGCAGTACAGCTAGTGGGAAAAGCTGAAAACTATAGAGTTAACTTAGCTACAGGCAAGCTTGGACTCACTCATCATTTGGAAAGAGAAGGAGACCTGTAACCTGCTCAACTGTTACCGCTACGTGCATTCATCCACCCCGAACAGCCTCCCTGGGACCTGCCTGAACAACTTGAAGTAAAAGGTATGGAAAGAAGCTTCTATGTGTGAGACTGAGTTATTTGATTGCATCCCTGCACAACCCCACCATAACTATCGACCTGAGGGAAGAGTCCCACCTGTAGGGGACCCGACATCTAGCTGCCTCACCATCCCCTCAGAGATCTACAGCAGCGCTGGTCTTAGTGATCAGAGAACTACAGGTGGCGTCACGAACTGTATATATACCTATCCCCTGTAAATATTCCCCCCAACATACGCCTGACCGCCAGGGCCACAGACCGAGCCAGCGCTACCTGTGACAACCCCATAGACTTCCATGGGCTCGGCTCTGAGTACCCCATTGCTCTGGTAAACCACAATTGTGGTGCGGGTCAAGACAACTTGGCGTCACGAACAGGATTCAAAACTTGCAGAATTGCGAGCCCTGTGTGCCTGTGGAGTGTTTTGGTGAAAAAGACTGTTGCTATTGTTTGGCGCCAAATACCGCCATATTTGCCGCCATATTCGCGCCTGAGGCGCTGGAGAAGAAGGTGGGCGTACCTGAAGGAGCGCGCAAAGTCTTGGACACGCCCCCGGCTCTGACTCAGCGGCAGGTCCTGCGACAGGAAGTGGACGCTCTGACATCAGAGCGCCTGCGACGAAGGTCCTGTTCCTACTGCTGTGCCTGGGAAATAGCAGCTTCTGAAACCGGTAGGCTCCGTTTAACCAAGGGGGCGCTAATATGTTGCAACAACCGGCCGACAGTGCGGCCCCAGCCGGAGGACCCGACTCCGCACCGCGTGGCGTTGTAGCGCCAGATGGGGGCGCAGGCCCAGCACTCAGTCCGGTGGTCCCGCTCATGCCACTAACGCTTCCATATATGCCTGGGGCGAAATGGCTTCCTCAGTACAGCGGCGAGCCAGGCACTTTAGCAGGATTCAAACGGAAGATATGCAGTGTCCTGGAAATGTACTCTATGTCTGAGAGGCAAAAAGCTGCAGTATTAATAGGGCAGCTAACTGGCGCTGCTGAGAGAGAAGTGGAGACTTGGGCTACCACGGACCAGGAGTTGGTGCCTGCAATCCTCTTAAAGTTACAGGCCATTTTTGAAGATCGCACCGAAACAGATCTCCGGATGGCATTCTATAACTGTTCACAGCAACCAAGTGACAGCATAAGGGACTATGCCTGCCGACTACAAGGGGCCCTGAGAGCCCTCAAGCAGGTTAATACCATAAGTGTCATTGATGAAAATAAGATGCTGAAAGAACAATTTGTGCAGGGACTGAGGTCCCAAGCGGAACGCAGAACTGTGAATTGGTGGTCTTTAGATCACCCTGATGCTACCTTTGATGCCCTAAAGGACATGGCAATAAAAGGGCTGCGGCCCCTGGGCAAACCTGAGGTGGCAACCCAACATCGTCAGGGTGAAGTCATTCTGGAGCCGGCGGCAACCCCCTTTTCCTCGCTAGTGGCCAAAACCAAAACGCAGGTGACACCCCCTAGTGAATTGGACTGTCTGCGCTCAGAGGTGCGCCAGCTGACTAAAAATCTGGCTGCTGTGATGAGTGCCCTGCAGCTGCGGAAAGAGGAAGAAGGGAAGATCTTATTAGCTGATTGCCCAGAAGACGTCCCGTGGATGAACCGGAGAAGAAGGAAGACGTCGCCCCCCCGGAGGAGGACAACGCCACCCCAGGAGCGACCTCTGATCAACACCCTCCTCGTCGGGAGATCACCTGTTACCGATGCAACCGTAAAGGTCATATGTCTCCACAGTGTCCTTTAAACGGGCAGAACCTGGGTCCGAGGGCCAACACCCAGGAGGAGACCCGTCAGGCCCCCTAGACTGGAACCGCAGGTATGTGGGTGGACGACCCTACCTGTCTATCATTCTAGATGGTATTGCTGTTCCGGCATTGTTAGACACTGGGTCTCAGGTGACCCTAATACCTGATGCCCTATATACTAAGTTCTGGTCAATGGACAGTCTTAAACCCCCGAGCCCTGACTTTACCGTGTATGCTTCTAATGGTCTTCCTGTAGAAGTACTCGGGACAAAATGTGTAGATGTGAAAGTGGGCAGAGAGGAGTTGAAAGACCAGGGGCTTCTGGTAGTAAAGACTGTAAATGAGGAGAACGGTTTAAATATAATTTTGGGTACTAACATTATCAGTAATTGTTTGGGAGAAGTTGTGTTCTTACTCCAACAGCTCGCTGAGATTGCCCGACCAAGGCAGAAAGGAGTAATCCAAAGAGAGATCCGGGCCCTGGTGTGTCAGCAGCAAGCGAAGCTTACAGACGGCGAAATTGGTAATGTACGGGTCACTGACTCGAATCCCATTGTGATACCCCCAATGAGTGAAATGATAATCTGGTGCAGGGCAGCCATAGGTCTGAGAGGACAGAATTACCAAGCTGTAGTAGAACCCCACCATTCAGAACATAGACCTACACTTATGACTGCTAGGGGAGTAGTGGAAGTGGTGAATGGAAGAGTACCGGTACGGCTTCTCAACTGGGGAGATGATGAGGTAAACTTACCCCGTTATGCAACCATTGCTAAACTACATGCTGTTGACAATAATTCTATTCTCCCGGCTGAGTCCTTAGACTCCCGCCAAATAGCGGAGGACAATGACCCGGCAACCCAGGTGGCGGAATGGTGTCAGCAACTCCATGTTGGGACGGACACCACTCCCGCTCACCAGAAGCAAGGGGTATTACGGGTGGTGCAAGAGTACGCCCAAGTATTTAGCAAGAATCCACTTGATTTTGGGATAATTAAGGGAGTACAACATCATATCCCTACAGGCAGTCATCCTCCCATCAAAGAGCGGTATAGGCCTATACCCCCAGCCCATTATCAGAAGGCTAAGGAAATGTTGCGAGATATGAAAGAAGCCGGAGTAATCAGGGATAGTTGTAGTCCCTGGGCAGCACCTCTAGTCCTGGTTAGAAAGAAAGATGGTAGCTTGAGAATGTGTGTGGATTACAGGCAGGTGAACCGCATAACACACAAGGATTCATACCCGTTACCACGTATAGAGGAGTCATTAGCTGCTCTGAAAACGGCTAACTACTTTTCTACCCTTGATCTGACTAGTGGATACTGGCAAGTGGCTGTGGCTGAGGAGGATCGTGAGAAAACGGCTTTCACCACCCCAATGGGGCTCTGTGAGTTCGACAGAATGCCGTTTGGGCTCAGCAGTGCCCCAGGAACATTTCAGAGAGTGATGGAGAACTGCCTGGGACATCTCAATTTTGAAACCGTGCTGCTATACTTAGACGACGTCATCGTGTACTCCAAGACATATGAGGACCATCTGAAGCACCTGGCAGAAGTATTTGAGTCCCTGTCCAGGTACGGGATGAAGTTGAAACCCTCAAAATGCCATCTACTCAAACAGAAGGTACAATATTTGGGGCACATCGTCAGTTCGGAAGGAGTAGCGCCGGACCCAGAGAAAGTCACTGCCATCCAGAAGTGGCCGGAGCCGAAGAACCTCAAGGAAGTGCGACAGTTCCTGGGACTAACGGGTTACTACAGAAGGTTCGTGAAAGATTACACGAAGAAGGCAGCGCCTCTACAGGACCTCCTAGTAGGCCAATCCCTAAAGAGCAGAAATCCTCCCTTCAATTGGGGTAAGGAACAGGCTGAAGCATTCCAAAAGATGAAAGAGATCCTTACAGGCGATGAGATCTTGACGTATCCTGATTACAGCCAACCGTTCCTGCTGTACACCGATGCTAGTAATGAAGGTTTAGGAGCAGTTCTCAGTCAGAAGCAGAATGGCCAAGAAAAAGTCATCGCTTATGCCAGCAGAAAACTCAGGCCAACTGAGAGGAATCCGGAAAATTATAGCAGCTTCAAGCTGGAGTTTCTGGCGCTGGTCTGGGCCATTACTGAAAGATTTAAGCACTACCTGGCCTCCAACAAGTTCACGGCGTACACAGACAACAACCCGCTAACGCACCTGGAAACGGCCAATTTGGGCGCCATGGAGCAGCGTTGGATGGCTCGGTTGTCTAATTACCAGTTTACTATCAAGTACCGGGCAGGCCGAAAGAATGCTAATGCTGACGCATTGTCCCGAATGCCGCATGACTCTGACACGGAGGAAGAATCGGACGACCTGGAAGAAATTGAGCTACCTGCGTTCCATCGAAATGGGGTAGTCCACGAGCATCGAGTCTACAGAAAGCAGTATGGTGCAACGTTAAATCCTTTACCCCATCACAGCTGGAAAGAGACTCAGGACAGCGATCCAGTGGTCAGCCGTATCAAGGAGTTATTAAGACAGGAAGGTTCCTCCTTGGAAAAAGATGCACCTATGTCAGCAAGGCTCCTGTGGAACGAGAGAAGCAGGTTATTCCTATACCGTGAGAAGTTGTGCAGGAGATACGTCAATCCCAGGACCCACGAGATGGTCTGGCAAATAGTGGTCCCCAAGGCAGACGTCCAAATGGTGTTGGAAGCATACCATGATCAAGCAGGACACTTTGGCTGGAGAAAGCTGGAGACCCTGTTGAGGTGCCGGTTCTACTGGGTAGGGATGCGCAGCTCCATTGAGAGGTGGTGTCGGAACTGTGGACCCTGTGGTCTCAGAAGAAAGGACTACGGTAGTCAGAGGGCACCCCTGCAGCCTATCCGGACGACTCGTCCCTTGGAGATTGTGGCCCTGGACCACGTCAAACTGTCGCCAAGTAGATCTGGATACTCATACGCCTTGACCATGGTGGACCATTACTCTAGATTTCTGGTGGTTGTACCAGTTAAGGATCAGACAGCAGTGACGGCAGCAAAAACCTTTCAAGCAAGCTTCTGCAGACCGCATGGGTATCCGGAGCAAGTATTAACCGATCAAGGACCTGCTTTCGAAGCTGATCTATTCAAGGAATTCTGTCACATGTATGGGTGTAAGAAAATTAGAACAACACCATACCATCCTCAAACCAACGGTCTTTGCGAGAAAATGAACCACATTGTCCTTGATTTGTTGAAATCCATACCGTTGGAAGACAGAAATCGATGGCCGGACTTACTACCTGATTTGGTTGACTTGTATAACCATATACCTGTAAGTTCCACTAACTGCACTCCAGCCTATCTTATGAGAGCAAGGCCCGGAAGACTACCAATGGATTTAGAACTTGGAGTGGTAGAACCAGAGGCAGATGACGCTATTGAAAACTGGGACATCAATCGGCAAGAGCAATACAGAAGAGTGCAAGTCTGTGTAGAAGAAAGTCTCAACAAGGTACGGGAAAAACAGGAAGATATTTACAACAGGAATGCTCCTGCCAAGCCTTTGATGCCTGGAGAAGTGGTATTGAAAAGGAAAAGGAAAATGCACAAATTGGATAACCAGTGGGAGCAAGAACCCTACGTCGTACAAGATTCCAAATATGACAATAGAAAAGTTTGTATCATCAGTAAGGACGGAGGAAGAACAATATCCACTGTGTCCAGAGACCATTTGAAATTGTGTCCAGAACCCTTAAAATTTCGTGAAGAGAACTCTGTCATCAATCAAGAAGAAAGAAAAGAAGAGGTCATACACACGGATCTGGGAGATTTCCCTGCAGATTGGCCGAGACTGGGAGATAGTGTTGAGCATTCCGATACCGCAAGTATCGGGTATCGGCCGATATTCGCGTTATCGGAATTCCGATACTTAATTCCGATACTTTTTCCATATCGTATACCGGAATCGGAAGTTCCCATAATTCTTTGAGAGGCAATGTGATTTTAGTCAGCCAATGAGGAATCCTACGAAGTGTGGGCACATCCTGTAATGCTGCGGTCATCTTAACTAATGGCATGGCTGTGATTGGCTGCTGAAATGATGTCAGAATGCACTATAAAAGGCGCCGCCGCCATTTTAGCGTCACTGTGCTGTGAACTCAGTAAGGGACAGAACGCTACTCTGCTAACTCTGAGGGACAGTTAGATATTGCGATTTTGTGTACTACTGTGCTTGAGGCAGGCTAGTTTACCAACCGCTGTGTAAAGCTTCATTTTGCCAGTGTTGTTTTAACAGCTCTGTGCAAGGTGTGTGTGTGACAGTGCAGGTGACGCTGCAGTTTGCTCTGCATCCACCGCTGTTTGTAGGCATCTGCACGTGTCACTTTTTTTTTTTTTTTTTTATTTTATTTAGTGGAATTGGTGCAGCTCCATTATATTAGAAAAAAATCAAATCTATTAGTGTGACGTGCTTCCATCCGTATACAATACATTGGTTGCAAACACTATAGAACTACACAAAGGAGCTTTTCACAGATAGTGAATAGTTGTGTTTCAGTGTTCACTGCAGTCTGTGAGGTTTTGATTTTTTGAGTGCAGATCACGCTCCAGTTAGTTCTTCAACCACTGCCGGTTGTAGTCTGCTGAGCGTGTGTCACTGCCTCATCCTTCACATTTTTCTCTAATTGGTGCTGCTCCATTTTAGTGGAAAAAAATCTAATCTATTAGTGTGACGCGCTTCCATCCGTATACAATACATTGGTTGCAAACACTATAGAACTACACAAAGGAGCTTTTCACAGATAGTGAATAGTTGTGTTTCAGTGTTCACTGCAGTCTGTGAGGTTTGATTTTTTGAGTGCAGATCACGCTCCAGTTAGTTCTTCAACCACTGCCGGTTGTAGTCTGCTGAGCGTGTGTCACTGCCTCATCCTTCACATTTTTCTCTAATTGGTGCTGCTCCATTTTAGTGGAAAAAAATCTAATCTATTAGTGTGACGCGCTTCCATCCGTATACAATACATTGGTTGCAAACACTATAGAACTACACAAAGGAGCTTTTCACAGATAGTGAATAGTTGTGTTTCAGTGTTCACTGTAGTCTGTGAGCTTTTCATTTTGTGAGTGCAGATTACGCTCCAGTTTGTACTTCAACCACTGCCGGTTGTAGTCTGCTGAGCGTGTGTCACTGCCTCATCCTTCACATTTTTCTCTAATTGGTGCTGCTCCATTTTAGTGGAAAAAAATCTAATCTATTAGTGTGACGCGCTTCCATCCGTATACAATACATTGGTTGCAAACACTATAGAACTACACAAAGGAGCTTTTCACAGATAGTGAATAGTTGTGTTTCAGTGTTCACTGTAGTCTGTGAGCTTTTCATTTTGTGAGTGCAGATTACGCTCCAGTTTGTACTTCAACCACTGCCGGTTGTAGTCTGCTGAGCGTGTGTCACTGCCTCATCCTTCACATTTTTCTCTAATTGGTGCTGCTCCATTTTAGTGGAAAAAAAACTAATCTATTAGTGTGACGCGCTTCCATCCGTATACAATACATTGGTTGCAAACACTATAGAACTACACAAAGGAGCTTTTCACAGATAGTGAATAGTTGTGTTTCAGTGTTCACTGTAGTCTGTGAGCTTTTCATTTTGTGAGTGCAGATTACGCTCCAGTTTGTACTTCAACCACTGCCGGTTGTAGTCTGCTGAGCGTGTGTCACTGCCTCATCCTTCACATTTTTCTCTAATTGGTGCTGCTCCATTTTAGTGGAAAAAAATCTAATCTATTAGTGTGACGCGCTTCCATCCGTATACAATACATTGGTTGCAAACACTATAGAACTACACAAAGGAGCTTTTCACAGATAGTGAATAGTTGTGTTTCAGTGTTCACTGTAGTCTGTGAGCTTTTCATTTTGTGAGTGCAGATTACGCTCCAGTTTGTACTTCAACCACTGCCGGTTGTAGTCTGCTGAGCGTGTGTCACTGCCTCATCCTTCACATTTTTCTCTAATTGGTGCTGCTCCATTTTAGTGGAAAAAAAACTAATCTATTAGTGTGACGCGCTTCCATCCGTATACAATACATTGGTTGCAAACACTATAGAACTACACAAAGGAGCTTTTCACAGATAGTGAATAGTTGTGTTTCAGTGTTCACTGTAGTCTGTGAGCTTTTCATTTTGTGAGTGCAGATTACGCTCCAGTTTGTACTTCAACCACTGCCGGTTGTAGTCTGCTGAGCGTGTGTCACTGCCTCATCCTTCACATTTTTCTCTAATTGGTGCTGCTCCATTTTAGTGGAAAAAAATCTAATCTATTAGTGTGACGCGCTTCCATCCGTATACAATACATTGGTTGCAAACACTATAGAACTACACAAAGGGGCCTTTCACAGATACTGAACAGTTGTCTGCAGGGTTCACTGTAGTCTGTGAGGAATAACCACACTTAGGCCTTAACTTTTCTGACTTTCTTTATCAATCTACCAAGATGAAGAAGTCAGTGAGTAAGGCACGTGGTCGTGGTCGAGGCTGTGGATTTGCAGCAGGGAGAGGACGTGGGGATTCTGTGGCTGCTGCCGCACCCAGTGACACAGCATCCACCAGTTTTCCCCGTGAGCGTTCCTTTATGCGCACTTTTGTAGGAGCTCAGCGTACCCCCCTGCTGCGTGAAGAACAAATTGAAGCCGTTGTTGGTTGGATGGCAGCCAATGCATCGACTTCAATAGCTTCCACCTCCTCTCAGGACCACAGCACTGTTGAACAACCATCAGTCTCTTCACCGCCTGCCAAATTGCCCAGGCAGTCAGAGAGCTCTGTACAGGAGCCAGCTGAGTCTCTGCTTCTGTTCTCAGAATCTGTTGGCTTGGAAACAGGGGCCCAGCCAAGCAGCATTCTGGAATGTGAAGAAGAGGCAGTATGCAGTGATGCGCAACAGCTGTGTCTCTCTGAATCTGAAGAGGCGGGTGAGCCAGTGCCGATGGTCAGCACACCGCAGAACGCATCTGATGATGATGAGACTCAGTTGCCAGTTTCTGTTGAGCATGGTGCTGGCCAGACCACCCAACAACAGCAGGTGTTGGAAGAGGGTAGTGGTGGAGATGATGAGGTCCAAGACCCAACATGGCGTGAGGAACAGGAAGGTGGTGGGAGCAGCTCTGAGGAAGAGATTGCACCAACGGTCCAAACAGTAGGGAGAGGTAGGCTGCAGACTCGCTTGCCTGTAGCCTCCAGTTTGGCACCCGTTCGGAGCAGTTCTCTTACAACAGCCAAACCGGGCGCTCCCAGGACTTGCTCTGCGTGGTCCTTTTTTGATACAGTTGCAGATGATATTTGCTATGTCAAATGCAAGCTGTGTAATCAAAAAATTAAAAGAGGTAAAAGTGTCAGTAACCTTAATACAACAAATATGTGGAAACATGTGCGGTCAAAGCACTTTGTTGAGTTACAAAGACACACTGGAGATGTAGGCCAACCTACAGCAGCACCTACATCTTCAGCTCCTGTTGGAGCCTCTTCCTCCAGTTCACACACAGCTGGTAAGGCTTCCTCAAAGGATAGCCATGGAAGAACCTCTGTCACTGTTGTCCAGAGACACAGTGTTATTCCACCCACAGGTGCAAGTTCTCTGTCATCCTCACACACCCAGGCCACAAAACAGCCATCGGTAGCACAGGCATGGGATAAAAGACGGCCATACTCGGCAAACCATCCACGAGCACAGGCTCTGAATGCTGGCATTGCAAAACTCCTGTCCCTTGAAATGCTGTCATTCAGGCTGGTGGAGACTGACAGTTTCCGTGAATTAATGGCATTGGCAGTCCCACAATACAATGTGCCCAGCCGATTTTATTTCAGCAGGCAAGCCGTCCCTGGTCTGCAAAAGCATGTTGAGGCAAAAATTAAACATGCGCTACTAAACGCCGTCAGTAGCAAGGTCCACCTGACCACCGATGCGTGGACCAGTACCCATGGCCAGGGACGATACCTTTCACTCACTGCCCATTGGGTGAATGTTGTGGAGCCGGGTACAGATCTTGCGAGTGGCGCTGTACGTGTTCTGCCAACTCCAAGGATTGCCGGAATCAAGTCTGTCCACATTGACTCCTCCTCCTACTCCAGTTCCTCAGAATCATCGCTGCAGGAGCCGTCACGGTCTACCTCCACATGGACCCGTGGACGCTTACCTGATGCGACCGATATGAGCACAGCCGTGGCCAAACGGCAACAGGCCGTTCTGAAATTAATTCCCATGGGGAATCGAAGCCACACAGCGCAGGAGGTCTGGAATGCCATCAAGCAGGAGAGCGACGTGTGGTTTTTGCCAGCGAATCTCCAGCCAGGTTTGGTAGTGTGTGACAATGGCCGAAATCTGGTGGCAGCTCTGGGCCTTGGCAACCTCACTCACATACCATGTCTGGCACATGTGCTCAACTTGGTCGTGCAGAGTTTTTTGAGGGACTATCCGGATCTTGATGCACTGCTGCACAAGGTCCGCCTAGAGTGCGCTCACTTGCGACGTTCCAGCATGGCCAGATCGCGCATTGCAGCTCTGCAACGCAGATTGCGCCTTCCTGAACATCGCATCATATGTGACGTATCCACCAGGTGGAATTCAACGTTACATATGTTGGAGCGGTTGTGTGAGCAGCAGCCAGCAGTTATGGAGTATCAGCTGCATCAGGCGCAATCAACACGCAATTTGCGCCGTCCACACTTCACCATTAATGAGTGGGCCACTATGAAGGACATGTGCCACGTTTTGCGTGCGTTTGATGAGTCAACGCGGATGGCGAGTGCAGATGATGCACTAGTCAGCCTGACTGTCCCCCTTATCTGCCTGCTTCAAAAAACACTGCAAGCAATAAGGGATGAGGTTTTGGAAGAGGTGGAGGATGAGGAGTCACAAATTCCATCACCTTCTGGAAAGTCAGCGCAACGTGGTTCCTCACAAAGGGCTGGGCAGGGCTCACTTTGTGAGGAGGATGAGGAGGAGGAGTCAATGGAGGAGGAAGACATCGCTCCAGAGGGAGGTACACAACGCTCTAGTCAGTATGTAGAGCGAGGGTGGGGTGATGCAGAGCAGGCAGAGATAACGCCTCTTGCAGAGGACAGCGTTTCTTTGCCAGTTGGGAGTCTGCAGCACATGGTTGATTTCATGCTGCAGTGCCTAAGAAACGACCGCCGCATCGCCCACATTCTCACGACGTCTGATTATTGGGTGTACACCCTCCTAGACCCTCGCTACCGGGACAACGTCAAAAGCCTCATCACACCGTTGAACCGGGAGCGTAAAATGCGGGAGTACCAAGACACACTGGTGCAATCCCTAATGTTCTACCTTACTGCCGAGAGCACTGCTGCTGCTACTGCTTTACAAAGCAGCTCTGTGCGTCGAGGCAGTGTAGAGAGCTCTGCAACAAGAGGGAGCACACGCAGTGCCTCTGCACAGGGAAAGACCAGTATGTTCAAAATGTGGCAAAGTTTTGTGGCAGCGCCACAAATGTCTACACCATCCGAGAGGGCTCCAGTCAGCGGGAGGCAACGTATCCGTCAGATGGTGACAGACTACTTGGCTTTGCCTCTCAGTGTACTCCCAGATGGCTCTTCCCCATTCAAGTTTTGGGTCTCTAAGCTGGATACATGGCCAGAGCTTAGCCAGTATGCATTGGAGGTGCTGGCTTGCCCTGCTGCCAGTGTATTATCGGAGCGCGTCTTTAGTGCTGCAGGTGGTGTACTAACAGACCGTCGCATGCGACTATCCTCCGATAATGTAGACCGGCTTACTTTTCTGAAAATGAACAAGGCATGGATCTCGCCAGAATTTGTCTGTCCGTTTTCAGATTAAATAACTGGTTCGCAACGTTATCCATGTCTCCTGTTATGTTCATCTTTCTACCACCTGAACTCTACTCCCTGGGCTCCAACACTGCCAGTTGCTGCTCAGAAGTGTCGTGTCCACAGAACAAAACACAAGCTCTACTGTTAGTGGGGTTCAGTAACGCCAGCTGTTCCCCTGCTGTGTCAACGGCAAGAAGTGTCCTGTTCCCGACACATGGACAGAAAAACACATGACCAACATGCTCCAAATAGGGAAGAGCCGTCACCCTGCTTGTTATGCTGAAAACATGAAATTGTGAAGTTTTGCAGGCCTAGAATGATAAATTTTTAAGAAAAATATGGACAAATAATAATTTGTCATCACAGCGCATATCTGCACATGTCTATTAGAAATGGTAACAAAAAATAAAACATAGTCTACTCTTCACATTTTTAAATTAATGCATAAAAGTACATTTCAGACTTATGAATTAATGCTTTTAAAGGAACTTTATCTGTACCTGTAAGATAATGCACTCAATGGATGTACGAATCATTACATCCTCATCATCATCATGACGAGTTTTATTTATGACAGACATTATAAAATACACATACTGATGCCAACTGTAACTTCAAACACCATATATGAAATGGCCAGCATGTAAACATGGTAATAATGTCCAATAATAAATTATTACATCTAGAAAGTGCATCATGCATACTGACAATAGGTACTTATACCTGCAAGTGCTGTTGAAACAACCACAAGAGATATAAATTAATACTGGTATATAGGTATCACAGTGCATAGTTACTCATGGACAATGTTGATGTAATACTGTATCTCAATTAAGTCAGCGTCAACCATTAGGCTTGTTAGTCTTGTACATTGTTAAAGAGGGAACGTAATTTTTTTGTTTGTCATAGGTGTAGTATTACACATTAAATTATTACTGCTGTATTTTTTTTGGCGTCCCTAGTGCGCAATAACGCAGCCTAACCTCACATTTGATAGTCAGCTAATTGCCACACGCTACCCTACCCTACGCGTGACAGTAGGAAGGTAGTGTTGACGGATAAAGCTTTGCGCAAACAGACATTCTTTTACCCTCTTCAACACTCTACAAGCAAAAAATGCATGATTTCAGCCGCAGACTTTATTGACGTACAGTATAACATCGGCATTACCCATCAGAGGCTGTCCACTGTGTGATACAGACATAGAATATACCTTTGCTATCCGTAGCCTTTGTTTCACCTACACTTGCAGGCACACACTTAAATTGTGACAAACAATGCCTAATGTTTTTTTAAATGGTTATTTTTTATTGTACATTATTGTGTCATCAATCACATTGATGAGTCCATGCTGGACATGTCATACATGCTATAGAAAGTTACGATTTTATGAACTTAAATAATTAAATTGTCTGTGACTGTCACATAAAATTTGCGATGATGATGATGAGTGACTATTACAAAATCCATTGTCTTCACTATGTTATAGTTTAACATTGCGTTCCTTAAGCATTATTCATAAAAAAAAAAATGTACTTTTATTCTTAAATTTACAACACTATATTTTGTTACCAATTTTTTGGGTGTTGTGTTGTTCCATTTATTTTTGGCATGTGCATATATGCGTTTATATTTGTATTTTCTTTATTTTTCCTTCTTGAAATTAGAAAACATGTGTATCTTTGTACCGTGTTAGCCAGTAGATAGAAAAATATTTAGACTTCAGAGTCAGCAGTGGTTCATACCTTTTTATGGATAACTGAAAAGATGGAAACAAATTGCAAGCTTTCAAGGCTGCTCACGTCTCTTCATCAGGGAAAGACTAACTAAAAAAATTAAGCATCACATATTTCTATACACAACAGGACACAGGAATATTGCAATAGGTAAGACAAGTAAGTGACGTGTATCAGAACTGTCATTATCTCACAGGGATGAACATAAATATTCAAACAGTTCCTAGATAAGGATAGAAAGTTTGATTGCCCTCTCATTGGCGTATTTTTTGGGGTTTTCATGACCCTGGAAGGGCATAGACGCAGATTCCTTAATTGATATAGAATGACATAAATCCATGTGATCTATTCATTCCATCACTAACAGTGTCAAAGGTCATGATGAGCTTATATTCTGAAACCTTTGTACGTTTCTCATATTTGAAGTTATATTTTAATAACAGTAATTCCATATCCATGATGCTATGACCGGGCGGGCATACAAAAGTCTTTTGCCACAGCTAAATTCATTAATTTATCTGTGATTGTGTGGCGCTGATAATTCATCCTTGTTCTCCTTTTTGTTGCCGGTCTCCCCTCACTTGTCCTCCCTCACTTGTCTTAGCTATTCCTGTGTCCTGTTGTGTGTAGAAATATGTGATTCTTCATTTTTGGCTTTACTCTTAGCCTGATGAAGACACCTGAGTAGTCTCGAAAGCTTTGAATTTGTTACCATATTTTCAGTTAGCCATTAAACGTTATCAACCACAGAGGACTGTCAAGTATAAATATTTTTCTATTCTTGTAATTGAAATTTATCATTTTATTGTTGTAGTAAAACTTCATTTATTCTTGTTTGAAGTACATACATTTGCAATGGCCACGTAACAAGGCAATAACTCAATATTTTATGCCTACACCCTCCTTGACCCTGGGCTCCAACACCGCCAGTTGTTGCTTGGAAGTGCTGTTAGCACAGTTAACACTTGCTCCTGTGTTACTGGGGTTCAGTAATGTCAGCTGTTCCCCTGCTGTGTGAACGGCAAAAAGTCCTGCTGCCTCCACCATGTTCTGTTCTCATCCCTGGGTTACAACACCGCCAGTTGTTTCTCGGAAGTGCTGTTAGCACAGTCTACACTTGCTCCTGTGTTACTGGGGTTCAGTAATGTCAGCTGTTCCCCTGCTGTGTGTACGGCAAACAGTCCTGCTGCCTCCACCATGTTCTGTTCTCATCCCTGGGTTACAACACCGCCAGTTGTTTCTCGGAAGTGCTGTTAGCACAGTCTACACTTGCTCCTGTGTTACTGGGGTTCAGTAATGTCAGCTGTTCCCCTGCTGTGTGAACGCAAAAAGTCCTGCTGCCTCCACCATGTTCTCTTCTCATCCCTGGGTTACAACACCGCCAGTTGTTTCTCGGAAGTGCTGTTAGCACAGTCTACACTTGCTCCTGTGTTACTGGGGTTCAGTAATGTCAGCTGTTCCCCTGCTGTGTGTACGGCAAACAGTCCTGCTGCCTCCACCATGTTCTGTTCTCATCCCTGGGTTACAACACCGCCAGTTGTTTCTCGGAAGTGCTGTTAGCACAGTCTACACTTGCTCCTGTGTTACTGGGGTTCAGTAATGTCAGCTGTTCCCCTGCTGTGTGAACGGCAAAAAGTCCTGCTGCCTCCACCCTGTTCTCTTCTCATCCCTGGGTTACAACACCGCCAGTTGTTTCTCGGAAGTGCTGTTAGCACAGTCTACACTTGCTCCTGTGTTACTGGGGTTCAGTAATGTCAGCTGTTCCCCTGCTGTGTGAACGGCAAAAAGTCCTGCTGCCTCCACCATGTTCTGTTCTCATCCCTGGGTTACAACACCGCCAGTTGTTTCTCGGAAGTGCTGTTAGCACAGTTAACACTTGCTCCCGTGTTACTGGGGTTCAGTAATGTCAGCTGTTCCCCTGCTGTGTGAACGGCAAAAAGTCCTGCTGCCTCCACCATGTTCTGTTCTCATCCCTGGGTTACAACACCGCCAGTTGTTTCTCGGAAGTGCTGTTAGCACAGTTAACACTTGCTCCCGTGTACTGGGGTTCAGTAATGTCAGCTGTTCCCCTGCTGTGTGAACGGCAAAAAGTCCTGCTGCCTCCACCATGTTCTGTTCTCATCCCTGGGTTACAAACCGCCAGTTGTTTCTCGGAAGTGCTGTTAGCACAGTCTACACTTGCTCCTGTGTTACTGGGGTTCAGTAATGTCAGCTGTTCCCCTGCTGTGTGTACGGCAAACAGTCCTGCTGCCTCCACCATGTTCTGTTCTCATCCCTGGGTTACAACACCGCCAGTTGTTTCTCGGAAGTGCTGTTAGCACAGTCTACACTTGCTCCTGTGTTACTGGGGTTCAGTAATGTCAGCTGTTCCCCTGCTGTGTGAACGGCAAAAAGTCCTGCTGCCTCCACCATGTTCTCTTCTCATCCCTGGGTTACAACACCGCCAGTTGTTTCTCGGAAGTGCTGTTAGCACAGTCTACACTTGCTCCTGTGTTACTGGGGTTCAGTAATGTCAGCTGTTCCCCTGCTGTGTGTACGGCAAACAGTCCTGCTGCCTCCACCATGTTCTGTTCTCATCCCTGGGTTACAACACCGCCAGTTGTTTCTCGGAAGTGCTGTTAGCACAGTCTACACTTGCTCCTGTGTTACTGGGGTTCAGTAATGTCAGCTGTTCCCCTGCTGTGTGAACGGCAAAAAGTCCTGCTGCCTCCACCCTGTTCTCTTCTCATCCCTGGGTTACAACACCGCCAGTTGTTTCTCGGAAGTGCTGTTAGCACAGTCTACACTTGCTCCTGTGTTACTGGGGTTCAGTAATGTCAGCTGTTCCCCTGCTGTGTGAACGGCAAAAAGTCCTGCTGCCTCCACCATGTTCTCTTCTCATCCCTGGGTTACAACACCGCCAGTTGTTTCTCGGAAGTGCTGTTAGCACAGTTAACACTTGCTCCCGTGTTACTGGGGTTCAGTAATGTCAGCTGTTCCCCTGCTGTGTGAACGGCAAAAAGTCCTGCTGCCTCCACCATGTTCTGTTCTCATCCCTGGGTTACAACACCGCCAGTTGTTTCTCGGAAGTGCTGTTAGCACAGTTAACACTTGCTCCTGTGTTACTGGGGTTCAGTAATGTCAGCTGTTCCCCTGCTGTGTGAACGGCAAAAAGTCCTGCTGCCTCCACCATGTTCTCTTCTCATCCCTGGGTTACAACACCGCCAGTTGTTTCTCGGAAGTGCTGTTAGCACAGTCTACACTTGCTCCTGTGTTACTGGGGTTCAGTAATGTCAGCTGTTCCCCTGCTGTGTGTACGGCAAACAGTCCTGCTGCCTCCACCATGTTCTGTTCTCATCCCTGGGTTACAACACCGCCAGTTGTTTCTCGGAAGTGCTGTTAGCACAGTCTACACTTGCTCCTGTGTTACTGGGGTTCAGTAATGTCAGCTGTTCCCCTGCTGTGTGAACGGCAAAAAGTCCTGCTGCCTCCACCATGTTCTGTTCTCATCCCTGGGTTACAACACCGCCAGTTGTTTCTCGGAAGTGCTGTTAGCACAGTTAACACTTGCTCCCGTGTTACTGGGGTTCAGTAATGTCAGCTGTTCCCCTGCTGTGTGAACGGCAAACAGTCCTGCTGCCTCCACCATGTTCTCTTCTCATCCCTGGGTTACAACACCGCCAGTTGTTTCTCGGAAGTGCTGTTAGCACAGTCTACACTTGCTCCTGTGTTACTGGGGTTCAGTAATGTCAGCTGTTCCCCTGCTGTGTGAACGGCAAACAGTCCTGCTGCCTCCACCATGTTCTGTTCTCATCCCTGGGTTACAACACCGCCAGTTGTTTCTCGGAAGTGCTGTTAGCACAGTCTACACTTGCTCCCGTGTTACTGGGGTTCAGTAATGTCAGCTGTTCCCCTGCTGTGTGAACGGCAAAAAGTCCTGCTGCCTCCACCATGTTCTCTTCTCATCCCTGGGTTACAACACCGCCAGTTGTTTCTCGGAAGTGCTGTTAGCACAGTTAACACTTGCTCCTGTGTTACTGGGGTTCAGTAATGTCAGCTGTTCCCCTGCTGTGTGAACAGCAAACAGTCCTGCTGCCTCAACTTTAATTTCCATGGGTACCTTCTGCTACCCATCCGGGTTCCAGTACCGTCAGCTGGTTCCGCAGTGCCTTTGGCGTAGGTGCCTCCATGTCGGTATCCGAGTTCCAGCAACGTCTGCTGGTCCTTGGTAGTGCTTTGGAGCACAGGTACCTCCTGCTTAGTAACCGTGTCCCAGTAACGTCAGCTGGTCCTCGGTTGTGCCATTGGCTCTTTTCCTTCTGCTGACCCTCCGGGTTCCAGCACAGTCAGCTGGTCCTCGTTACTTTCATTGGCTCTTGTACCTTCTGCTACTCATCCGGGTTCCAGTACCGTCAGCTGGTTCTCCGCAGTGCCTTTGGCCTAGGTGCCTCCATGTCGGTATCCGAGTTCCAGCAACGTCTGCTGGTCCTTGGTAGTGCTTTGGAGCACAGGTACCTCCTGCTTAGTAACCGTGTCCCAGTAACGTCAGCTGGTCCTCGGTTGTGCCATTGGCTCTTTTCCTTCTGCTGACCCTCCGGGTTCCAGCACAGTCAGCTGGTCCTCGTTACTTTCATTGGCTCTTGTACCTTCTGCTACTCATCCGGGTTCCAGTACCGTCAGCTGGTTCTCCGCAGTGCCTTTGGCCTAGGTGCCTCCATGTCGGTATCCGAGTTCCAGCAACGTCTGCTGGTCCTTGGTAGTGCTTTGGAGCACAGGTACCTCCTGCTTAGTAACCGTGTCCCAGTAACGTCAGCTGGTCCTCGGTTGTGCCATTGGCTCTTTTCCTTCTGCTGACCCTCCGGGTTCCAGCACAGTCAGCTGGTCCTCGTTACTTTCATTGGCTCTTGTACCTTCTGCTACTCATCCGGGTTCCAGTACCGTCAGCTGGTTCTCCGCAGTGCCTTTGGCGTAGGTGCCTCCATGTCGGTATCCGAGTTCCAGCAACGTCTGCTGGTCCTTGGTAGTGCTTTGGAGCACAGGTACCTCCTGCTTAGTAACCGTGTCCCAGTAACGTCAGCTGGTCCTCGGTTGTGCCATTGGCTCTTTCCTTCTGCTGACCCTCCGGGTTCCAGCACAGTCAGCTGGTCCTCGTTACTTCCATTGGCTTTTGTACCATCACCAACAGGACAAAGAAGGTTAAGACAAACTACAAGATACAGAACAAGAGACAGAAGAACAATAAGCAGAAGATCAAAAAGCAGAAGAACATTAAGTATAAGACCAAAATGAAGAGCAAAATATATGCTCTAAATTCTAAGCAGAAGAAGACTAAGCAGTGTATGGGGGTGAGTCCGTTCCTCCTCGTGGTGCCCCTGGAAAATGCCTGATGCTGCTGCAGGCTAAACTGAACGCGGACAAATACTGTTGTAATTAAAATCTTTCGTGACAGCAAGAACGGAAGGATGAAAATTCAGAGTTTTACAGATTACAAGTACAGGAATGTCTGTCACAAATAAGAATATGATGAAAAGGATGAATAGGAAGAAGATGAAGAAGTAGAATATGAAGAATAATAACTGTTTAATAAGAACAATATAAGTAATGTTAACAAAAAGATGAATAGCAAGAAGTTTTAGAAGATTAATAAGGTGAAGATGAAGAATAATTTGATGAGAAAGATGATGCTGCTGAAAATTATGAAGGAGAAAGTGTGTGAAAAGTTAAAAAGGTGAAGACCATGGAAGTTGTGAAACAGACATATTTGACAAAATAGAAAAAAGGTTAACAACATTGTCAATTTGTTCGTCAATCCGAACGTATTTCCTAAAAAAAAATAAATAATGCTATTCCATTGGATTGGGTCAAACATCTATGCCTTTAATGTCTCCTCAACCTCCCCCAATACATTCTACATTACTCTTTCTTGTTTTCCTTCATGTACAATTAACCAACAAGGCAAGAATGGGTTTTTTTTAATTTCGATATTTTGTTCCCATAGACTTACATGGGACTTCCGGTATCGGTATCGGGTATCGCCGATATTTTAGTGATATCGGCGATACCATTACGATTCCGATACTTTAGGATATCGGAAAGTATCGCTCAACTCTACTGGGAGATGCTGTAATAATTCCGGTGTTGCAATTTTATCAGCCACAAGAGGAAGTTCTACCTCCAGTTGTGCCCATGGTGCCAGTTGAGCCAGTTCAGGAGTTACCTACTCCAGCAGCACCCCAACCTGCGGAACCTCAAGAGGAAGAATCATCGGAAGCAGCGCCCCATGCTATGGGAACCCCTGGTGAAGCTGACTCACACCGCCCAGCCATCAGTACGCTTGCCAGATCCATAGAAAGATTGAGGCAGTTCTATAGTTTGCCGTTACGTAGAACAGTTGGGTTAGAGATTAATATACCTGAAGCTACTCCACGTAGATCAGAACGTACAACGAAAGGGAAGATACCTATTCGTTATCAAAAGTAGTCCTAGCAAACTAGTTTACTAAGTATGGATAATTGTATAAAGTATTGTTATGATATGTAAATTACTTGAAAATGTTTCATGATGGACTCTGAGGCTGAGGACTGGGCCAGCCCAAGAACTGATCTTGTATATAGTTGCACTTTGTGCATTCTCTACCAGCACACCTACCTCTGAACATAAAACCCGTATGGTGAGGCACTGAGTGAGGTCTGCATTCAGATGTCCTGCAGCCCACCCAGGACCCACGTTGAAGGTTTGGTGCGGGTCCTTCACAAGAATATTGTCATCTATTTATATGAAAATGTCTATTTAGTATTTTGTATTTTTCTATGCCTATTGTTATAATGCAACGTTCAAGAAATCCGTACCTCCCTGATGGGAAGAGTTTAAAATGTTACTTGTTTAAATGGAAAACAAAATGTCTTTCTTCTTATATTTCACAGCCCGGGAGTGCTGTATTTTACCAAGGGGGAATGTGTAGCCCTGGTATGTAAGGCACACAGGATCTGGAGAATGCACAGTAAGGTAACAGTTAAAGCTTGACACTCACTTACACTTCAGACACACCCACAGGGGTGTATAGGGGAGTGACGTGTAGCACAGGAGAGAGTCAGTCTAGCTTCCTGTCATCGTACAGAGCAGTCAGGGCTAGTTCTTCTCAGACAGTGAGGATTCCTGTCAGAGCTCTGGGTGAGCAGAAGATTAGTTCCTGTCAATTCAACGAAGTGGAGTCTAGTAACGGATGACTGGTTATCATCCCGAGTCTAGTCAGAGTTACCTTTTACTCAGTCTGAACTTTGAGGAAACTGAGAGTTACTCAGTGAGACCAAGGAAGAAAACTGACTTTCTATCTTCACGCTTCAGTGCTACATTGAAAGCAGAAGCAGGGCGAAGGGCATAGTGGGAAGGATTCAGAAGTGCCTTAAGGATCGGATTATCCTGCACATTGTCACCGGTCACTGGGGACCGAAGCGTCACTATAGCTCCAGGCATAGTGATAGAAAAGCCAGAGTCTTACTGGACCTTAGGTTGCAGAAAGCCGCCCTTAGAGTGCCAGTACGTAACCGAGTCAGGAGAACAAGACTTCTGAGTCCGGCGCGTGGCAAAAGAAAGTACTTAGTTCACCACTTATAAGGCTCTATCACAAAACTGACCGGGCAGTACAGCTAGTGGGAAAAGCTGAAAACTATAGAGTTAACTTAGCTACAGGCAAGCTTGGACTCACTCATCATTTGGAAAGAGAAGGAGGCCTGTAACCTGCTCAACTGTTACCGCTACGTGCATTCATCCACCCCGAACAGCCTCCCTGGGACCTGCCTGAACAACTTGAAGTAAAAGGTATGGAAAGAAGCTTCTATGTGTGAGACTGAGTTATTTGATTGCATCCCTGCACAACCCCACCATAACTATCGACCTGAGGGAAGAGTCCCACCTGTAGGGGACCCGACATCTAGCTGCCTCACCATCCCCTCAGAGATCTACAGCAGCGCTGGTCTTAGTGATCAGAGAACTACAGGTGGCGTCACGAACTGTATATATACCTATCCCCTGTAAATATTCCCCCCAACATACGCCTGACCGCCAGGGCCACAGACCGAGCCAGCGCTACCTGTGACAACCCCATAGACTTCCATGGGCTCGGCTCTGAGTACCCCATTGCTCTGGTAAACCACAATTGTGGTGCGGGTCAAGACACTTGATGTCACTGAGAGTGTGGGTGTCATGATTCTCAATTGTGAACGAGAAGTGTAAGAGATTGGGTAGAAGTACTATCTATGTCCATTGTCTATGTAGCCAGACTGTACATCACACTAGGGATTATTACATGCTATTGTAAGCAGGTTTCGGGATACAGTAACAGGCAGGAGGCAGAGCAAGGGTTAACAAAATGTAACAATTAAGTAATTCACTCCTCACAGGAAGGTAAATTGTTAAATACTGAATAATAGGAGCAACAAATGTGAAACAATAGCAGTCCAATGAAGAACTTATTGTGTCCTGGATGATCCTCTGCGTAGATTATCCCGCAGGGGTTTCAGAACCAGCAGAGTCCCAGTGGGAATCGTCCTCAGATGGGGTCCTTTTTAATGGTGGTCCGTCTTCTGGGCGGCAGCGGTCGTTCTCCGGTACCTTTCGCTGAGCTCATAGTCCAGAAACAAGGGCGGCTGAAGCAAACAAAGCGGCA
The DNA here is from genome assembly GCA_033576555.1 of Oophaga sylvatica. NCBI lineage: Eukaryota > Metazoa > Chordata > Amphibia > Anura > Dendrobatidae > Oophaga > Oophaga sylvatica. The sequence goes on from JARQOD010000001.1 coordinate 684,659,115, forward strand.
GCACTCACAGCGTCAAACGGAAACGGGAGTGAAGGTCACAAGAGTCTGTCCGGTATCTGACTCTCCTGCCTTTTCACATGCGCGGTATTCACAGCCACTGTGAGCACCACGTTGCTCTCCCTGGCAACTGCAGAACGCACCGCACCTTTCTTTGTGGTAGTTGCAAAGAGCACAGCGGTCTCGCTGCGAACAGGGGGGAGCCAAACAATGCTGCCTGTCAGGGCGCCGGCACTCATGGGACGGAGCGCGCTGCACACCTCACTGCACGCTGCTGCTGGTTGGTGCCAAACTGCCCCCTGTTGCGTGCATTTTTTCTTTTATCTTACCCCGCCTCCCTGGGTCATGAGGTTGGTCCAGCTTCTAATTCCTTCCCCAGGCAACAGTGGAGGCAGCCTCAACAGTTCCGGACCCGGCTCGATACAGGTACCCGCAGCCCGGTCCTTTTCCTTTCACTCCCCCTCTCCTTTGGCTCGCCATTCCATGGGTGAGAGTTCTTGCAGTAGACATTATTATTATTATTATTATTATTTATATAGCACCAGTGATTCCATGGTGCTGTACATGAGAAGGGGTTACATAGAAATTACAGATATCACTTACAGTAAACAAACTAACAATGACAGATTGATACAGAGGGGAGAGGACCCTGCCCTTTCGGGCTTACATTCTACAGGATGGTGGGGAAGGAGACAGCAGGTTAGTGGGTTGGAGCAGTTCCGGTGTTGGTTGAGGCGATATCTCCGGTAGTGGTGAGAAGGTAGCAGGGCAGAGGCGTAGCTAGGGTTTCGGTTTAGGGGGGGCGAAACATCTGAGTGGGCCCCTAACCAGAGAACCTCAGCAAATGACCGCGCTGTTGCCAAAATTAATCTATATATAAAAAGACCAATATTGATATCACCGCCATATAGTCAGTGGTAAATAACACCAGTCCTACAGAACATATAAGAGATCATAGCAGAGTTACAGATAATGACTTACTGCTGACGTTCTTTCTGATGGAATCGTTCACTTTTCATGTCTTTTCCATCTGGCCCAGACCGACATAACGACTCCTCCAGCCAGGACTCGACTACAGAGAATACAACAAAGAAACGTTTCACTTCTCATATTGTCAGCACCGTCACGATCACCAATTGGACTATTCTCAACCTGCACAAACTCCTCATCCTGCTGATACCCCAATACTGAGCCGCTGCTGCCATATGTGTCCCTATTACTGCTCCTGATAACCCAATGCTGAGCCGCTGCTGCCATATGTGTCCCTATTACTGCACCTGATACCCCAATACTGAGCCGCTGCTGTCATATGTGTCCCTATTACTGCTCCTGATACCCCAATACTGAGCCGCTGCTGCAGTATTTGCCCTTATTACTACACCTGGTACCCCAATACTGAGCCACTGCTGCCCTATGTGTCCCTATTACTGCACCTATTGTGTGGTTCTGTGTGACCTCTAAATTCTAAAGCACCCTCTATAATATAGTAATGCCAGGTGCATGGGCCCTAGAAAACAGTGCCCACATGTTGTCCCCTAGAATGTAATAATGCCCTGTGTGTGCCCCTGTGTCGACCCGCCACCACAATTGTGGGTTACCAGGGCAATGGGGTACTCAGAGCCGAGCCCATGGAAGTCTATGGGGTTGTCACAGGTAGCGGTGGCTCGGTCTGTGGCCCTGGCGGTCTGGCGTATTTTGGGGGGAATATTTACAGGGGATAGATTTATATACAGTTCGTGACGCCACCTGTAGTCTCTGGTAATTTGTACCAGCGCTGCTGTAGATCTCTGAGGGGATGGTGAGGCAGCTAGATGTCGGGTCCCCTACAGGTAGGACTCTTCCCTCAGGTCGATGGTTAAGGCAGGGTTGTGCAGGCATGCAAGTAAATAACTCAGTCTCACACGGTCAGCGTCTTTCCATACCTTTACTTGCAAGATGGTAAGGCAGGTCCCAGGGAGGCTGATGGGGTTGATGGAGGATGAGCTTTGAGGCAACGGTTAAGCAAGTTAGGGGCCTCCTTTACTGTCCAATAATGATGAGTACAACCAGCCTGCAGCGTAGTTCCCTCTATAATTCCAGCTATTCCAAAGCTGTACTGCCCAGTCAGATTTGTGGTCGGAGCCTTCTTGTGAGAGAGTTGAATTCATATCTTGCTGATCAGGCTCAAAGTCTTCACTCCCCCTGACCCCAGTTACGTACTGACTATTTGGGGCTGTTTGCCGCGACCTAAGGTCCGGTAAATATCTGGTTTTCTTACCACTATGCTTGTAGCTAATAGTGATCCTTCGGTCCCCAGTGACCGGTAGCAATGTGCAGGACTTCTCCAAGCCAAAAGCACTTTTTAAATATTCCTTCCACTTTGCCCTTCGATTTGCTCGACTCTTAATAGATATCTCCGTCTGTCTTCCAGTGGGGCACAGCTCTGACTAGGCTGAGGTGAACTAGACCACCTGTACTAGCCTCCACTTTCTGAACTGCTAACAGGCTCAGACTGGACACGTCTACTCTGTCCAAGGACAGGAAACAGACTGACTAAATCACTCCCTTCCACACCCTGCTGGGTGTGTCAGAAGTGTACGTGATGTTATGAAGAGCCCTTAACTGTTACCTCTCCACTCATCCTCCTGGTATTGTGTACCAGGGCTACACATTCCCCCATGGTAAACGACAGCACTCCCGGGCTGTAAAATATAAAGAGACATTTTTGTTTATGCATTTAACATTAAACATTAATTCGTCCCATCCGGGAGGTAAGGATGTCTTAAACGTTGCGAACAATAACATTATAGAGAAATACAAATATTAAATAAACATGTTCATAAAAATAGACAATATACTTGTGAAGGACCCGCACCAAACCTTCAACGTGGGTCCTGGGTGGGCTGCAGGACATCCGAATGCAGACCTCACTCAGTGCCACACCACACGGGTTTTCTGTTCAGAGGTAAGTCAAGGTTTCATGTGAAACCATTAAAAGGCACCTTAGTGCAACTATTTACAGGATACAGTTTTTGGGCTGGCTCAGTCCTCAGCCTCTGAGTCCATTATAAGACATAATAGGGAAAAACACATATATATATATAGACTTTTTACAGTATTCACATTAATTCGTTATAATTACTGCTGGTATCGAATGGGTAACTTTCCTTTTGTGATTCGCTCTGATCTACGTGGAGTAGCCTCAGGTATATTAAGTTGCGATCTGTCTGCACTGCGTAACGGCAAACTATAGAACTGCCTCAATCTTTCTATGGATCTGGCAAGCGTACTGATGGCTGGGCGGTGTGAGTCAGCTTCACCAGGGGATCCCATAGTATGGGGCGCTGCTTCAGAAGATCCTTCTTGAGATTCCATAGGTTGAGGTGTTGCTGGAATGGGTAACTCCTGAACGGGCTCAACTGGCACCACGGGCACAACTGGAGGTAAAACTTCCTCTTGTGGCTGATAAAACTGCAACACTGGAACTATTACAGCATCTCCCAGTCGGGGCCAATCCGCAGGAAAATCTCCCAGATCCGTGTGTATGACCTCTTCCTTTCTTTCTCCTTGATTGATGACAGGGTTCTTTTCACAACGCTTTAAGGGTTCTGGACACAATTTCAAATGGTCTCTGGACACAGTGGTTGTTGTTCTTCCTCCGTCCTTACTGACGACACAAACTTTTCTGTTGTCATATTTAGAATCTTGTATGACATAGGGTTCTTGCTCCCACTGGTTATCCAATTTGTGCATCTTCCTTTTTCTTTTTAATACTACCTCTCCAGGCATCAAAGGCTTGGCAGGAGCATTTCTGTTGTAAACATCTTCCTGTTTTCCCCGTGCCTTGTTGAGACTTTCCTCCACGCAGACTTGTACTCTTCTGTATTGCTCTTGCCGATTGATGTCCCAGTTTTCAACGGCGTCGTCTGCCTCCGGTTCTACCACTCCAAGTTCTAGATCCATTGGTAGTTTTCCGGGCCTTGCTCGCATAAGATAAGCTGGAGTGCAGTTAGTTGAACTTACAGGTATATGGTTATACAAATCAACCAAATCAGGTAGTAAGTCCGGCCATCGATTCCTGTCTTCCAACGGTATGGATCTCAACAAGTCAAGGACAATATGGTTCATTTTTTCACAAAGACCGTTGGTTTGAGGGTGGTATGGCGTTGTTCTAATTTTCTTGCACCCGTACATGTGACAGAATTCCTTGAATAAATCAGCTTCGAAAGCAGGTCCTTGATCGGTTAATACTTGCTCCGGATACCCATGCGGTCTGCAGAAGCTTGCTTGAAAGGTTTTCGCTGCCGTCACTGCGGTCTGGTCCTTAACTGGAACAACCACCAGAAATCTGGAGTAATGGTCCACCATGGTCAAGGCGTATGAGTATCCAGATCTACTTGGCGACAATTTGACGTGGTCCAGGGCCACAATCTCCAGGGGACGAGTCGTCCGGATAGGTTGCAGGGGTGCCTTCTGACTACCGTAGTCCTTTCTTCTGAGACCACAGGGTCCACAGTTCCGACACTACCTCTCGATGGAGCTGCGCATCCCTACCCAGTAGAACCGGCATCTCAACAGGGTCTCCAGCTTTCTCCAGCCAAAGTGTCCTGCTTGATCGTGGTATGCTTCCAACACCATTGGGACGTCTGCCTTGGGGACCACTATTTGCCAGACCATCTCGTGGGTTCTGGGGTTGACGTATCTCCTGCACAACTTCTCACGGTATAGGAACAACCTGCTTTTCTCGTTCCACAGGAGCTTTGCTGACATAGGTGCATCCTTTTCCAAGGAGGAACCTTCCTGTTTTAACAACTCCTTGATGCGGCTGACCACTGGATCGCTGTCCTGAGTCTCTTTCCAACTGTGATGGGGTAAAGGATTTAATGTTGCACCATACTGCTTTCTGTTGACTCGATGCTCATGGACTACCCCATTTCGATGGAACGCAGGTAGCTCAATTTCTTCCAGGTCATCCGATTCTCCTTCCGTATCAGAGTCATGCGGCCTTCGGGACAACGCATCAGCATTAGCATTCTTTCGACCTGCCCGGTACTTGATAGTAAACTGGTAATTGGACAACCGAGCCATCCAACGCTGCTCCATGGCGCCCAGCTTGGCGGTTTCCAGGTGCGTTAACGGGTTGTTGTCTGTGTACGCCGTGAACTTATTAGAGGCCAGATAATGCTTAAATCTTTCAGTAATGGCCCAGACCAGCGCCAGAAACTCCAGCTTGAAGCTGCTATAATTTTCCGGATTCCTCTCAGTTGGCCTGAGTTTTCTGCTGGCATATGCGATGACTTTTTCTTGGCCATTCTGCTTCTGACTGAGAACTGCTCCCAACCCTTCATTACTGGCGTCGGTGTACAACAGGAACGGTTGGCTGTAATCAGGATAGGTTAAGATCTCATCACCTGTAAGGATCTCTTTCATCTTTTGGAATGCTTCAGCCTGTTCTTTACCCCAATTAAAGGGAGGGTTTCTGTTCTTTAAGGATTGTCCTACCAGGAGGTCCTGTAAAGGAGCTGCCTTCTTCGTGTAATCTTTCACGAACCTTCTGTAGTAACCCGTTAGTCCCAGGAACTGTCGCACTTCCTTAAGGTTCTTCGGCTCCGGCCACTTCTGGATGGCAGTGACTTTCTCTGGGTCCGGCGCTACTCCTTCCGAACTGACGATGTGCCCCAAGTATTGTACCTTCTGTTTGAGTAGATGGCATTTTGAGGGTTTTAATTTCATCCCGTACCTGGACAGGGACTCGAATACTTCTGCCAGGTGCTTCAGATGGTCCTCATATGTCTTGGAATACACGATAACGTCGTCTAGGTATAGCAGCACGGTTTCAAAATTGAGATGTCCCAGACAGTTTTCCATCACTCTCTGAAATGTTCCTGGGGCACTACTGAGCCCAAACGGCATTCTGTCGAACTCACAGAGCCCCATTGGGGTGGTGAAAGCCGTTTTCTCACGATCCTCCTCAGCCACAGCCACTTGCCAGTAACCACTAGTCAGATCGAGGGTAGAAAAGTAGTTAGCCGTTTTCAGAGCAGCTAATGATTCCTCTATACGTGGTAGCGGGTATGCATCCTTGTGTGTTATGCGGTTCACCTGCCTGTAATCCACACACATTCTCATACTACCATCTTTCTTTTTAACCAGAACTAGAGGGGCTGCCCAGGGGCTACAACTATCCCTTATCACCCCAGCTTTCTTCATATCATGCAACATTTCTTTAGCCTTCTGATAATGAGCTGGAGGTATGGGCCTATACCGCTCTTTGATGGGAGGATGACTGCCTGTAGGGATATGATGTTGTACTCCCTTAATTATCCCAAAATCAAGTGGATTTTTGCTAAACACTTGGGCGTACTCTTGCACCACCCGTAATACCCCTTGCTTCTGGTGAGCGGGAGTGGTGTCCGTCCCAACATGGAGTTGCTGACACCACTCCGCCACCTGAGTTGCTGGGTCATTGTCCTCCGCTATTTGACAGGAGTCTAAGGACTCAGCCGGGAGAATAGAATTATTATCAACAGCATGTAGTTTAGCAATGGTTGCATAACGGAGTAAGTTTACCTCATCATCTCCCCAATTGAGAAGCCGTACCGGTACTCTTCCATTCACCACCTCTACTACTCCTCTAGCAGTCATAAGTGTAGGTCTATGTTCTGAATGGTGGGGTTCTACTACAGCTTGGTAATTCTGTCCTCTCAGACCTATGGCCGCCCTGCACCAAATGATCATTTCACTCATTGGGGTATCACAATAGGATCCGAGTCAGTGACCCGTACATTACCAATTTCGCCGTCTGTAAGCTTCGCTTGCTGCTGACACACCAGGGCCCGGATCTCTCTTTGGATTACTCCTTTCTGCCTTGGTCGGGCAATCTCAGCGAGCTGTTGGAGCAAGAACACAACTTCTCCCAAACAATTACCGATAATGTTAGTACCCAAAATTATATTTAAACCGTTCTCCTCATTTACAGTCTTTACTACCAGAAGCCCCTGGTCTTTCAACTCCTCTCTGCCCACCTTTACATCTACACATTTTGTTCCGAGTACTTCTACAGGAAGACCATTAGAAGCATACACAGTAAAGTCAAGGCTCGGAGGTTTAAGACTGTCCATTGACCAGTACTTGGTATATAGGGCATCAGGTATTAGGGTCACCTGGGACCCAGTGTCTAACAATGCTGGAACAGCAATACATCTAGAATAATAGACAGGTAGGGTCGCCCGCCCACATACCTGCGGTTCCAGTCTAGGGGGCCTGACGGGTATTCTCCTGGGTGTTGGCCCTTGGACCCAGGTTCTGCCGTTTAAAGGACACTGTGGAGACAGATGACCTTTCCGGTTGCAGCGATAACAGATAATCTCTCGACGAGGAGGGTGTTGATCAGAGGTTGCTCCTGGGGGTGGCGTTGTCCTCCTCCGGGGGGGCGACGTCTTCTTTCTTCTCGGTGCATCCACGGAACGTCCTCTGGGCAGTCAGCTAACAAGATCTTCCCTTCCTCCTCTTTCCGCAGCTGTAGGGCACTCATCACAGCGGCCAGATTTTTAGTCAGCTGGCGCACCTCTGAGCGCAGACAGTCCAATTCACTAGGAGGTGTCATCTGCGCTTTGGCTTCGGCCACTAACGGGGAACAGGGGGTTACTGCCGGTTCCAGAGTGACTTCACCCTGATGATGTTGGGTGGCCACCTCAGGTTTGCCCAGGGGCCGCAGCCCTTTTATTGCCATGTCCTTTAGGGCATCAAAGGTAGCATCCGGATGATTTAAGGACCACCAGTTTACAGTTCTGCGTTCCTCTTGGGATCTCAGTCCCTGTATAAATTGTTCTTTCAGCATTCTATTCTCGTCGATAGCATTTAAATTGTTAATTTGCTTGAGGGCTCTCAGGGCTCCTTGTAGTCGGCAAGCGTAGTCCCGGATGCTGTCATCTGGCTGTTGTGAACAGTGGTAGAAGGCCATCCGGAGATCCGTTTCTGTGCGGTCTTCAAATATGGCATGCAGCTTAAGGAAGATCGCAGGTACCGACTCCTGATCAACGGTATCCCAAGTCTCCACTTCCCTCTCAGCAGCGCCAGTTAGCTGCCCTATTAGCACAGCAGCTTTTTGTCTCTCAGGCATGGAGTACATTTCTAGGATGCTGCATAACTTCCGCTTGAAGCCTGCTAATGTGCCTGGCTCACCGCTGTACTGGGGAAGCCATTTCGCCCCAGGCATATATGGGAGCGTTAGTGGCATGATCGGGACTACCGGACTGGGTGCAGGGCCTGCGCCCCCATCTGGCGCTACAATACCAAGCGGTGCGGGATTGGGGCCTCCGGCCGGGGCCGCACTGTCAGCCGGTTGTTGTGACATCTTAGCGCCCCCTTGGTTTAAACGGAGCCTACCGGTTTCAGACGCTGCTATTTCACAGGCACCGCAGTGGGAACAGGACCTTCGTCGCAGGCGCTCTGATGTCAGAGCGTTCACTTCCTGTTGCAGGACCTGCCGCTGAGTCAGAGCCGGGGGCGTGTCCAAGACTTTGCGCGCTCTTTCAGGTACGCCCACCTTCTTCTCCAGCGCCTTAGGGCGCGAATCTGGCGGCAAATATGGCGGTATTTGGCGCCAAACAACAGCAACAGTCTTTTTCGCCAAAACACTCCACAGGCACACAGGGCTCGCAATGCTGCAAGTTTCGTATCCTGTTCGTGACGCCAAAGTTTTTGTGTCGACCCGCCACCACAATTGTGGGTTACCAGGGCAATGGGGTACTCAGAGCCGAGCCCCTGGAAGTCTATGGGGTTGTCACAGGTAGCGGTGGCTCGGTCTGTGGCCCTGGCGGTCTGGCGTATGTTGGGGGGAATATTTACAGGGGATAGATTTATATACAGTTCGTGACGCCACCTGTAGTCTCTGGTAATTTGTACCAGCGCTGCTGTAGATCTCTGAGGGGATGGTGAGGCAGCTAGATTTCGGGTCACCTACAGGTAGGACTCTTCCTCAGGTCGATGGTTAAGGCAGGGTTGTGCAGGCATGCAAGTAAATAACTCAGTCTCACACGGTCAGCGTCTTTCCATACCTTTACTTGCAAGATGGTAAGGCAGGTCCCAGGGAGGCTGATGGGGTTGATGGAGGATGAGCTTTGAGGCAACGGTTAAGCAAGTTAGGGGCCTCCTTTACTGTCCAATAATGATGAGTACAACCAGCCTGCAGCGTAGTTCCCTCTATAATTCCAGCTATTCCAAAGCTGTACTGCCCAGTCAGATTTGTGGTCGGAGCCTTCTTGTGAGAGAATTGAATTCCTATCTTGCTGATCAGGCTCAAAGTCTTCACTCCCCTGACCCCAGTTACGTACTGACTATTTGGGGCTGTTTGCCGCGACCTAAGGTCCGGTAAATCTCTGGTTTTTCTTACCACTATGCTTGTAGCTAATAGTGATCCTTCGGTCCCCAGTGACCGGTAGCAATGTGCAGGACTTCTCCAAGCCAAAAGCACTTTTTAAATATTCCTTCCACTTTGCCCTTCGATTTGCTCGACTCTTAATAGATATCTCCGTCTGTCTTCCAGTGGGGCACAGCTCTGACTAGGCTGAGGTGAACTAGACCACCTGTACTAGCCTCCACTTTCTGAACTGCTAAAGGCTCAGACTGGACACGTCTACTCTGTCCAAGGACAGGAAACAGACTGACTAAATCACTCCCTTCCACACCCCTGCTGGGTGTGTCAGAGTGTACGTGATGTTATGAAGAGCCCTTAACTGTTACCTCTCCACTCATCCTCCTGGTATTGTGTACCAGGGCTCACACCCCTTTGGCAGTCACAGTAACCAGAGTTCCCCTATAACAATAAGTACCCACTTTACACTTAATGTCCCGAGTCTCCCCCTGTACAGCTCCCCTATACACAGTATGATGCCCCCTCACTGGATATATACTGACCCTTAATATCCCCAAACTATTTAATGGCTCCAACACTGTATGATGGCCCCGCCACTGTAATCTCCACACTGTATGATGGCCCCCTAGATAGCCTCCATATAGCATAATACACCAGATAGTCCTCAATATAGTATAATGCACCCCCATAGACAGCCTATGTATTGTAATGCACCCCATAGGCAGCCTCTGTATTATAATGCACCCCAACAGACAGCCTCTATATTGTAATGCACTCCCCATAGGCAGTCTTATTTATAATGCACCCCATAGGCAGTCTTATTATAATGCACCCATAGGCAGCCTTATTTATAATGCACCCAATAGGCAGTCTTATTTATAATGTACCCCATAGGCAGCCTTACTTATAATGCACCCCATATGCAGCCTTACTTATAATGCACCCATATGCAGCCTTACTTATAATGCACCCCATATGCAGCCTTACTTATAATGTACCCCATATGCAGTCTTATTTATAATGCACCCATAGGCAGTCTTATTTATAATGTACTCCATATGCCGCCTTACTTATAATGTACCCCTATGCAGTCTTATTTATAATGCACCCCATATGCAGCCTTACTTATAATGTACCCCATATGCAGTCTTATTTATAATGCACCCCATATGCAGCCTTAATTGAAATGTACCCCATATGCAGTCTTATTTATAATGCACCCCATAGGCAGTCTTATTTATATGCACCCCATAGGCAGCCTTACTTATAATGTACTCCATATGCAGCCTTATTTATAATGTACTCCATATGCAGCCTTATTTATAATGTATCCATATGCAGCCTTATTTATAATGTACTCCATATGCAGCCTTATTTATAATGTACTCCATATGCAGCCTTATTTATAATGTACTCCATATGCAGCCGTACTTATAATGCACCCCATATGCAGCCGTACTTATAATGCACCCCATATGCAGCCGTACTTATAATGCACCCCCATATGTAGCCGTACTTATAATGCACCCCATATGCAGCCATACTTATAATGCACCCCATAGACAGCCTTACTTATAATGTACCCATATGCAGCCTTACTTATAATGCACCCCCATATGCAGCCGTACTTATAATGCACCCCATATGCAGCCGTACTTATAATGCACCCCATATGCAGCTGTACTTATAATGCACCTCCATATGCAGCCGTACTTATAATGCACCCCCATATGCAGCCGTACTTATAATGCACCCCATATGCAGCCGTACTTATAATGCACCCATATGCAGCCGTACTTATAATGACCCCCATATGCAGCCGTACTTATAATGCACCTCCATATGCAGCAGTACTTATAATGCACCCCCATATGCAGCCGTACTTATAATGCACCCCCATATGCGTCCGTACTTATAATGCACCCCATATGCAGCGTACTTATAATGCACCCCCATATGCAGCCGTACTTATAATGCACCCCCATATGCAGCCGTACTTATAATGCACCCCCATATGCAGCCGTACTTATAATGCACCTCCATATGCAGCCGTACTTATAATGCACCTCCATATGCAGCCGTACTTATAATGCACCCCCATATGCAGCCGTACTTATAATGCACCCCCATATGCAGCCGTATTATAATGCACCCCCTTATGCAGCCGTACTTATAATGTACTCCATATGCATCCTTACTTATAATGCACCCCTTTACAAAATAATAAATCCTGTACTCACCTCTCTTGCTCCCGACTCCTGCGCTACTCACTGCTCTCCCTCTCAGCGTCTGACTGCCGGCGCCGGGCAGTGACGTCATCGCGCCCGCTGTCAGACGCTGAGAGGGGGATTATGGGAGAGAAGGAGCGCTCGCTCCTTCTCTCTCAATGCGGTCAGCTGTATTGGCTAGATGCTGATACAGCTGACCTGCGATGACGGGCGGGGGACTAATGCTGGCACCGGGCCCCCCACCGCCTGCTCAGGGGCCCATAGCGGCCAGGCGGCAGAGCAAGGAGATAGATTCTCCCTGCTCTGCCGCGAAAGTAACTGTGTCGGCGCTGTGAATGTCAATACAGTTACAGTAGCGTAGCTCCGGGTGGGGCCCCCTCCGAGCGCGGGGCCCGGGGCCACGCCCCTCTGCCCCACCCCGGTAGCTACGTACTGTAGCAGGGTCAGTGCAGGCTGTAAGCTTTCCTGAAGAGGTGGGTTTTCAGGTTCCGTCTGAAGGATCAGAGTGTGGTTGATAGGCGGACGTGTTGGGGCAAAGAATTCCAGAGGTTGGGGATATTCGGGGGAAGTCTTGGAGGCGGTTGGGTGAGGAGCGAATAAGTGAGGAGGAGAGAAGGAGGTCTTGGGAGGATCGGAAATTACGTGAGGGAAGGTATCGGGAGATTAGTTCAGAGACATATGGGAGACAGGTTATAAATGGCCTTGTAGGTCAGTATTAGTAATTTGAACTGGATACGCTGAGAGAATGGGAGCCAGTGAAGAGATTTGCAGAGGGGAGAAGCGGAGGAGTAGTGAGGAGAGAGGAGAATTATTCGAGCAGCAGAGTTAAGGATGGACTGGAGAGGTGCGAGGGGTTAGCAGGGAGGCCAAAGAAAAGGATGTTGCAGTAGTCAAGGCGGGAGATGATGAGGGCATGCACAATCATTTAGTAGATTGAGGGTTGAGGAAAAGACGGATTCTGGAAATATTTTTGAGCTGAAGGTGACAGGAGGTAGAAAGAGCTTGGATGTGCGGTTTGAAGGACAGGGCAAAGTCAAGGGTTACACCGAGGCAGCAGACTTCCGGTACGAGGGAAAGCGTGATGTCATTTATTGTGATAGATAGGTCAGTTAAGGAAGATCTGTGAGATGGGGGAAAGATGATGAGTTCAGATTTGTTCACATTGAGTTTGAGGAAGGGGGGAGAAGAAGGAGGATATGGCTGATAGACACTCGGGGATTCTGGACAGCAGAGAGGTGACTTCTGAGCCAGAGAGGTAGATCTGAGTGTCATCAGCATAAAGGTGGTACTACTGGAATCCGTGGGACTTTATGAGTTGCCCAGGCCAAGTGTATAGATTGAGAAGAATAGGGGTCCTAGAACACAGCCTTGGGGGACTCCAAACTGAGAGAGAGAGATGAGGAGGTAGTGTGGGAGTCAGAGAACTGAATGTGCAGTTGGAAAGGTATGAGGAGATCCAGGATAGGGCAAGGTCCTTGATGCCAAAGGAGGAGAGAATCTGTAGTAGAAGGCAGTGGTCAACTGTGTTAAAAGCAGAGGACAGGTCTAGAAGCTGCAGTATAGAGTATTGTCCATTCGCTTTGACTGTAAGTATGTCATTAGTATTTTGGTCAGGGCTGTCTCAGTGGAGTAATGGGGGCGGAAACCAGATTGTAGATTGTCAAAGAGCAAGTTAGATGAGAGGTGGTAAGAAAAGTTCAGCTTGGACATGCAGCTCCAGGAGTTTGGAAGCGAATGGGAGCAGCGATATTGGGCAATAGCTGGACATAGCGGTTGGGTCGAGGGTTGGGCTTTTTAAGGATAGACGTGATTATGGCATGTTTGAAAGCAGAAGGGAAGGTACCGGAAGTTAGTGATAGGTTGAAGAGGAGGGTTAGGGATGGCATAATAGTGGTGGTGAGGTTGGGGAGGAGGTGGGATGGGGTCAAGTGCACAGGTTGTGAGGTGCGACTTGGAGAGGAGACAATTAAGTCTCCCTTCGGAGATGTTAGAGAGGGAGGTTATGGGGTTTGGGCATTGGTCTGGTATACAAAGGGGTTGTGGTGGTTGAACAATGAAGACTTGCCTTGTGGGCAGCACGGTGGCTCAGTGGATTGCATTGAAGCCTTGCAGCGCTGGAGTCCTGGGTTCAAATCCCACCAAGGACAACATCTGCAAGGAGTTTGTATGTTCTCCCTATGTTTGCGTGGGTTTCCTCCAGGACTCGGTTTCCTCCCACATCCAAAGACATACTGATAGGGACCCAGATTGTGAGCCCC
>JARQOD010000001.1:684673052-685007621 GCA_033576555.1 Oophaga sylvatica
TTATTTTAGGGATCTGCAACCCATTAGGTTCCAGCCTCTCTGGTGTCTTGCTGCTTTGGCGGTATTTTGCTCCTGTCCTCCTCAGCTACCAAATCATAACAATCGCAATATTACATTTCCAGAGAGAACAACACAAACTATTAGCAGGCTTCAGGCAGCAGATCCATAGAAAATCAAGAGTACAACCAAATAAGGACAAAAAGGAAGAATTTCTAAGTGCCATATCTAACATATTCACCCTATTCAGAATCTACACTATGACTCATACCTTCCTATCAGCGGAGGTTGGCACCCTAGATACCTGCGCAAGTGGGCCCCCTGCTCCACGACTGCTGTCCCTACTACACTAACCTATATTACCCTCATTCTAAGTGCACAGTAGAAAAGAGGAGAGAGGAATAAATGTTAGTTTTCTTTGGGGTATATGATTCACATAGGTAGCAGTGACATGACATTGTTTCATTCTCTATATAGTCCACTATATTGAAACTGACCCCTTCCTATCAGAGGAGGTTGGCACCCTAGATATCTGCGCAAATGGCGCCCCCGCTCATCGAAGGCTGTCTCTTTCTAACCCTATGGATATATATCTTACAAGAAACAACTATATGACAATTGCTCATTTAGACCTTTAGGAGCCGTCGTATCCAATTGAAGATCCACTTAATTTCTCTTTGTAATATACTGCGATCCCAATCCCCACCCCTTGGTGGTGTCCTTATTTGGTCTGTACCCACAAAATTAACAGCTTTTATATTGCCAGAATGCATATTGTTAATTTATGGGTATAGACCAAATGAGGACACTCCACAAACAGGAAGTCAGTTTGCTAAGGACCGGAAGTGGTCACCTGACACAGTGGAAGCGCGCGATTAGGATCATATAAAGGGCAATGGTGATTCATGGGGCGGTAAGCACGCTACTGTACCGCTTTGTGTTTCTAGGCCATATCAACTGGTAAACAGTAATGGAAGGGTAGAAATGACCCTGGAACTTTGCCTTCATTCCCTGAAGAATCTTAAGTACAGTCATGGTCAAAAGTTTTGAGAATGACACAAATATTATATTTTCACATGATCTGCTGCCCTCTGGTTTTTATGTGTGTTTGACAGATGTTTTTTTTATCACAAACAGAATAATAATGCAAACATATGAGTAACAAAAGCTTATATTGACAGTTAGAATGAGTTAATGCAGCAAGTCAATATTTGCAGTGTTGACCCTTCTTCTTCAGGACCTCTGCAATTCTCCCTGGCATGCTCTCAATCAACTTCTGGACCAAATCCTGACTGATAGCAGTCCATTCTTGCACATCAATGCTTTAATTTTGTCAGAATTTTTAGGTTTTTGTTGTCCACCCGTCTCTTGATGATTGACCACAAGTTCTCAATGGGATTAAGATCTGGGGAGTTTCCAGGCCATGGACCCAAAATCTCTATGTTTTGTTCCCTGAGCCATTTAGTTATCACCTTTGCTTTATGCAAGGTGCTCCATCATGCTGGAAAAGGCATTGTTGATCGCCAAACTGCTCTTGGAGGGTTGGGAGAAGTTGCTCTTGGAGGACATTCTGGTACCATTCTTTATTCATGGCTGTGTTTTTAGGCAAGACTGTGAGAGAGCCGATTCCCTTGGCTGAGAAGAAACCCCACACATGAATGGTTTCAGGATGCTTAACAGTTGGCATGAGACAAGACTGGTGGTAGCGCTCACCTTGTCTTCTCCGAATGAGGTGTTTTCCTGATGTCCCAAACAATCGAAAAGGGGATTCATCAGAGAAAATAACTTTACCCCAGTCCTCAGCAGTCCACTGCCTGTACCTTTTGCAGAATATCAGTCTGTCCATGATGTTTTTTCTGGAGAGAAGTAGCTTCTTTGATGCCCTCCTTGAGACCAGGCCTTGCTCCAAGAGTCTCCGCCTCACAGTGCGTGCAGATGCACTCACAACTGCCTGCTGCCATTCCTGAGCAAGCTCTGCACTGCTGGTAGCCCGATCCCGCAGCTGAAACACTTTTAAGAGACGGTCCTGGTGCTTGCTGGTCTTTCTTGGGCGCCCTGGAGCCTTTTTGGCAACAATGGAACCTCTCTCCTTGAAGTTCTTGATGATGCGATAGATTGTTGACTGAGGTGCAATCTTTCTAGCTGCGATACTCTTCCCTGTTAGGCCATTTTTGTGCATTGCAATGATGACTGCACGTGTTTCTTTAGAGATAACCATGGTTAACAGAAGAGAAACAATGATGCCAAGCACCAGCCTCCTTTTAAAGTGTCCAGTGGTGTCATTCTTACTTAATCATGACAGATTGATCTCCAGCCATGTCCTCTTCAACACCCACACCTGTGTTAATGGAGCAATCACTGAAAAGAGGTTAGCTGGTCCTTTAAAGGCAGGGCTGCAATGATGTTGAAATGTGTTTTGGGGATAAAGTTCATTTTCTAGCCAAATATTGACTTTGCAAGTAATTGCTGTTAAGCTGATCACTCTTTATAACATTCTGGAGTATATGCAAATTGCCATTAGAAAAAATGAAGCAGTAGACTTTGTAAAAATTAATATTTGCGGCATTCTCAAAACTTTTGTCCATGACTGTAGAAGAAACGTGTTGGGAGTGGCTTTACCTGACTCAATGTTTGCATCCCCCTATGAATTCGTTTGTCCCTTTGAGTGCAGGACGGGGTGAGATTGTTCCTATTTATGCTACCTACTTTCAATATAATAATAGCATTTATCTGACCTGCTATATTAATAAGGCATGTATTTGATTGATATGCTAATGTAATGGATAAAACCAGGTCGATGTTGTCACCTTTATGCTAATTGGGTATTTTAATCTGACCTGTTATATGAATGAGGCATGTATTTGACTGATATGCTAATGAAATATAATATGTGACCTTTTACTGGATAAAACCAGGTTGATTTGACACCTTCATGCTAATTGGGTATTACAAATGACCTATATAGCTTTGTTGTTTGTTTTTGGCATAAAATTGTGTTCCTATTTGTGCAGGACGGAGTAAGATTGTTTCTAACTATGTCTTTTATTCCTGCAATATTATGCTTAGCATTTAATTGAATTGTTATAATAATGGGGCATTTTTCTGACATAGTATGCTAATAAGGTACTTTGGTGGAAATCAGATAGTTTCTGATTTTTTATACTAACTGGTTACTATGATGATCTCTTGTATATATATGGCATATATAAACTTTCTGGATACATTAATTTGCAAGGATGTTGGAGGCAATTTGACCAGTGATCTTTACGCCAAACCTACGGATAGAAACAGCCTCCTTCACTTTAACAGTTGTCACCCACCGGCCATGAAAAATTCAATTCCAAAATCTCAGTTTGGCAGGGTGAACAGGATCGTCTCCAATGATGGGGTGAGGGCCCTTAGGTTACAAGAAATGGAAACCAAATTCATCCACAGAGGTTACCCACAAGCCATATTATCACACGCCAAAAGTGATAGCAATAATAGAAAAGAACGTTCTGACCACAAACGGGTCCCTTTTGTAAGTACATACCATCCGTTCTTAAATTTGGTACAATCTTCAATTAGGAAACACTGGAATATCCTTACCAAGAGTTATCCTCTTATTTCTGAATTCCAAAACCCATTTCTCAGCTGTTTTCGGCGTCCACGCAACCTTAGAGATAAACTGGTGAAAGCCAACGTAGGCTCACGGCAATTTATATCAAAACAGACCTTTTTATGTACCCAGCGTAAGGGTACTTTTCCATGTCTAAATTGCATGCAATGCAATAATGTGCAGAAAGGCTCTTTAGCTTTTCACCCTCAAACTGGACAAGGTTTCCCCATTCAAGGATACTATACCTGTGAATCTACTTATGTCATATACCTCATTAAATGTCCCTGCGGATTGACCTACATAGGGGAAACCACCCAAGCAGTGAAGGACAGAATATCCCAACATAAATCTAATATTCGCTGCAAAAAAACACACCTCCCCCTGCCACATCACTTTTGTGAACACAATCACAGTGTCTCACAACTCAGGTTCCAGGTGTTGAAACAAATCGACACTAATAGACGTGGACTTAATAGAACCAAGAGGCTTTTTGGATTTTTACTTTCCAGACATTGGAACCCAAAGGCCTGAATAGAGATTTTGATGTGTCAGCTTTTTTATAATGTGATGTCCGTATACTTCTGTATTTTAATCAATGATATTTGCCCAAGTGTTCATACAAATTGACAATTTAACCTGATAATTTAATTTTCTTGTGAATTCATCTGTATTCTGACTAATAACTCTCTGTTTCCATAGAATCGGTGACCTTCTTCCACTATTTGCACGTCCGCTACTATGGTAGAGTATAGATGCACCATCTACCTTCCCTTTTTTTCTGAAGCTCGGCATGGCATCTATATAGCCCATCTAACATATACACTCATATCGCCAACACATTTGTAGTCTTAATACATAATCTTCACTCATGGTGCCTGTTACCTGTTTATATTGCATTGTGACCATGATTGTATAATTGTACCAGGTCCATAATAGGACTAGATACCCCTTCCAGTATACCATGGCCTCCGATATGCACTGCGCAGGCGCAGTACATGATGCGACAACAGCTGATCGCTGTTACTATGCCAAGGTCCTTTTGAGACACTGCGCATGCGCTGAGCGTGACGCGGTATCAGCTGATCATGGCAGCGTCACTATGACGCTACAACAGCTGACTACTTATACCGGAAGTCCCACTCATGGGCGTCTTGCTTCCTAGGCGGTCCCATGCACGCCAGCACCCGGTACCAGGTAATTACAGGAGATGAAGCTCTAATCCTCACTCCTGTTTTGAGACAATTTTACAGCTATACTTAACTCTTACAGCGCTTACCCTCCGCTATAATTTTTCAAGAAAAATACACGTCACTCCCCACTATAAGGCTGTCCCGGTGCCTGGATCAAAGGGTTACCAAACCCATAAATACATCAATAATATGAACAAATCCGGCACTCAAGAAATGATGCTTAACCATAGATTAATTTTTATTACATCCAAAATGACGTTTCGGTCGAAAACCTCGACCTTCATCAGACTGTAAAAATACATCAAAACAAAAATGTTACAAGTTTGTACAAAAATCATAGTTTTCCATTCACAAAAAAGGAATAAATACAGCAGATATTTACAATTATTATCATTAAACAGAAAAGGTCTAACAATGGAATAAACTGAATAAACTAAAGGGTTCGTTATCACATATAGTGTTCACAAGAGACCGCGGTTTATAATCATATTGGGAATAAGTACCCAATTCAAAGGGTCCGATATAGTCCCACTGAAGTTTCTTAAAGGACTGATCAAATAGGGACAAAACATTATACCCCGAGGGGAATTTACCAGGTAAATGTAACAGAGCTTACCTGATTAAGGTTCAAAGTCAAAGAACGTTCTCTGAAAATACATGAAATAAAACGAACCGCTTTTGTGGGTGTTCAAAGAAAGCCGTACTGAGAAATATTAAATGAGCCCAAGATGTGCTAAAAGGAAAGAAAAAGAAAAAAAGGAGGGGGAAACCTTACCACAGAAATATTTGTATACGCATGTATAACAGGAAGTCCCAGCTAAGGCGCTCCAGTTTAGTGCTTTTCGGCATACATTAAGGCGCTGTACCTGTATATAGTAGAAATTTCTTCAAAAAAGTGATGCTAATAAAGCTACATATATTCGAATGGTATCCACACATGGCTCTTACCTGACTACTCGTGGGTCAATATCAGAATTACCACCAATAAAGGACCATATATCAGGGTCATGAAGTGAGTATTTCTATCCTAAGGCTTCTCAGCATATATTAGGCGCTGTTCCTATACGTGACAAAAAATCCCAAAAGGATTTAACTGTGCTTGGACTATAGAAGTTCACAGACTAACAAACAAAAACTCTTACCAGGCCGGGCTTCCCATATGGTTCAAAGTTGGTAGCGCTAATTCAAAACGGTAAGTACACCAGTATACTGCGCTCAAAGTCCTATGCCACATGCGTGCTTTAAAATGGCGATGAACGCCGGAAGTCAGGACAGGTTGTCGCATACGGTGCGCTATGCTGGCGCACTATGGTGACGTAAACGGCCGAAAAGTAAGTGAGTGCTGCAAAGAGAATCGGCTTGTGACACGCACTGGTGGAACGCAACGTCATGTGATTAGTGCAGCGATTCTTATATGGGTGAAAAAGACCACGCTGGAACCGGTGATAAAGGTGAGTGTAAGGTTCTGTGTATCTGTTTCTGAAACTCAGTTTGTTCGTCGGCCATTTTGCTTTCTGTTTTGCTGCAGCTATCTTGCCCTCAGTTAAAATGGAGTTTTCCAGCTTGCATGTTCCCGCCCTGATTCTCTCCGTTTGCTTCTTAAACAGCCACACCTGAGCAATCAGTGCTTCAGAATCTAGCCTGCAGTGAACCTGTGTTCTGACTCCTGAAGCCTTGGACCTTGTACTCCAGCCATTTCTACTGAGAAACTCTGAAGCACTTGTGGACTCTGAACTCTGCTCTTGAAAGCCTCACGTTTGCATGGACTTGCGGTAACATAGAAGAAGATCTGAATCTGTTGTGGAGAGTTATTGATGAACTTAGATTACTCTGGCCTGCTGTGTCTCCTGCTTCTGTGTTTGCAACCTGTGTGTTTATTTTTGCCAATTTGTATGAAGCAATACAAGACTTTCTTTATCAACCTGTGTCTCAAGTATTTTCATCGCACCCAAGCACAAGACGCTATATGAACTGTATCACATACATTACAAGATTCTGAAGCCAAACGTTAGTGTCTGCTGGGTCTGGAAAGGCTTGTCTGCTGTACTGTGGATATCGGATGTCCGGTTGTACTTTCTGTGATGACAGTGGTTGTGACTTCTCACAACCATTCCAGGTGAGCAATTCCCTTAAGTTTTTTTTCTGCAGTGTTATCACAGGTAAACACTATTGTTTTTTTTTTTTTTTTTCTCTTCTCTTTTTGTCTGCTGAAACTCTGGATATCAGATGTCTGGTTGAAAGCTTTCTGTGATGATAGTGGTTGTGACTTCTCACAACCATTCCAGGTGAGCAGTTCCCTTAAAGTTTTTTCTTTCTTCAGTGTTGCCACAGGTGAACACTATTGTTTTTTTTTCTCTCCTCTTCTTCCAGTATCCTGTCTTAAAAGATCTGGAAAATGGAGGCCCGCATAAAGGAACTTTGTGGAGTGACTGATAATATCCTTGCAGATTTGCAGAATTTAAAGACCCGTTTTACAAATCTTCAGGACCTAAATAATCACAATTTGCAAGTGGTTGGACAGACTACTCAGGATTTGCGAGCCAGGATTGAGGTTCTGGAGGGGCAAGTCCAGGCTCCTGCCGTGGCCCCGAGTTCTGGGATTCCCAAGTTGCCCCCTTTTCGTTTTGGTGGTGAACGTGAAAAATTCAGGGATTTGTTAATCAATGTAATCTTTTTTTTTCTGCACATGCTTCACAATTTCCTACTGAACGATCTAAGGTGCTTACTATAATTATGTTGCTTACCAACAAGGCTTTGATATGGGCAAACCCTCTGATTGAGACTGAGGATGATTGTTTGAATCACCTTGATGATTTTATTTCAGCCATGGGGCAGGTGTTTGATGACCCCAATCGAGGTGCAACAGCTGAAGCAGCCATGTTAGCTTTGCGCCAAGGTAAGCACTCAGTAGCTGAATATGCCTTGGATTTCAGGAGATGGGCCCTTGATACCACCTGGGACAATTCCGCCAAAAAATCTATTTTTCGAAAGGGGTTATCCCCACTAATTAAGGATGAACTTGCTCGTGCCGACCCTCCCACTGCGTTAGGTGACTTTATTAACTACTGCATCCGTATTGATACTCGTTTAACTGAACGCAGGCAAGAGAGATGGTTCGAAAGCAATCGTACTAACCTTTTCCTACCTTCCTCTCCAGCTAAGGAACCTTTGAATAGGATTACACGGGAACCTGAACCTGAACCCATGCAGGTAGACTCTTTACTACGACGGGTTAGTGATGCACGCAAGGAACATCGTTTTAAGGAGAATCTATGTTTTTATTGTGGTAAGTCAGGGCACTTTATTATTAACTGTCCCAGCCGTTCTCGCAAGACTACTGCAGCACTCATTCATTGTGAGTGTTGCGAGAGGGGATCTGTCAGGTCCGAGCCTCAGGCTCCAGAGAGAGCTGCAGCAACAGATCTTGATTTCTCGGACTTAAACTCCGTTACCTCTGAGGACGTTGACTGTGTAAATGCTGCCATCTTTCAAGTTTCCTCAGCGGTGTCCCAGCTGAGTTGTAAGAAAAACAATTCTCACTGTTTTCTTTCCATCAAACTCTGGGTTGACTCAGCCTGGGTGTCTAGCTCTGCCATGATCGACTCAGGTGCAAGTGGAAATTTTATGGATGTCTCCTTTGCTCTAAAACAGGGAATACGTTCAGTGAAGAAGGCTGCTCCAGTACAGATGGAAACTGTGGATGGCTCCCTGCTGACCTCTGGACCAGTGGATCAGGAAACAGAGCCTTTAAAGGTTCTTATGGGTAAAGATCATCAAGAGAAACTGTCCTTTATGCTTATCTCTTCTCCTCACTTTCCCATTATTCTAGGGCTACCATGGCTGCAGGCTCAGAATCCTACCATTAACTGGGAGACCAAGGAATTACACTTTCCAGAGAAACAGATGAGTCAAAAAATTTCAGCTTGCTCTGTTCCTAAAGGAACCATGTCAGTCCCTGAATTACCAGCTGTATACCAGGACTATGTGGATTTATGTGACAAGAAGAACGCTGACCAGCTTCCTCCTCACCGTCCATATGATTGTCCAATTGAATTATTGCCTGGAGCAGAGATACCTTTTGGTAAGATCTACCCCCTGGCGGGGCCCGAGCTGAAGGCTTTAAAAGAGTACATAGACGAAAATCTAGCCAAGGGCTTCATACGCCCCTCTTCATCTCCTGCAGGGGCACCCATATTCTTTGTAAAGAAGAAAGATGGATCCCTGAGACCATGCGTAGACTATAGGGAACTTAATAAGGTTACTATTAGAAACCGTTATCCATTGCCTTTAATCCCTGAGTTATTGGAGAGAGTGCGACATGCCAAAATTTTTTCTAAACTAGATCTTCGTGGGCCTATAACTTAGTCCGTATTAGACCTGGGGATGAATGGAAGACTGCATTCAGGTCACGCTATGGACACTTTGAATATCTGGTTATGCCTTTTGGTCTGAGTACCGCCCCAGCCACTTTCCAACACTTGGTGAATGACATCTTCAGGGATCTCCTAGATACATTCGTGGTAATTTATTTGGATGATATTTTAATTTTTTCTAACTCCACAGAGGAACATCATGGACATGTGAGAATGGTCTTGGAACGTCTAAGACAAAATCATCTTTACATCAAGCTTGAAAAGTGTGAATTCCATAAGACCGAAATTCAATTTCTGGGGTATGTACTGTCTACACAAGGAATTAGTATGGATGGAAGTAAAACCCAAGCCATCAATGATTGGCCAAGTCCTAGAAATGTGAAGGAGGTACAGCGCTTCATCGGGTTTGCAAACTTCTATAGACGTTTCATTAGAAATTTCTCTGAGGTAGTGTCACCTATCACCCAACTTACCCGGAAAGAGTCTAAGTTCTCCTGGACTCCCCAAGCCCAGGAAGCATTTTCCCGTCTAAAAGATAAATTTACCACTGCACCTATCCTAGTACATCCCAACCCAGAGCTTGCCTTCATAATAGAGGTGGATGCTTCAGACTGTGCCGTGGGAGCTATACTTTCTCAGAGAACAGGTGAGAAGAATGTCTTGCATCCCTGTGCCTTCTTTTCCCAGCAGTTGTCTTCGGCTGAGAAGAACTACGATGTGGGCAATAGAGAGTTGTTGGCCATTATTGCCGCCTTCAAAGAATGGAGACACCTTCTTCAAGGAGCTGCACAGCAAATAGTCGTTCTGACAGATCATCGTAATCTTGAGTTTATCAGGTCGGCTAAGTGCCTGACTCCTCGCCAGGCTCGCTGGAATCTTTTCTTAAACCAATTTAATTTTATTATTTCTTATAGACCAGGATCGCGCAATGGAAAGGCTGATGCACTCTCTAGGATTTACTCAGCAGAGACACGTCCAATTACTCCTCCTAAGACTATTCTTCCTGACTCTAGATTCCTAGGAGTGATTCATCATCAAGACCTAATTAAAGACATCAAGGAAGCATACCATGCGGATTCTTTTTTGGCTCAACCCCCAAGGGACGTAAGTCTTGTCTTTAAGAATGGTGTGTGGATTCTGGGACAACGTCTGTATATACCTGAAACAGTCAGATTGAGAGTATTGCAACTCATTCACGATTCCAAAATAGCCGGGCATAGAGGAATTCTAAAGACACAGGAATTTCTTTCTCGTTTCTTTTGGTGGCCCACTTGTAGGAAGGATGTTTTGGACTATGTCACTTCGTGTGAGGTTTGTGCAAGATGCAAAACACCTCGCTCTTCACCAACTGGTCTGTTACAGCCTCTTCCCACCCCGTCCCGCCCGTGGGGATCCATTTCTATGGACTTCATTGTGGAATTACCAACCTCTCAAGGGAAGAACACTATTCTAGTGGTGGTTGATCGTTTAACAAAGGCAGCTCATTTTATCCCTTGTGTCGGCTTACCCACTGCAAAACAGACATCAGATTTGATGATTAAAGATGTGTTTCGTTTACATGGAGTACCGGATGAGGTTATTTCGGATCGAGGGGTGCAATTCACTTCTAGGTTTTGGCAAAATTTCTGTGCAGCATTGGACATTAAAGTAAACCTTTCTTCTGCTTTTCATCCCCAGACTAATGGACAAACCGAACGAACCAATCAAACCCTGGAGCAGTATCTCCGCTGCTTTATCTGCCACCTACAGGATGATTGGGTGGATCTACTTCCATTGGCTGAGTTCTCTTACAACAACTCTCAGAGTGCCTCCACTAAACAGTCTCCTTTTTTCTCTAATTTAGGTTATCATCCTAACATTCTACCACGATTTCCCATAGAGACGCCTTTGCCAGCAGTGGCTGAAAGAGTCACGACTTTACAGAAGAATATGGATCTTCTAAAGGAGAATCTGGAATCGGCTCAGGAAAGGTACAAGAAGGCAGCAGATAAATTTCGTAAACCTGCACCAGCTTTTAAGGTAGGAGACCTGGTCTGGCTGTCAACCAGAAATCTTAAGTTAAGGATTCCATCGTCTAAGTTGGGACATAAGTACATTGGACCCTATAAAATCAGTAAGATTATAAGTGCCGTTGCTTGTCGTCTTCAATTGCCCAGAACTATGAGAATCCACCCTGTCTTTCATGTATCCCTACTAAAGGCTGCAACACCCAATACGTTTCCTGGACGTTCTTCTCCTTGCCCTGACCCAGTGCTAGTCGATGGTCAGGAAGAATTTGTGGTGGAAAGGATTTTAGATTCCAGGTTGTATAGAAATCAGTTACAATATCTGATTAAATGGCAGGGCTACCCAGTGGAGGACAACTCATGGGAGCCAGTCAATAACGTTAATGCTCCTCGCTTGCTCCGTCAGTTTCATCAGAGGTACCCACACAAGCCTGGTCTGAGGTCATCCGGAGGTTGCCCCTAAGGGGGGAGTAATGTAAGGTTCTGTGTATCTGTTTCTGAAACTCAGTTTGTTCGTCGGCCATTTTGCTTTCTGTTTTGCTGCAGCTATCTTGCCCTCAGTTAAAATGGAGTTTTCCAGCTTGCATGTTCCCGCCCTGATTCTCTCCGTTTGCTTCTTAAACAGCCACACCTGAGCAATCAGTGCTTCAGAATCTAGCCTGCAGTGAACCTGTGTTCTGACTCCTGAAGCCTTGGACCTTGTACTCCAGCCATTTCTACTGAGAAACTCTGAAGCACTTGTGGACTCTGAACTCTGCTCTTGAAAGCCTCACGTTTGCATGGACTTGCGGTAACATAGAAGAAGATCTGAATCTGTTGTGGAGAGTTATTGATGAACTTAGATTACTCTGGCCTGCTGTGTCTCCTGCTTCTGTGTTTGCAACCTGTGTGTTTATTTTTGCCAATTTGTATGAAGCAATACAAGACTTTCTTTATCAACCTGTGTCTCAAGTATTTTCATCGCACCCAAGCACAAGATGCTATATGAACTGTATCACATACATTACAGTGAGTATTCAGGATAGTAAGGAATTATGTGGTAACCTATAAAGAGAAAAGAATAATGAATATATAGGCATTTATACATAACAAATACATATGTATAAGTAAAAATTACTAAGACAAACTCCAGTGTTACCACATTCAAGAAAAATTGGTCACATTATACTCCCTATTTAATCCCTTAGGTTCCATGCTATTTAAATAATGTATCCAGAACGCTTCTCTGAATTGAAGTTTCTTATTTAAATTACCCCCTCTCCTATTCAGTTCTACCTGTTCTAAAACTACAAATCTCAATTGGGCTATAGAGTGCCTCATTTCATTAAAGTGAAAAGGAATCGGTAAATGTAATTTCTTGCACCTAATATCCGATTTATGGTGTGAAATTCGATCTTTTATTGCTTGGGAAGTTTCTCCCACATAAACTTTACCACAAGGGAATTTGATAGCGTATACCACAGATTTAGAATTACACATATAGAACCCTCTAATGGGAATATCCTCACCAGTTAGGGGATGTGAAATTGTAGGGCCCTTCAATACGTTGGTACATTGTGCACACTGGAGACACGGGTATGTGCCCTTTTTCTGAGTGCTGAGGAATTGTTGGGTTGGAATCCTAATCTTGGAGCCTATATCGGCTCGTACAATCTTATTTTTGATGTTGCTCGCCCTTCTGAAGCAAGGTAAAAAGGGGACCTGGAATTCGGTAACATTGGGGAAGCTATCTCGTAATATGTGCCAATGTTTTCGTATCTTACTGTGGAGAAGATACATAAAGGGGTGAAAGGTGTGGACGAATGGGATTCTTGATGTAGTACTATTCCTAGTCTGATTAGTCGTGTGATTACGGGATCGACCCAATAGTCTCCGTGGGTACCCTCTTTCTAGAAATTTGTTCCCCATTTCATCCAGCCGGCAAGACCGGGTTTCAGGATCACTCACTATTCTCTTCACCCGTTCAAATTGTGAAATGGGCACTGATCTTTTAACTGCACCAGGATGGCAACTTTGATAGAGTAACAGATTATTGCGATCAGTTTCTTTAGTAAATAAATCTAGTGAGAGGTTACCCATCTCATCCAATAATACCGTTGTGTCCAGAAAATTAATCTTCCTAAGATCATAATTCAGGGTAAACTTCAATTCGGGCCAAACCTGATTCAATTTGTCAAAAAAGAGATGTAAACTATCAGGAGTACCCCTCCAAACGCAGAAAATATCGTCAATATATCGACGCCACAGTAGACAATGTGTTCTAAACAGTTCATTGGGGTATACATAATCCCTTTCAAAGAAAGCCATGTAACAATTGGCATATGGGGTGCCACATTAGACCCCATCGCAGTTCCCTGCTTCTGGAGATAAAAGGTGTCTTCAAACATAAAAATTTTTTTTGTCAAAACCAATTCCAACATTTCTAGAATGAAAGACATCACATCTGAATCAAAAGAGGACTCTTCCAACAGTCTCCTGATTGCCCTTATACCCTTTGAATGTTCAATCGACGTGTAGAGGCTATTCACATCTAAAGTTGCTAGTATGGTACCCTTGGGTAATTGACCCATCCCTCGAATTAGGTGTAAAAAAGCCCCCGTGTCCAACAAAAAAGAGGGAGTTTCTTTAATGAGAGGTGTAAATATCCTCTCCAAAACCACAGAAAGGGGGGATAAAATGGAATTTGTTGAAGCCACTATCGGGCGGCCCGGTGGTCTCTCTAATCTCTTATGGATTTTGGGCAGTACGTAGAATACCGGTATCATGGGATCATCCTTAATTAAATACTCCTTCATCTTAGTGTCTATAATCTGTAGCATCAAAGCTCTATCTAAAATATCAATGATCCGTTCCTTGATCTGGGCTGTTGGATTATAGGGTAAAATCTCATAGATTTCGTGAACACTTAATTGAGAATATATCTCTTCTATATACATAGACCTATCCATAATCACTGTAGCTCCCCCTTTATCCACTCGGGGGCCCGATAGTGGCTTCAACAAATTCCATTTTATCCCCCCTTTCTGTGGTTTTGGAGAGGATATTTACACCTCTCATTAAAGAGACTCCCTCTTTTTTGTTGGACACGGGGCTTTTTTACACCTAATTCGAGGGATGGGTCAATTACCCAAGGGTACCATACTAGCAACTTTAGATGTGAATAGCCTCTACACGTCGATTGAACATTCAAATGGTATAAGGGCAATCAGGAGACTGTTGGAAGAGTCCTCTTTTGATTCAGATGTGATGTCTTTCATTCTAGAAATGTTGGAATTGGTTTTGACAAAAAAATTTTTATGTTTGAAGACACCTTTTATCTCCAGAAGCAGGGAACTGCGATGGGGTCTAATGTGGCACCCCCATATGCCAATTGTTACATGGCTTTCTTTGAAAGGGATTATGTATACCCCAATGAACTGTTTAGAACACATTGTCTACTGTGGCGTCGATATATTGACGATATTTTCTGCGTTTGGAGGGGTACTCCTGATTCTATGGTTCTATACGTGTAATTCTAAATCTGTGGTATACGCTATCAAATGCCCTTGTGGTAAAGTTTATGTGGGAGAAACTTCCCAAGCAATAAAAGATCGAATTTCACACCATAAATCGGATATTAGGTGCAAGAAATTACATTTACCGATTCCTTTTCACTTTAATGAAATGAGGCACTCTATAGCCCAATTGAGATTTGTAGTTTTAGAACAGGTAGAACTTAATAGGAGAGGGGGTAATTTAAATAAGAAACTTCAATTCAGAGAAGCGTTCTGGATACATTATTTAAATAGCATGGAACCTAAGGGATTAAATAGGGAGTATAATGTGACCAATTTTTCTTGAATGTGGTAACACTGGAGTTTGTCTTAGTAATTTTTACTTATACATGTGTATTTGTTATGTATAAATGCCTATATATTCATTATTCTTTTCTCTTTATAGGTTACCACATAATTCCTTACTATCCTGAATACTCACCTTTATCACCGGTTCCAGCGTGGTCTTTTTCACCCATATAAGAATCGCTGCACTAATCACATGACGTTGCGTTCCACCAGTGCGTGTCACAAGCCGATTCTCTTTGCAGCACTCACTTACTTTTCGGCCGTTTACGTCACCATAGTGCGCCAGCATAGCGCACCGTATGCGACAACCTGTCCTGACTTCCGGCGTTCATCGCCATTTTAAAGCACGCATGTGGCATAGGACTTTGAGCGCAGTATACTGGTGTACTTACCGTTTTGAATTAGCGCTACCAACTTTGAACCATATGGGAAGCCCGGCCTGGTAAGAGTTTTTGTTTGTTAGTCTGTGAACTTCTATAGTCCAAGCACAGTTAAATCCTTTTGGGATTTTTTGTCACGTATAGGAACAGCGCCTAATATATGCTGAGAAGCCTTAGGATAGAAATACTCCACTTCATGACCCTGATATATGGTCCTTTATTGGTGGTAATTCTGATATTGACCCACAAGTAGTCGGGTAAGAGCCATGTGTGGATACCATTCGAATATATGTAGCTTTATTAGCATCACTTTTTTGAAGAAATTTCTACTATATACAGGTACAGCGCCTTAATGTATGCCGAAAAGCACTAAACTCGAGCGCCTTAGCTGGGACTTCCTGTTATACATGCGTATACATATATTTCTGTGGTAAGGTTTCCTCCCTCCTTTTTTTCTTTTTCTTTCCTTTTAGCACATCTTGGGCTCATTTAATATTTCTCAGTACGGCTTTCTTTGAACACCCACAATAGCGGTTCGTTTTATTTCATGTATTTTCAGAGAACGTTCTTTGACTTTGAACCTTAATCTGGTAAGCTCTGTTACATTTACCTGGTAAATTCCCCCTCGGGGTATAATGTTTTGTCCCTATTTGATCAGTCCTTTAAGAAACTTCAGTGGGACTATATCGGACCCTTTGAATTGGGTACTTATTCCCAATATGATTATAAACCGCGGTCTCTTGTGAACACTATATGTGATAACGAACCCTTTAGTTTATTCAGTTTATTCCATTGTTAGACCTTTTCTGTTTAATGATAATAATTGTAAATATTTGCTGTATTTATTCCTTTTTTTGTGAATGGAAAACTATGATTTTTGTACAAACTTGTAACATTTTTGTTTTGATGTATTTTTACAGTCTGATGAAGGTCGAGGTTTTCAACCGAAACGTCATTTTGGATGTAATAAAAATTAATCTATGGTTAAGCATCATTTCTTGAGTGCCGGATTTGTTCATATTATTGATACCCTCCGCTACAGACATAGCTATCAGCGCTTCTTCCACATAACCGGTCAGCGTTAACTCAGGTATAGCCCTGCCTTTTGTTCAACTACATAGCATATAGGCGTTCACATAAATTTAACCCATGTTTAACCTTTTCACCTACAGTCCGCATTTTTCATTGAGGTTTCACACAAAATAGATGCCTTTTCCTCATACTGTTAGCAAGCTCATAACCAGGTATTACTTGCTAACTATTAACTATTTTATGACCTTCATTTTCCTCACTGGGATGTAGTTAATAGCATCACACTTTGTCACGTGCTAAATTTGGTCTTCTCTTTACAGGAAATTTTCCTTGTGAACTCTTTGGGCACATCACTCTACCTCGCTTATATTAGGACCACTGTATCCTTTCTGGTTGTCAGTTTCATTTTTCTGATTCCCTCCATTATTTTACCATTTTATCCATTTAATCTCCTTAATAAACCTATTACATATATTTGTATGTACTCAGAACGTCACGTTTGGATATATTTCGTTAATTCAGTCGCACATTTCTCTTCCTGGAAGTAATTTTTGTTTAGTCTTCTTATTGTTTTTTTCTGTATTACCTTATTGTTCAGTTGAATTATTCACTGTATTTTATATTTATTGCATTCTCCTACCTATTTGACATGGTTATGTCTGTTCATTTGTTATTTTTCAGCTTTTGTCAATACTGTTCTGATGAAGGCCAATTTTGGTATGCCGAAAACGTTTAACCATTACGTATCTATTTTGTTTGGATGACAATAAAAGAAACCACAGCAAATTATCTCTACTCTCTACCTTCATTCCTTATTGAGTGCCAAGTTATGTACTACTATTATTGTTGGACTGGATACCCTACTTGTGCACCACACACCTATTTTTGAGTGCCGATTTACCACCCAACTTCTCATCTCAGTCGCGACCAGGTTGCTCGTAAGTCACTTGGGACCGAGCATCGGCATGTGTATTCTCAGCTCCTTTTCTGTATGCGATCTTGTATCAATATTTTGCCATACGGGTCACCCATCTTTGTTCCAAGGCCCCCAATTTCACATTTTCTAGGTGGGCTAGGGGATTGTTGTCGGTGTGCACCAAGACTTCGGATCCCGACAGGTACTCGGCAAACTTCTCAGTCATTGCCCACACTAATACCAGTAGCATCAATTTGAAAGAACTTTAGTAGTCTGAGTTTCGTTCTGAGACATGGAGAGATCGGCTGCATAGGCAATCAATCGTTCATTTCCGTCCTGTATCTGTGACAATATAGCCCCAGTCCCTAGAGACTTCAATCTGTGAAGGATGAAAGGTTGAGAGAAGTCTGCATAGGCCAGTATGGGTGCTTAAGTCAGGGCCATCTTGAGGGCTCGAAAGGCTTCTTCCTGGCTATCTCCCCACTGGATGGTCCGATTCTTCGCCCCAGATGTCACTCCTTTCAATAACTCCAGCAGTGGGTTAACAATATGAGTGATGTACTATTGACGGTTTGTGAAGGACCCCATAAGCCCCAGAAAAGTCCGCAAGTCCTTCACTGTCTTCGGAGTTGGCCAGTCCTGTATTGCCGCTATCTTCTCATGAGCAGGTCTCACTCCCTCAGTGGATACACCATGTCCGAGGTATTCAAGTTGCTTGCAGAATAGGTGGCATTTCTGAGGTTTCACTTTCAAGCCGACTCAACACCTGCTACGTTGGAGATGTTCCTCAAACGTAGCTGCATAGACAATGATGATGAGATTGATGAGAGTAGCTTCAAAGTTCAGGTTTCCTAAACACCTGTCCATCAGTCGCTGAAAGGGTCCAGGCGTGTTGGTGAGACCGAAGGGCATCTGGTTGAATTTGAACAACCCCATAGGCAGTATGAACGCTGTCTTTGGCTGATCTTGTTCAGCCATGGCCAGTTGCCAATATCCACTGGCCAGTTCTAATGACGAGAGGTGCTTAGCTTTTCCCAGGGCAGACAACTACTCCTCAATTCTCCATAGAGGATAAGAGTCTCGGACTGTGCAGGCATTTAGTCTCCGGTAGTCGACACAAAAACGCAGGGTTCCATTCTTTTTCCGAACTAGAATGATAAGGGTGGCCCATGGTCTCTGGCTCGCCCATAAAACCCATTCTGCAGCATGTGTGCCAACATCTCTTTTACTTCCTGGTACATTTGTGGCAGGATCTGGCGATAGCGCTCTCGAATCGGTGTGGCATTTCCTGTGGGAATCTCGTGAGTTATGGCTGTGGTGCACCCAAAATCATCGTCATGGCGGGCAAAGGCTTCCCGGTAATGCTCCTGCATAGCTTCTATCTGTTGCACCTGTTGTGATGAGAGTCCTGTCAGTTCAGCCTGCATCTGTTCCAGAATCCGGCACCCTTCTTTCATGGTGCTGGGCGAAGGTTCCAAGGGCACATTAAAAGCTACAGCCTAGGGGTCTCCCTGTTTCACCGCTAACTGAACGGCCTCTGGTTGCATCAGTTTTTCTGGCATACCCAGTACTTGCGCTAATTCACTCCTGGGCGAGAGCGTGAGATCGTCCTCCTCTAGGTTGACACACCGCACCACTACGTGGCCGTCGTGGATGGTGGTTAATGTCCGAGCAATGACGAGCCCTAAAGGCAATTGATCCATTAGGGCTGGCTCTATCTGAAATTCCACTCCGTCGAGGGGAAAACAGGCTCGCACAGGCAGCTTGAGCACAGTCTGGCCAGGCGGTAAAACGAGTTTGGCAGCGGCTGGAACGATCACTTTCCCCAGGACTTTTCCTTCTCTCGACGTTTCTTGAGCCTGAGCTACCCGTATCAGTTGCTGGAACACCTTCCGGGGGCTCCATTGATTGAGAAAAACATCCGGTGGCTCACTGACCAGGATGGTCCCGAGTTCCTTCAGCACATTCATCCCTAACGTCACTGTGGGGCCACTGCCAGGGTCTCTGGCGATCAACACTACTCCTTTTCGGCCCATATCTTTGCCGCACACGGTAATCTGCATCCAGAACACACCCTGCGACCGGGATGGATAGTTGGTTAGCCACTGTTAACTTGATCACTGGGCCCCATTCAGGCCTCATCACACCAGAAAAATGGCATCTGAAATAAGTTTCTGACATGTTAGTCACTTGGGAGCCGGTATTAACTAGAAACCGGCCATCCATCTCAGCCCATACAAGGAGGCACAGGGAAACTAAACTTGCGGGACTTACTTCTCTCCTTTTTGGCAGCTCGGGCTCCAGGCAGCGCACCCAACCACGGAGCCCACTAGTTTAACGGCTGATGGGTCAGTGGTCTACCTCGTCTTGCACATCCTTGGGCATATTGTCCAATGTCCCGGCATGTAAAACAAATCAGAGGTCTCTCTGCTCGGGATTGTCCCCTGTCCGGACGGGGCTCAGGGTTAGTTCTGCCGCCGGAAGAGTTCGGCACCGCCAAGGGTTTTTTCCTCTAGCCAGACCACTCTTCTCGCAAGTCCTGGATTTCTCCAACCCACCCTGATTCAGCTGCGAGTAGAGCGGATACCTCCCTGTTCCGGATCTTCCCCGCCGAGGCTGCCATCCCCTGCTCTTGCTCATGCACACATGCCTCCGCCCCAACTTCTAGAAAACACATGCGCGGATAGACTCACAAGCGCTCCCGCAGGGCCTGTTTAAGCAGCGCATCCCTCAGGCCTGCCACTAGTTGGTACCTCAATATTATATCAGGTGTCCCCATACCCACATCATCTTGCTTAGCCATCGTGGCATGGATCTCTTGCAGCGCGTTCATATATTGGGTCACGGACTTCCCCTCCCTTTGGACGTGGCTAAACAAGCGCATCCGAAATTCACCGGGGTCCCCATGCATCTCTAAGATCTGTAACACTTTAGTGAACGTGTTCCGTTCGTGCGGGGGCTTTGACCCGCATCGGACCACTCCCATAACAGTGTATTGCTGCCCGTAAATTTTGGGAGATTGCTGAGCATGGCCCCCAGCGGCAAGCTGGCCCTCGTGACACCCACGGCTGCTTAGTCTGTGCTTGCGGACTGCATCCTGCCGACTATGCCAATTGTAAGCAGGTTGCGGGATGCAGTGACAGGCAGGAGGCAGAGCAAGAGTTAACAAAATGTAACAATTTAATAGAACAAGTAATTCACTCCTCGCAGGAAGGTAAATGGTTAAAGACTGCATAATAGGAGCAACAAATGTGAAGCAATGAAGAACTTATGATGTCCTGGATGATCCTCTGCAGCAGATGATCCCGCAGGGATTGCAGAACCGACAGAGTCCGGGGGGAAACATCCTCAGATGGGGTCCTTTAACGGTGGTCCGTCTTCTCGCGGTAGCGGTCGGTCTCCAGTACCTTCCGCTGAGCCCTTAGTCCAGAAACAAGCGCAGCTGAAGCAAACAAGGCCGCAGCACTCCCAGCGTCAAATGGAAATGGGAGTGAAGAAAGTGGCAGGGAAGGTCACAAGAGTCTGTCCGGTACCCGAATCTCCTGTCTTTTCACGTGCGCGATATTCACAGCCACTGAGCCCACCACGTTGCTCTCCCTGGCAACTGCAGAACGTACCAAACCATTCTTTGTGGTAGTTGCAGAGCGCACAGCGGTCTCGCTGCAGACGGTGGGAGCCAAACAATGCGGCCTGTTGCGGCACCAGCACTCGGGGGACGAAGCGCTCTGCGCACCTCGCTGCGCGCTGCTGCTGGTTGGCACCAATTTGCCCCCTGCTGCGTGCACTTTTTCTTTTATCTTACCCCACCTCCCTGGGACATGAGGTTGGTCCAGCTTCTCATTCGTTCCCCAAGGCAACAGGAGTGGCAGCCTCAACAGTTCCGGACTTGGCTCTGTACAGGTACCCGCAGCCCGGTCCTCTTCCTTACACTATCCTCCATCCAGACCTGGTGTAAAGTAGATCCCTTACCACTAGCAGTATAACCTTTGCTGTTGCATTTGTGTTGCATTACATAATTTGCTGTTCTTTGTTCATTTCCTTCCCTTTCACACCATTTAACCCTTGTACAAAAAACCTGTTAGTTTTAATCTCAAGACTTGTGAGCATGTGTGAAGCATAGACAGGGGGTTCCAGAGTAGTAGTAGTAGTAGGAAGACTCTCCTGTAACCTATAGAGCTCCCTGCAAGATCTAGGTGGAGACACTGTGCCATATTGAGGTGAGAACTACTGGACACCCTGAAAGGGATATTACATACAGCGCTTCAACAGTATTGTTATAACAATTTACGATTGTTATAATTCAGTATGTTTTTCATTTTGAAGGACACATTTGTTGTAAGTTTGTGATTTTGTTTTTAATAATTAGTTTAGGAACAAGGCAAAAAATAGGTTGGCATCCTTGCTTACAGTACTTGATGCCGAAGTTAAATAATTCAAATTTCGCTATTTTATTAATACATATGTGTTCTTGGCTGAGTAGAACAACCCCACCTGAGAAGCAAATGATAATCCCATAGATACAGGCTCTGACATATGAATTGGCCTCATAGATATGGCAGAAGACAATGTTTAGATGAATGGTGGGCCTTCTTATCATTTACTTTGGTGGGCCCGAGGGACCAGTTCTGAAAGCATTTCTCCATAACACATAGTTGGCTCAAACCTCTCTATGACAAACAATATGTGGCTTGTAAAGATCAAAAGTGGGTGCCATAAAAATGTTTTATATGTATTCACATGATTTATGATTAATAAGTTTATCTAAAGAGGACCTGCCACCAGTTTACTAGTGGCCAGTATTTACTCTTATTTTATTCTCTATTCTCTCCTGGGTATTCGGTGTGTTTTTTTTAAAATTCACCATACGGTTGTGTGTCGACCCGCCACCACAATTGTGGGTTACCAGGGCAATGGGGTACTCAGAGCCGAGCCCATGGAAGTCTATGGGATTTGTCACAGGTAGCTGTGGCTCGGTCTGTGGCCCTGGCGGTCTGGCGTATGTTAGGGATATATTTACAGGGGATAGATTTATATACAGTTCGTGACGCCACCTGTAGTCTTCTGGTAATTTGTACCAGCGCTGCTGTAGATCTCTGAGGGGATGGTGAGGCAGCTAGATGTCGGGTCCCCTACAGGTGGGACTCTTCCCTCAGGTCGGTAGTTAGGTAGGGATTGTGCAGGCATGCAATAATAACTCAGTCTCACACGGTCAGCGTCTTTCCATACCTTTACTTGCAAGATGGTAAGGCAGTTCCCAGGGAGGCTGATGGGGTTGATGGAGGATGAGCTTTGAGGCAACGGTTAAGCAAGTTTGGGGCCTCCTTTACTTTCAACACGATGAGTACAACCAGCCTGCAGCGTAGTTCCCTCTACGATTCCAGCTATTCCAAAGCTGTGCTGCCCAGTCAGATTTGTGGTCGGAGCCTTCCTGTGAGAGAGTTGAATTCCTATCTTGCTGATCAGGCTCAAAGTCTTCACTCCCCCTGACCCCAGTTACGTACTGACTATATGGGGCTGTTTGCCGCGACCTAAGGTCCGGTAAATCCCTGGTTTTCTTACCACTATGCTTGAAGCTAATAGTGATCCTTCGGTCCCCAGTGACCGGTTGCAATGTGCAGGACTTCTCCAAGCCAAAAGCACTTTTTAAATATTCCTTCCACTTTGCCCTTCGATTTGCTCGACTCTTAATAGATATCTCCGTCTGTCTTCCAGTGGGCACAGCTCTGACTAGGCTGAGGTGAACTAGACCACCTGTACTAGCCTCCACTTTCTGAACTGCTAACAGGCTCAGACTAGACACGTCTACTCTGTCCAAGGACAGGAAACTGACTGACTAAATCACTCCCTTCCACACCCCTGCTGGGTGTGTCAGAAGTGTACGTGATGTCATGAAGAGCCCTTAACTGTTACCTCTCCACTCATCCTCCTGGTATTGTGTACCAGGGCTACACATTCCCCCATGGTAAACGACAGCACTCCCGGGCTGTAAAATACAAAGAGACATTTTTGTTTATGCATTTAACATTAAACATTAATTCGTCCCATCCGGGAGGTAAGGATGTCTTAAACGTTGCGAACAATAACATTATAGAGAAATACAAATATTAAATAAACATGTTCATAAAAATAGACAATATACTTGTGAAGGACCCGCACCAAACCTTCAACGTAGGTCCTGGGTGGGCTGCAGGACATCCGAATGCAGACCTCACTCAGTGCCACACCACACGGGTTTTCTGTTCAGAGGTAAGTCAAGGTTTCATGTGAAACCATTAAAAGGCACCTTAGTGCAACTATTTACAGGATACAGTTTTTGGGCTGGCTCAGTCCTCAGCCTCTGAGTCCATTATAAGACATAATAGGGAAAACACATATATATATATAGACTTTTTACAATATTCACATCAATTCGTTATAATCACTGCTGATATCTAATGGGTAACTTCCCTTTGGTGGTTCGCTCTGATCTACGTGGTGTAGCTTCAGGTATATCAAGTTGCGATCTGTCTGCACTGCGTAACGGCAAACTATAGAACTGCCTCAATCTTTCTATGGATCTGGCAAGCGTACTGATGGCTGGGCGGTGTGAGTCAGCTTCACCAGGGGATCCCATAGTATGGGGCGCTGCTTCAGATGATCCTTCTTGAGATTCC
Source organism: Oophaga sylvatica (assembly GCA_033576555.1). NCBI lineage: Eukaryota > Metazoa > Chordata > Amphibia > Anura > Dendrobatidae > Oophaga > Oophaga sylvatica. The sequence goes on from JARQOD010000001.1 coordinate 684,697,040, forward strand.
ACAGGTTGAGGTGTTGCTGGGATGGGTAACTCCTGAGCGGGCTCAACTGGCACCACGGGCACAACTGGAGGTAGAACTTCCTCTTGTGGCTGATAAAACTGCAACACTGGAATTATCACAGCATCTCCCAGTCGGGGCCAATCCGCAGGAAAATCTCCCAGATCTGTGTGTATGACCTCTTCCTTTCTTTCTCCTTGATTGATGACAGGGTTCTTTTCACAACGCTTTAAGGGTTCTGGACACAATTTCAAATGGTCTCTGGACACAGTGGTTGTTGTTCTTCCTCCGTCCTTACTGACGACACAAACTTTTCTGTTGTCATATTTAGAATCTTGTATGACGTAGGGTTCTTGCTCCCACTGGTTATCCAATTTGTGCATCTTCCTTTTTCTTTTTAATACTACCTCTCCAGGCATCAAAGGCTTGGCAGGAGCATTTCTGTTGTAAATATCTTCCTGTTTCTCCCGTGCCTTGTTGAGACTTTCCTCTACACAGATTTGCACTCTTCTGTATTGCTCTTGCCGATTGATGTCCCAGTTTTCAACGGCGTCGTTTGCCTCCGGTTCTACCACTCCAAGTTCTAGATCCATTGGTAGTCTTCCGGGCCTTGCTCTCATAAGATAAGCTGGAGTGCAGTTAGTTGAACTTACAGGTATATGATTATACAAATCAACCAAATCAGGTAGTAAATCCGGCCATCGATTCCTGTCTTCCAACGGTATGGATCTCAACAAATCAAGGACAATATGGTTCATTTTTTCGCAAAGACCGTTGGTTTGAGGGTGATATGGTGTTGTTCTAATTTTCTTGCACCCGTACATGTGACAGAATTCCTTGAATAAATCAGCTTCGAAAGCAGGTCCTTGATCGGTTAATACTTGCTCCGGATACCCATGCGGTCTGCAGAAGCTTGCTTGAAAGGTTTTCGCGGCCGTCACTGCGGTCTGGTCCTTAACTGGAACAACCACCAGAAATCTGGAGTAATGGTCCACCATGGTCAAGGCGTATGAGTATCCAGATCTACTTGGCGACAATTTGACGTGGTCCAGGGCCACAATCTCCAGAGGACGAGTCGTCCGGATAGGTTGCAGGGGTGCCTTCTGACTACCGTAGTCCTTCCTTCTGAGACCACAGGGTCCACAGTTCCGACACCACCTCTCAATGGAGCTGCGCATCCCTACCCAGTAGAACCGGCATCTCAACAGGGTCTCCAGCTTTCTCCAGCCAAAGTGTCCTGCTTGATCGTGGTATGCTTCCAACACCATTGGGACGTCTGCCTTGGGGACCACGATTTGCCAGACCATCTCATGGGTTCTGGGGTTGACGTATCTCCTGCACAACTTCTCATGGTATAGGAACAACCGGCTTTTCTCGTTCCACAGGAGCTTTGCTGACATAGGTGCATCCTTTTCCAAAGAGGAGCCTTCCTGTTTTAACAACTCCTTGATGCGGCTGACCACTGGATCACTGTCCTGAGTCTCTTTCCAGCTGTGATGGGGTAAAGGATTTAATGTTGCACCATACTGCTTTCTGTGGACTCGATGCTCGTGGACTACCCCATTTCGATGGAACGCAGGTAGCTCAATTTCTTCTAGGTCGTCCGATTCTTCTTCCGTATCAGAGTCATGCGGCATTCGGGACAACGCATCAGCATTAGCATTCTTTCGACCTGCCCGGTACTTGATAGTAAACTGGTAATTGGACAACCGAGCCATCCATCGCTGCTCCATGGCGCCCAGCTTGGCGGTTTCCAGGTGCGTTAACGGGTTGTTGTCTGTGTACGCCGTGAACTTATTGGAGGCCAGATAGTGCTTAAATCTTTCAGTAATGGCCCAGACCAGCGCCAGAAACTCCAGCTTGAAGCTGCTATAATTTTCCGGATTCCTTTCAGTTGGCCTGAGTTTTCTGCTGGCATATGCGATGACTTTTTCTTGGCCATTCTGCTTCTGACTGAGAACTGCTCCCAAACCTTCATTACTGGCGTCGGTGTACAACAGGAACGGTTGGCTGTAATCAGGATAGGTTAAGATCTCATCACCTGTAAGGATCTCTTTCATCTTTTGGAATGCTTCAGCCTGTTCTTTACCCCAATTAAAGGGAGGGTTTCTGCTCTTTAAGGATTGTCCTACCAGGAGGTCCTGTAAAGGAGCTGCCTTCTTCGTGTAATCTTTCACGAATCTCCTGTAGTAACCCGTTAGTCCCAGGAACTGTCGCACTTCCTTAAGGTTCTTCGGCTCCGGCCACTTCTGGATGGCAGTGACTTTCTCTGGGTCCGGCGCTACTCCTTCCGAACTGACGATGTGCCCCAAGTATTGTACCTTCTGTTTGAGTAGATGGCATTTTGAGGGTTTTAATTTCATCCCGTACCTGGACAGGGACTCGAATACTTCTGCCAGGTGTTTCAGATGGTCCTCATATGTCTTGGAATACACGATAACGTCGTCTAGGTATAGCAGCACGGTTTCAAAATTGAGATGTCCCAGACAATTTTCCATCACTCTCTGAAATGTTCCTGGGGCACTGCTGAGCCCAAACGGCATTCTGTCGAACTCACAGAGCCCCATTGGGGTGGTGAAAGCCATTTTCTCACGATCCTCCTCAGCCACAGCCACTTGCCAGTAACCACTAGTCAGATCAAGGGTAGAAAAGTAGTTAGCCGTTTTCAGAGCAGCTAATGATTCCTCTATACGTGGTAACGGGTATGCATCCTTGTGTGTTATGCGGTTCACCTGCCTGTAATCCACACACATTCTCATACTACCATCTTTCTTTTTAACCAGAACTAGAGGGGCTGCCCAGGGGCTACAACTATCCCTTATCACCCCGGCTTTCTTCATATCATTCAACATTTCTTTAGCCTTCTGATAATGAGCTGGAGGTATGGGCCTATACCGCTCTTTGATGGGAGGATGACTGCCTGTAGGGATATGATGTTGTACTCCCTTAATTGTCCCAAAATCAAGTGGATTTTTGCTAAACACTTGGGCGTACTCTTGCACCACCCGTAATACCAATTGCTTCTGGTGAGCGGGAGTGGTGTCCGTCCCAACATGGAGTTGCTGACACCATTCCGCCACCTGAGTTGCTGGGTCATTGTCCTCCGCTATTTGACAGGAGTCTAAGGACTCAGCCGGGAGAATGGAATTATTATCAACAGCATGAAGTTTAGCAATGGTTGCATAACGGGGTAAGTTTACCTCATCATCTCCCCAATTGAGAAGCCGTACCGGTACTCTTCCATTCACCACTTCTACTACTCCTCTAGCAGTTATAAGTGTAGGTCTATGTTCTGAATGGTGGGGTTCTACTACAGCTTGGTAATTCTGTCCTCTCAGACCTATGGCTGCCCTGCACCAAATGATCATTTCACTCATTGGGGGTATCACAATAGGATCCGAGTCAGTGACCCGTACATTACCAATTTCGCCGTCTGTAAGCTTCGCTTGCTGCTGACACACCAGGGCCCGGATCTCTCTTTGGATTACTCCTCTCTGCCTTGGTCGGGAAATCTCAGCGAGCTGTTGGAGTAAGAACACAACTTCTCCCAAACAATTACCGATAATGTTAGTACCCAAAATTATATTTAAACCGTTCTCCTCATTTACAGTCTTTACTACCAGAAGCCCTTGGTCTTTCAACTCCTCTCTGCCCACCTTTACATCTACACATTTTGTTCCGAGTACTTCTACAGGAAGACCATTAGAAGCATACACGGTAAAGTCAAGGCTCGGAGGTTTAAGACTGTCCATTGACCAGTACTTGGTATATAGGGCATCAGGTATTAGGGTCACCTGGGACCCAGTGTCTAACAATGCTGGAACAGCAATACCATCTAGAATAATAGACAGGTAGGGTCGCCCGCCCACATACCTGCGGTTCCAGTCTAGGGGGCCTGACGGGTATTCTCCTGGGTGTTGGCCCTTGGACCCAGGTTCTGCCCGTTTAAAGGACACTGTGTAGACAGATGACCTTTACGGTTGCAGCGATAACAGATGATCTCTCGACGAGGAGGGTGTTGATCAGAGGTTGCTCCTGGGGGTGGCGTTGTCCTCCTCCGGGGGGGCGACGTCTTCTTTCTTCTCCGGTGCATCCACGGAACGTCCTCTGGGCAGTCAGCTAACAAGATCTTCCCTTCCTCCTCTTTCCGCAGCTGTAGGGCACTCATCACAGCGGCCAGATTTTTAGTCAGCTGGCGCACCTCTGAGCGCAGACAGTCCAATTCACTAGGAGGTGTCATCTGCGCTTTGGCTTCGGCCACTAACGGGGAACAGGGGGTTACTGCCGGTTCCAGAGTGACTTCACCCTGATGATGTTGGGTGGCCACCTCAGGTTTGCCCAGGGGCCGCAGCCCTTTTATTGCCATGTCCTTTAGGGCATCAAAGGACCACCAATTTACAGTTCTGCGTTCCTCTTGGGATCTCAATCCCTGTATAAATTGTTCTTTCAGCATTCTATTCTCGTCGATAGCATTTAAATTGTTAATTTGCTTGAGGGCTCTCAGGGCTCCCTGTAGTCGGCAAGCGTAGTCCCGGATGCTGTCACCTGGCTGTTGTGAACAGTGATAGAAGGCCATCCGGAGATCCGTTTCTGTGCGGTCTTCAAATATGGCATGCAGCTTAAGGAAGATCGCAGGTACCGACTCCTGATCAACGGTATCCCAAGTCTCCACTTCCCTCTCAGCAGCGCCAGTTAGCTGCCCTATTAGCACAGCAGCTTTTTGTCTCTCAGGCATGGAGTACATTTCTAGGATGCTGCATAACTTCCGCTTGAAGCCTGCTAATGTGCCTGGCTCACCGCTGTACTGGGAAGCCATTTCGCCCCAGGCATATATGGGAGCGTTAGTGGCATGATCGGGACTACCGGACTGGGTGCAGGGCCTGCGCCCCCATCTGGCGCTACAATACCAGACGGTGCGGGATTGGGGCCTCCGGCCGGGGCCGCACTGTCAGCCGGTTGTTGTGACATCTTAGCGCCCCCTTGGTTAAACGGAGCCTACCGGTTTCAGATGCTGCTACTTCACAGGCACCGCAGTGGGAACAGGACCTTCGTCGCAGGCGCTCTGATGTCAGAGCGTTCACTCCCTGTTGCAGGACCTGCCGCTGAGTCAGAGCCGGGGGCGTGTCCAAGACTTTGCGCGCTCTTTCAGGTACGCCCACCTTCTTCTCCAGCGCCTTAGGGCGCGAATCTGGCGGCAAATATGGCGGTATTTGGCGCCAAACAACAGCAACAGTCTTTTTCATCAAAACACTCCACAGGCACACAGGGCTCGCAATGCTGCAAGTTTCGTATCCTGTTCGTGACGCCAAAGTTTTGTGTCGACCCGCCACCACAATTGTGGGTTACCAGGGCAATGGGGTACTCAGAGCCGAGCCCATGGAAGTCTATGGGATTTGTCACAGGTAGCTGTGGCTCGGTCTGTGGCCCTGGCGGTCTGGCGTATGTTAGGGATATATTTACAGGGGATAGATTTATATACAGTTCGTGACGCCACCTGTAGTCTTCTGGTAATTTGTACCAGCGCTGCTGTAGATCTCTGAGGGGATGGTGAGGCAGCTAGATGTCGGGTCCCCTACAGGTGGGACTCTTCCCTCAGGTCGGTAGTTAGGTAGGGATTGTGCAGGCATGCAAGTAAATAACTCAGTCTCACACGGTCAGCGTCTTTCCATACCTTTACTTGCAAGATGGTAAGGCAGTTCCCAGGGAGGCTGATGGGTTGATGGAGGATGAGCTTTGAGGCAACGGTTAAGCAAGTTTGGGGCCTCCTTTACTTTCAACACGATGAGTACAACCAGCCTGCAGCGTAGTTCCCTCTACGATTCCAGCTATTCCAAAGCTGTGCTGCCCAGTCAGATTTGTGGTCGGAGCCTTCCTGTGAGAGAGTTGAATTCCTATCTTGCTGATCAGGCTCAAAGTCTTCACTCCCCCTGACCCCAGTTACGTACTGACTATATGGGGCTGTTTGCCGCGACCTAAGGTCCGGTAAATCCCTGGTTTTCTTACCACTATGCTTGAAGCTAATAGTGATCCTTCGGTCCCCAGTGACCGGTTGCAATGTGCAGGACTTCTCCAAGCCAAAAGCACTTTTTAAATATTCCTTCCACTTTGCCCTTCGATTTGCTCGACTCTTAATAGATATCTCCGTCTGTCTTCCAGTGGGGCACAGCTCTGACTAGGCTGAGGTGAACTAGACCACCTGTACTAGCCTCCACTTTCTGAACTGCTAACAGGCTCAGACTAGACACGTCTACTCTGTCCAAGGACAGGAAACTGACTGACTAAATCACTCCCTTCCACACCCCTGCTGGGTGTGTCAGAAGTGTACGTGATGTCATGAAGAGCCCTTAACTGTTACCTCTCCACTCATCCTCCTGGTATTGTGTACCAGGGCTACACAGTTGCATGGATCTTGGTCTCTTTACTGAGGTCTATTTTTAATGGTCTGTATCAGGGGGCATTGCTCCCAGAATTCTCTGGTGTCTTGTCTTTAAGGTTCTCTGCATTATTACTCTGTGAGCCATGCTCACCTGGTAAACACCATAAAAATTACCACTAAATAGATATGCTAATTAGTGATGAGCAAGTATACTCGTTGCTCTAACAAACAGGCAATCAATCCCCTCATGTATTCAGACTGTCATGCAGCTGCGGCGACACAAACTAAATCTCCGAGCACGACCAAATACTCGGAGGACACCCGAGCATACTCGGGAAAACCCGAGCAACGAGTATACTCGCTCATCACTAATGCTAATATATATGGAACCGTATGAAGATTAAAAAAAAATAAAAAACGCATGACTCAGCAGGAATAAAATAAGAGCAAAAGTGGCCACTTTGATCTTGTGATGACTTTGCTTTAAATAACTAATAACATAGTTACTATAATAATTGTTTTGTGTTGCTTTGTTTTCTGCTTTGTGCATGATGTGGCATAATGAAGTATATAAAAAATTAGCGAGAGGTTCTTGCCTGAGATTAAGAAAATGATACGAAATGAATAAAAACTGCGCCTATTAATGGGTATGAGACAAGCTTCCATAACTACTCATTGCAGCTAAAAAAAATGTATGTGATATATTTTATTACTGTGTCATCATCAGGTTGTTTGTAAATGTTCAGTAATGGAATACAAAATGCAGAAACCATTGCACAGTACCCTGCTATAAAATTTCCTGGGAAGCTAGGGGAAAAAGTGCCGAACTCCTAAGTGTCCATGTTAGGCCTCTGTCACACATCCGTTTTTTTACTTCAGGCACGATCCGGCGTGTTGTAAAAAAAACGGATCCGGCGCCTGATGTCATTGCGTTGCATCAGTTTTTGTCCGGATCCGGCGGAAATGTGCATTCCGGCGGCCGGACAAAACGGTGACTGCAACGTTTTTTATTTTTTCCGGAGCCGCCTGATAGTGCCTGAAGCGGCGCATCAGGCAGCCGGAAATAATACAAGTGAATGGAACCGGACCAGTCTTTTGTGCAAACCGTCAAAAGACTGATCCGGATTCTGGAAATCAAGGACTACTACTACTACTACTACTACTACTACTACTACTACTACTACATTTTCCACTGTCTCCGGACATGCAAACCTGCATTTTCTGGCTGCAAAACTTCTTTTTCCGGGTTCAAAAGTTCAGGTCGGATCCAGCAAAAAAACTGATCCGTTGCTTCAGTTTTTTCATTTCAGCGCCGGATCCGTACTTTCAGGTATTCGACGGATTATGCCTGACACAAAAAAACTGATGTGTGAAAGCAGCCTTAAGCCCCCGTCTCACACAGCGATCTCGCTAGCGAGATCGCTGCTGAGTCACTAGTTTTGTGACGCAGCAGCGATCTCCCCAGCGATATCGCTGTGTGTGACATTCAGCAACGATCAGCCCCCCTGCTGGGTATTGCTGATCATCGCTGAATGTCCTGGACATTTTTTTGATCGCTGGTCTCCCGCTGACAGGCACGCATCGCTGCGTGTGACAGGCGGGAGACCAGCGATCCGCTGGTAACCAAGGTACACAGCGGGTTTCCAGGCGCGGGGCTGTGCCTGGAAACCCGCTGTGTACCTTGGATACCAGCGCCCTGATGCAGGGAGCTGGTAACCAAGGTACACAGTGGGTTTCCAGGCACCGCGCAGCGCCTGGAAACCCGATGTGTACCTTGGTTACCAGCTCCCTGCATCAGGGAGCTGGTATCCAAGGTACACTGCGGGTAACTAAGCGATGTTACCCTGCAGTGTCGCTGTGCTGATCACTGCCTGAGCTGCCTGTTTGGCAGCTCAGCAGCGATCATGTAGCGATACACCAGCGATCCTGACAAGTGCATATCGTTGTCAGGATCGCTGGTGTATCGCTATGTGAGACCCAGGCCTTAGGAAAGAGGAGCGACAACAAGATGCTTCATCAAACACCCAACAGCCAACAATAGGTGTGAAGTAATTGCCAGCTATGAGTTGGAGATAGGAATCAAGAGAATTGTTTTGCCTGTGGGAATGCCCATCACATGGCTCCTTAGTGCTTCAAAGAAATCCCTGTCTCTTCAGAGGAATAGCTTTTTGGGGAATTTGTAAGAGTGCCAGTAAAGTCTCATAGTGGCCCCCATTCTAAATCAAAGTTAGCCATGCATTATTGCTCAATTGAAACAGTTTCCTGAAGGTCTAGTGGGACCAGCCCCACATGTACCAGCCTGTATCAATAGCCAATCTTCTGTTGTTGGAAAGTGGTTCTTAAATGTCCATTTTTTGTGAAATGGTACAAGAAAAAATTGTCAGATGTGCCCCTACCACCTTTGTGATTTGGAGATAGAGTTTGACTAACTACGCCTACAGAATGTACTGTATGTGCCTGTCACAATGGTTTCTGAAGACTATTGCTCCTGTGGAAAGAGCTATACCCTTCATGGCATTAGTCTGCCCAGAGCAGATGCAGACTGAGGAGCAGTACCTATTGTAAGCAGGTGTGGTAATGCAGTAACGCAGGGATTGCAGAACAAGGCTATATAACAATATTATTTAATTTGTTGACAAAAGGGATGGCAATGGTCTCCTCGTAGGGAGTTAGTAAACAATAAGCAATGGACAATAAACAGGGGGTAAAGGGTTAACGCGACAGTCTGATATTTAAATAGCACTTATCGTAGTCTTCTCTGGTCCTCATCCACATACAGTCTGATGGGAGTTGGAGAACCGGCAACGGCCGGCGTGGTGTCCTCAGATGAATTCCAACAAAGCATGGTCCAGCTTCTGGTGGCAGCGGACGGTCACTGGTTCTGCCCGCTGAGCCCCTAGTCCATAAATCTATGCAGTCAAAGTGGGCAGCGCTGCAGGAGTGTCTGCCCAACCGGTGTGCTGCCGCTCGTCTGTCAGCAATGGGGAACGCACCTCAGGGTCCTGCATGTGGCACCCATTCCTCTGTGCGAGGTATTCCAGCTGTCGTCCACTCCGTACGGCGTAGTTCAGGTTCAGAGGTAGAATACGGGAGCATATCTTGATCTGACGAATCGGCCATCTCTGGGGTTTTAGGCTGATGCACTTCCCTGGGACTGGCGGACGGCGGACTATGCAAGTCTTACGCTCGTGCCCTAACTGGTTGGTGCGAGCGTGGTGGTTGTGGCCCCACTGTTCCACAAACCAGACAACCCTGGAAGGGGCGTGACTAAGCAGCTACTTGGTTTTCACTGGAGCCTCTGATGGTGAGGTCAGGCTTGTTTGGCAGGTAGCTGCCAGGTGCCACTCCAGGGTGGTGTCTAGCTGTGGCTGCTGATTCCACTGGAACCAGAGCACTGTGATAGGTGCAAGCAAGAGTCGATGGGCATGACTAGTACTATGGCGGGCACGGCAGTCACTCTTGGTGGACACGCGGAGACGGCTGAGACATTGACAGGCGGGCACGGCTGAGACACTGGCAGACAGGCGGGCATGGCTGAGACACTGGCAGACAGGTGGGCATAGCTGACACACTGGCAGACAGGCGGGCAGAGACAGAAGGGCTGCATAGACAATGATATCATTCAGATAGATGAGTGTTGCTTCAAAGTTCAGATCCCCAAGCATCTTTCCATCAATTGCTGAAATGTCCCCGGAGCGTTAGTCAGGCCGAAGTGCATCCGATTAAATTCAAACAATCCCATGGCCAGTATTAACGCTGTCTTCGGCCGATCCTGTTCAGCCATGGGCACTGTTAGAACCCTCTTGTTAGATTTTGTTTCAGTTTGCTGGTCACATGACCTTTTTTCCCTATTTAGTCTGGCTCCGCCCTTCTGGCTTTGCTGGACTTCATTGTATTATCTACTCTTAAGCTAGCCGGGTGCTTAGGTGCCTTTCTCTGTCAGTTTTGCTTAATCTTAGGATCTCGTAGTAATTTGTTTTCTGTTTAATTTTCCCTGCTACAATTTCTGTTAGGAGGTGTCCACCTTTTCTCCCAGTCCCTAGATCTTGTAGGGATTCCTCCCTCGCAACTATAGGTCTTCGTTCAGACTAGCTGAGGACTTTAGCGGTCTGGTCGCAGGATCAGGTTCCCCGTTACATCGTAGGGATCAAGCTCAGTTTTATTGTAGGGACAGAGTTCCCATCTTTCCTTAGTGCTTGTAGCAGTTCATAACAGTAAGTCCAGCCAAGAAATAAAAAAAAAAAATCTCTAAGGAAAGATTTTCTGTTTTCATCATGGTGTCGGTTCGGGATTTGGCTGAACGCCTGCAGGGTCTCTCTCTGGAGGTGGCTGAAATCCAGCAACACGTGAGTAGTTGTTCTGGAGCACATTTCGTGGAGCCAAAGGTACGTTTGCCTGATTTATTTTTTGGTGAACAACAAGATTTTTTTTCTTTTAAAAATGCTTGCTTGTTGCATTTTCGTTTGAGACCCAGATCCTCTGGTGATGAATCACAGCGCATAGGGTTTATAATGTCACTTTTGCGCAAAGAACCTCAGGACTGGGCCTTTTCTCTGCAGCCTAGTGATCCATGCTTTGGATCAGTGGATGTTTTTTTTTCTGCTTTGGGGTTGTTGTATGACGATCCGGATCGTGTTTCATCAGCTGAGACAGAGTTGAGACGTTTGAGACAGGGATCGGGTAATGTGGAAAAATATTGTACTCACTTCCGTAGGTGGTCCACCCAGGTGGGCTGGAACGATTCAGCTTTGAAAAGTTTATTTCTTGCAGGATTAAGTGAAAGGGTTAAAGATTTGCTGATTGCTTATCCTATACCTGGTAACTTGCAAGAGGCTATGCAATTGGCCATACGGGTGGATAGGAGACTGCGTGCAAGGGTTAATGAGAGTAAGTCTGCTTTGTCAGCTCCAGGTTTGGAGAAGGAATGTACTGACATTGCAGAGCCGATGGAAATTGGAGCAATGGCACCTCACTCTCGGGAAAAAGAACGCAGATTTGCTCAAGGTTTGTGTTTCTACTGTGGTAAATCTGAGCATTTCATTAAGAACTGTGCGCTTCGAATGAATAAAGAGAAAAAAAATGAGGTGTCTTTCTTTCTGCTACCACTGCTGGTGAGGAGGAATTAATGGAGTTTCGGGTATTTGTGGATTGTGGTTCAACTCTCAATGTGATTGATGGGAAATTTTTGGAAAAACTAAAATTAAAACCCAAACTTCTGTCTTCTCCTATTAATGTGGTGTCTGTGGATGGCTCTCCCTTGAAAAATGTTACTCACCATATCTGTGAATTTCCTCTTACTATTAATGGTGTTCATCAAGAGAATTTGGATTTGGTAGTTTTGAATAATTTGCCCTCACCGGTGATTTTGGGGTTACCCTGGTTAAAATTGCACAATCCGGTACTGGATTGGTCTAGCAATGAAATTAAGTCCTGGAGTCCTAAGTGTTATGACAAGTGTTGTAACGGGCGTATTGCTGCTGTAGTTAAGGGGAGTTACCTGTACCTATTCAGGATTTTTGGAAAGTTTTTTCTGATAAAGAATCGCAGGTATTGCCTCCTCATAGAGAATATGATTGTGCAATTGAATTTGTCCCTGGAGCGACTCTTCCTAAAAGTCGTTTATTTAATTTGACTATTCCTGAGAGAAAGGCTTTGGAGGAATACATACAGACAAGCTTGGCCGCCGGTCACATTAGGCCTTCCAAATCTCCTGTGGCGGTTGGATTTATTTTTGTTAAAAAAAAGGACGGCGGTTTACGGCCTTGTCTAGACTTTCGTGAGATTAATAAGATTACTATACGCAATCCTTACCCACTGCCATTGATTCCTGATTTGTTTAATCAGTTAGTGGGGCCAAGTGGTTCTCGAAAATTGATCTTCGAGGGGCATACAATTTGTTGCGCATGAAGGAGGGGGATGAATGGAAGACTGCGTTTAACACTCCACTGGGTCATTTTGAGAATCTGGTCATGCCTTTTGGACTTTCCAGTGCTCCGGCATTTTTTCAGAATCTTATTAATGACATCCTTAGACCTTTGATCGGCAGAAGTGTGGTTGTGTATTTGGATGACATTTTGATTTATTCACCGGATTTGGAGTCTCATTGGAGGAGTGTGCGTGAAGTATTACAGTTACTGAGTGATAATTCACTTTTTGCCAAACTAGAAAAATGTGAGTTCGCTGTACAGAGACTTAGTTTTTTGGGCTACATTGTCTCCAGTGAAGGTTTTGAGATGGACCCTGTGAAAGTGCAAGCTGTGCAGGATTGGCCTAGACCTATTGGTGTGAAATCAATACAGAGGTTTTTGGGGTTCGCCAATTATTATAGAAAATTCATAAAAAATTTTTCTGTGATTGCCAAACCTCTGACCGATCTCACCAGGAAAGGTGCTGATGCGGTTCAGTGGACTACTGTCACGCTGTATAGCAGATATATATATGTGATGTCAGTAATCTATATCAAAAGGGCAACATACTACATAACATGCGCATAGATATATGATAACATAGAATTACCTGACAGAATGTCCAGTGGGTCAATACTGAATCCGTTATACGCTGTCTCCGGCTAGAGGGTGACCGGGGTCTATGCTGACCCTAAACTGGGGTCCTGACTAATCCCTCTACCTGGAGGTACTGTTAAAGGTACAGAGGTCCAGGCCACCAGTGTAAACCCTGTCTCCTATCAATCCCTGCCAACTGTAATCTAGTCCTAAGAAGGACCCTGATTACCACCAAAGGGAATGAACAGGTAACGGTTAATGAACAGAAAGACATACAAGAAAGACAAGAAATAAAGTAAATAAAGTCTTACATACAACACTCACACACAGTAGGAACACCTAAGGTCTCAGAGATAAACTATAAGCTATAAGAGTAAAAACAACTAAGGAGCTCTTAGCTTAAGTATTCTCAGAACCGCTCCAGTCTGCTAGACTACATGAATGCTTTCACCGGCGTCTAACACCCAGACTGGCAGGAATATAAAGGAAACTAATTAGAACATAATCAAAAGCAGCCGGGCGAGGCTGGACCTAGTCTTAGCAAAGAGCTAGGTAAAATTAACTCTCTCATTACCAAACACAAAGAAACAGCAGCTCAGCTGTGAGAAGTCAGAATGTGCAATCGCGACGATCTTCGTGGCGATGCACCCATGACAGTACCCCCCCTTCTACGAGGGGCCTCCGGACCCTCATGACCAGGTCTGTCCGGGTAAGTTGTGTGAAAGGTCCGAACCAATCGATCTGCGTTAGCATCAGACGCAGGGACCCACGTCCTCTCCTCAGGACCATACCCCCTCCAATGAACTAAGTACTGAGGGGATCGGCGACTGAGACGTGAGTCAATGATTTTCGACCCATGAAATTCCACGTTATCATTGACTACCACTGAAGGAGGAGATAGAGGTGACGGTATGACTGGTGCCACATACTTTTTAAGTAATGACTTGTGAAACACATTATGAATTTTAAACGTAGGAGGGAGGTCCAGACGAAATGCCACAGGATTAATTATGGAACTGATCCTGTACGGCCCGATGAATCTGGGACCCAACCTCCAGGAGGAAACTTTAAGTTTTATATTCCTGGTAGACAACCAAACCAGATCGTTCACCTTCAGATCTAGACCAGAAACTCTCCTCCTATCAGCCATCCGTTTGTAACGGTTCCCCGTAACCTTCAGTCTTAAGCGATCTGGAACTATCAGTCTCCCTGGAAGTCCCACAGGGGCGTCCCCCTGAGCCCCCAATACCTCCCCCTCAAGCTCAGAGCATACAGCTGACACTACAACTCCCTCCTGAGGAATAGGAACCGGATCATCCGTCTTCCCGGCCCCTGGGAAAGTACGAGATAAGGCATCAGGAAGCAACTTTATTGAGCAGTCATATGCGCGATGAGGAGGTAACTCTTTACACCCCTCCTCTGAGAACATCTCCCCAAAGTCCTCCAGAAAAGGAGGCAAAGTCCTAGGCACAACCGCACCGATGACCGTGCTCATGCAGTTATTCCTGCAAAATTCACCCCACTGGCTTATCTTTCTGGATTGCCAATCAATCACTGGGTTATGTTTAGCCAACCAAGGAAGTCCCAACACAATAGGAGTAGGTAGACCCTCCAACACATAACAAGACAATTGCTCTTTATGTATTGCCCCTACTCGAAGATCTATGTTATGCACAGCTTGTACCAAGCTACCTTGACCGAGAGGTCTAGAATCAATAGAGACTATAGGGACTGGTTTGGCCAATACACTCAGTTGCATACCATGCACCTGGGCAAACCGAGCGTCCACCAGATTAGCCCCGGACCCACTATCAAGAAAAACAGAAATCCTCTCAGTTCTAGTACCAATCACCACCTCCGCAGGCACGAGAAACTGAGAGGGATTTGGGGACGAAATACACACTCCCAGGTTAACTCCTTTGCTCAAAGAGGCCCGGGATGGACACCCCCCAACAAAATGTCCCTCTCTCCCGCAAAAGAAACACCTTCTAGTCTTGCGGTGCACCGCCGATTCCCTCCTACAAAAAGATGTCCCTCCCAACTGCATGGGCTCCTCAGAACAGACCAGGGGAACCTCAGTATAAGGGACTTTAGTAGTAGGTGGAGTCATCACGGGAGGCGGAGTTACCTCGCGTCTTCCCCGAAGTCGTCTATCAATGCGAATAGCGAGGGCCACAGCAGCCTCCAGTGATGGAGGAGAATCATACTGAGCCAACACATCTTTTAATTTGTCAGACAACCCTTGACAAAACTGGCTCCTAAGAGCTGGGTCATTCCACTGAGTATCTGTTGCCCATCTACGGAACTCAGAAGAATATTCCTCCGCTGGACGATTTCCTTGCCGTATTTTACGTAACTTTGTTTCAGCAAGGGAGACTCGATCCGGATCATCATATACCAGACCCAGGGCAGTAAAAAATCGATCCACTGACTGGAGATCTGGGGAGCCTGGAGGAATAGAGAACGCCCAAGATTGAGGGTCCCCTTGTAAGAGCGAGATAACAATTCCCACACTCTGCTCTTCACTCCCAGATGACCGAGGCCGCAGCCGAAAGTACAATTTACATGCCTCCCGGAAGGTAAAAAATTTGTCCCGCCCACCAGTGAACCTGTCCGGGAGAGCAACCTTAGGTTCAGATCTGGTTTGCTCCGGGGGGACAAAACCTTGGACTTAATGTCTGCAAACTCCATGGACAACCCCTGCAACTGCCGGGCCAGCTGGGCTACTGGATCCATGACAGCTGGGGAGAATCTTTAGTATGGCCGGTGAAAATGTCACGCTGTATAGCAGATATATATATGTGATGTCAGTAATCTATATCAAAAGGGCAACATACTATATAACATGCGCATAGATATATGATAACATAGAATTACCTGACAGAATGTCCAGTGGGTCAATACTGAATCCGTTATACGCTGTCTCCGGCTAGAGGGTGACCGGGGTCTATGCTGACCCTAAACTGGGGTCCTGACTAATCCCTCTACCTGGAGGTACTGTTAAAGGTACAGAGGTCCAGGCCACCAGCGTAAACCCTGTCTCCTATCAATCCCTGCCAACTGTAATCTAGTCCTAAGAAGGACCCTGATTACCACCAAAGGGAATGAACAGGTAACGGTTAATGAACAGAAAGACATACAAGAAAGACAAGAAATAAAGTAAATAAAGTCTTACATACAACACTCACACACAGTAGGAACACCTAAGGTCTCAGAGATAAACTATAAGCTATAAGAGTAAAAACAACTAAGGAGCTCTTAGCTTAAGTATTCTCAGAACCGCTCCAGTCTGCTAGACTACATGAATGCTTTCACCGGCGTCTAACACCCAGACTGGCAGGAATATAAAGGAAACTAATTAGAACATAATCAAAAGCAGCCGGGCGAGGCTGGACCTAGTCTTAGCAAAGAGCTAGGTAAAATTAACTCTCTCATTACCAAACACAAAGAAACAGCAGCTCAGCTGTGAGAAGTCAGAATGTGCAATCGCGACGATCTTCGTGGCGATGCACCCATGACAACTACTGAGGCCATTGAGGCTTTTGTGTTGCTAAAGGAGAGGTTCAGCTCTGCTCCCATCCTTACGCAGCCTGATGTGACTAAACCATTTTTGGTTGAGGTTGATGCTTCTTCTGTGGGGGTCGGCGCGGTGTTGTCTCAGGAAAAGACGGATGGAGTACATCCCTGTGCTTTTTTTTCAAAGAAATTTTCTGAGTCTGAACTAAATTATGATATCGGTAATCGGGAATTGTTGGCAATTAAACTCGCATTTGAACACTGGCGTCATTTTTTGGAGGGAGCGGAATTTCCCGTTCAAGTCTTCACCGATCATAAAAATCTGATCTACCTTGATGCTGCCAAACGCTTGAATGCCCGTCAGGCTAGGTGGGCACTGTTTTTCTCACGCTTTAATTTTACCGTTACTTACATCCCAGGTACTAAAAATGTTAAAGCTGATGCTTTGTCTCGCAGCTTTTCTCCTATGGTGGGTACTGAAGAGGAGGAAAACATTTTGCAAGAGGGGGTTGTTATTGCGGTTTTGGACTCCGTGTTGGAAGATGAGATTCTTAAAGCACAGGAGAATGCCCCATCTAACACGCCGCATGGGAGGTTGTTTGTGCCTGGTACCCTGAGGAGAGATTTGTTTGTTGAATGTCATGACTCTCGGTTGGCAGGTCATCCTGGAATCTCTGAGACCAAGAGACTTGTGGGTCGCAGCTTTTGGTGGCCTGGATGGCAGAAGGAAGTCATTAAGTGGGTGCGTCAATGCACTGTGTGTGCTAGATCTAAGTCTTCTCATACTCCTGCTGCAGGGTTGCTTTGCCCTCTGGAGGTCCCTAGTGCACCTTGGACACATTTGGCTATGGACTTTATTACTGACCTTCCCCCCTCTGACGGTTTCACTGTCATCTGGGTGGTCGTGGACCGTTTTAGCAAGATGTGTCACTTGGTTCCTTTCATCAAATTGCCCTGCGCTAAGACTCTCGCTAAGGCCTTTGTCAAGGAAATAGTCAGACTACATGTTGTTCCTACTGACATTGTTTCTGATAGGGGACCTCAGTTTGTGGCTCGTTTTTGGCGTGCCTTTTGTGACAGGTTGGGAGTTCATTTGTCGTTTTCATCCGGATATCATCCTGAGTCTAATGGCCAGACAGAAAGGAAAAACCAGGATGTTGAGCAGTTCTTGCGTTGTTTTGTGACTGATAATCAAGAGGGGTGGTCTGAGTTTCTGCCACTTGCTGAGTTTGCTCTTAACAATCATACATCCGCTTCTGCTGGTTGTTCGCCTTTTTTGTTGTTGTACTGGGAGACATCAGTCTTTTGGGTCATTTTCCAAGTTGGGATCGGCTGTACCTGAAGAGGAGAATTTTTCTGGTGTGTTGGAGAGAGTTTGGACTGATGTGCGTGGTAATCTTCAGGAGGCTAACAAAAGATCCAAAGTGTATTTTGATAGAAAACGACAAGAGGTTTTGTTTGCTATTGGTGACATGGTCTGGTTGTCCTCTAAGAATCTGCGCTTGAGGATTCCGTCTAAGAAATTGGGTCCCAAGTTTGTAGGGCCCTTTAAGGTGCTTCAGGTTATTAACCAATCTGCTGTTAAGTTGGAGCTTCCCACCTCCTGGAAGATTAATCCGGTGTTTCATGTTTCTCTCTTGAAAAAAGCTGAGGTCTCAGATGGAGACGTCTCGACCACTGTTCCCCTGGTGGTGGAGGACGGGCAATATGAGATTTCCCGCATCCTAAATTCTAGATGGTATAGAGGGGGTTTGCAGTACCTCGTTGCTTGGAAGGGTTATGGACCCAAGGATAACTCATGGGTGAGGGCGGATGATGTTTCTGCGTCTAGACTTGTCAGAGCGTTTCACAAGAGGTTTCCGGATAAGCCTAAGTCCTAGGGGATCCGGAGGATCCTCTTAGAAGGGAGGGTACTGTTAGAACCCTCTTGTTAGATTTTGTTTCAGTTTGTTGGTCACATGACCTTTTTTCCCTATTTAGTCTGGCTCCGCCCTTCTGGCTTTGCTGGACTTCATTGTATTATCTACTCTTAAGCTAGCCGGGTGCTTAGGTGCCTTTCTCTGTCAGTTTTGCTTAATCTTAGGATCTCGTAGTAATTTGTTTTCTGTTTAATTTTCCCTGCTACAATTTCTGTTAGGAGGTGTCCACCTTTTCTCCCAGTCCCTAGATCTTGTAGGGATTCCTCCCTCGCAACTATAGGTCTTCGTTCAGACTAGCTGAGGACTTTAGCGGGTCTGGTCGCAGGATCAGGTTCCCTGTTACATCGTAGGGATCAAGCTCAGTTTTATTGTAGGGACAGAGTTCCCATCTTTCCTTAGTGCTTGTAGCAGTTCATAACAGGCACCTGCCAGTATCCGCTGGCCAGATCCAGGGATGAGAAATACTTCACCTTTCCTAAGGCTGATAACGACACCTCGATTCGGGGCAATGGATAAGAGCCCCACAACGTTCAGGCATTCAGTCGTCTGTAATCGACACAAAAGCGCAGGGTTCTGTCCTTTTTCCGGACTAAAACAATGGGAGCTGCCCACAGGCTCTGACTCTCCCGTATGATTCCACTCTGCAGCATGTGAGCCGGCATCTCCTTTACTTCTTTGTACATCTGAGGCGGTATCTGCAGATATCTCTCCCGGACTGGGACAGCACTTCATGTAGGAATTTCGTAGGTTATAGCCTTCGGGAACCCAAAGTCATCTTCATGACGAGCGAAGACTTCCTGGTAGCGCTCCAGTACAGCTTCCACCTGTTTTGGGGAAAGTCCCGTCAGTTCAGCCTGCATCTACTCCAGAATTTAAAGGCACTCCTTCAGGCCTCCAGGCGGATGTTCTGGTGTCATTGTGACGGCTAGGGTCCAGAGGTCCTGTTATGATTTGGTAGCCGAGGAGGACAGTAGCAAAAAATAGCCAAGGCAGCCAGGCACCCAGAAAGGTTGGAAACTAACGGATTGCAGACCCCTAAACTAACCGCACAACTAGAAAGTAGCCATGGGATGTACCTGCGATGACCTAGATGCCTCGTCACAGCCTGAAGATAAAAAGGTGAAAGCTAACTGCCCCGGAAAAGCGCCCCAAAGGAATAGGTAGCCCCCACACATATATTGGCGGTGAGACAAGATGAAATACAAAGGCAGGCAGAAAATACAGTAAGCAAACGCTGGGGTCCAAAACTATCTAGATAGGACAGGACAGGAAAGAATACTGTCTGCAATCCGGAAAAAGCACTAGAAAAAACTCCAACACTTCTGATATATAAAAATACTGAGACCACATGGTCTTTCCCCCACTAGATCAGACCTCTAGTGTGCACAGGTAGCAAAACAGTAGACACTGAAATAACAGAGAACCAAAAATACATAAACTGTGGTGTGAACAGGTAGAAATTCAGCGGATGCAAAAATTACAGGGAACTGAAAATACATAAACAATGGTAATTGAGAAACAGTATCCAGCGCAGGCCCCCACAGGAAACCTGGCTGCACCATCCAGTAGGGCAGAAAATTGAGATAGACAAAAACACAAGCCAAAGAAACTAACAGCAAAAAACTTATCTGAACGTTGCAGGAAAAGCAGGAAGCACGCTGACTTCCACAAGAGACCAGGAAGCAACTAATCATCGGCGAGGATCATGGGAAGGTTACTCACTTAAATCTCACCAGTCATCAATACCAGACTGCCTATCATCACTGCCAGCTGATGAACCTCTGTTAACCAAGAACCCAAGAGCCCAAACTCAGGAGTAAGATCCAGAGCGTTCACAACAGTATCCCCCCCTTGAGGAGGGGTCACCGAACCCTCATCTGCGCCACCAGGCCGATCAGGATGAGCCCGGTGAAAGGCGCGAACCAATCTCTCAGCATGAATGTCAGAAGCAAATACCCAAGAATTGTCCTCCTGACCGTAACCTTTCCACTTGACCAAGTACTGGAGTCTCCGTCTAGCCAGACGATAATCCAATATCTTCTCCACTTCATACTCCAGATTGCCCTCATCCAAAACAGGCTCAGGGGGCGTGGCCATGGGAAGACGTTGTGAATCTTAAACATCCCTGGAAGAGCCAAATGGAAAGAAACGGGATTAAGGATTTCAAAAATCTTATAAGTTCCAATGAACCTTGGCTTAAATTTTGGAGACCCCACCTTCATAGGGATATTTCTTCAGGACAACCAAACCATGTCACCCACTTTAAACCGAGGACCATCAGTCCTATGCCGGTTGGCAAACCGTTGGGCCCTCTCCTGAGAGAGAGACAACTTATCCACTACTTAATCCCAAATCTGCTGCATTCTCTCTACCATAGAGTCAACACCCGGACAGACAGAAGCCTCCACCTGCCCCAAAGAAAACTGAGGATGAAACCCGAAATTGCAGAAAAAAGGGGACATCAAAGTGGCAGAACTAGCCCTATTGTTCAGAGCAAATTCAGCCAAGGGCAAAAAAGAGACCCAGTCATCTTGATCAGCAGACACAAAACATCTCAAATAAGTTTCCAAGGTCTGGTTTGTTCTCTCAGTCTGCCCATTGGTCTGAGGGTGAAAGAGGAGAAAGACAGCTGAACTCCCAGTTTAGAACAAAAGGTCCTCCAAAATCTGGAAACAAATTGGACTCCTCTGTCAGACACAATGTTCTCCGCAAAGCCGTTCAAACGAACCACCTGCTGAAAAAACAAGGACACCAACTCGGAAGAGGATGGCAAATTCGGCAGTGGCACAAGATGGACCATCTTGGAAAATCTATCACATATCACCCAGATAACAGTCATTCTCTGAGAGACAGGGAGGTCGGAAATAAAATCCATAGAGATATGGGTCCATGGCTTCCTGGGCACAGGCAGTGGCATTAACAATCCAATAGAGCGAAAGCAGGGTTTGGACCGAGAACTAGTCCCACAGGACTGCATAAAATTCCTGACATCACAAGATAAAGTAGGCCACCAAAAGGACCGACTCACCAAATCTCTGGTACCAAAAATACCGGGATGACCAGCCAACACGGAGCAATGAATTTCAGACATTATTTTCTTCCTCCATTGGTCTGGGACATACAATTTCCCCACAGGGCAATGTTCAGGTTTTTCCCCCTGAAATTCCTCCAGGGCCAGTCTCAAATCGGGTGAGATAGCGGAAAAAACCACACCCTCCTTCAGAATGCCAGTAGGCTCAGTCATATCAAGAGAATCCGCTAAGGAAACTCCTAGAGAGGGCATCCGCCTTTACATTCTTAGTACCCGGAAGAAAGGAGACCACAAAATTAAAACGCATGAAAAATAAGGCCCACCTGGCATGTGTAGGATTTAATTGCTTGGCTGATTCAAGATAGATCAAGTTCTTGTTGTCAGTAAGGACCACAACCTGATGTTTGGCTCCCTCCAACCAATGTCTCCACTCCTCGAACGCCCACTTCATAGCCAATAGCTCTCGATTCCCCACATCATAATTACGTTCAGCTGGGGAAAACTTTCAGGAGAAGAAGGCACAAGGGTTAATCTTAGAGGTTACGGGATCCCTTTGGGACAAAATGGCTCTAGCACCAATCTCAGAAGCATCTATCTCCACCTGAAATGGTAGAGAAACATCAGGTTGCCGTAGAACAGGAGCAGAAGTGAATCTCCGCTTAAGCTCATGAAACGTCGAAACTGCCTCTGGAGACCAATTCACTAAATCAGAACCTTTTTTGGTCAAATCAGTTAGTGGTTTCACAATACCAGAGAAATTACTTATAAATTTACTGTAAAAATTAGTAAAACCCAAAAATCTCTGAAGAGCCTTCAATGAAGTGGGCTGAACCCAATCACAAATGGCCTGAACCTTGACCGGTACATCTCAATAGCGGACGGAGACAAAATGAATCCCAAAAATGAAACTTTCTGAATGCCAAAGAGACATTTTGATCCCTTGACATACAAAGCATTTTCCCTCAAATCCGGAATACAGTCCGAACATGTTCCACATGAGAATCCCAGTCATTGTAAAAAATCAAAATATCATCCAAATAAATGATCAGAAACTTATCCACTAAATCCCGGAAAATATAGTTCATGAAAGATTGGAAGACGGAAGGGGCATTAGTGAACCCAAAAGGCATCACTAGGTACTCAAAAATGCCCCTCAGGGGTATTAAACGCTGTCTTCCATTCATCACCGTGCTTAATGCGAATAAAATTATACCCTCCCCTAAGGTCAAGCTTGGTAAACCAACTAGCACCTTTCACTCTGGAAAATAAATCGGAAATCAGGGGTAACGGATACTTGATATTTAACAGTGATCTTATTAAGGAGACGATAGTCAATACATGGCCTCAATGAACCATCCTTCTTGGCCACAAAGAAAAGGCTGGCGCCCAAAGGTGAAGAGGTTGGTCTAATATGACCCTTCTCCAATGACTCTTTGATATAAGATTGCATAGCATCATGCTCAGGTACCGACAAATTGAAGAGCCGACCCTTGGGAAATGTACAACCGGGTACTAACTTGTTATGTTTTGGTAGCTGAGGAGAGCAGGCAAAAACGGCAATACACCAGAGAGGTTGGAATCTATTGGATTGCAGTACCCTGACTATCCACCACAACTAAAGGCAGCCGTGGAGCATTCCTACGTTGGTCCTAGACGCCTCTTCACAGCATGAGAGATTAACTACACCTAAAGATAGAAAGAGGAAAGCTATCTGCCCCGGAGCAGATCCCCAAAGAACATAGGAAGCCCCCAAACATGTAATGGCAGTTAGACAAGAGGAAATACAGACACAGACAGAAAATAGTATGAGCAAACGCTGGGCCCAATCTGCCTAGACAGAAAAGGATAGAAAGGATACTCACTGCAATCCAAAAAAACCCCTAAAAAATGCCAACGCTACTAATTGCAAAAACACCTGAGATCACACGACCTCTACCACCTAAATCAGTTCTCTGGTGTAACAAAACTAAGCCGCAGCCACTGAAAAAACTGGAAAAGGCAAATGAACAAACAACAGTGGCTCCAGCGGAACGGAGAGGAGCCCAAGCCCCCAGGGGGGGAACCTGGCTAACCTCACAGAAATGCAGAGAAATATGCAAATGGTAAGCACAAAAACAAAACAGAAAATATCTTATCTGAAAGCAGAAGAAGAGGCAAGACTCAGCAAGCTTCCAAGTGAACCAGGAACCACAGTTGAGACAAGAACAATTGTTCACCGGCAACCATGATGGGAGGGAACCTCCCTTATATCAAGCCAGTCTGTGAATCCTGATTGCCAATCCTCATTGAATGGTTCAGTACTGTCTGCAACCAACAGAGGGAGCTTCTGCTCAGAATTCATTTCCAAAACATTCACAACAGTACCCCCCCCTTGAGGAGGGGTCACCGAACCCTCATTTGTGCAACCAAGTCGGTCAGGATGAGCTCGGATGAGTCTCCTAGCATGGATGTCCGAAGCAAACACCCAAGAATTGTCCTCCTGACCATAACCTCTCCACTTAACCAAATACTGGAGTTTCCGTCTAGAAAAACGAGAATCCAATATTTTCTCAACCACATACTCCAGATTGCCCTCAACCAAAACAGGGTCAGGAGGCACAGCCATAGGAACCACTGGCTCGACAAACATCTTCAATAAGGACTTGTGGAACACGTTATGGATCTTAAATGTCCCTGTAAGAAGTAAACGAAAGGAAACAGGATTAAGAATCTCCATGATCTTATAAGGTCCAATGAACCTAGGCTTAAACTTAGGAGATGCAACTCTCATAGGGATATTTCTTGAGGACAACCAGACCAAGTCCCCCACTTTAAACCGAGGACCATCAGTCCTATGCCGGTTGGCAAACCACTGGGCCTTCTCCTGAGAGAGGGACAACCTCTCCACTATCTGGTCCCAAATCTGCTGCATACGCTCCACAACAGAGTCAACACCTGGACAGACAGAAGCCTCCGTCTGTCCCGAAGAAAATCGAGGGTGAAACCCAAAATTGCAGAAATATGGAGACATCAAAGTGGCAGAGCTAGCCCTATTATTAAGAGCAAACTCAGCCAAAGGCAAAAAAAGAGACCCAGTCATCTTGATCAGCAGACACAAAGCATCTCAGATAAGTCTCCAATGTGTGGTTTGTTCTCTAAGTTTGTCCATTGGTCTGAGGATGAAAAGCAGAGGAGAAAGACAATTGAACACCAAGTTTAGAACAAAAAGTCTTCCAAATTCTGGAAACAAACTGGACTCCTCTGTCAGACACAATATTCTCAGGAATGCCGTGTAACCGAACCACGTGCTGAAGGAACAAAGGCACCAATTCGGAGGAGGAAGGCAACTTAGGTAATGGCACAAGATGTATCATCTTGGAAAACCTATCACAAATCACCCAGATAACGGTCATTCTCTGAGAAACAGGGAGGTCGGAAATAAAATCCATAGAGATATGGGTCCATGGTCTCTTGGGCACAGGCAATGGCATCAACAAACCACTAGAGCGAGAGCAAGGCTTGGAGCGAGAGCAAGTCCCACAGGACTGCACAAACTCCCTGATGTCACGAGACAAAGTAGGCCACCAAAAGGACCGACTCACCAAGTCTCTGGTACCAAAAATTCTGGGATGACCGGCCAACGCGGAACAATGAATCTCAGACATCACACTCTTTTTCCACCGGTCTGGGACAAACAATTTCCCAATAGGGCAGCGCTCGGGTTTATCCTCCTGACACCCTTCCAGAGCCAGTCTCAAATTGGGCGAGATGGCAGAAAGAACTACACCCTCTTTAAAAATAACAGCAGGATCAGATAACTCAGGAGAGTCCGCAAGGAAACTCCTCGAGAGGGCATCCGCCTTAACATTCTTAGTGCCAGGAAGAAAGGAAACCACAAAATTAAAACGTGTGAAAAACAAGGCCCACCTGGCCTGTCTAGGATTAAGTCGCTTGGCTGATTCCAGATAAACCAGATTATTATGATCCGTGAGGACCACCACCTGATGTTTGGCTCCCTCCAGCCAATGTCTCCACTCTTCAAAAGCCCACTTCATGGCCAATAACTCCTGATTACCCACGTCATAATTACATTCAGTTGGAGAAAATTTTCGAGAGAAAAAGGCACAAGGGTTAGTTTTAGAGGTCTCAGGATCTTTTTGGGACAAAACGGCACCTGCCCCAATTTCTGATGCATCAACCTCCACCTGAAATGGCAGAGAAATATCAGGCTGCCGTAGAACAGGAGCAGAAGTGAATCTCTGCTTAAGTTCCTGAAACGCAGAGACTGCCTCAGGAGGCCAATTCACCACATCAGAACCCTTTTTGGTCAAATCAGTCAATGGTTTAACAATAACAGAGAAATTACCAATAAATTTACGATAAAAATTGGCAAAACTCAAGAATCTCTGTAGAGCCTTTAATGAAGTAGGTTGGACCCAATCACAGATGGCCTGAACCTTGACCGGGTCCATTTCAATAACAGATGGAGACAAAATGAATCCCAGAAATGAGATCTTCTGTACGCCAAAAAGACACTTTGATCCCTTCACATACAGAGCATTCTCTCTCAAAATCTGGAACACAGTCCGAACATGTTTCACATGAGAGTCCCAGTCATTGGAAAAAATCAAGATATCATCCAAATAAACAATCAGAAATTTATCCACAAAATCCCTGAAAATGTCATTGATGAAGGACTGGAAGACGGAAGGAGCATTAGTGAGCCCAAAGGGCATCACTAGGTACTCAAAATGCCCCTCTGGGGTATTAAACGCCGTCTTCCATTCATCCCCGTGCTTAATGCAAATAAGGTTATACGCCCCCCTGAGGTCAAGCTTGGTAAACCAAGTAGCACTTTTCACCCTGGAAAACAGGTCAGAAATCAAGGGTAACGGATATTGATATTTCACAGTGATCTTGTTCAAGAGACGATAATCAATACACGGCCTTAATGAACCATCCTTTTTGGCCACAAAGAAAAAACCGGCACCCAAGGGTGAAGAGGATGGTCTGATATGACCCTTCTCCAATGACTCCTTGATATAAGACCGCATAGCGTCATGTTCAGGTACAGACAAGTTAAAAAGGCGACCTTTAGGGAATTTACTACCAGGCACTAATTCAATAGCGCAGTCATAGCTCCTATGGGAGGGCAAGGATGCAGATTTACTTTCGCTAAACACATCAGAAAAATCAGTCAAATAGTCAGGAACCTCCTGAGACTGGGGAGAGGCAGAAAAAACAGGAGTGTTGGCATTAATATATTGGCAGCCCCAACTGGTCACAGACACAGATCTCCAATCCAAAACAGGATAATGAGACTGTAACCAAGGGAAACCTAGTACAATAATGTCATGCAGATTATACAGTACCAAAAATTTGCAACTCTCCTGATGATCAGGTTCAGCCCTCATTATCACCTGAGTAGAAAACTGGGGTTTATTCTCCGCCAAAGGGTAGAATCAATCCCCAGTAGGGGAATAGACTTCCATAGGGGTATCAAGGGAAACCCACAACGTTTGGCAAAATCAAAATCCATCAGGTTAATTGCTGCTCCTGAATCAACAAAAGCCTGAGCAGAAAATGTGGACAGGGAGCAAATCAGGGTAACAGTCAACAGAAATTTAGTCTGAACACTACCCAAGACAACTGAGCGTGCAAAACGTCTTCCCCGCTTAGGGCAGACAGAAATAGCATGAGAGGCGTCACCACAATAGAAACATAACCCATTGCGTTTTCGAAATTCATGACGCTGTGCCCCAGAAGCCACTCTATCACACTGCATGGGTTCAGAAGCTGGTTCACAAGGCAACACTATTCCACGCATACCTCTACACTCACGGAAACGTCTGTCAATTTGAATCGCTAATGACATAGAATCATTGAGACCAGAGGGAGCAGGGAAACCCACCATAACATCTTTTTACATTCTCTGACAGCCCCTTCCGAAAAAGGGCTGCCAAAGCATCATCATTCCATTTGGTCAGGACTGCCCATTTTCGGAATTTCTGACAGTACAACTCAGCGTCCTCAAGCCCCTGATTTAATGCCAACAAGGTTCTTTCAGCTTGATCAGTGACATTAGGCTCATCGTACAATAACCCCAGAGCCAGAAAAAATGCATCAACATCACTTAAAACAGGGTCCCCAGGTGTCAGGGAAAAAGCCCAATCCTGAGGATCGCCGCGCAGGAGAGAGATGACAATTTGAACCTGCTGTGCTGCGTTCCCTGAGGACTTAGGTTTAAAGGCAAAAAACAACTTACAGTTATTTTTTAAATTCAGAAATTTGGCCCGATCTCCCAAAAACAAATCTGGCATGGGAATCCTAGGTTCCACAACCGGCAACCCAGCAAGATATGTAGCAATACTCCGAACCTCAGTGGCAAGCTGATCCACACGGCCAGACAGCTGTGCAAGCTCCATTGAGAGAAAAAAAAAATCCTCCTCAGCACCAAGAGAAAAAGAGGGAAAAAATGCAAGAAACAGAAAAAAAAAAAATCTCTGACAACTCTGACAACTTTTTTTTTTCTTTCCACACTATTTTTCCCTTCTGTGAGTACCATACAATTTTCAGTTTGGCCGGTGATACTGTTTTGTTTTGGTAGCTGAGGAGAGCAGGCAAAAACGGCAATACACCAGAGAGGTTGGAATCTATTGGATTGCAGTACCCTGACTAACCACCACAACTAAAGGCAGCCGTGGAGCGTTCCTACGTTGGTCCTAGACGCCTCGTCACAGCCTGAGAGATTAACTACACCTAAAGATAGAAAGAGGAAAGCTATCTGCCCCGGAGCAGATCCCCAAAGAACATAGGAAGCCCCCAAACATGTAATGGCAGTTAGACAAGAGGAAATACAGACACAGACAGAAAATAGTATGAGCAAACGCTGGGGCCCAATCTGCCTAGACAGAAAAGGATAGAAAGGATACTCACTGCAATCCAAAAAAACCCCCTAAAAAATGCCAACGCTACTAATTGCAAAAACACCTGTGTTATGATTTGGTAGCTGAGGGGAGCAGGCAAAATCGGCAATACACCAGAGAGGTTGGAATCTACTGGATTGCAGTACCCTGACTAACCACCACAACTAAAGGCAGCCATGGAGCATTCCTAAGTTGGTCCTAGACGCCTCGTCACAGCCTGAGAGGTTAACTACACCTAAAGATAGAAAGAGGAAAGCTATCTGCCCCGGAGCAGATCCCCAAAGAACATGTGAAGCCCCCAAACATGTAATGGCGGTTAGACAAGAGGAAATACAGACACAGACAGAAAATAGTATGAGCAAACGCTGGGGCCCAATCTGCCTAGACAGAAAAGGATAGGAAGGATACTTACTGCAATCCAAAAAAACCCTAAAAAAATACCAACGCTACTAATTGCAAAAACACCTGAGATCACACGACCTCTACCACCTAAATTAGTTCTCTGGTGTAACAAAACTAAGCCACAGCCACTGAAAAAACTGGAAAAGGCAAATGAACAAATAACAGTGGCTCCATAGGAACTGAGAGGAGCCCAAGCCCCCCGGGGGGGGGAAACCTGGCTAACCTCACAGAAAAGCAGAGAAATATGCAAATGGTAAGCACAAAAACAAAAAACAGAAAATATCTTATCTGAGAGCAGGAGAAGAGGCAAGACTCAGCAAGCTTCCAAGTGAACCAGGAAAAAACGTTGAGACAAGAACAATTGATCACCGGCAACCATGATGGGAGGGAACCTCCCTTATATAAGACCAGTCTGTAACTCCTGATTGCCAATCTTCACAATCTTTATTGAATGGTTCAGTACTGTTTGTAACCACCAGAGGGAGCTTCTGCTCAGAATTCATTTCTAACACATTCACAACAGTCTGAGGATGAAAAGCCGAGGAGAAAAACAATTAAACACCAAGTTTAGAACAAAAAGTCCTCCAAAATCTGGAAACAAACTGGACTCCTCTGTCAGACACAATGTTCTCAGGAATGCCGTGTAGCCGAACCACGTGCTGAAGGAACAAAGGCACCAATTCGGAGGAGGAAGGCAACTTAGGTAATGGCACAAGATGTATCATTTTGGAAAACCTATCACAAATCACCCAGATAACGGTCATTCTCTGAGAAACAGGGAGGTCGGAAATAAAATCCATAGAGATATGGGTCCATGGTCTCTTGGGCACAGGCAATGGCATCAACAAACCACTAGAGCGAGAGCAAGGCTTGGAGCGAGAGCAAGTCCCGCAGGACTGCACAAATTCCCTGACGTCACGAGACAAAGTAGGCCACCAAAAGGACCGACTAACCAAGTCTCTGGTACCAAAAATTCCGGGATGACCGGCCAACTCGGAACAATGAATCTCAGACATCACACTCTTTTTCCACCGGTCTGGGACAAACAATTTCCCAATAGGGCAGCGCTCGGGTTTATCCTCCTGACACCCTTCCAGAGCCAGTCTCAAATTGGGCGAGATGGCGGAAAGAACTACACCCTCTTTCAAAATAACAGCAGGATCAGATAACTCAGGAGAGTCCGCAAGGAAACTCCTCGAGAGGGCATCCGCCTTAACATTCTTAGTGCCAGGAAGAAAGGAAACCACAAAATTAAAACGTGTGAAAAACAAGGCCCACCTGGCCTGTCTAGGATTAAGTCGCTTGGCTGATTCCAGATAAACCAGATTCTTATGGTCCGTGAGGACCACCACCTGATGTGTGGCTCCCTCCAGCCAATGTCTCCACTCTTCAAAGGCCCACTTCATGGCCAATAACTCCCGATTACCCACATCATAATTACGTTCAGTTGGAGAAAATTTTCGAGAGAAAAAGGCACAAGGGTTACTTTTAGAGGTCTCAGGATCTCTTTGGGACAAAACGGCACCTGCCCAAATTTCAGAGGCATCAACCTCCACCTGAAATGGCAGAGAAACATCAGGATGCCGTAGAACAGGAGCAGAAGTGAATCTCTGCTTAAGTTCCTGAAACGCAGAGACTGCCTCAGGAGGCCAATTCACCACATCAGAACCCTTTTTGGTCAAATCAGTCAATGGTTTAACAATAACAGAGAAATTACCAATAAATTTACGATAAAAATTGGCAAAACCCAAGAATCTCTGAAGAGCCTTTAATGAAGTAGGTTGGACCCAATCACAGATGGCCTAAACCTTGACCGGGTCCATTTCAATAAGAGATGGGGACAAAATGAATCCCAGAAATGAGATCCTCTGTACGCCAAAAAGACACTTTGATCCCTTCACATACAGAGCATTCTCTCTCAAAATCTGGAACACAGTCCGAACATGTTTCACATGAGAGTCCCAGTCATTGGAAAAAATCAAGATATCATCCAAATAAATAATCAGAAATTTATCCACAAAATCCCTGAAAATGTCATTGATGAAGGACTGGAAGACGGAAGGAGCATTAGTGAGCCCAAAGGGCATCACTAGGTACTCAAAATGCCCCTCTGGGGTATTAAACGCCGTCTTCCATTCATCCCCGTGCTTAATGCGAATAAGGTTATACGCCCCCCTGAGGTCAAGCTTGGTAAACCAAGTAGCACTTTTCACCCTGGAAAACAGGTCAGAAATCAAGGGTAACAGATATTGATATTTCACAGTGATATTGTTCAAGAGACGATAATCAATACACGGCCTTAATGAACCATCCTTTTTGGCCACAAAGAAAAAACCGGCACCCAAGGGTGAAGAGGATGGTCTGATATGACCCTTCTCCAATGACTCCTTGATATAAGACCGCATAACATAAACAACATTTAGCAAAATCAAAATCCATCAGATTAATAGCTGCTTCCGAATCAACAAAAGCCTGAGCAGAAAATGTGGACAGGGAGCAAATCAGGGTAACAGTCAACAGAAATTTAGTCTGAACACTACCCAAGACAACTGAGCATGCAAAACGTCTTCCCTGCTTAGGGCAGACTGAAATAGCATGAGAGGCATCACCACAGTAGAAACATAACCTATTGCGTTTTCGAAACTCATGACGCTGTGCCCCAGAAGCCACTCTATCACACTGCATGGGTTCAGAAGCTGGTTCACAAGGCAACACTATTCCACTCATACCTCTATGCTCACGCAAACGTCTGTCAATTTGAATCACTAATGACATAGAAACATTGAGACCAGAGGGAGCAGGGAAACCCACCATAACATCTTTTACATTCTCTGACAGACCCTTCCGAAAAAGGGCTGCCAAAGCATCATCATTTCATTTGATCAGGAGTGCCCACTTTCGGAATTTCTGACAGTACAACTCAGCGTCCTCAAGCCCCTGATTTAATGCCAACAAGGTTTTTTCAGCTTGATCAGTGACATTAGGTTCATCGTACAATAACCCCAGAGCCAGAAAAAATGCATCAACATTACTCAAAACAGGGTCCCCAGGTGTCATGGAAAAAGCCCAATCCTGAGGATCGCCGCGCAGGAGAGAGATGACAATTTGAACCTACTGTGCTGTGTTCCCTGAGGACTTAGGTTTTAAGGCAAAAAACAACTTACAGTTATTTTTGAAATTCAGAAATTTAGCTCGATCCCCCAAAAATAAATCTGGCATGGGGATCCTAGGTTCCACAACCGGCAACCCTGCAAGATAGGTAGCAATACTCCGAACTTCAGTGGCAAGCTGATCCACACGGCCAGACAACTGTGCAAACTCCATTGAGAGAAAAAAAAATTCCTCCTCAGCACCCAGAGAAAAAGGGGAAAAATGCAACAAACAGTGAAAAAAAAAAAAATTCTGACAACTCCCTTTTTTCTTTTCCTTTTTACTATTTTTCCCTTCTGTGAGTACCATATAATTTTCAATTTGGCCGGTGATACTGTTATGATTTCGTAGCTTAGGAGAGCAGGAAAAAGCGGCAATACACCAGAGAGGTTGGAATCTACTGGATTGCAGTTCCCTGACTAACCACCACAACTAAAGGCAGCCGTGGAGCGTTCCTAAGTTGGTCCTAGACGCCTCGTCACAGCCTGAGAGGTTAACTACACCTAAAGATAGAAAGAGGAAAGCTATCTGCCCTGGAGCAGATCCCCAAAGAACATAGGAAGCTCCCATACATGTAATGGCGGTTAGACAAGAGGAAATACAGACACAGACAGAAAATAGTATGAGCAAACGTTGGGGCCCAATCTGCCTAGACAGAAAAGGATCGGAAGGATACTTACTGCAATCCAAAAAAACCCTAAAAAAATACCAACGCTACTAATTGCAAAAACACCTGAGATCACACGACCTCTACCACCTAAATTAGTTCTCTGGTGTAACAAAACTAAGCCGCAGCCACTGAAAAAACTGGAAAAGGCAAATGAACAAATAACAGTGGCTCCATAGGAACTGAGAGGAGCCCAAGCCCCCCGGGGGGGGGGGGGAAACCTGGCTAACCTCACAGAAAAGCAGAGAAATATGCAAATGGTAAGCACAAAAACAAAAAACAGAAAATATCTTATCTGAGAGCAGGAGAAAAGGCAAGACACAGCAAGCTTCCAAGTGAACCAGGAAACAACGTTGAGGCAAGAACAATTGATCACCGGCAACCATGATGGGAGGGAACCTCCCTTATATCCAGCCAGTCTGTGATTCCTGATTGCCAATCCACATTGAATGGTTCAGTACTGTTTGTAACCACCAGAGGGAGCTTCTGCTCAGAATTCATTTCTAACACATTCACAACACACCTGAGATCTCACGACCTCTACCACCTAAATCAGTTCTCTGGTGTAACAAAACAGCCGCAGCCACTGAAAAAACTTGAAAAGGCAAATGAACAAACAACAGTGGCTCCAGCGGAACCGAGAGGAGCCCAAGCCCCCAGGGGGGGGGAACCTGGCTAACCTCACAGAAATGCAGAGAAATATGCAAATGGTAAGCACAAAAACAAAAACAGAAAATATCTTATCTGAAAGCAGAAGAAGAGGCAAGACTCAGCAAGCTTCCAAGTGAACCAGGAACCACAGTTGAGACAAGAACAATTGTTCACCGGCAACCATGATGGGAGGGAACCTCCCTTATATCAAGCCAGTCTGTGAATCCTGATTGCCAATCCTCATTGAATGGTTCAGTACTGTCTGCAACCATCAGAGGGAGCTTCTGCTCAGAATTCATTTCCAAAACATTCACAACACTAACTGAATCGTGCTATCATAACTTCTGTGGGGAGGCAAGGACGCAGACTTACTTTCACTAAACACATCAGAAAAATCAGTCAAATAGTCAGGGATCTCCTGAGACTGGGGAGAAGTAGAAAACACAGGAGTGTCGCCATAAACACATTGAAAACCCCAACTGACCACAGACACAAACTTCCAATCCAAAACAGGATTATGGGTCTGCAACCAAGGAAAACCCAGTACAATAATGTCATGTAAATTATGCAACACCAAAAATTTACAGATCTCTTGGGCTACCTGCATTATTACCTGGGTCAAAAATTGGGATTTATTCTCCACCAAAGGGGTAGAATCAATGCCCAGCAAAGGAATAGGAGTCCACAGGGGTACCATGGGAAAACCACAACGTTTGGCAAAGTCAAAATCCATCAGGTTCAGGGCTGCTTCTGAATCGACAAAAGCCTGAGCGGAAAATGTGGACAAGGAGCAGATCAAGGTAACAGTCAAGAGAAATTTAGACTGTACATTGCCCAAAACAAATGAGCGTGAAAAACGTCTTCCCCGCTTAGGGCAGACAGAAATAGTATGAGAAGCGTCTGCACAATAAAAACACAACTTATTACGCTTCCGAAATTCTCGACGCTGAGCCCCAGAAACAACCCCATCACACTGCATGGGCTCAGGGGCCCGTTCGAAA
This sequence comes from Oophaga sylvatica, assembly GCA_033576555.1. NCBI lineage: Eukaryota > Metazoa > Chordata > Amphibia > Anura > Dendrobatidae > Oophaga > Oophaga sylvatica. The sequence goes on from JARQOD010000001.1 coordinate 684,731,158, forward strand.
GGCAACACCACCTCTCGCATAGTTTTACGTTCACGCAAGCGTCGGTCAATTTGAATAGCTAATGACATAGAATCGTTGAGCCCCGAGGGGACAGGAAATCCCACTATAACATCTTTTATGGTCTCTGCCAGCCCTTTCCGAAAAAGAGCAGCTAGGGCATCATCTTTCCATTTAGTAAGGACTGCCCACTTTCGGAATTTCTGACAATATAACTATGCCGCTTCGTGACCCTGGTTCAATGCCAACAAGGTTTTCTGAGTTTGATCAATAACATTAGGTTCATCATACAACAACCCCAGAGCCTGAAAAAATGCATCAACATTAGCTAAAACCGGATCCCCAGGTGTCAGGGAAAAGGCCCAGTCCTGAGGGTCGCCGCTCAACAGGGAGATGACAATTTTAAACTGCTGTACAGAGACACCCGAGGAATTAGGTTTCAAGCAAAAAAAAATTTACATTTATTCTTAAAATTTGAAAATTTTGACCGATCCCAAAAAACAAATCAGGAATCTGCAGTAGACAACTGAGCGAGATGGAAAATTTTCCGAACAGCAGCAGCGAGCTGCTCGACATGATCAGACAACTGCTTAATTTCCATTGAAGGGAAAGTCCTCCTACGGCCCCCAGAGAAAAAGAGGAAAAAATATATAAAAAATTCTGACAACCCCTTTTTTTTTTTTTAACTATTCTTTCCTTCTTTTGAGTACCATAGAAATTACAGTCAGGCCGGTGATTCTGTAATGATTTGGTAGCCGAGGAGGACAGTAGCAAAAAATAGCCAAGGCAGCCAGGCACCCAGAGAAGTTGGAAAATAATGGATTGCAGACCCCTAAACTAACTGCACAACTTGAAGTAGCCGTGGGACGTACCTACGATGACCTAGATGCCTCGTCACAGCCGGAGAGTTAAGTAAGCCTGAAGATAGAAAGGTGAAAGCTAACTGCCCCGGAAAAGCGCCCCAAAGGAATAGGTAGCCCCCACACATATATTGGCGGTGAGACAAGATGAAATACAAACGCAGGCAGAAAATAGAGTAAACAAACACTGGGGCCCAAAACTGTCTAGATAGGACAGGACAGGAAAGAATACTGTCTGCAATCCGGAAAAAGCACTAGAAAAAACTCCAACACTTCTGATATATAAAAATACTGAGACCACATGATCTCTCCCCCGCTAGATCAGACCTCTGGTGTGCACGGGTAGTAAAACAACAGACACTGGAATAACAGAGAACCAAAAATACATAAACTGTCTCTGGTGTGAACAGGTAGCAATTCAGCAGATGCAAATATAACAGGGAACTGAAAATGCATAAACAATAGTAATTGAGAAACAATATCCAGTGCAGGCCCTCACAGGGGAACCTGGCTGCACCATCCAGTAGGGCAGAAAACTGAGAGAGACAAAAACACAAGCCAAAGAAATTAACAGCAAAAAACTTATCTGAACGTTGCAGGAAAAGCAGGAAGCATGCTGACTTCCACAAGAGACTAGGAAGTGTTATGAATGTGCTAGAGATGGTTTCTGAGCAGAGGCTCCCTCTGGTGGTTACAGACAGTACTGAACCTTTCATCAAGGAATGGCAATCTGGGATCACGGACTGGTCTGATATAAGGGAGGTTCCCTCCCATGATGGTTGCCGGTGATCAATTGTTCTTGTCTCAATATTGGTCTTGGTTTCATTTGGTAAGTTTTGCTGATCTTGCCTGCTCTTCTGAGAGATATTTTCTGCTTTTATTTTTGCGCTTGCTTTTTGCATTGTTCCCTGCACTTCTGTGGAGGTCAGCCAGGTCCCCTCCGGGGGCTTGTGCTCCTCTCAGTTTATCTGGAGCCACTGTCCTTACTGTTGTTTGTTCATTTGCTTTTTCCTGTTTTTTCAGTGGCTGCGGCTTAGTTTTGTTACACCAGAGAACTGATTTAGGTGGTAGAGATCGTGTGATCTCAGGTGTTTTTGCAATCAGAAGAGTTGGTATTTTTTAGGGTTTTTTTTTTGGATTGCAGTGAGTATCCTTTCCTGTACTTTTCTGTCTAGACAGATTGGGCCCCAGCGTTTGCTCATTCTATTTTCTGTCTGTGTCCGTGCTTCTTCTTGTCTAACCGCCATTACATGTTTGGGGGTTCCTATTTTCTTTGGGGATCTGCTCCGGGGCAGATAGCTTTCATCTTTCTGCCTTTAGGTGTAGTTATCTCTCAGGCTGTGACGAGGCATCTAGGATCAACGTAGGAATGCTCCACGGCTACCTCTAGTTGTGTGGTTAGTTCAGGTTACTGCAATCCAATAGGTTTCAGCCTCTCTGGTGTATTGCCGTTTTTGCTTATTCTCCTCAGCTACCAAAACATAACAGTATCACCGGACAAAACTGAAAATTATATGGTACTCACAGAAGTGAAAAATAGTGTGGAAAAAAAAAAGTTGTCAGAGTTGTCAGAGATTTTTTTTCCCTGTTTGTTGCATTTTTTTCCCTCTTTTTCTCTGGGTGCTGAGGAGGATTTTTTTTCTCTCAATGGAGCTTGCACAGTTGTCTGGCCGTGTGGATCAGCTTGCCACTGAGGTTCGGAGTATTGCTACCTATCTTGCTGGGTTGCCGGTTGTGGAACCTAGGATTCCCATGCCAGATTTGTTTTTGGGGGATCGGGCTAAATTTCTGAATTTCAAAAATAACTATAAGTTGTTTTTTGCCTTAAAGCCTAAGTCCTCAGGGAACGCAGCACAGCAGGTTCAAATTGTCATCTCTCTCCTGCGCGGCGACCCTCAGGATTGGGCTTTTTCCCTGACACCTGGGATCCTGTTTTGAATGATATTGATGTATTTTTTCTGGCTCTGGGTTATTGTACGATGAACCTAATGTCACTGATCAAGCTGAAATAACCTTATTCGCATTAAGCACGGGGATGAATGGAAGACGGCGTTTAATACCCCAGAGGGGCATTTTGAGTACCTAGTGATGCCATTTGGGCTCACTAATGCTCCTTCCTGTCATGAGCTGCTTTGTTTGTGGGATAAGGTAGTTCAGAGGTTAATCTGGACGGCCTCATTTTGAGATTCTGGGAGGCTTCTTATAGCCTCATTGTGGAGCCATTCCCTGTCGCTTATACTTTGACCCTTGGCCGAGTGTGTGTGACCCTGTGCTTTGTGCTTGTGCTACTTTATGCTTGCTTGGTTTTGACTTGGTTCTGTTCCCGTTACGAGTTCTGCCTGCCCCCCCTGTACTGCGTTGCTATCTTGTGTATGACCCCTGGCCTTTGTCCTGACAATTCTCTGCTTATCCCTCCTGTACTGCATTGCTATCTCCGTGTATGACTCCTGGCTTATGTTGTGACTATTCTCTGCTCACCCCTTCTGTACTGCGCCGTCCTCTCTGTGTATGAACCCCGTTTGTCTGACCGGAGTTTCCCTCTTTACTAATCCAGGGTCCCTGTAAAGTCCTGCACTCATCTCTAGCAGCAGGACGCTAAGCCCTGCCCCCTGTGGTCACATGATCGCAGGTCCTTTTGTTTACTGCTATCTTCAGTGTCCCCTCTCACCACGCTGTTCAGGTCCCCTCTGCCTGAGCCTCCCCTGCGGCACCTGACCCCGGGCCCTTCCACAGTGTGGGTGAGTCACCCTGCTCAGCCGTGGCAGTTCACTGGCGCTGACAGGAGCATGATATTATAAGCGACCGCACATTTTTTTTTTCTTGGGGATAGTTGTATGGGTCTTCTGAGCATATTTGCAGCATGGATCCCCTGCAGGGTTTGGCCGATCAGGTCAAGCATCTAACCCAAAATGTTCCAAAAGCTCAATGTGGAACAGTGCACAATGGTCCATACCCAACAGCAGTTGATGGACACCGTGCAGGGGGCCGTTGTGACAGGGTCTCCAGGTTCTGGGAGTTGGGACATATCTGTGATATCCCCTGAATCTCCGGTCAAATTGCCTGATCTCTTTTCAGGGGATAAAGAGGAGTTTAGGTCCTTCAAGGAAGGATGTAAGCTTTTTTTTTCTTTAAGGCCCTGTTCCTCTGGGGACGAATTTCAGAGGGTGGGGGTTGTTATTTCTCTACTGCGTGGTGCCCCTCAAGCTTGGGCTTTCTCTCTGTCTTCCACCGCCCCCGAGAGAATGACAGTCGATGCCTTCTTTGAGGCCCTGGGCCGAATATATGATGAGCCTGACAGAGTACGTATGGCTGAAGATAATGTCATGAGTGTGTGCCAGGGTAAACGCTCGGCTGAGTGGTTTTGTGTGGAGTTCCAACGCTGGGCAGCGGAGGTCTCATGGAGTGATGCCGCCCTTCGGGGCTTATTCCGCAGAGGCCTATCCGAACGCCTCCAAGATGCTCTGGCCCTCCATCCACCACCTGACACCTTGGAAGATGCCATTACTCAGGCTGTGCGTGTGGACCGCAGGCTGTGGGCTAGGGGTGTCATGCATTCCGAGACGTCCCTATTCTCCAGCAGCAAAGAGACCAGTGTCGCTCCTGAACCCATGGAGATTGGCGTCACTTCGGTCAAAGAGATGGAGAGGAAACGCCGCCGGGAAAAACAGCTCTGTTTTTATTGCGGGGAGGCTGGTCATTGGAAAAATGATTGTCCCTCGTGCCCATCGTCCTCTAAAGCGATGGGAAAACGACTAGGTCTGGGTAGTGGTCGAGGAGGCTGCCCAGACCTTCAGGTACTTTCTTCTTCATGTCCTAAAGTTTTTCTAAGGGTTGAACTGTTGGTAGACAACATCCGTTTTTTCTCTACAGCACTGGTGGACAGTGGTTCATCACTTAACCTGATCAGTTCTGATGTCGTTTCCCAACACCAGATAGGGACAGTCAGGCTTCCTACACCACTTAAAGTCGTGGCCATTGACTCATCTCCTCTTACCCGAACTGGGATCATTTATGTGTCTGAAAAGTTTATGTTGAGAATTGGTTCTTCCCACATGGAAGAAATTGAATGTTTTGTCATGGACAAATTACCCGCAGGGCTGGTACTGGGAATGCCGTGGCTTCGGTGCCATAACCCAGTGATTGACTGGGAATCTGGGGAGATTGTTAAGTGGGGGTCCAAGTGTGCTGACTGTTATCATAAATCTATTTGTTGTATGAAAATTGCTAAATCTGTCTCTGTGTCTTCTACTAGTCTGGAGGGTATTCCGGAGTACCTGAGAGACTTTGAGGACGTGTTCTCTGAGAGCGAGGCTGAGGCGTTACCCCCTCATAGGCCATTTGATTGTGCCATCGATCTGATTCCTGGATCCAAATTGCCTAAAGCTCGTCTGTTCAATCTGTCTGGCCCCGAGCGCCTTGCTATGAAACAGTACATTTCTGAAAGTCTCCGTAAGGGGCACATAAGACCCTCAGTTTCCCCGGTAGCTGCGGGGTTTTTCTTTGTTAAGAAAAAAGATGGCGGCCTACGTCCCTGCCTCGACTTTCATGAACTAAATAAAATTACTGTCAGGAACACATATCCTCTACCGTTGATTCCTGATCTCTGTAATCAGCTTTCTGGTTCTAAATGGTTTTCTAAACTGGATCTGAGGGGGGCTTATAACTTAATAAGAATACGAGAGGGGGACGAGTGGAAAACGGCTTTCCCTACATCTGAGGGGTTGTTTGAGAATCTAGTAATGCCGTTTGGGCTCACCAACGCACCTGCAGTGTTTCAAAATTTTATCAATGTGGTATTTTCGGATCTCATAGGCCGTTTTGTAGTGGTATACCTAGATGATATTCTGATATATTCTGTTGATAGAGCTTCCCATTTATGCATGTTAAAACTGTACTTCAGAGGCTAAGAGAAAACCAATTGTATGTCAAACTCGAGAAATGTTCATTTTTTGTTCAGGAGTTGTCATTTCTAGGTCTGTTAATTTCACCTCAGGGTTTTCGCATGGATCCCAAGAAAGTGCAAGCTATTGTGGAGTGGGTCCAGCCCAGGGACCTTAGGGAGATCCAGCGCTTCTTGGGATTTGCGAATTATTATCGCAAGTTCATTAAAGGTTTTTCTCAGGTGACTAAGCCTCTCACGGACCTGACTCGCAAAGGGGCAGATGTCAGAAACTGGTCCTCGTTAGCTAAACAATCCTTTCTTACGCTTAAAAACTGTTTCTCATCTGCTCCTATCCTGGTCCAACTGGATCCTTCCAAGCCATTTGTGGTTGAGGTGGATGCTTCCGAGGTTGGGGTGGGGGCAGTTTTGTCGCAAGGTCCAGCTTCTCTGACTAATCTCAGGCCCTGTGCCTATTTTTCTAAGAAATTTTCTCCGGCGGAGAAAAATTATGACGTAGGCAACAGAGAGCTTCTGGCTATTAAGTTGGCATTCGAAGAATGGAGGCATTTTTTGGAGGGGGCGGCTCACTCTATTACGGTTATCACTGACCATAAGAATTTGGAATACATCAAATCTGCTAAAAGACTGACTCCCAGGCAAGCCCGCTGGTCACTTTTTTTCTCCAGGTTTCAATTTTCTATTACCTTTCGGCCAGGGTCTAAGAACATAAAGGCTGATGCCTTATCACGTAGTTTTGAGCCATTATCCACCCCCGATCCGCCGTCCCCCATTCTTCAATCCAGTCTCGTGGTTGCCGAGGTGTCGTCGGAATTGGAGCGAGAGATCGTAGGAGCTCAATCTTTGGCTCCAAATTCCAAACCTGTTGACAAGTTGTTTGTCCCGCAGCATTTGCGCAACAAACTCCTGTGGGAGTTCCATGATTCGAAGTTGAGTGCACACCCTGGTATAGCCGTCACACGGGAAGCTGTGGCAAGGGTCTTCTGGTGGCCTTTAATGACTTCAGATATCAAGAAACATGTCGCAGCATGTGGTATATGTGCCCGTTCCAAGAGCTCTAGTTGCCGGCCGGCCGGGGAATTGGTGCCTTTGCCAGTCCCAGGAAGGCCATGGACTCACTTGTCCATGGACTTCATTACCAATCTTCCATCATCTCGTGGTAATACTGTAATTTGGGTAGTGGTGGACAGGTTTTCGAAGTTGGCAGATTTTGTACCCATGACAAGTTTACCCTCAGCAGAGACGCTCTCTAGGCATTTCCTGTCCCAGGTGGTACGCTTACATGGGGTTCCCACTAATATTGTGTCAGACAGAGGGACTCAGTTTGTGTCTAAATTCTGGCGGGCCTTCTGCAAAAAACTGGGGATATCTCTGTCTTTTTCCTCAGCGTATCACCCTGAAACCAACGGACAAACGGAGCGCACCAACCAGTCGCTTGAACAGATTCTTCGGTGCTTGACTTCTACCCTGCAAAGCGACTGGTCTGATGCCTTACCATTATCAGAATTCGCCTTCAACAACCGGGTAAACCAATCTACCGGTAGGTCACCATTTTTGATTAATTATGGGATGAACCCTCATTTTGGCGAATTTTCTCGAATAGATTCTGTTTGTCCGGGGGCAGAGGACGGGGTCAATCGTCTTAAGGATCTTTGGACAAAGGTTCGTTTAAATATTTCTAAGGCTCAGGAGAAATATAAACGTTTTGCGGATAGAAAAAGGGACTCTGCTCAGACGCTGCTTTGTGGGGATAAGGTGTGGCTGTCTACACAAAATATAAATCTTCGGTTGCCCTCCGCTAAATTGGGGCCTAAATTTATTGGTCCCTATGAGGTCATTGAAGTAGTGAACCCCGTAACCTACCGCCTCCATCTTCCTTCCTCCTTAAAACTCCATAATGTTTTTCATAGGTCTTTACTTAAACCCTTGGGTGCGGTGAGAGAGGAGACTGAAACTGCTCCTCCTCCAGTCTTGGTGGAGGGACATATGGAGTTTGAGGTACAACATATTGTGGATTCCAGGCGGGTTCGGCGGTCTTTGCAATATTTGGTATATTGGAGGGGGTATGGTCCGGAGGAGCGGTCATGGGTACCAGCCAGATCAGTACACGCTGATCGTCTGGTTCGTGCGTTCCATGCCCGGCATCCTGGGAAGCCTGGGGGTCCGGAGGCCCCCCGTTGAGAGGGGGGTACTGTCATGAGCTGCTTTGTTTGTGGGATTAGGTAGTTCAGAGGTTAATCTGGACGGCCTCATTTTGGGATTCTGGGAGGCTTCTTATAGCCTCATTGTGGAGCCATTCCCTGTCGCTTATACTTTGACCCTTGGCCGAGTGTGTGTGACCCTGTGCTTTGTGCTTGTGCTACTTTATGCTTGCTTGGTTTTGACTTGGTTCTGTTCCCGTTACGAGTTCTGCCTGCCCCCCCTGTACTGCGTTGCTATCTTGTGTATGACCCCTGGCCTTTGTCCTGACAATTCTCTGCTTATCCCTCCTGTACTGCATTGCTATCTCCGTGTATGACTCCTGGCTTATGTTGTGACTATTCTCTGCTCACCCCTTCTGTACTGCGCCGTCCTCTCTGTGTATGAACCCCGTTTGTCTGACCGGAGTTTCCCTCTTTACTAATCCAGGGTCCCTGTAAAGTCCTGCACTCATCTCTAGCAGCAGGACGCTAAGCCCTGCCCCCTGTGGTCACATGATCGCAGGTCCTTTTGTTTACTGCTATCTTCAGTGTCCCCTCTCACCACGCTGTTCAGGTCCCCTCTGCCTGAGCCTCCCCTGCGGCACCTGACCCCGGGCCCTTCCACAGTGTGGGTGAGTCACCCTGCTCAGCTGTGGCAGTTCGCTGGCGCTGACAGGAGCATGATACTTCCATCTTCCAATCCTTCATGAATGATATTTTCTGGGTTTTTGTGGATAAATTTCTGATTGTTTATTTGGATGATATTTTGATTTTTTCCAATGACTGGGACTCTCATGTGAAACATGTTCAGACTGTGTTCCAGATTTTGAGAGAGAATGCACTGTATGTGAAGGGATCAAAGTGTCTTTTTGGCGTAAAGAAGGTCTCATTTCTGGGATTCATTTTGTCTCCGTCTGTTATTGAAATGGACCCGGTCAAGGTTCAGGCCATCTGTGATTGGGTCCAACCTACTTCATTAAAGGCTCTTCAGAGATTTTTGGGTTTTGCCAATTTTTATCGTAAATTTATTGGTAATTTCTCCGGTATTGTTAAACCATTGACTGATTTGACCAAAAAGGGTTCTGATGTGGTGAATTGGCCTCCTGAAGCAGTCTCTGCGTTTCAGGAACTAAAGCAGAGATTCACTTCTGCTCCTGTTCTACGGCAGCCTGATGTTTCTCTACCGTTTCAGGAGGAGGTTGATGCCTCTGAAATTGGGGCAGGTGGTCGTTTTGTCCCAAAGAGATCCAGAGACCTCTAAGAGTAACCCTTGTGCCTTTTTCTCTCGAAAATTTTCTCCAACTGAACGTAATTATGACGTGGGTAATCGGGAGTTATTGGCCATGAAGTGGGCCTTTGAAGAGTGGAGACATTGGCTGGAAGGAGCCAAACATCAGGTGGTGGTCCTCACGGACCATAAGAATCTGGTTTATCTGGAATCAGCCAAGCAACTTAATCCTAGACAGGCCAGGTGGGCCTTGTTTTTCACACGTTTTAATTTTGTGGTTTCTTTTCTTCCTGGCACTAAGAATGTTAAGGCGGATGCCCTCTCGAGGAGTTTCTTTGCAGACTCTCCTGAGTTATCTGATCCTACTGTTATTTTGAAAGAGGGTGTAGTTCTTTCCGCCATCTCGCCCAATTTGAGACTGGCTCTGGAAGGGTGTCAGGAGGATAACCTGAGCGCTGCCCTATTGGGAAATTGTTTGTCCCAGACCAGTGGAAGAAAAGTGTGATGTCTGAGATTCATTGTTCCGCGTTGGCTGGTCATCCCGGGATTTTTGGTACCAGAGACTTGGTGAGTCGGTCCTTTTGGTGGCCTACTTTGTCTCGTGACGTCAGGTAATTTGTGCAGTCCTGTGGGACTTGCTCTCGCTCCAAGCCTTGCTCTCGCTCTAGTGGTTTGTTAATGCCATTACCTGTGCCCAAGAGGCCATGGACCCATATCTCTATGGATTTTATTTCCAAACTCCCTGTTTCTCAGAGAATGACCGTTATCTGGGTAATCTGTGATAGGTATTCCAAGATGATACATCTTGTGCCATTACCTAAGTTGCCTTCCTCCTCCGAATTTGTTCCTTCAGCACGTGGTTCGGTTACATGGCATTCCGGAGAACATTGTGTCTGACAGAGGAGTCCAGTTTGTTTCCAGATTTTGGAGGACATTTTGTTCTAAACTTGGTGTTCAATTATCTTTCTCCTCTGCTTGTCATCCTCAGACCAATGGACAAACCGAGAGAACAAACCAGACCTTGGAGACTTATTTGAGATGTTTTGTGTCTGCTGATCAAGATGGCTGGGTCTCTTTTTGCCTTTGGCTGAGTTTGCTCTTAATAATACGGCTAGCTCTGCCACCTTGATGTCTTCATTTTTCTGCAATTTTGGGTTTCACCCTCGATTTTCTTCGGGACAGGCGGAGGCTTCTGTCTGTCCGAGTGTTGACTCTGTTGTTGTTGTGAATGTGTTTGAGATGAGTTCTGAGCAGAGGCTCCCTCTGGTGGTTACAAGCGGTACTAGTGAGGATTGTGAGGACTGGGAATCAGGTGTTACTGATTGGTCTTATATAAGGGAGTCATTTTCCCATCAGGGTTGCCGGTGATCAATTGTTCTGGTCTGAATCCTTCTTTCCAGTTTCCCTTGTAGCCTGCTGTGTCGTGTCTGCATCTCCTGCTATCAGATAAGACAATTTCTTATTTTGTGTTTTTGCTATATTTTTGCATTTTGTCCTGCACTTCTGTGGGGGCCTTCAGGGTCCCCTCCGGGGGCTTTTGCCCTCTCAGTTTAGTCCAGCCACTGTGTTTTGTACTTTTGCTTTTTCCAGTTTTTTTTCAGTGGCTGCTGTTTTGATTTTTTTTACACCAGAGAACTAATTTAGGTGGTAGAGGTCGTGTGATCTCAGGTGATTTTGAAATTAGTAGAGTTGGTGTTTTTTCAGGGTTTTCTGAGATTGCAGTAAGTACCCTTCCTGTCCTTTTCTATTTAGATAGTTTGGGCCCCAGCGTTTGCTCATACTATTTTCTTTCTGTGTCAGTATTTCCTCTTGTCTAACCGCCATTACATGTTTGGGGGCTTTCTATTATCTTTGGGGTTCTGCTCCGGGGCAGATAGCTTTCCTATTTCTATCTTTAGGTGTAGTTAGTTTCTCAGGCTGTGACGAGGCGTCTAGGACCAACGTAGGAACGCTCCACGGCTGCCTCTAGTTGCGGTGGTTAGTCAGGGTACTGCAATCTCATAGATTCCAACTGCTCTGGTGTATTTCCTTTTTTACCTGCACTCCTCAGCTACCGTAACATAACAGTATCACCGGCCATAAAAATTGTATGGTACTCACAGAAGGGAAAAAATATTTTGAAGGAAGAAAAGTTGTCAGAGATATTTTTCTGTTTGTTGCATTTTTTTTTTTTCCCTCTGTATCTCTGGGTGCTGGGGAGGATCTTTTCTCCCAATGGAGTTTGCACAGTTGTCTGGCCGTGTGGATCAGCTTGCCACTGAGGTTCAGAGTATTGCTGCATATCTTGCTAGGTTGCCTGTTGTGGAACCTAGGATCCCCATGCCAGATTTGTTTTTAGGGGATCGAGCTAAGTTTCAGAATTTCAAAAATAATTGTAAATTGTTTCTTGCCTTAAAATCTAAGTCCTCAGGAAACGCAGCGCAGCAGGTTCAAATTATCATCTCTCTCCTGCGCGGCGATCCTCAGGATTGGGCTTTTTCCCTGATACCTGGGGATCCTGTTTTGAGTGATGTTGATGCATTTTTTCAGGCTTTGGGGTTATTGTACGATGAGCCTAATGTCACTGATCAAGCTGAAAAAGCCTTGTTGGCATTAAATCAGGGGCTTGATGACGCTGAGTTATACTGTCAGAGATTCCGTAGGTGGGCAGTCCTGACCAAATGGAATGACGACGCTTTGGCGGCCCTTTTCCGGAAGGGTCTGTCGGATAATGTAAAGGATGTTATGGTGGGATTCCCTGTCCCCTCTGGTCTCAATGATTCTATGTCATTAGCGATTCAAATTGACAGACGTTTGCGTGAGCGGAGAAGTATGCGTGGAGTGGTGTTGCCTTGTGAGCCAGCTGCTGAGCCCATGCAGTGTGATGGAGTGGTGTCTGGGGAACAGCGTCATGAGTTTCGAAAGCGCAATGGGTTATGTTTCTACTGTGGTGATGCCTCTCATGCTATTTCAGTCTGCCCTAAGCGGGGAAGACATTTTGCACGCTCAGTTGTCTTGGGTAGTGTTCAGACTAAGTTTTTATTAACTGTCACTCTGATATGCTCTCTGTCCTCATTTTCTGCTCAGGCTTTCGTTGATTCTGGAGCAGCTATTAACCTGATGGATTATGATTTTGCTAAACGTTGTGGGTTTCCCTTGATACCCCTACAGAAGTCTATTCCTTTACTGGGGATCGATTCTACCCCTTTGGCTGAGAATAAACCCCAGTTTTCTACTCAGGTGATAATGAGGGTTGAACCTGATCACCAGGAGTGCTGCAAATTTTTGGTTCTATATAATCTGCATGACATTATAGTGCTGGGTTTCCCTTGGTTACAGTCTCATAATCCTGTTTTGGATTGGAAATCTGTGTCTGTAACCAGTTGGGGCTGCCAATGTGTTAATACCAACACTCCTGTTTTTTCTGCCTCCCCCCAGGCTGAGGATGTTCCTGACTTTTTGTTTGATTTTTCTGATGTGTTTAGCGAATCTGCATCCTTACCTCCCCATAGGAGCTATGACTGCGCTATTGAATTAGTGCCAGGTAGTAAATTCCCTAAAGGTCGCCTTTTTAACTTGTCTGTACCTGAACATGACGCTATGCGGTCTTATATCAAGGAATCATTGGAGAAGGGTCATATCAGACCATCCTCTTCACCCTTAGGTGCCGGTTTTTTCTTTGTGGCCAAAAAAGATGGTTCATTAAGGCCGTGTATTGATTATCGTCTCTTGAACAATATTACTGTGAAATATCAATACCCGTTACCCTTGATTTCTGACCTGTTTTCCAGGGTGAAAAACGCTACTTGGTTTACCAAGCTTGACCTCAGGGGGGCGTATAACCTTATTCGCATTAAGCACGGGGATGAATGGAAGACGGCATTTAACACCCCTGAAGGGCATTTTGAGTACCTTGTGATGCCCTTTGGGCTCACTAATGCTCTTTCCGTCTTCCAGTCCTTCATGAATGACATTTTCAGGGATTTTGTGGACAAGTTTCTGATTGTTTATTTGGATGATATCTTGATTTTTTCTAATGACTGGGACTCTCATGTGAAACATGTTCGAACTGTATTCCAGATTTTGAGAGAGAATGCTCTGTATGTGAAGGGATCAAAGTGTCTTTTTGGCGTACAGAAGATCTCATTTCTGGGATTCATTTTGTCCCCATCTGTTATTGAAATGGACCCGTCAAGGTTCAGGCCATCTGTGATTGGGTCCAACCTACTTCATTAAAGGCTCTTCAGAGATTTTTGGGTTTTGCCAATTTTTATCGTAAATTTATTGGTAATTTCTCGGTTATTGTTAAACCATTAACTGATTTGACCAGAAAGGGTTCTGATGTGGTGAATTGGCCTCCTGAGGCAGTCTCTGCGTTTCAGGAACTTAAGCAGAGATTCACTTCTGCTCCTGTTCTACGGCAGCCTGATGTTTCTCTGCCATTTCAGGTGGAGGTTGATGCCTCTGAAATTGGGGCAGGTGCCGTTTGTCCCAAAAAGATCCAGAGACCTCTAAAAGTAACCCTTGTGCCTTTTTCTCTCGAAAATTTTCTCCTACTGAACGTAATTATGACGTGGGTAATCGGGAGTTATTGGCCATGAAGTGGGCTTTTGAAGAGTGGAGACATTGGCTGGAGGGAGCCAAACATCAGGTGGTGGTCCTTACGGACCATAAGAATCTGGTCTATCTGGAATCTGCCAAGCGACTCAATCCTAGACAGGCCAGGTGGGCCTTGTTTTTCACACGTTTTAATTTTGTGGTTTCCTTTCTTCCTGGCACTAAGAATGTTAAGGCGGATGCCCTCTCGAGGAGTTTCCTTGCGGACTCTCCTGAGCTATCTGATCCCTCTGTTATTTTGAAGGAGGGTGTAGTTCTTTCCGCCATCTCGCCCAATTTGAGACTTGCTCTGGAGGGGTGTCAGGAGGATAGGCCCGAGCGCTGCCCTGTTGGAAAATTGTTTGTCCCAGACCGATGGAAAAAGAGTGTGATGTCTGAGATTCATTGTTCCGCATTGGCTGGGCATCCCGGAATTTTTGGTACCAGAGACTTGGTTAGTCGGTCCTTTTGGTGGTCTACCTTGTCTCGCGATGTCAGGGAATTTGTGCAGTCCTGCGGGACTTGCTCTCGCTCCAAGCCTTGTTCTCGCTCTAGTGGTTTGTTGATGCCATTGCCTGTGCCCAAGAGACCATGGACCCATATCTCTATGGATTTCATTTCCGATCTTCCTGTTTCTCAGAGAATGACCACCATCTGGGTAATTTGTGATAGGTTTTCCAAAATGATACATCTTGTGCCATTACCTAAGTTGCCTTCCTCCTCTGAATTGGTGCCGTTGTTCCTTCAGCACGTGGTTCGTTTACACGGCATTCCTGAGAACATTGTGTCTGACAGAGGAGTCCAGTTTGTTTCCAGATTTTGGAGGACTTTTTGTTCTAAACTGGGTGTTCAATTGTCTTTCTCCTCGGCATTTCATCCTCAGACCAATGGTCAAACTGAGAGAACAAACCAGACATTGGAGACTTATCTAAGATGCTTTGTGTCTGCTGATCAGGATGACTGGGTCTCTTTTTTGCCTTTGGCTGAGTTTGCTCTTAATAATAGGGCTAGCTCTGCCACTTTGATGTCTCCGTTTTTCTGTAATTCTGGGTTTCACCCTCGATTTTCTTCAGGACAGACGGAGGCTTCTGTCTGTCCAGGTGTTGACTCTGTTGTTGAGCGTATGCAGCAGATTTGGGACCAGGTAGTGGAGAGGTTGTCCCTCTCTCAGGAGAAGGCCCAGCGGTTTGCTAACCGGCATAGGACTGATGGTCCTCGGTTTAAAGTGGGGGACTTGGTCTGGTTGTCCTCAAAGAATATTCCTATGAGAGTAGCATCTCCTAAATTTAAGCCTAGGTTCATTGGACCTTATAAGATCATGGAGATTATTAATCCTGTTTCTTTTCGTTTGCTTCTTCCAGGGACATTTAAGATCCATAACGTGTTCCACAAGTCCTTGTTGAAGAGGTTTGTTGAGCCAGTGGTTCCTGCTGCTGTGCCTCCTGACCCTGTTTTGGTTGAGGGCAATCTGGAGTATGTGGTTGAGAAAATATTGGATTCTCATTTTTCTAGACGAAGACTCCAGTATTTGGTTAAATGGAGAGGTTATGGTCAGGAAGACAATTCTTGGGTGTTTGCTTCGGACATCCATGCTAGGAGACTTATCCGTGCGTATCATAGAACTCATCCTGACCGACCTGGTTGCTCAAATGAGGGTTCGGTGACCCCTCCTCAAGGGGGGGGTACTGTTGTGAATGGGTTTGAGATGAGTTCTGAGCAGAGGCTCCCTCTGGTGGTTACAAGCGGTACTAGTGAGGATTGTGAGGACTGGGAATCAGGTGTTACTGATTGGTCTTATATAAGGGAGTCATTTTCCCATCAGGGTTGCCGGTGATCAATTGTTCTGGTCTGAATCCTTCTTTCCAGTTTCCCTTGTAGCCTGCTGTGTCGTGTCTGCATCTCCTGCTATCAGATAAGACAATTTCTTATTTTGTGTTTTTGCTATATTTTTGCATTTTGTCCTGCACTTCTGTGGGGGCCTTCAGGGTCCCCTCCGGGGTCTTTTGCCCTCTCAGTTTAGTCCAGCCACTGTGTTTTGTACTTTTGCTTTTTCCAGTTTTTTTTCAGTGGCTGCTGTTTTGATTTTTTTTACACCAGAGAACTAATTTAGGTGGTAGAGGTCGTGTGATCTCAGGTGATTTTGAAATTAGTAGAGTTGGTGTTTTTTCAGGGTTTTCTGAGATTGCAGTAAGTACCCAAGTATTCAAGCAGCTGACAGCACTCGGGAGTTAGCACGGATGCACGTTCAGGCGTTCAAGGATCCAAATGAACAACAGTCCAACGAAAAAATAGGAACAGCATCCAATCCAGGTG
The DNA here is from genome assembly GCA_033576555.1 of Oophaga sylvatica. Classification (NCBI taxonomy): domain Eukaryota; kingdom Metazoa; phylum Chordata; class Amphibia; order Anura; family Dendrobatidae; genus Oophaga; species Oophaga sylvatica. The sequence continues at coordinate 684,747,211 of JARQOD010000001.1, forward strand.
AAGTATAACAAGTCTTTATTCAGCCACCATAAAATACGACGTTTCGGCCATTTTCAGGCCTTTATCAAGTATACAAAAACAGGCAAAATGGTGTCCTTAAATGGTGTGGAGGAGCCAATCACCATCCAGGAACCGCCCATAATACAAATAGACATATATACAGAATATACAACGATAATTAATTTAAAACAGTGATCAAAGCTCAAAATAGTGACATCATAGAAAAATACAACAATGTTATAATTGTGCATGTAATATGCTGTAGATTACCCCATATAAACAATATCACCATTTAGTCTGCCAATCGATGATCTATTACTGCACACTCCCATTCTGGTGCTGCACCAATCATGTACTCACTAGCAGCAGCGTCCTCCATATCCAATCAGTGTCAGTTCAGCAGCGCTTAGTCAGAGCACTTGTCCAATAGCCCACAGGATAACAAATCGGGAGGCACACCTAACTCACTCCCCACTGTGTAGGTAAACAAAGGCACATGTTCAGAAGTCATCATAGCAAACGCCCAGTGGATCATGTGAACACCAGCGTCATTAGACACCCAGTCACATGACCGCAAGCATCATCCGAGGTCTAATCACATGATAGTCCCATCATAAGCCTCTATTCCAGGCTAAAAACACTAAAATAGCGCGCGATCACCGGCATCATCCGACACCTGAAAAAAGAACACGCATGCACAATAAACTCTATCGTTATTTATACTACTCCAGATATGTCATCAGAAAACCTGCAGGTCACATGATCGTCAGTATTGGCATAATGTAAGCAAGAGACCGCACATGCGGATCTATATAGAATGGAAGATTAACAATATAGCAAACGCCTAAAGAAATATATATAATATCTACAAAATAAATGATGTCATCAGGAACCATTAAGTCACCACTCCGATCACTCCAGATAATAATCCTACGAAAACAACAAACATAAGTAAAATATATATCTAAAAACAAACACAGAATATAGATGCAAAAATTACCTAGCACAAATATGCAAATTATATTCGATATTCAACCCCTTTGGTTGCAATGTCTCCAAAACGGAGATCCACCGGAGTTCTTTCTGTTTAAGCAACTTAATCCTGTCGCCACCTCTCCTGAGGGGTGGAACCCCGTCAATAACTCTAAATCTCAGCTGACTGACCAAGTGTCCACATTCTACAAAGTGCTTAGATACCGGCAGTTCCATCATCTTCGTCCTGATAGTACTTTTGTGTTTACTTATTCTAGCCTTAACCTCCATCGTTGTCTCGCCTATGTACATGAGTCCACACGGACACACGAGCATATAGATTATAAAGCTAGATGTACAAGAGTACCGTTCCTGTCACCACGAAATTTCAGTAGTTTCTCATCCAAGTGTTTCTTGAACGTGTCCCATTCTTGTGCTGTCAACTGCATAGTCATTTGTTTCTCCAAATCATCGATTTTGTTCTTCACCAATACCATTTCTGTGTGGAGAAACTCGATATTCAAAAGCATTAGATCAAATGAATACTTATTAGTGATCGATTCAAATTTATTACAAAATTGCATATTGTCTGCCAGTAATGTAGGCCGCAGATGTGGCCTTAGTCCACGAGGTATCCTGTGAACTCTGTGATACTCGCACAGAGTCATGGCATGCAACTCGTGTGAGATATATTTTCTCCTCTCATTTTCATATCTCTTATTCAACATCTCTATGGTAGGTTTATTCAAAAAAGACATATCTATCTGTGTTCTGGCTAGGATTCTTTTAGCATCTTCATCTGTGTATGAAAATATGGCGGCATTGTCCAGTTCACCCACCTCTGGTTCAAGTATCAAAGTCTCCATGACCGGTGCACGTCTGCCAGGATCCACAATCCACAAGTATTCAAGCAGCTGACAGCACTCGGGAGTTAGCACGGATGCACGTTCAGGCGTTCAAGGATCCAAATGAACAACAGTCCAACGAAAAAATAGGAACAGCATCCATATATTCTGTATATATGTCTATTTGTATTATGGGCGGTTCCTGGATGGTGATTGGCTCCTCCACACCATTTAAGGACACCATTTTGCCTGTTTTTGTATACTTGATAAAGGCCTGAAAATGGCTGAAACGTCGTATTTTATGGTGGCTGAATAAAGACTTGTTATACTTCACCTGGATTGGATGCTGTTCCTATTTTTTCGTTGGACTGTTGTTCATTTGGATCCTTGAACGCCTGAACGTGCATCCGTGCTAACTCCCGAGTGCTGTCAGCTGCTTGAATACTTGTGGATTGTGGATCCTGGCAGACGTGCACCGGTCATGGAGACTTTGATACTTGAACCAGAGGTGGGTGAACTGGACAATGCCGCCATATTTTCATACACAGATGAAGATGCTAAAAGAATCCTAGCCAGAACACAGATAGATATGTCTTTTTTGAATAAACCTACCATAGAGATGTTGAATAAGAGATATGAAAATGAGAGGAGAAAATATATCTCACACGAGTTGCATGCCATGACTCTGTGCGAGTATCACAGAGTTCACAGGATACCTCGTGGACTAAGGCCACATCTGCGGCCTACATTACTGGCAGACAATATGCAATTTTGTAATAAATTTGAATCGATCACTAATAAGTATTCATTTGATCTAATGCTTTTGAATATCGAGTTTCTCCACACAGAAATGGTATTGGTGAAGAACAAAATCGATGATTTGGAGAAACAAATGACTATGCAGTTGACAGCACAAGAATGGGACACGTTCAAGAAACACTTGGATGAGAAACTACTGAAATTTCGTGGTGACAGGAACGGTACTCTTGTACATCTAGCTTTATAATCTATATGCTCGTGTGTCCGTGTGGACTCATGTACATAGGCGAGACAACGATGGAGGTTAAGGCTAGAATAAGTAAACACAAAAGTACTATCAGGACGAAGATGATGGAACTGCCGGTATCTAAGCACTTTGTAGAATGTGGACACTTGGTCAGTCAGCTGAGATTTAGAGTTATTGACGGGGTTCCACCCCTCAGGAGAGGTGGCGACAGGATTAAGTTGCTTAAACAGAAAGAACTCCGGTGGATCTCCGTTTTGGAGACATTGCAACCAAAGGGGTTGAATATCGAATATAATTTGCATATTTGTGCTAGGTAATTTTTGCATCTATATTCTGTGTTTGTTTTTAGATATATATTTTACTTATGTTTGTTGTTTTCGTAGGATTATTATCTGGAGTGATCGGAGTGGTGACTTAATGGTTCCTGATGACATCATTTATTTTGTAGATATTATATATATTTCTTTAGGCGTTTGCTATATTGTTAATCTTCCATTCTATATAGATCCGCATGTGCGGTCTCTTGCTTACATTATGCCAATACTGACGATCATGTGACCTGCAGGTTTTCTGATGACATATCTGGAGTAGTATAAATAACGATAGAGTTTATTGTGCATGCGTGTTCTTTTTTCAGGTGTCGGATGATGCCGGTGATCGCGCGCTATTTTAGTGTTTTTAGCCTGGAATAGAGGCTTATGATGGGACTATCATGTGATTAGACCTCGGATGATGCTTGCGGTCATGTGACTGGGTGTCTAATGACGCTGGTGTTCACATGATCCACTGGGCGTTTGCTATGATGACTTCTGAACATGTGCCTTTGTTTACCTACACAGTGGGGAGTGAGTTAGGTGTGCCTCCCGATTTGTTATCCTGTGGGCTATTGGACAAGTGCTCTGACTAAGCGCTGCTGAACTGACACTGATTGGATATGGAGGACGCTGCTGCTAGTGAGTACATGATTGGTGCAGCACCAGAATGGGAGTGTGCAGTAATAGATCATCGATTGGCAGACTAAATGGTGATATTGTTTATATGGGGTAATCTACAGCATATTACATGCACAATTATAACATTGTTGTATTTTTCTATGATGTCACTATTTTGAGCTTTGATCACTGTTTTAAATTAATTATCGTTGTATATTCTGTATATATGTCTATTTGTATTATGGGCGGTTCCTGGATGGTGATTGGCTCCTCCACACCATTTAAGGACACCATTTTGCCTGTTTTTGTATACTTGATAAAGGCCTGAAAATGGCCGAAACGTCGTATTTTATGGTGGCTGAATAAAGACTTGTTATACTTCACCTGGATTGGATGCTGTTCCTATTTTTTCGTTGCAGTAAGTACCCTTCCTGTCCTTTTCTATTTAGATAGTTTGGGCCCCAGCGTTTGCTCATACTATTTTCTTTCTGTGTCAGTATTTCCTCTTGTCTAACCGCCATTACATGTTTGGGGGCTTTCTATTATCTTTGGGGTTCTGCTCCGGGGCAGATAGCTTTCCTATTTCTATCTTTAGGTGTAGTTAGTTTCTCAGGCTGCGACGAGGCGTCTAGGACCAACGTAGGAACGCTCCACGGCTGCCTCTAGTTGCGGTGGTTAGTCAGGGTACTGCAATCTCATAGATTCCAACTGCTCTGGTGTATTTCCTTTTTTACCTGCACTCCTCAGCTACCGTAACATAACAGTTGTGGAGCGAATGCAGCAGATTTGGGACCAGGTAGTGGAGAGGTTGTCTCTCTCTCAGGAGAAGGCCCAACGGTTTGCCAACTGGCATAGGACTGATGGTCCTCGGTTTAAAGTGGGGGACTTGGTTTGGTTGTCCTCAAGAAATATCCCTATGAGGGTTGCATCTCCAAAGTTTAAGCCTAGGTTCATTGGACCTTATAAGATCATGGAGATTCTTAATCCTGTTTCCTTCTTCCAGGGACATTTAAGATCCATAACGTGTTCCACAAGTCCTTATTGAAGAGGTTTGTCGAGCCAGTGTTTCCTATGGCTGCGCCTCCTGACCCTGTTTTGGTTGAAGGCAATCTGGAGTATGTGGTTGAGAAAATATTGGATTCTCGTTTTTCTAGACAGAAACTCCAGTATTTGGTTAAGTGGAGAGGTTATGGTCAGGAGGACAATTCTTGGGTGTTTGCTTCGGACATCCATGCTAGGAGACTGATCCGTGCCTGTCACCGAGCTCATCCTGATCGACCTGGTTTCACAAGTGAGGGTTCGGTGACCCCTCCTCAAGGGGGGGTACTGTTATGAATGTGCTAGAGATGGTTTCTGAGCAGAGGCTCCCTCTGGTGGTTACATACAGTACTGAACCTTTCAGCAAGGAATGGCAATCTGGGATCACGGACTGGTTTGATATAAGGGAGGTTCCCTCCCATGATGGTTGCCAGTGATCAATTGTTCTTGTCTCAATTGTGGTTACTGGTTCATTTGTAAGTTTGCTGAGTCTTGCCTGCATCTTCTGCTATCAGATAAGATATTTTCTGCTTTTATTTTTGTGCTTGCTTTTTGCATTGTTCCCTGCACTTCTGTGGAGGTCAGCCAGGTCCCCTCTGTGGTCTTGTGCTCCTCTCAGTTTATCTGGAGCCACTGTTGTTTGTTCATTTGCTTTTTCCTGTTTTTTCAGTGGCTGCGGCTTAGTTTTGTTACACCAGAGAACTGATTTAGAGATCTGATTTGGTAGAGATTGTGTGATCTCAGGTGTTTTTGCAATCAGAAGAGTTGGTATTTTTTAGGGGTTTTTTTTGGATTGCAGTGAGTATCCTTTCCTGTACTTTTCTGTCTAGACAGATTGGGCCCCAGCGTTTGCTCATTCTATTTTCTGTCTGTGTCCGTGCTTCTTCTTGTCTAACCGCCATTACATGTTTGGGGGCTTCCTATTTTCTTTGGGGATCTGCTCCGGGGCATATAGCTTTCATCTTTCTTCCTTTAGGTGTAGTTATCTCTCAGGCTGTGACGAGGCGTCTAGGATCAACGTAGGAACGCTCCACGGCTACCTCTAGTTGTGTGGTTAGTTCAGGTTACTGCAATCCAATAGGTTCCAGCCTCTCAGGTGTATTGCCGTTTTTGCTTATTCTCCTCAGCTACCAAAACATAACAAGGAAGTAACTAATCACTGGCGAGGATCATGGGAAGGTTACTCACTTAAATCTCCCCAGTCATCAACACCAGATTGACAATCATCGCTGCCAGCTGATGAACCTCTGTTAACCAAGGTAGCTTCATTACTATCAGCAGCCACCAGATGGAGCCCAAACTCAGGAGTAAGATCCAGAGCGTTCACAACAGGGTCCCCTTGCATGGCTGCCAACTGTACAGCCTCTGGTTGTATCAGCTCTTCCGGCATTCCCAGTACCTAAGCCACTTCACTCTTAGGTGAGAGGGTGAGGTCTTCTTCCCCAAGATTGATGCACCGTACCACCACATTACCATCATGAACTGTGACTAATGTCCGAGCAACGAGGAACCCCGAAGGTATCTGATCCATTGTGGTTGGCTCGATCTGCACTTCCACCCCTTGAGAGGCATACAAGCTCGTACTGGTAACGTGAGCATGGTCTGACGAGGCGGTAGAATGAGTTTAGCAGCTGGAGTGACTATTACCTTTCCTAGAACCTTCCCTTCGCTTGATGTTTCCTGGGCCTGGGCAACCTGTATCAAATGTTCATATTCCTTCTTCTGGGGGGGTGTGTGGGCTCCATCGGTCCAGAAAAGCATCTTGTGGCTCACTGATCAAGAGGGTTCCGAGTTTCTTCAGCACATTCATCCCCAGAGTCACCGCAGGATCATTGCCAGTGTCTCCGGTGACCAACACGACTGCTTTCCGGCCCACATCTTTGCCGCACACCGTAATCTGCATCCAGACCACCCATGTGACTGGGATGGGCAACTGATTGGCTACTGTCATCTTGATTACTGGGCCCCATTTTGGCCACGTCACCTCAGGAAAATAACGTCTAACATACGTTTCCGGCATGGTGGTTACCTGCGATCCGGTATCAACTAGACAGTGAATGGCTCATCCATTCATCTCAGTTCATATGAGGGGACGCCTAGAAATTAAACTTTCAGGACTGCCTTCTGTCCTCCTTGGCCTCTCAGGCTTTGGGTGCTGACCCACAGCCACGGAGCCCCACTATTTTAACGGCTGCCGAGCTAGGGGCTGCCCCGGTCTTGCACAACCTCGGGCATAGTGTCTTGTGTCCCTGCACTTGAAACAAGTCGGATTCCTCTCTGTGCGGAGTTGTCCCATTCCTTAGCGATGTTCAACTAGTAAGTGGGGCTCGGAGTCATTCTTGTCTTTAAGTACATTTGAAGCTGCAGTGGGGGCTCCTCTGAGGCTGGACCACTCTCCTCGTATGTCCCCTATTTCTTTCCGTATCTCTCCGGCCCACTCTGGCTCTGCCACGGGCGAGGCGGGTACCTCATTGCTCCGGACCATCCCTGTCAAGGCTGCTGTCCCCTGCTCCTGCTCTCTTTCGCGCGCTTCTGCCCCAGCATAGGCGTGGCGTCCATATTCATGGCCTTAATGAGCGGTATTACGTCACCGCTCAGCACAGGAGAGCTGCAGGAAGCCGGGTACAACGCAGGATTGCCGGGACGTTAAGCGATGGCACGGGGAGGGTGAGTATGATGGAGGTGGATGGGGGGAGCATGGAGGAGGACGGGGGGAGGATGGAAAGCACAGAGGAGCACGGAGCAGGCCGGGGGGAGGACAGAGAGCAGAGGAGCATGGAGCAGGCCGGGGGGAGGACGGAGAGCAGAGGAGCACGGAGCAGGCCAGTGGGAGGACGGAGAGCAGAGGAGCACGGAGCAGGCCGGGGGGAGGACGGAGAGCAGAGGAGCACGGAGCAGGCCGGGGGGAGGATGGAGAGCATGGAGGAGCATGGAGCAGGCCGGGGGGAGGACGGAGAGCAGAGGAGCACGGAGCAGGCCGGGGGGAGGACGGAGAGCACGGAGCAGTCCGGGGGAGGACGGAGAGCAGAGGAGCACGGAGCAGGACGGGGGGGGAGGATGGAGAGCACAGAGCAGGCCGGGGGGAGGACGGAGAGCAGAGGAGCACAGAGCAGGCCGGGGGGGAGGACGGAGAGCAGAGGAGCACGGAGCAGGCCGGGGGGAGGACGGAGAGCACGGAGCAGGACGGGAGGGAGGATGGAGAGCACGGAGCAGGACAAGGGGGAGGATGGAAAGCACAGAGGAGCAGGACGGGGGCACAGGAGGACGGAGTAGGAAGGGGGTAGCACAGAGGAGGACGGAGCAGGAGGGGGGAGCACAGAGGAGGATGGAGCAGGAAGGGGGGAGCACAGAGGAGGATGGAGCAGGAAGGGGGGAGCACAGAGGAGAATGGGGGAGCACAGAGCTGGATGGGGGAGCACGGAGCAGGACGGGGAGAGCACAGCAGGACGGCGGTTTATACACCCGGCTTATACTCGAGTCAATAAGCTTACCCAGTTTTCCGTGGCAAAATTAGGAGCCTCGGCTTATACTCGGGTCGGCTTATACTCAAGTATATACGGTAAGTTATCAGATTTTTTCCCAAACATCTTAAAGGCCAAAACGTAATAATTTTTATCTAATTTTTTTTTTTTTAAGTGCCAAAATGTTAGGATACTGACATCCGACTAGGCCCCCATGACTATGTGAAATGTATGTTGAACAATTTGGCATTGTGCAGCTAGGTAAATGATGAAATTATATGTCACATTGCAGTGGATGATGTAATGAGACGCTGGAGAAGCATTCGCGACCAATACCGGCGGGAACGTCAGCAGAGGTCCAGGAGCGGTTCTGCATCACAACCAAGCGGAAATATGTGTACTTTGACCGCCTTGGGTTTTTGGCTCCTATTCTGGATCTGAGACCGTAAGTACATACATCACACCACATAACATATATGCTGTTTAGGCTGACATCTCCAACATGTTCTAATAACATTGAATTTCCTAACAGAACTCAGTCCAACTTCACTGAGAGGGAGACATGCTCCCACTCAGAGGCCATTATAGACCCGGTTGGGGGACGTGTGGCTGGCCCATCTTCTGACCCTCCCAGCTGCATCCCCCAAGCTTCCCAAGCACCAGGACCTGACCAACCAGCTGCACCTCTACCTGCACCTGACCCACCAGCTGCAGCATCAGCCCCCAGTGTTGAGGAAGCAGCAAACAGCAGCAGCCCCACTGTAGCTCTGGGGGTCTCCCCCAGCCTGCTGCAATATCCCGCCATGGGAGAAGACATCGAGGCAACACTGCTTCTGATACCCGGAGGCATGTGGACACTGGGGTCCTCAATTATCTTTCAAGGGCAGCTGTGGATGAGGGTGAGGAGGTGTATTCACGTAGCATTGCCTGCTACCTTCATCCTCTACCCTGTGAGGTCAGGCTCCGTGTGCGAAGATCAATTCAGATCCTAATTGACGCATGCACACCCCCAATACCCCATATGAGGTTTTTGAATTCCTTGAGAGGTGGCAGCTCTCACCCCGTAACCTGCGCCTTACCCCCCACCAAAATGTGCATGCTCTATTAGGATCTGAGGATCCTCCTGCACGTGCGCCTACACCTCAATCCATTCCCCCACAAAACCAACCTTGGCAACAACAGGGTCAAATGGCAGGCTATAACCCAACTTCCCAATATGGCCACTTGTACAGATCCAGTGTTGGAGGCTGGTCCCAACCTGGATTTGGTCAGCATGGTCATATTGGGGGGTATGATTCTCGTGGGTACCAGCTTCTCCAGGAGTATAATCTCCATTATCTTTATGGCAATGTGCCCACACACCAACCTGACCGTGGGCAGATGTTAGCTCAGGGCCCTGAAAATCCACCCCAACAGGGTGATGCTCAAGGTGGTCAACAAAGCCAACACCACAGAGACGCTGGTCACCCGCCTACCCCACCACCAACATACCACCAACTCTGATTTGTTATTTTTATTATATATTATTATTTCAAACCCAGTTTGTTATTTTTTTATATTTATTTGAACAACATGTTGTGTAAAGCATATTTACACTAATCTGAATGCCTCAAAAAAACATATGGTACAGATATGGTCTTCAGTGGGCTAAGTGAAAGTTTGTTATTTTCATTATCTATTATTATTTATACCAATGTGTGTTATTTTTTTATCTTTACTTTTACCCCATGTTGTCTAATGCATATTTGCACTAGTCTAATCTTACAAATCAAACATATGGGTCACATATGGTGTTCACTATTCATAGTGAAAGTTTGTTATTTTCTTTATCTAGTATTATTTATTGAAATGTTTGTTATTTTTTTATCTTTACTTTTACTACATGTTGGCTTATGCATATTTGCAATAGTCTAGTCTTACAACTCAACCATATGGATCAGATATGGTGTTCACTAGGCATAGTGAAAGTTTGTTATTTTGATTATGTACAGTATTATTATTTATTCAAAAGTTTGTTATTTTTTATGACTTATTTTGGTACTTGTTGTGTAATAATGCAGACTTACAGTATTGTGCTTTGAAGGCATATACCATATGACTAAAATATGGTAGTCACTACCTCAAGTGAGAGTTTGCACATATAAAAACATATTTTTTTATAAAGTTTGGACTCTTCTTTCATAAGTTCTTTCTACTAAACCACCAACACATCTGTTATGCACATTAACACCAGACACAAAGACTATGGCAGAGAAAAAAAAATATCTATACACACAGAACAACATTACAGCATTGATAATGCCTCATCTTGCCAGGTTGTAGTACCTTGAGGTGACACAAAATACTGGGTAAAAATATCACGGGTTTTCAGTCCTGAGAGTGGACGACGTAAAGGGATGACATGTGGCCTAGGCATATCCCCATTGGTCACCACACTTTCACCAACATCAGATGGGCCACAATCATGCATTCTAGTGAAATTATGTAGTACAACACATGCTTTGATGACCTCATTGACTTTGGCTTCACTCAGCTGAATAGCAGACTGGAGGACCCGCCATTTTACACATAGAATGCCAAAGGCACACTCCACCAGGCGCCTGGCCCGTGATAAGTGCAAGTTGAAGATCCTACGACGGTGGTCAAGGTTTTGTCGTGGATATGGCCTCATGACATTCCTTGAAAGTTGGAAGGCCTCATCCCCAACTACAACATACGGCACAGGTTACAGATTGGAGCCAGGAAGTTGACGTGCTGGTGGTAGGTGCAACTGGTTATTGCGCATCCGCCGACCCATAATGGAAGAATTGAAGACTCTAGAGTCTCCAGTTCTTCCATAGGCCCTAATGTCTACAATTATAAACCTGTAGTTACTGTCAACCAGAGCTAACAGCACTATAGAAAAATATTGTTTATAATTATAGAATTGGGACCCTGAGTTCGGCTGCTTACGCACATGGATGTGCTTCCATCAAGGGCTCCTATAGAATTTGGGAATTGGCATTGCTCCTCAAATCCCCTGGCAATCCTCATCCAGTCTTCCATCTTGGGCTCAGCCATGACTACTTGATGAAGTCTGTCCTAGAGTTGTGATTATCATGAACAATGCCAGATATGGTGGATCTCCCAATCAAAAACTCCATATGGAGTGCGGCATATGAAATGCCAGTTGTCAGGAACCTACAATTAAACAAATGTAGAGAGAAAAATCATTACACCAGACCAAAAGTTTCACAAATTCACTATACATAACCATAAAAGGATTTAATTTACAAACATTCCTAACTTAAATTATACACAAGTCAAAGGTCTATGAGATTTTGACATACACATCATTGTTCTGGTATTTCGAGCTGATATATGGGATATATTATGAGGATAATTAAGCAACAGCCTTAAGGGTAAAGGCAAACTTGTGGGAAAACACATCATCAACAGACAGTATGTAGGTGAGGAATACATACCGTAACGTCAGGAGAAGTCGCTCATCCGCAGAGATAGCTTTGCTCATCCTGGTGTCCTGATAGGTGATCTCTGGGAGCACGATCTCCAACAAAACATCAAATGTGGCAATGCTCATCCGACAATAGAGAAAAAACTTGTCGGGATGAGTCCGTAGAGATGCATAAAGGCGGTGAAAATGGCCTTTAGTGAGGCGTTGCCTCAAATGCGGATGCACCCGCATTCGTCTTGTCCTCCGCGGAGCAACGATCACTGGGTATGGCTTCCCAAAGCGGCAGGACAAAACCCAGTTGTACAGAACTCGATCAGTTGGGGTGAACTGAAGAGTGTCAGACATTTTGGCAACCAAGCAGCAGTACTCCAACACAAGCACACCACCAAAATGGCCAGATTGGGGGCTGCCACCTGATGCAGAGCCAATAAATAGGCTTGCTGATGATGGTTTCAATGATTTTCAGGCCTAAAAACCGTTAAATGTTCATTTTGCAAGGCTGCGAGAAAAAAACGCTATATGGATGCCATACGGATTGCATACGGATGCTTACATGCGCAAAATACGCAGCCACACCTTGACAACGGATGAAATACGGATCACTGTGCCGGGAACATTTCTGCGTATTACGGCCGTACAATACGGTCCATATTTTTATACGTTGAGTGTGACTCCAGCCTAAATCAATTTATCCCCTTCCCATCATGGTTGGGAAGTGCTTCCCAACCTTGGAAGTACTGGTTAACTCTAGGCGATTTTGCACGCACAGAAACTGTGTGCGCGATCGCCGCCTGGTTTAACCCCCTAAATTCTGCAATCAATATCGATTGCATCATTTGGAAGGCTCCACGTCTGGGACTATCTATCCCATAAAACTGTCTCGTTAGTTAACCCCTTCAGTGAATACCATAAAAAAAGAAGAAAAGCAGGGCATCATATCGCTGAACAAAATTTGGAATAAACGCAATCAAAAACATGAATGTAAATAAAAATGTTAATTATGAAAATGTCATCTTGTCCCGCAAAAAAACAATCTGCCAAACACCTCCATCAGTGGAAAAATAAAAAGTTATAGCTCTTAGAATAAAAAAATGCAAAAATAATTATTTTTTCTATAAAATATTTTTTTCTGTGTAAAAGCGTCAAAACATAAAAAGAAGATATAAATGTGGTATCGCTGTAATTGTACTGACCCGAAAAATAAAGCTGCCTTATCAATTGTACCACACGCATAACAGCATAAAACCCCCTCAAAAAAACAATTCCTGAATTGCTGGTTTTTGTTCATTCTGCCTCCCAAAAATCGAAATAGAAAGTGATCAAAAAAGTTATGTGACCGAAAACAGTACCAATAAAAAACGTCAACTCGTCCTGCAAAAAACAAGCCCTCGCATGACTGTCGGCCAAAATATGGAAAAGTTATAGCTCTCAAAATATGGCAATGAGAAAACTAGTTTTTGCAATAAAAAGCAATTTTTAGTGTGTGAGAGCAGCCAAACATTAAAAGTTATATAAATCTGGTATCGCTGTAATAGCACAGACCCGAAGAATTAAGTTGTCTAATCACCTATATCGCATGGGAACGGCGTAAAAAATAAATAAAATCAGTTATTCACCTGCTGCTGATATTTTCATTCTGCCTCCCAAAGATTGCAGTAAGGCTTGGTGCACATTTATCTTGCGCTCTATGCTGAACACTTACACCGGGGTTTCCGTGTATATCTCTGAAATATGTGATTCAGACGGAACCCCTGGCAGAAGATTCCCTAAAATAAAGCAGATGGAGTCATTGTGGACACTGTCTGGACTGTTATCTAACAGTGTCTGTATTTTTAGGCGGGCGTAAAAGCGAAGTCCGCAACAGTTTTGTGCACTTATGAAAAGAAGGACACGGCTGAGTAACTCTACTGCCGCATTATAATAAATGGATCCCTCGGGCTTTTCATCTGAATAACGTCACTCTGAGATTTAGATGGAAACCCCAAAGTAAGTGCTCATTGCAGAGCGCAGGAAAAGTGTGATCCCAAACATTATGTAAAATGTTCCCAATAAATGCTTCAACTCAATCTACAAAGATAGCAAGTCCCCACACAGATCCGTCACCTGTCTATGCAAATATAGCCGGCTTTCACGTTACTGGTAGTATAAAGATTCTGTAAAAGCACTATGGCTCCTTGCCCCCTAAAAGAAATCCAGCAAATTCTACACTCCCAAATCCAGTTGCCCCCTCCCTTCTGAGCCCCAGTGTGCATAAACCACATTTAGTGTCCACATGTTTGGCATTTCTGTAGTGATGAGAGACCACCTAATGTACGAGTGTGCGTGTTTCCAGAAGCACAAGCTGGGCATATATGGTGCCCAGCAAAGTCAGGCATCACAAATGTCTGTGAACTTTGATGGTGTGAGAAGCCAGCTCTTCAGCCATTTTTGCACACACAGATGTAATCAGTGTAAGGACAATTTTGAAATCTGGTGGGTAGCAGCCCCAGGAGAACTACTAAGCCCAGGAAAAGCAACCCTGCGCTCCTGTGAGTGTTATGTGAGATCAAGGAGGCCAGTTAGTGCCTTTGTTGTAGTCGATGTCGGGACTACAGCAAAATCTGTGCAGCCTCATGGGACATAGTGTCCTGGCCGTTTCAAAAAGTGCCCAACTGCCAGATGACATCAGTTAGGGATTAGAGGAGATGTCTAGACACAATCTTAAGTTCTATGAAGGAGGAGAAAGAGGAGCACATATGTAAAATGCAAATTTTTATTAATACTGTATCAAAAAGTCATAACAATCTCAATAAAGTGCAGTAGCAGACAATACATGATACAGGAAAATGGAAGGACAAAGGGAGGGAAACACCCAATGTCTCCTGGCAGCAAAAAGTAATAATGCCCAGGCAAAGAGTTGCTACCACTGTAAGGTGAGTAGGTACACCACACAATATGAATTGCCGCAGCAACAGTAAAAATGGAGTGGGGCAACGCTTACCAAAGTAGAGAGCAGGCACGGGACACCGGGGTTCTCTTTGGGTCCATACCCATTGTCCCGTGCCTGCTCCCTACTTTGGTAAGCATTACACTCAGCAGAAATTGTGGGACAACTTTTGGTGCCATTTTTACCCATTTCCATGTAAAATTTGGGGCTAAAACCAAATTTTGGTGGTAAAAATGTAATTATTTTTTCTTCACTGCCCAATTGTATAAAATTCTGTAAAACAACTGAGGTGTCAATATGATCACTGCTACCCTACATTAATTCATAAAGAGATGTAGTTTGTAAAATGGGGTTAGTTTTGAGAAGTTCTAATGTTTTGGCACCTCAGGGGCTCTCCCAGTAGGTCATGGTACCCGCATACCATAACAGTAAAATCTGCACTATAATATGGCGCTTCTTCCCTTCTGAGCTTTGCACTGTGCCTCAAAAGTGTTTCCCATTTACATGTAGCGTATTAACGCACTCAGGAGAAGTTTTTAAGACTGAGGTCCATTTTTTTTCCTATTAGCCTTTAGAAAGCTCCAATATGGTGATTCTTCCCTTCGGAGCATTGCACTGTGCCTCAAAAGTAGTTTTCAACCACATATGGGGAATGAGTGTACTCATGAAAAATTGCACAGTAATTTTGGAGTCTATTTTCTCCTGCTATCCTCATGAAAATGAAAAAAATTGAGGCTAAAACAACAGTTTTGTGAGAAATGGCAGGCACAATACTGCATAAGGAATGTGCCTCCGACTGTGGAGCCCCTAAGACTAAAGCTAATAAAATACGGTCCGTGCCAAATTCACCCCCCCTTGCACCACTCCCCTCGGTGATGTACTAATTGGGATGCCCAGCTGTCCAATGGTCCTTAGAGGGGAAGTTATCTGCTGCCACACCTACAGGGGTGAAATCCAGGTGCCCAGGTCAGCAACTTCTTTTTCCCCTCCGGCGGTCACTTGGAAGCTTACTAAGTCACAGCGGAATAAGTAGAGGAGGGCAAAGATTCGTAACCGCTCGTTGGCCAAATCGCCTGTCGATCGTGGACAGCATCTCAGCCATGAGCCGCCCCTTACGAAATGTAATTGCCCTTCTCTGCTTAGATTATTAATAAACTGTGACCGACCTGTTCAACCCATCTAGGCCTGGCTGTGTATTCTTTACTGGTTTGTTGGGAAGGGGGAGGTGAAGGCACTGTTTAGGACACACAGGTGTCCACAGTCAAAGTTTTCTACATTTTCACAGATCAACGTAAAATTCTGTGAAGCACCTGGGGGTTCAAGGTGCTCACCACAGGTCTAGATAAATTCCTTGAGGAGAATAGTTTCTAAAATGGGGTAACTTGTGGGGGTTTTCCACTGTAAGGCACTCCAGGGGCTCTTCAAACACGACATGACACCCACACACAATTCCATCAAAGTCACTCCTTCCTTTCTGAGACTTGAAGTGCTCCCAAACAATAGTTTTTCCCCACTTATGCGGTATCGGTGTACTCAGGAGAAATTGCACAACAATTTGTATGGTGCAATTTCTCCTGTTACCCTTGTGAAAAAAAAATTGGTGCTAAAATAACATTTTTGTGAAAAAAATGTGATTTATTTTTTTAAATTTTTTTTATTTTCACAGGTTAACGTTACAAACTTCTGTGAAGCACCTTGGGGTTCAAGATGCTCACCAGACATCTATATACATTCCTTGAGGGGTCTAGTTTCCAAAATGGCACCACTTTTGGGGGTTTTCCACTGTTTAGGCACATCAAGTACTCTCCAAGAGTGATATGGCATCTGGTAATGATTGCAGAAAAAAAGTCAAATGCTGCTCCTTCCCTTCCGAACCCTGCTGTGCACCCAAACAGTACTTTCCTTCCCACATGTGGGGTATTGACGTACTCGGGAAATTGCAAAACCATTTTTGCTGTCGATTTTATTCTATTACCCTTGTGAAAATAAAAAAAAATTGAGGCTAAAAAAAACTTTTGTTGAAAAAATGGGAGTTTTTGTTTTCACGGCTCTACGTTATAAATATCTATGAAACACCTGGGGGTTCAAGATGCTCACCACACATGTAGATAAGTTCCTTGAGTCTATTTACTAAAATGGGATCACTTGTGGAGGGTTTCCACAGTTTGGGCACTTCAGGGACTCTCCATTCAGAACATGGTGTCCGCTTTTGATTCAAGGCAATTTTGCGTTCAAAACGTCAAATGGTGCTCCTTCCATTCTGGGCACAGCCATATGCTCAAATGGTACTTTTCCCCACATATAGGGTATTGGCGTGCTCAGGAGAAATTGCACAACAAATTTTAGGGTCCATTTTCTCCTATTTCACTTGTGGAAATAAAGAAATTTGGGTGTAAAGTAAAATTTTTGTGAAAAAGTTAAATGTTCATTTTTTCCTTTCGGATTGCAAAAATTCTTGTGAAACATCTGTGGCTGAGGCAATTTTACTGTGATTGTATTATTATAGTGCAATAATTAACACAGCAAAAAATGGCAAAAGTATTTATCTGTCCAGGTCACAGAACTGATGCAATATCAGGATGCGGCAAACCTGATTAATAAAGATGGAGGCAACATAAATGCAAAGCACTGATGAGACAACCCCTCACAGCCTATCAATTCATGGAAGGGGTGATTTCTAAGGCTGGAATCACACACAACTACAAAAAAACGGACCGTTTTAGTCGGTCGATTGTGGGATCAAAATGCAAACATCACACATCCTTCTGGCATCCGATTTTCCTTCAAAAATGCGATTTAGTCGCATGTGTGTGTACCTTGTAACATGCGATTTTCTTCCGACTTGCGAGAATTTCTCGCAGGCTTGCAAAACTGACATATAATGGATCCAAAAGAATAGTATTTAAATCACAAAATAAAGAATAGATATATACACATAGAACACATATATATATATATATATATATATATGTCATTGTGACATGTATATATATATATATGTGTCGACCCGCCACCACAATTGTGGATTACCAGGGCAATGGGGTACTCAGAGCCGAGCCCATGGAAGTCTATGGGGTTGTCACAGGTAGCGGTGGCTCGGTCTGTGGCCCTGGCGGTCTGGCGTATGTTGGGGGGAATATTTACAGGGGATAGATTTATATACAGTTCGTGACGCCACCTGTAGTCTCTGGTAATTTGTACCAGCGCTGCTGTAGATCTCTGAGGGATGGTGAGGCAGCTAGATGTCGGGTCCCCTACAGGTGGGACTCTTCCCTCAGGTCGATGGTTATGGTGGGGTTGTGCAGGCATGCAATTAAATAACTCAGTCTCACACCGTCAGCGTCTTTCCATACCTTTTACTTGTAAGATGGTAAGGCAGGTCCCAGGGAGGCTGATGGGGTTGATGGAGGATGAGTTTTGAGGCAACGGCTGAGCAAGGCAGGGGCCTCCTTTACTTTCCAATGATAATGAGTCCAACCAGCATAAAGCGTAGTTCACTCCTGAAACTTCAGCTATTTCAAAGCTGTACTGCCCGGTCAGTTTTGTGGTGGAGCCTTCCAGTGATGAAACTAGGTTCTTCTATGCTTGGCCTAGCTCAAAGTTCCTATTCCACCTGACCCCTGTTACGTACTGACACTTCAAGGGCTGCTTTCTGTTACCTAAGGTCCAGTAAGCCTCTGGTTCTTTTACCACTATGCGTGAAGCTATAGTGATGCTTCGGTCTCCAGTGACCGGTGACAATGTGCAGGATACTTCAATCCTAAAGCACTTCTGAATTCCTTCCACTGTGCCTTTCGACTTGCTCAAACTCTCAATCTCAGCACTGACTAGGCTAAGGTGAACTGGCTCACCTGTACTAGCCTCCACTACTGTACTGTCTCTCTGAATCGACAGGAATCTTGGTGCTCCAGACAGGCACTCCTTCTCTCTCCCTTCACCTCAGGAGACACTACTAGACTCTCTTGTGCTCAAAACCACACCCTCTACACCCCTGCTGGGTGTGTCCGAAGTATATGTCATGTAGAGCCCTTAACCGTTACCTCTCCACTCATCCTCCTGGTATTGTGTACCTTAAATACCAGGGCTACACATTCCCCCATGGTAAACGACAGCACTCCCGGGCTGTGAAATACAAAGAAAAACATTTTGTTTACGCATTAAACATTAACATTAACTCGTCCCATCGGGGAGGTAAGGATTTCTTGAACGTTGCAAACAAAACATTAAACATAGAAAAATACAAAATATTAAATAGACATGTTCATATAAATAAACGGCAATATTCTTGTGAAGGACCCGCACCAAACCTTCAACGTGGGTCCTGGGTGGGCTGCAGGACATATGAATGCAGACCTCACTCAGTGCCTCTCCACACGGGTTTTATGTTCAGAGGTAAGTCAAGGCTTCGTGTGAAACCATTATAAGGCACCTTAGTGCAACTATTTACAAGATACAGTTTTTGGGCTGGCTCAGTCCTCAGCCTCTGAGTCCATTATAAGACACAATAAGGAAAAGACACATATATATATACTTTTTACAATATTCACATTAGTTTGTTATAATTACTGCTGGTATCGAATGGGTATCTTCCCTTTTGTGATTCGCTCTGATCTACGTGGAGTAGCTTCAGGTATATTAAGTTGTGATCTGTCTGCACTGCGTAACGGCAAACTATAGAACTGCCTCAATCTTTCTATGGATCTGGCAAGTGAGAGGATGGTAGGAGTTATACTTCACCCAAAATTACGATGTAAGACACAGATGAAGTTATTCTTCCCTTATCTGGACATTTGGACTGACGCCCAGAAACTAGATTGTAACTTGTTTTTAGCTGTCTCAGCAACCTTCTATTACTATGAATTATCACTTTTCTAATTATGAAACTTTCTTATCAACATTCCACTGTTATGAATCACTTTGCTGCTTATGGAACAAAGGAATTTTACTGCGCCTGTGCGACAATATCTTATGATTTGTTAGTATAAATAAAGGGATAGCATCCATAGAGCGGGCGCGCTCAGGGGCTTCCCAGTACCTGATTATACACTACGTGTCTGTGTATTTCTTGTTACGGGGATACTCCGACTCCAACAAGGACCCTCCATGGCTGAATGATCCTAACAATTCATGGCGCCCGAACAGGGACCCGAGGTCTGCGTATTCCTTCAAGTTCATCGACCGGCACGAGTAACCGCTGAGATTGGGACATTGGAACAGCAGATGACAAACCTGGCCAGGTAAGAGACACTGTTAGTTCTCTTACATCTGCTCTGCGATAGTCCGTAAATTTCATGCATATCTTGTGTTGGGATTGAGGAACTAGTAGAGAAGAATACCTATAGCTCGGTCATTCATGTATATACTGTAGGATCTGCCGAAGGAGAGGTCAGAGAAGGTCATGAAATGTATGGTATGAAAGAGATGTGGATGTCGGGAATAGCCTCATAAGCCGCACTAAGGTAGATGACATAAGTATTACGGAGATTGCCTAACTGAGTCATAAGGTTGTGTCCTTTCGGGGAAACCTTCGCTCACGCTTAACTCCCGAACCTTTGTCCTCCTTTCTGACGGATAAGAGATTGATAGAATGAGCCCATGGAAGTAATGATAATACTCCAGGGACACGATATGTAATGGAGACTGTATGGTTCATTTTATGTATTGTTGGTCTTGCCCTTGTTGCCATATATATGTGTGTTAGAATTACTCTACACTTCAGACAAAACGGTCCAGATAAACCGTTTCAGATACTGGCTCCTTAGGACAGAATAGGTAACGAGGAAAGGTAGAATATAGAATATATTCTATCTAACCCAAAAAAGCCTCCTAAGGTAGGAATAGTCAGGAAAAATGGGCAACAAACAGACTAAGACCACAAATGATGAACAAGATGTCTATACAATCGTGAAAGAAAGGTGTGGTGTAGAAGCAACTAAGAATTTAGGGAAAGTTTGCAAAACTTTTCAGGTAGCAAGGCATGAAAGGTTTAACAGGAAGAGATGGTGAGGAATTGATGACAGTTATAGAACCTCATAGACCTCAACCAGTAGATGGTGAGGATCCAAATACCGCACTGTCAGGACAGAATTTTGTGCAGAGACTACTAGAGTTTATGAGAACCAAGCAAAGAATGAGAGGGACTTCAGGAACTGTTTCCCAAAAGTCAGGACAGCCAGTAGATGAATACTACCTAGCGGTAGAGAACAGTTACAGAGATGAGGGAATGGATCTTACTAATGAAGGAGTCATTCGACTGATGACTAAAACTTTTATAGAGAATCTCAACCCAAAACTTAGGGAAAAGTTCAAGGCTGCAACTCCTGATTGGAGAACACTAGATGATCCCCAGATAGTCAGACAAAAACTATTAGGGATAAAAATGGATATGCGTGAGGCAGCATCCAAACCCGTCAGAGTGGCGGCAAATAACAGTCTGGTTAATAAGAACAACAGATCAAATCAAACTTATGACAAAGGGAATTTGGATAAGAAAACTAATCCATGTCACTACTGTAAGAAACCAGGACATTGGATTAGAGAATGCAGGAAAAAAGCCAGGGATATAGAAAATGGTATTTATGTCCCAAGACAATCACAAGAAAAGACAGTACAGGCTTCTGCTCCTGCAGCTAGCGAGTGACTAGACGTAATGCAAACCACTTTGACTGGAAGGCGCCCAATAATTCAAGTAAAAGTAGCAGGAAAGCAATGTCCTTTTTTAATAGATACCGGAGCAACTTCCTCCGTCCTCAATGAAGACGCCCTACCAAATGCTGATTGTTTATCAGATGATGTAACTTATACCGAAGGGTATGATGGAGGAATCAGGCCACTCCCATATAGTATTCCCCTTGAAACAAAGATAGGATCTAAAATATTTTTATCAAAATTCCTTTTTGTTAAAGGGGCACCTACTTGTCTTCTAGGTATGGATTTACTAAAACAGACAGGAATGAATATCCAATTTTTGGAAGATGGTAGAGTCCAAATTTTGGTGCCTGATGACCAAGAGTCTCTAGAAAACATTGTAAAAGTCCAAGCCTTAGAGGATGAGAAAGATCCTGCCCCTACCCAAATTATTTTGGATCTTTCTGAGGTACCAGAAAAATTATGGGCACAACATGACACCGATGTAGGACTAATGCCAATAGCTCCTGTAAAAGTCACTCCTGTTCCAGGTGTGACACTACCCCAATTGAGACAGTATCCTATTAGTGCCCAACAAGAACACGCCATAGGAGAACAGATAAAAGATTATCTAGAAACTGGAGTACTGATAGAAGTAAAGTCACCAGCTAATACACCGTTGTACCCCGTAAAAAAGAAATCTATTGAGGGGTCAGCTGCTAAGTACCGGATGGTACATGATTTAAGAGAGATAAATAAAATTTTGGAACCTATTACTCCTGTTGTGCCAAATCCACACACGTTGCTATCACAGATTCCAGCAACAGCACGAGTATTTTCTGTCATAGACTTATCAAATGCATTCTTTTCAGTACCATTACACCCAGACTGTTACAAGCTGTTTGCATTTACATTCAAGAATAGACAATTAGCATGGACAAGATTACCACAGGGTATGATACATTCACCTACCTTGTACTCAGAAGCTATGAGATCAGTTCTACAAAATTTTAAACCTACGGATGAGGTTGTAATTCTCCAATATGTTGATGACCTATTGTTATGTGCCCCTGATCAAGAGTCCGCAGACAGCAACACGATAAGGTTGTTAATATTTCTAGCAGACATGGGCTGTAAAGTTAACAAGAGGAAAATACAACTTTGTATGACTACGATAGTATTTCTAGGACACTGCATTTCACAAGGTATTCGGCACCTCACCGCCGACAGACTAAAAATCATTAGAGATCTTGTTCCTCCCAAGAACTACAAAACATTAAGAGCATTTTTGGGAATAGTATCACACTGCAGACAATGGGTTATACATGCTAGTCAGCTTATGCAACCTCTATATGATTGTTTAAAAATCGAACCTTTCCAGTTAACTGAATCAGCGCTCATAGCCTTTCAAGACCTCAAGAAAGGTCTCATGTCAGCCCCGGCCTTGGGAATCCCAGACTACGCCAAACCATTCCAATTAATGGCTGCAGAAATATCTAATCATGCTACAGGGGTACTAACACAGAAACATGAAAATAAACAAAGACCTGTCGCATACTACTCTGCTCAATTAGATAATGTCACCAAAGCTGCACCGTCATGTGTCAAGGTAGTAGCAGCTGTTTCTCTTTTGGTAGAAAAAGCCTCAGACATAGTACTAGACCATGCCTTAATAGTGCAAACTACACATGATGTACATGGCATACTGAATCAGGTATTGCCAAAACACATTTCAATGGCTAGACATCTTAGATTACAATGCTCCTTACTAATGCCACCAACCTCACTTTTCGCCGTATATTGTCTCTAAATTTAGCCACTCTGTTACCATTAGAGACAAAGGGGGGGGTGGAAGGAGACTATGAAGATAAAAATTTTTTACAATTTCATGAACAAAATAATGGAATACATGATTGTTTACAGTGTATAGAACAAGAAACACAAGGGTTACCTAATGTACAGGACATCCCTCTTGACAATCCAGACTTACAAATGTATATAGATGGTAGCAGGTATGCAGATGAAGCTGGTAACTTTCACACAGGTTATGCTGTTGTATCAGACCATGATGTTATTGAAGCTGAACCAATGCAAGCCAGCTGTTCAGCCCAGGAAGCTGAACTATTAGCTCTAATACGAGCATTACAATTAGCAAAAGAAAAAACCGCTAATATTTTTACTGATTCTAGATATGCATATGGCATTGTACATGATTTTGGATGCATATGGAGAGCTAGAGGTTACATGACAGCTTCAGGTCAACCAGTAAAACATGGACAAATGATTAAACAAATTCTAGAATCAGCTGCCTTAACTAAACAAGTAGCAGTAATGAAAGTACCTGCACATGTAAGACTCGACACAGAGATAGCTAGGGGTAATGACCGAGCCGACAAGGCTGCTAAGCGAGCTGCAGTAAAACCTCTGACAACTGACCACACTATTAGTGCAGTATCAGAATTTGACTTAATTACACGGCTCAAAGAAGCCCACCAGCAGGTGAGTAGAGAAGAAAAAGAAGAGTGGCAGAAACAGGGGGCAGAAGAAAAAGAAGGACTATGGAGAAAAGGAGATGAGCTTTGTCTCCTCCGAGCGTGGTACCCTGTTGTGGTCAGTGAAGCCCACGGACCTACACATGTGTCTGCAAACGGTATGATACAGAGGGTCAGACAGAAGTGGTTAGCCCCAGGGTTCGGCCAGGTAGCTCGAGCAAAATGTGGTTCTTGTGAAATCTGTTTAGCCTACAATCCAGGACAGACTATTAAGACCCCCCAGAAGCACCATGTAAGACCACTATATCCGTTCCAGAGACTTCAGATCGATTATATCCAGATGCCTAAGCATGGACACTATGAGTATGTACTGGTATGTGTGGACATGTTTTCGGGGTGGCCGGAGGCTTATCCAGTTCATAGAGCCACGGCTAAAATCACTGCAGTAAAAATAGCACATGAACTGGTACCCCGTTATGGTATCCCAGAAGTGATCGAGTCAGATAGAGGTACACATTTCACTGGAGAGATCTTTCAGAATGTAATGAAAATGTTGTGTATAAAGAGTGAACTACACACCCCTTACCACCCACAGAGTTCTGGTAAGGTTGAGAGAATGAACGGGACACTCAAATTGAAAATACAGAAAGCTATGGCAGAGACACAGAAACCATGGACTGAGTGTCTTCCAATAGCATTGTATTCAGTCAGAAACACCCCCCAGGGAAAGAGCAAACTCACCCCCCATGAAATATTGTTTGGTAGAGTTGCCAATACAGGATTGTATTTCCCACAGACTTTAATGCTAGAAACTGAGAGTTTAACAGCATATGTACAGAACTTATGTAAACATGTGTCTAAAACACACTCTTTAGTGTTCTCTTCTATTCCAGATCCAGATTCCGTTGAAGGGACACACAAGCTACAACCAGGGGACGAAGTGTATGTAAAAAGACATAACAGAAGGACACTAGAACCCAGATTCGAGGGTCCTTATCAGGTGTTACTAACCACGCCTACTGCATTAAAATTAGAAGGAAAGGCTGCATGGGTGCATGCTAGCCACTGTAAGATAGCAAAATGAGAATTCTTTATCAAATCATTGCGTTGATAGCGATATTGGTAAGCTACACTGTTGCTTGGACACCTGGGACATCCATCCCCAAGGAAAAAGAACTGGAAGAAGGGGAGACCTACTCTTCCCTTTGGAAATGGAAAAGCCATACACAAAATAGGACCCCTGCACCTAAATACCCCATATGTTGGATGTATTAAAAATATTACTACTCTAAACTGGAAAGGAAGCACTTATTTCTTTTTACCTGAAATAAACAATGAAATAAGTGAAGGAATGAACTTTGTAAAAATGTTGCCTAACATACCTGTTAGTTTAGACTGTACCAAGCTAAGAGAATTGATTAATAGATCAGAGGAAGTGCATGCTCATATTACTGAGTTTAAACATTCTTTGAACAAACTCCTGGTAAATGCATATATAGACTCAGAAAAATTGATTAATTTAGGGTCTGCAATTCAAAGTGAAACTGAACATCATTGGTATGATATATTTAGTGGATGGTCCCCTACTGCCACACACTTTATTCAAGTTTTTTGTTATCCCCTTGTTATATTAGTATTACTTATATTTGTGTTAACTATGCTAAATATATTCGTGTACCGACGGGTGGCAAGGAAGATGAAAAAACTTCAGGAGAAAATTCACTATCAACATATATAAGGAAGAATCAAAGGGGGGACTGAGAGGATGGTAGGAGTTATACTTCACCCAAAATTACGATGTAAGACACAGATGAAGTTATTCTTCCCTTATCTGGACATTTGGACTGACGCCCAGAAACTAGATTGTAACTTGTTTTTAGCTGTCTCAGCAACCTTCTATTACTATGAATTATCACTTTTCTAATTATGAAACTTTCTTATCAACATTCCACTGTTATGAATCACTTTGCTGCTTATGGAACAAAGGAATTTTACTGCGCCTGTGCGACAATATCTTATGATTTGTTAGTATAAATAAAAGGATAGCATCCATAGAGCGGGCGCGCTCAGGGGCTTCCCAGTACCTGATTATACACTACGTGTCTGTGTATTTCTTGTTACGGGGATACTCCGACTCCAACAAGGACCCTCCATGGCTGAATGATCCTAACACAAGCGTACTGATGGCTGGGCGGTGTGAGTCAGCTTCACCAGGGGATCCCATAGTATGGGGCGCTGCTTCTGATGATCCTTCTTGAAATTCCGTAGGTTGAGGTGTTGCTGGAATGGGTAACTCCTGAACGGACTCAACTGGCACCACGGGCACAACTGGAGGTAGAACTCCCTCTTGTGGCTGATAAAACTGCAGCACCGGAACTATTACAGCATCTCCCAGTCTGGGCCAATCCGCAGGAAAATCTCCCAGATCCGTGTGTATGACCTCTTCCTTTCCTTCTTCTTGATTGATGACAGGGTTCTTTTCACAAAGCTTTAAGGGTTCTGGACACAATTTCAAATGGTCTCTGGACACAGTGGTTATTGTTCTTCCTCCGTCCTTACTGATGATACAAACTTTTCTGTTGTCATATTTAGAATCTTGTACAACGTAGGGTTCTTGTTCCCACTGGTTATCCAATTTGTGCATTTTCCTTTTTCTTTTCAATACCACTTCTCCAGGCATCAAAGGCTTGGCAGGAGCATTTCTGTTGTAAATATCTTCCTGTTTCTCCCGTGCCTTGTTGAGACTTTCTTCTACACAGATTTGCACTCGTCTGTACTGCTCTTGCCGATTGATGTCCCAGTTTTCAATGGCGTCGTCTGCCTCCGGTTCTACCACTCCAAGTTCTAAATCCATTGGTAGTCTTCCGGGCCTTGCTCTCATAAGATAGGCTGGAGTGCAGTTAGTGGAACTTACAGGTATATGGTTATACAAATCAACCAAATCAGGTAGTAAGTCCGGCCATCGATTTCTGTCTTCCAACGGTATGGATCTCAACAAGTCAAGGACAATATGGTTCATTTTTTCGCAAAGACCGTTGGTTTGAGGGTGGTATGGCGTTGTTCTAATTTTCTTGCACCCGTACATGTGACAGAATTCCTTGAATAAATCAGCTTCGAAAGCAGGTCCTTGATCGGTTAATACTTGCTCCGGATACCCATGCGGTCTGCAGAAGCTTGCTTGAAAGGTTTTCGCGGCCGTCACTGCGGTCTGGTCCTTAACTGGAACAACCACCAGAAATCTGGAGTAATGGTCCACCATGGTCAGGGCGTATGAGTATCCAGATCTACTTGGCGACAATTTGACGTGGTCCAGGGCCACAATCTCCAGAGGGCGAGTCGTCCGGATAGGTTGCAGGGGTGCCTTCTGACTACCGTAGTCCTTCCTTCTGAGACCACAGGGTCCACAGTTCCGACACCACCTCTCAATGGAGCTGCGCATCCCTACCCAGTAGAACCGGCATCTCAACAGGGTCTCCAGCTTTCTCCAGCCAAAGTGTCCTGCTTGATCGTGGTATGCTTCCAACACCATTGGGACGTCTGCCTTGGGGACCACGATTTGCCAGACCATCTCATGGGTTCTGGGGTTGACGTATCTCCTGCACAACTTCTCACGGTATAGGAACAACCTGCTTTTCTCGTTCCACAGGAGCTTGGCTGACATAGGTGCATCCTTTTCCAAAGAGGAGCCTTCCTGTCTTAACAAGTCCTTGATGCGGCTGACCACTGGATCACTGTCCTGAGTCTCTTTCCAGCTGTGATGGGGTAAAGGATTTAATGTTGCACCATACTGCTTTCTGTTGACTCGATGCTCGTGGACTACCCCATTTCGATGGAACGCAGGTAGCTCAATTTCTTCCAGGTCGTCCGATTCTTCTTCCGTGTCAGAGTCATGCGGCATTCGGGACAATGCGTCAGCATTAGCATTCTTTCGACCTGCCCGGTACTTGATAGTAAACTGGTAATTGGACAACCGAGCCATCCAACGCTGCTTCATGGCGCCCAGCTTGGCGGTTTCCAGGTGCGTTAAGGGGTTGTTATCTGTAAACGCAGTGAACTGGTTGGAGGCCAGATAATGCTTAAATCTTTCAGTAATGGCCCAGACCAGCGCCAGAAACTCCAGCTTGAAGCTGCTATAATTTTCCGGATTCCTCTCAGTTGGCCTGAGTTTTCTGCTGGCATATGCGATGACTTTTTCTTGGCCATTCTGCTTCTGACTGAGAACTGCTCCCAACCCTTCATTACTGGCGTCGGTGTACAACAGGAACGGTTGGCTGTAATCAGGATAGGTTAAGATCTCATCACCTGTAAGGATCTCTTTCATCTTTTGGAATGCTTCAGCCTGTTCCTTACCCCAATTAAAGGGAGGGTTTCTGCTCTTTAGGGATTGTCCTACTAGGAGGTCCTGTAAAGGAGATGCCTTCTTCGTGTAATCTTTCACGAATCTCCTGTAGTAACCCGTTAGTCCCAGGAACTGTCGCACTTCCTTAAGGTTCTTCGGCTCCGGCCACTTCTGGATGGCAGTGACTTTCTCTGGGTCCGGCGCTACTCCTTCCGAACTGACGATGTGCCCCAAGTATTGTACCTTCTGTTTGAGTAGATGGCATTTTGAGGGTTTTAATTTCATCCCGTACCTGGACAGGGACTCGAATACTTCTGCCAGGTGCTTCAGATGATCCTCATAAGTCTTGGAATACACGATAACGTCGTCTAGGTATAGCAGCACGGTTTCAAAATTGAGATGTCCCAGGCAGTTCTCCATCACTCTCTGAAATGTTCCTGGGGCACTATTGAGCCCAAACGGCATTCTGTCGAACTCACAGAGCCCCATTGGGGTGGTGAAAGCCGTTTTCTCACGATCCTCCTCAGCCACAGCCACTTGCCAGTATCCACTAGTCAGATCAAGGGTAGAAAAGTAGTTAGCCGTTTTCAGAGCAGCTAATGATTCCTCAATACGTGGTAACGGGTATGCATCCTTGTGTGTTATGCGGTTCACCTGCCTGTAATCCACACACATTCTCATACTACCATCTTTCTTTTTAACCAGAACTAGAGGGGCTGCCCAGGGGCTACAACTATCCCTTATCACCCCGGCTTTCTTCATATCATGCAACATTTCTTTAGCCTTCTGATAATGGGCTGGGGGTATAGGCCTATACCGCTCCTTGATGGGAGGATGACTGCCTGTAGGGATATGATGTTGGACTCCCTTAATTACCCCAAAATCAAGTGGGTGCTTGCTAAACACTTGGGCATACTCTTGCACCACCTGTAATACCCCTTGCTTCTGGTGAGCGGCAGTGGTGTCCGTCCCAACATGGAGTTGCTGACACCATTCCGCCACCTGGGTTGCCGGGTCATTATCCTCCGCTATTTGGCGGGAGTCTAAGGACTCAGCCGGGAGAATAGAATTATTGTCGACAGCATGAAGTTTAGCAATGGTTGCATAACGGGGTAAATTTACCTCATCATCTCCCCAATTGAGAAGCCGTACCGGTACTCTTCCATTCACCACTTCTACTACTCCTCTAGCAGTCATAAGTGTAGGTCTATGTTCTGAATGGTGGGGTTCTACTACAGCTTGGTAATTCTGTCCTCTCAGACCTATGGCTGCCCTGCACCAGATGATCATTTCACTCATTGGGGGTATCACAATAGGATCCGAGTCAGTGACTCGTACATTACCAATTTCGCCGTCTGTAAGCTTCGCTTGCTGCTGACACACCAGGGCCCGGATCTCTCTTTGGATTACTCCTTTCTGCCTTGGTCGGGCAATCTCAGCGAGCTGTTGGAGCAAGAACACAACTTCTCCCAAACAATTACCGATAATGTTAGTGCCCAAAATTATATTTAAACCGTTCTCCTCATTTGCAGTCTTTACTACCAGAAGCCCCTGGTCTTTCAACTCCTCTCTGCCCACCTTTACATCTACACATTTTGTCCCGAGTACTTCTACAGGAAGACCATTAGAAGCATACACGGTAAAGTCAGGGCTCGGGGGTTTAAGACTGTCCATTGACCAGTACTTAGTATATAGGGCATCAGGTATTAGGGTCACTTGGGACCCAGTGTATAACAATGCCGGAACTGCAATACCATCTAAGATGATAGACAGGTAGGGTCGCCCACCCACATACCTGCGGTTCCAGTCTAGGGGGCCTGACGGGTATTCTCCTGGGTGTTGGCCCTTGGACCCAGGTTCTGCCCGTTTAAAGGACACTGTGGAGACATATGACCTTTCCGGTTGCATCGGTAACAGATGATCTCTCGACGAGGAAGGTGTTGATCAGAGGTCGCTCCTGGGGGTGGCGTTGTCCTCCTCCGGGGGGGCGACGTCTTCTTTCTTCTCCGGTGCATCCACGGGACGTCTTCTGGGCAGTCAGCTAACAAGATCTTCCCTTCCTCCTCTTTCCGCAGCTGCAGGGCACTCATCACAGCAGCCAGATTTTTAGTCAGCTGGCGCACCTCTGAGCGCAGACAATCCAATTCACTGGGAGGTGTCGCCTGCGTTTTGGTTTCTGCCACTAGCGGGGAAAAGGGGGTTACTGCCGGTTCCAGAGTGACTTCACCCTGATGATGTCGGGTTGCCACTTCAGGTTTGCCCAGGGGCCGCAGCCCTTTTATTGCCATGTCTTTTAGGGCATCAAAGGTAGCATCCGGATGATCTAAGGACCACCAATTTACAGTTCTGCGTTCCTCTTGGGATCTCAATCCCTGTATAAATTGTTCTTTCAGCATTTTATTCTCATCGATAGCATTTAAATTATTAATCTGCTTAAGAGCTCTCAGGGCTCCTTGTAGTCGGCAAGCGTAGTCCCGGATGCTGTCACCTGGCTGTTGTGAACAGTGATAGAAGGCCATCCGGAGATCCGTTTCTGTGCGGTCTTCAAATATGGCATGCAGCTTAAGGAAGATCGCAGGTACCGACTCCTGATCAACGGTATCCCAAGTCTCCACTTCCCTCTCAGCAGCGCCAGTTAGCTGCCCTATTAGCACAGCAGCTTTTTGTCTCTCAGGCATGGGGTACATTTCTAGGATGCTGCATAACTTCCGCTTGAAGCCTGCTAATGTGCCTGGCTCACCGCTGTACTGGGGAAGCCATTTTGCCCCAGGCATATATGGGAGCGTTAGTGGCATGATCGGGACTACCGGACTGGGTGCGGGACCTGCGCCCCCATCTGGCGCTACAATACCAGGCGGTGCGGGATTGGGGCCTCCGGCTGGGGCCGCACTGTCAGCCGGTTGTTGTGACATCTTAGCGCCCCCTTGGTTAAACGGAGCCTACCGGTTTCAGATGCTGCTACTTCACAGGAACAGCAGTGGGAACAGGACCTTCGTCGCAGGCGCTCCGATGTCAGAGCGTTCACTTCCTGTTGCAGGACCTGCCGCTGAGTCAGAGCCGGGGGCGTGTCCAAGACTTTGCGCGCTCTTTCAGGTACGCCCACCTTCTTCTCCAGCGCCTTAGGGCGCGAATCTGGCGGCAAATATGGCGGTATTTGGCGCCAAACAACAGCAACAGTCTTTTTCACCAAAACACTCCACAGGCACACAGGGCTCGCAATGCTGCAAGTTTCGGATCCTGTTCGTGACGCCAAAGTTTTGTGTCGACCCGCCACCACAATTGTGGATTACCAGGGCAATGGGGTACTCAGAGCCGAGCCCATGGAAGTCTATGGGGTTGTCACAGGTAGCGGTGGCTCGGTCTGTGGCCCTGGCGGTCTGGCGTATGTTGGGGGGAATATTTACAGGGGATAGATTTATATACAGTTCGTGACGCCACCTGTAGTCTCTGGTAATTTGTACCAGCGCTGCTGTAGATCTCTGAGGGGATGGTGAGGCAGCTAGATGTCGGGTCCCCTACAGGTGGGACTCTTCCCTCAGGTCGATGGTTATGGTGGGGTTGTGCAGGCATGCAATTAAATAACTCAGTCTCACACCGTCAGCGTCTTTCCATACCTTTTACTTGTAAGATGGTAAGGCAGGTCCCAGGGAGGCTGATGGGGTTGATGGAGGATGAGTTTTGAGGCAACGGCTGAGCAAGGCAGGGGCCTCCTTTACTTTCCAATGATAATGAGTCCAACCAGCATAAAGCGTAGTTCACTCCTGAAACTTCAGCTATTTCAAAGCTGTACTGCCCGGTCAGTTTTGTGGTGGAGCCTTCCAGTGATGAAACTAGGTTCTTCTATGCTTGGCCTAGCTCAAAGTTCCTATTCCACCTGACCCCTGTTACGTACTGACACTTCAAGGGCTGCTTTCTGTTACCTAAGGTCCAGTAAGCCTCTGGTTCTTTTACCACTATGCGTGAAGCTATAGTGATGCTTCGGTCTCCAGTGACCGGTGACAATGTGCAGGATACTTCAATCCTAAAGCACTTCTGAATTCCTTCCACTGTGCCTTTCGACTTGCTCAAACTCTCAATCTCAGCACTGACTAGGCTAAGGTGAACTGGCTCACCTGTACTAGCCTCCACTACTGTACTGTCTCTCTGAATCGACAGGAATCTTGGTGCTCCAGACAGGCACTCCTTCTCTCTCCCTTCACCTCAGGAGACACTACTAGACTCTCTTGTGCTCAAAACCACACCCCTCTACACCCCTGCTGGGTGTGTCCGAAGTATATGTCATGTAGAGCCCTTAACCGTTACCTCTCCACTCATCCTCCTGGTATTGTGTACCTTAAATACCGGGCTACACATATATATTTATAGTTCCTAGACTTCTACATACTGTAATAGCTGCTAATTCAATTGCCGGCTTTTGTGAAATCACAGAAGCCGACATGAAATGATACATTGTTTAGACACAGTTAACCATGTAATTTCATGTATTTTGATATATGTTTTGAACTTACAATTACATAAGTATATGTGTGCAAAATTTCACACCTGTGAGATAGTGAGAGTATGTGTGTTGAATGGGGTGTACATTTCACCTAGATACTTTGCTGACTGGTATAAGGGAAATGTATGGCTTTGTAAACCTAGTGGTAGAGAAAGGTCACTACACCTTACATTCAGTACACACTTGCAGCTCAGGCCTGAAACCATTCAGCTGTTAATTAGGAGACCAGAAGTAGGTGTCTGTGAACACAGTCAGAGAGCTCGCTTAGTCTGGACAAGGAGTCCAGGCACAAGAAGGAGTCCCAGGAATATGAGCTGTCTCAGTCTGGGTGCTCGATGTACCCCGGACACAGGAGTAGTCTCAGTGAGAATCCATGCGGATAGCTGCTGAATAGGAGGGGAGCTCTCTCAAGTCTGGACGTTGAAGGTGCCTTCAGACACAAGGAGGAGACTCTGTGAAACTCCATGCTGGTAAATGCTGAACATATGTGTTGTTTTGGCCCAGGCTGTTAGAGTCTGGTCCCAGGTAGATAGGGAAATCTATCTAAGTGTAGTAAGTGGCTGGACAAGCCCAGGTCATAGAATCATAGAATCATAGAATGGTAGAGTTGGAAGGGACCTCCTGGGCCTTCTGGTCCAACCCCCTGCTCAAAGCAGGATTCTCTAAATCATCCCAGACAGATGTCTATCCAGCCTCTGTTTGAAGACTTCCATTGAAGGAGAACTCACCACCTCTTGTGGCAGCCTGTTCCACTCATTGATCACCCTAACTGTCAAAAAGTTTTTTCTAATATCTAATCTGTGTCTCCTCCCATTCAGTTTCATCCCATTGCTTCTAGTCTTTCCTTGTGCAAATGAGAATAAAGATGATCCTTCTACAATGTGACAGCCCTTGAGATATTTGTAGACAGCTATTAAGTCTCCTCTCAGTCTTCTTTTTTGCAAGCTAAACATTCCCAAATCCTGCAACCGTTCCTCATAGGACATGGTTTGCAGACCGGTCACCATTCTGGTGGCTCTTCTCTGAACTTGCTCCAGTTTGTTGATGTCTTTTTTAAAATGTGGTGCCCGAAACTGGACACAGTATTCCAGATGAGGTCTGACCAAAGAGGAGTAGAGGGCAATAATGACCTCACGTGATCTAGACTGTATGCTTCTGTTGATACATCCTAGAATTGCATTTGCCTTTTTTGCTGCTGCATCACACTGTTGACTCATGTTAAGTCTGTGATCAATTAGTATACCCAAGTCTTTTTCACATGTGCTGTTACTTAGCCCTATTCCTCCCATTTTGTATATGCTTTTTTCATTTTTATTGCCCAGATGTAGTACTTTGCATTTTTCCCTGTTAAAATCCATTCTGTTAGTTGCTGCCCACTGCTCCAGTTTATGTATATCTTTTTGAATCCTCTCTCTCTCTTCTCTAGTATTAGCTACCCCTCCTAGCTTTGTGTCATCAGCAAATTTGATCAGTTTACCCTCAATTCCTTCATCTAAATCATTGATAAAGATGTTGAACAATACAGGGCCCAAAACAGAGCCTTGTGGTACCCCACTTGAGACATTCTTCCAACTGGATGTGCAGCCATTTACAACCACTCTTTGGGTCCGATCACTAAGCCAGTTATGAATCCACCTAACAGTTGCCTTGTCCATTCCATACTTAGTCATTTTTTCAATAAGGATTGTGTGAGATACTTTGTCAAATGCTTTGCTGAAGTCAAGATATACTATATCTACAGCATTTCCCTGATCCACCCAGTCAGTGATTCTGTCATAGAAGGAAATTAAGTTAGTCTGACATGACTTATTAGTTACAAACCCATGCTGACTCTGTTTAATCACTTCATTTTTATCCAGGTACTTGCATACATGTTCTTTAATAATTTGTTCAATGATCTTTCCTGGTATAGAAGTCAGACTCACCGGCCTGTAGTTCCCTGGGTCCACCTTCTTCCCCTTTTTGAAGATAGGAACAACATTTGCTCTTCTCCAGTCTTCTGGGACTTCTCCTGTTCTCCAAGAATTTTCAAAGATTATGGACAGTGGTTCAAGAATTTCTTCTGCTATCTCCTTCAGTACCCTGGGGTGTAATTCATCTGGACCTGGAGACTTGAATTCATTTATGTTAGCTAAGTGTTTCCTCACTGTCTTTCTGTTTATAGATATCCTGGATTCTTCTATTCCTTTAATAGGACAGTGAAGATCAGTTGATGTTACATTTCCTTTCTGAGAGAAAACAGATGCAAAATAGGAATTTAAAAGTTCAGCCTTCTCAACATCCTGACTTACCATTTCACCATTTTCATCCTGTAAAAATCCTATAGCATCTGTGAGACAGTGAGGGAATATGTGTTGAATGGGGTGTACATTTCACCTAGGTACTGTGCTGTATGGTATAAGGGAAATGTGTGGCTTTGTAAACCTAGTGGTAGAGAAAGGTCACTACACCTCACATTCAGCACACACTTGCAGCTCAGGCCTGAAACCATTCAGCTGTTAATTAGGAGACCAGAAGTAGGTGTCTGCAAACACAGTCAGGGAGCTGGCTTAGTCTGGACACAGGAAGGTGTCCCGGCACAAGAAGCAGTCTCCAGGAGTGGGAGCTGGCTTAGTCTGGACACAGGAAGGTGTCCCGGCACAAGAAGCAGTCTCCAGGAGTGGGAGCTAGCTTAGTCTGGACACAGGAAGGTGTCCCGGCACAAGAAGCAGTCTCCATGAGTGGGAGCACGCTCAGTCTGGACACAGGAAGGTGTCCCGGCACAAGAAGCGTCTCCAGGAGTGTGAGCTATCTCAGTCTGGGTGCAGGAAGTACCCCGGACACAGGAGTAGTCTCAGTGAGAATCCGTGCGAATAGCGGCTTAATAGGAGTGGATCTCTCTCAAGTCTGGACGCTGAAGGGGCCTTCAGACACAAGGAGGAGTATCTGTGAAACTCCATACTGGTAACATATATCATATGTGTTGTTTTGGGCACAGACTGGTAGAGTCTGGACCCGGATAAATAGGGAAATCGATCTATGTGTAATTAGTG
The DNA here is from genome assembly GCA_033576555.1 of Oophaga sylvatica. Classification (NCBI taxonomy): domain Eukaryota; kingdom Metazoa; phylum Chordata; class Amphibia; order Anura; family Dendrobatidae; genus Oophaga; species Oophaga sylvatica. Next base: position 684,782,833 of record JARQOD010000001.1, read on the forward strand.
GCTAGACAAGCCTAGGTTTTCTGTTTATGCTTTATTTTTATCTGTTTGCTGTGGACTTTAATAAAGCTGGTTGCGGCCAGTTTTACACCAGAACTGCTGTCTGAATGAACTGTTTTCGTGCCATTCTGTCTACCCAGACAGCGATCCTAGAGCTATATCCCCTGGAAATGCTACAATTGGCGGAGAATGCTGGGGCAGCACAGTGGCTGATACAAATGGTGCTGGAATGTGCATGCAGCACGGTGGCTTAGAGACAGCAATAAAGGTGAAGTCTGTTGAAATAGCAGCAGAGAAAAAAAAAAAAAAAGTGTGTCAGCAGAAAACGTCTGTTTGGAGCAGTCTTAAAGAGACAGTAGCCCTAATAGACTTTGCAAAGAAAAAAAAAAAAAGTGTCTGCACAGCAGAGCTGAAATTTTCTGTGGAAAAGACTGTGGAGTGTGTATGTCTTGAGTGAAGACTGCCGTTGTTGAGACAGAGAAGTCTGACAGCATGGATGACAGCATGGAGGCGCTGTTTGAACAAATGGCGCAAGTTAATGTGCAACATAAGACTGCCGTGGTTGAGACAGATAAGTCCGGCAGTATGAAGGAGCTCATTGAGTACCTGGTACAGGCCCAGCAGCAATTCCTGCAGCAGCAGCAGGAGAATAACCGGTTGTTTTTTGAGCAGGTTGCAGCACTGCAGGGGACTTGTGGCGCATCGTCCCAAAGTAATGTTGCAAAGTCACCTGCATTGTCCGCTGTAAAGAAGGTGGTAAGACGGTCCCTGAAAAAAGATGACACCTCGTGATGATGTGGAGGTATATCTCACTAGGTTTGAGAGACTGGCAGAGAAGGAGAATTTGCCCCTATCTGAATGGGCCATGATGGTTGCACCCTATCTGATTGGAGAGCCCCAAAGGGCCTATGCTGACCTGAGCGAGCAGGACAGCCAAGACTATGCCAAGCTGAAAGCGGAGATTCTTACCCGGCTGGGTGTTGCGGTGACGGCCCGTGCCAGGGGAGTTCATGACTGGAGATACAGTTGGGAGTCTGCAGTCAGCAGGCTTGATTGTGGAGTTGAAAGGTGATAGTGGACCGCTACACCCAAGCATGTCCTCCTAAGGTACAGCCAGAGGTCGGACAAGGAGACCACCAGGACACCAATCGTCTGGTCAGCCTGATGAAGAAGGCCTTCGCCAGCAAAGACTGTCTCCGTGACCAGCCGTCTGAGAGGTCGTCACTTCAGAGTTCCCGGACGCTGAACTCTCGCGGTAAGAGCGTTCCAGCTGTTGGGGACATGGGGTATGCTGATAAGCGGGTTCAGGCCCGAAGGGACATATGGGAGGGTGATTGTGGTGGACAGTGTTGGAGATGTCGTGAAATTGCAGCCGGCTGTTCACTAGAGGGGGAGCCTATGTGCCGTGATGTTGGCAGGTCTCTCTCTCTCTGCGCAGAACCTGTGTGTGTGACCACCGCAGCCGAAGAGACTGGACCACAGGTGTCCCCGGTGGTTGTAAATGACTGCCCAGCACAGGCCCTCTTGGACTCAGAGAGTCCAGTGACTTCCGTATGTGACAGCCTGATTGATAGGGACTTCATCCCTGATAAGCACCTGAGTGTGGTGTGCATCCATGGAGACACCAAAGTCTACCCAGAGACTGCCGTGGACTTGGTCCCCAAACTCGGGGAGGTTTCATATGAAGTGGTGGTAGTGAAGAACCTAGTGCAACCCGTCATATTGGGTAATGACTTTCCCCAGTCTAAGGATCTCTGGGGGAAAAATGTTTCTGATGGACAGTGTGATGAAGCTCCTATTGAGGGTGCGCAGTCCTGAGGGGCGGAACACAATGTTAGTGGGCCGTTAAACTTGTGTGATGATGATGATAATGATGACCATGATAATGATGCTGATGCTGATAATGATAATGATGATGATCATGATAGTGATGATGATACTGATCATAGTCATGATTATGATGTTGATAATAATGATGACTGTGATAGTGATGAAATTCCTTTGCAGGTGATGTTAGGAGACGAGGATGGTGGTTCTCGGGAACCGAGTGTCCCTGACTTGCCTGTGTCCTGTGACAATTTTGAGAGTGAGCAGTGGCGAGACCCCACTCTTAGGACGGCACAGGAAAATATGATTGTTCTAAATTAGGTTTCCCAGGAGCCTGGCTCTGAGGAGAGGTTTCCTCATGCTGCCATGGACAATAGCCTATTGTATAGGGACACTGAAGTCCAGGGAGAGGTCGTGAGTCAGCTCCTAGTACCTGAGCTATATAGAGGTATAGTGCTGGGGTTGTCACATGGTCACGTGCTTGAGGGACCAGATGGTGAAGTTAGTGTTGTGGATGACATGTTAACTAAGGTTCCAGATCAGGATGTGAATGAAAATGAATTGTATAACCCTGACAGTGGGCAGGATATGAATGAAAATGAATTGTATAACCCTGACAGTGAGCAGGATGTGAATGAAAATGAATTGTATATCCCTGACGGTGAGCCAGATGTGGCTGAGAGAAGAGGGTCAGATAGTGATAGTGAATCATCTGATGACCATAAAGCAACCAGTGCAAATGAGGAAGGCATGGTAGCACAGGAGGTACGTGAATTTCTGAGGAAGAGTCAGCAGAAGTGTTCTGATGTGCCGGGTCGTACTTCTCTGGCCAGGCACTATATCGAAACTGAGCCCGGCCCTAAGGTCAAGATGAAACCGTGCAGGATACCCGAGGCCCACAAAGAGTATAGGCCTGGGAGGGTACAGGGTAGTGCGGATGCTTCAGATGAAGAGAAAGCTGATGTTGGCAATGACAGTGGTGAGGATGAAGCTGATGAAGGCCATGACTGGTCCAGAGTTCACTGTCTCTGTTGGATTGTTGACCAGCCCTCCGGTCTGGATGACCAGCCCTCCGGTCTGGAGAAGAGGGAGGGGATATGTGAGACAGTGAGGGAATATGTGTCATGGTCAGTGCACCAAGGACAGGAGGTACGTGAGTTTCTGAGGAAGAGTCAGCAGAAGTGTTCTGATGTGCCGGGTCGTACTTCTCTGGCCAGGCACTATATCGAAACTGAGCCCGGCCCTAAGGTCAAGATGAAACCGTGCAGGATACCCGAGGCCCGCAGAGAGCATAGGCCTGGGAGGGTACAGGGTAGTGCGGATGCTTCAGATGAAGAGAAAGCTGATGTTGGCTATGGCTCAGGTGAAGATACAGATGACAGTAGTGAAGATGAAGCTGATGAAGGCCATGACTGGTCCAGAGTTCACTGTCTCTTTTGGATTGTTGACCAGCCCTCCGGTCTGGATGACCAGCCCTCCGGTCTGGATGACCAGCCCTCCGGTCTGGATGACCAGCCCTCCGGTCTGGAGAAGAGGGGGGGGATATGTGAGACAGTGAGAGTATGTGTGTTGAATGGGGTGTACATTTCACCTAGGTACTGTGCTGTATGGTATAAGGGAAATGTGTGGCTTTGTAAACCTAGTGGTAGAGAAAGGTCACTACACCTCACATTCAGCACACACTTGCAACTCAGGCCTGAAACCATTCAGCTGTTAATTAGGAGACCATAAGTAGGTGTCTGCAAACACAGTCAGGGAGCTGGCTTAGTCTGGACACAGGAAGGTGTCCCGGCACAAGAAGCAGTCTCTAGGAGTGGGAGCACGCTCAGTCTGGACACAGGAAGGTAGAAAATGAACTCGGCACTCAACTTTAGTATAGTGAGAATAAAGATTTTTATTCACAGTAGTAACACGAAACGTTTCGGTCCTATATCATGGACCTTCATCAGTCACAGATACTACTGGGAAGGGGGTTGATCCACATAGGGAAGAAAGAAAGGGCTGGATATAGCCTGTGTTGGTGGGGTGAGATGAGGAAGAGGACAATGCCTCTATTGCACTAGTAACCTGTTGTGAAGGAGTCCGGTAGTGAGGATAGGTCTCTGCATTGGACGCGGTGTCCACCGCTAGTCTGAGTGCTCAGACTAGCGGTGGACACCGCGTCCAATGCAGAGACCTATCCTCACTACCGGACTCCTTCACAACAGGTTACTAGTGCAATAGAGGCATTGTCCTCTTCCTCATCTCACCCCACCAACACAGGCTATATCCAGCCCTTTCTTTCTTCCCTATGTGGATCAACCCCCTTCCCAGTAGTATCTGTGACTGATGAAGGTCCATGATATAGGACCGAAACGTTTCGTGTTACTACTGTGAATAAAAATCTTTATTCTCACTATACTAAAGTTGAGTGCCGAGTTCATTTTCTATTAGATACGGTTTGGGAACCTACTCTGGCACCTTCTTGGTTGTGCACACGGTTATTTTTTCATATGGACACAGGAAGGTGTCCCGGCACAAGAAGCGTCTCCAGGAGTGTGAGCTATCTCAGTCTGGGTGCAGGAAGTACCCCGGACACAGGAGTAGTCTCAGTGAGAATCCGTGCGAATAGCGGCTGAATAGGAGTGGATCTCTCTCAAGTTTGGACGCTGAAGGGGCCTTCAGACACAAGGAGGAGTATCTGTGAAACTCCATACTGGTAACATATATCATATGTGTTGTTTTGGGCACAGACTGGTAGAGTCTGGACCCGGATAAATAGGGAAATCGATCTATGTGTAATTAGTGGCTAGACAAGCCTAGGTTTTCTGTTTATGCTTTATTTTTATCTGTTTGCTGTGGACTTTAATAAAGCTGGTTGCGGCCAGTTTTACACCAGAACTGCTGTCTGAATGAACTGTTTTCGTGCCATTCTGTCTACCCAGACAGCGATCCTAGAGCTATATCCCCTGGAAATGCTACACATCTTTGACTTTTCTTTTACTTTTGACGTATCCCCAAAATCCTTTTTTGTTGCTTTTGACGTCACTTGCAAGCCTTAATTCATTGTCAGCTTTAGATAATCTGATTTGTGCCCTGCAGGTTCTGCAGACGGCATTATATTCTTCTTTAGATATGCCTCCCTCTTTCCATTTGATAAACATTTCTTTCTTCCTTTTTAGCATGTGTTTAAGTTCTATGTTCATCCATCCTGGTTTCCTTAAATGCTTCCCATTCTTCCCTCTTTTCGGAATTGTTAACGATTGTGCTTTGAGAATCTCATTTTTCAAGATTTTCCATCCTTCCTGGACATTTTTGTCCTTAAGGATATCCAGCCATTGGATCCCTCCAATTCTCTTTCTGAGTTCCTTAAAATCTGCCTTTCTGAAATCTAACCTTGACGTCTGAGTCTTCACAGGTCTTCCTCCTTTTGTTATCCAAAATTCTAAAATAGCATGGTCACTACCTCCTAGAGTCCCAGCCACTCTTACCTCCTCCACCATTTCCTCCCTGTTTATGAGGATTAGATCCAAGGTAGCAGATCCCCTTGTTTTCTCCATTACCTTTTGGAAGATAAAGTTGTCAGCAAGAGAGGATAAGAATTTCCTTGACCTGTTAGTTTTGCCTGAGAGAGATTCCCAACAAATGTCTGGATAGTTGAAATCTCCCATGACCACTATGTCATATTTTTTGGAGAACTTGGCCATTTGATGCATAAAGAGTTCATCCATATCTTCAGCTTGCACAGGCGGCCTGTAGTAAATGCCTACAATGGTGTCCTTTCCATTATTCTGTCCTTGTATTCTTACCCAAACAGTTTCCACAGAACTCCCAGTCTCTGAAGCGTCAATCTCTGTGCAGATATACGCTTTTCTAACATACAATGCAACACCTCCTCCTCGTTTATCAAGTCTGTTTCTTGCAAATAAGTTGTATCCTTCTAGCCTTGTATTCCAATCATGTGTATCGTCCCACCAAGTCTCAGTGATTCCAATGACATCATATTTCTTCTCCTGCGTTAGTAGCTCCAGTTCTCCTTGTTTGTTGCCCATGCTTTGTGCATTCGTATAGAAACACTTTTTTTTGTGATTGGTTTCTCTTCCTTCAATATTTTTATTATGTAAATTTTTTTTGTCTTTGTTCTTCCCCTTCACTTCTAATAGCAGAAATCTCAATAGTATTTGTCAAGTGTATGGCTTTGCTGGCGTTTTGCTTCCCTTCCCACATTGTTCTTATGTCTTATGTTTATGATTTGGTTTTGATTATGTTCTGTTTGCTGTAGACTTTAATAAAACTGGTTGCGGCCAGTTTTTACCAGAACTGCTGTCTGTGAATGAACTGTTTCCGTGCCACTCCGTCTACCCGGACGGCGATCCCAGAGCTATATCCCCTGAAAAGCTTACAATTGGTGCTGGAATGTGCGTGCAACACAGTGGCGAGAGACAGCAATAAAAGGTGAAGTCTGTTGAAGCAGCAGCAGAGAAAAAAAAAAAAAGTGTGTCAGAGAAAAAAAAAGAGAAACGTCTGTTGGAGCAGTCTTAAAGAGACAGTGGCCCTAATAGAGTTTGCAGAGAAAAAAAAAAGTGTGTCAGCAAAGAGAAACGTCTATTGGAGCAGTCTTAAAGAGACAGTGGCCCTAATAGAGTTTGCAGAGAAAAAAAAAAAAGGTGTCTGCACAGCAAAGCTGAATTTTCTGTGGAAAAGACTGTGGAGTGTGTATGTCTTGAGTGAAGACTGCCGTTGTTGAGACAGAGAAGTCTGACAGCATGGATGACAGCATGGAGGCCCTGTTTGAACAAATGGCGCAAGTTAATGTGCAACATAAGACTGCCGTGGTTGAGACAGATAAGTCCGGCAGTATGGAGGAGCTCCTTGAGTACCTGGTCCAGGCCCAGCGGAGCATGCAGCAGAGCATGGAGCGGCAGCGCCTGCAGCACCAGCAGCGCATGCAGCAGGCCCAGCAGCAATTCCTGCAGCAGCAGCAGGAGAATAACCGGTTGTTTTTTGAGCAGGTTGCAGCACTACAAAAGACTTGCAGCGCATAATCCCAAAGTAATATTGCAAAGTCACCTGCATTGTCCGCTGTAAAGAAGGCGGTAAGATGGTCCCTGAAAAAGATGACACCTCGTGACGATGTGGAGGTATATCTCACTAGGTTTGAGGGACTGGCAGAGAAGGAGAATCTGCCCCTATCTGAATGGGCCATGATGGTCGCACCCTATCTGATTGGATAACCCCAAAGGGCCTATGCTGACCTGAGCGAGCAGGACAGCCAAGACTATGCCAAGATGAAAGCGGAGATTCTTACCCGGCTGGGTGTTACGGTGACAGCCCGTGCCAGGGGAGTTCATGACTGGAGATGCAGTTGGGAGTCTGCAGTCAGCAAACCTGATTATGGAGTTGAAAAGGTGATAGTGGACCGCTACACCCAAGCACGTCCTCCTGAGGTACAGCCAGAGGTCGGACAAGGAGACCACCAGGACGCCAATCGTCTGGTCAGCCTGATGGAGAGGGCCTTCGCCACCAAGGACTGCCTCCGTGACCAGCCGTCTGAGAGGTCGTCACTTCGGAGTTCCTGGACACCGAACTCTCCCGGTAAGAGCGTTCCAGCTGTTGGGGTCGTATGGGTAGGAGAGTGTGATGGACAGTGTTGGAGATGTCGTGAAATTGCAGCCAACTGTCCAATAGAGGGAGAGCCTATGTGTTGTGATGTTGGCGGATCCCTCTCTCCCTGCGCAGAGCCTGTGTGTGTGTCCACCTCAGCCGAAGAGACTGGACCACAGGGGTCCCCGGTGGTTGTAAATGACTGCCCGGCACAGGCCCTCTTGGACTCAGAGAGTCCAGTGACTTCCGTATGGGACAGCCTGATTGATAGGGACTTTATCCCTGATAAACACCTGAGTGTGGTGTGCGTCCATGGAGACACCAAAGTCTACCCAGAGACTGTCGTGGACTTGATCCCCAAACGCGGGGAGGTTTCATGTGAAGTGGGGGTAGTGAAGAACCTGGTGCCCCCCGTCATATTGGGTAATGACTTTCCCCGGTCTAAGGATCTCTGGGGGAAAAATGTTTCTGATGGACAGTGTGATGAAGCTCCTATTGAGGGTGTGCAGTCCCGAGGGGCGGAACACAATGCTAGTGGGCCGTTAAACTTATGTGATAATGATAATGATGATGATGATCATGATAATGATGATGACCATGATAATGATGCTGATAATGATAATGATGATGATCATGATAGTGATGATGATACTGATCATAATCATGATAATGATAATGATGATGATGATGACTGTGATAGAGATGAAATTCTTTTGCAGGTGATGGTGGGAGACGAGGATGGTGGTTCTCGGGAACCGAGTGTCCCTGACTTACCTGTGTCCTGTGACAATTTTGAGAGTGAACAATGGCGAGACCCCACTCTTAAAACGGCACAGGAAAATATAATTGTTCTAAATGAGGTTTCCCAAGAGCCTGGCTCTGAGGAGAGGTTTCCTCATGTTGCCATAAACACTCACCTGTTGTATAGGGACACTGAAGTCCAGGGAGAGGTCGTGAGCCAGCTCCTAGTACCTGAGCTATATAGAAGTATAGTGCTGGGGTTGTCACATAGTCACATACTTGAGGGACCAGATGGTGAAGTTAATGTTGTGGATGACATGTTAACTAAGGTTCCAGATCAGGATGTGAATGAGAATGAATTGTATACCCCTGAAAGTGAGCAGGATGAGAATGAGAATGAATTGTATAACCCTGAAAGTGAGCCGGATGTGGCTGAGAAAAAGGGGTCAGACAGGGATAGTGGTAGTGATAGTGAATCATCTGTTGACAATCAAGCAACCAGTGCAAATGAGGAAGGCATGGTAGCAGAGGAGGTTGAGAGTCCTGAGAGGAAGGCTGATGCTGACCTTGCAGCCGGACAGAAGATGGCATCTGAAGATGTTTTACAGTTGGCCGGTTCCCTGGCGAAGACTAGGGTGAAAGGAGGAGAGCTGAGCTTTAAAGGCAGGACTCTGAAACTGAACCCAGCACAAGTGGATGCTGTTGAAGATGAGAAGTTATCAATGTATGGTATGGAGCTGCATCATGCCCAGGACTCTGAAGGTAATGCTGCAGAGGTGGAAAAAGCCATGGAAGTGGTGGTCACCAAGCCAGATGCCTCATCAGAAGCTGAGGTCTCAAGTGAAGCTGTGAGGAACAAGACTGAAGATATGGGGACTGACTCTGTCCCGGAATCTGTTTCTGCCGAAGACAGTGGCGTGGACGGGTTACGGTCCGGATCAGTAGCTGCAACTCGTGAAGCTCAGGCTGGAAGTTCGGCGCCCGGAGCCCCAGCAGTGTTCCCGAGTGATACCAAGGATCTGGATAAATCACAAGATGAGATTTTGAGACATCAGGCTGGCATTGGTGAGCTCAAGCGCACTTTCATGGAGTCTACATCGGAGCCACGTCCCAACAAATGGGAAAAGCGGTGTGTCACTCCGTTGCCGCTGCAGACACACGGGAGCTCAGATGGGATGCAGAACGTGGTGGAAGAGAAGAATCTGGCGGGTTCTGAGTATACAGATGCAGCTATCAAGGAGAACTTGAGAGCTGGAATAAATGGAGATATTGGAGACCATAATGATGTGACTGAAGAGGTAGAATGTAAGACTGACGGTAGGGCTTCTGAGCATGTTCTACCAGAAGAGCCTAAAGAAGGGGCTGAAGACATAAAGGACGTCCAACAGGTACCAGATGAATTGATTACTTCTCAGAAAAAACTCCAAACTGTGATGAAGGAGTGTGATGAAAGCCATGAGCATCTTCGTGAGAAAGTCAATGAAGTAAAAGGAAGAATACAGGGAATCTCTTCGTTGCAAGAGCAAATGCTGCTCAATAAGTCTAAGGCTCTATATAAGATTGCTGTTGTCACAGTAGAACATTACAATTCAGCTGGAGACTTAGCGGATGAATTATGTGTACTGCAAAAGAAAAACGATCTGCTCCTTCTACAGTCCCAATCATTTGAACAGAGTAGCTTAAAATGGTCAGAGACCATGGCAGAGGAGCTTAAGGTCTGTGAAATAGACTTTATGAGTCCACCGATATTCAAGAAAATAGATGTGCTAAAGAGGGTTCAAGGGGAACTAGAGAAAAGTAAAAAACCCCCTATACCTTCTGTGATAGTTGGTGACACATGGTCAGTGCACCAAGGACAGGAGGTACGTGAGTTTCTGAGGAAGAGTCAGCAGAAGTGTTCTGATGTGCCGGGTCGTACTTCTCTGGCCAGGCACTATATCGAAACTGAGCCCGGCCCTAAGGTCAAGATGAAACCGTGCAGGATACCCGAGGCCCGCAGAGAGCATAGGCCTGGGAGGGTACAGGGTAGTGCGGATGCTTCAGATGAAGAGAAAGCTGATGTTGGCTATGGCTCAGGTGAAGATACAGATGACAGTAGTGAAGATGAAGCTGATGAAGGCCATGACTGGTCCAGAGTTCACTGTCTCTTTTGGATTGTTGACCAGCCCTCCGGTCTGGATGACCAGCCCTCCGGTCTGGAGAAGAGGGGGGGGATATGTGAGACAGTGAGAGTATGTGTGTTGAATGGGGTGTACATTTCACCTAGATACTTTGCTGACTGGTATAAGGGAAATGTATGGCTTTGTAAACCTAGTGGTAGAGAAAGGTCACTACACCTTACATTCAGTACACACTTGCAGCTCAGGCCTGAAACCATTCAGCTGTTAATTAGGAGACCAGAAGTAGGTGTCTGTGAACACAGTCAGAGAGCTCGCTTAGTCTGGACAAGGAGTCCAGGCACAAGAAGGAGTCTCCAGGAATATGAGCTGTCTCAGTCTGGGTGCTCGATGTACCCCGGACACAGGAGTAGTCTCAGTGAGAATCCATGCGGATAGCTGCTGAATAGGAGGGGAGCTCTCTCAAGTCTGGACGTTGAAGGTGCCTTCAGACACAAGGAGGAGACTCTGTGAAACTCCATGCTGGTAAATGCTGAACATATGTGTTGTTTTGGCCCAGGCTGTTAGAGTCTGGTCCCAGGTAGATAGGGAAATCTATCTAAGTGTAGTAAGTGGCTGGACAAGCCCAGGTCTTATGTTTATGATTTGGTTTTGATTATGTTCTGTTTGCTGTAGACTTTAATAAAACTGGTTGCGGCCAGTTTTTACCAGAACTGCTGTCTGTGAATGAACTGTTTCCGTGCCACTCCGTCTACCCGGACGGCGATCCCAGAGCTATATCCCTGAAAAGCTTACATATATATATATATGTATTCTATGTGTGTATATGTATTGATTATATTCTTTATTAAAGCTGTCAGTGTGCTTTTACAGTATAGGCAGGGATGAATTGCCGGCTTTTCTAAAGGACACCGATGCGATTTAATCGCAAGTCACACGTGCGGTCCGTTTGTAATCCGATTTTTCATCGCTCCCATAGACTTGCATTGGCGATAGTCGACTGTTGTGAATGGGTTTGAGATGAGTTCTGAGCAGAGGCTCCCTCTGGTGGTTACAAGCGGTGCTAGTGAGGATTGTGAGGACTGGGGATCAGGTGTTACTGACTGGTCTTATATAAGGGAGTCATTTTCCCATCAGGGTTGCCGGTGATCAATTGTTCTGGTCTGAATCCTTCATTCCAGTTTCCCTTGTAGCCTGCTGTGTCGTGTCTGCATCTCCTGCTTACAGATAAGACTTTTGCTTCTTTTGTGTTTTTGCTGTGTTTTTGCATTTTGTCCTGCACTTCTTTGCGGGCCTTCAGGGTCCCCTCCGGGGGCTTCTGCCCTCTCAGTTTAGTTCAGCCACTGAGTTTTGTTCTTTTGCTTTTTCCAGTTTTTTCAGTGGCTGCTGTTTTGATTTTGTTACACCAGAGAACTAATTTAGGTGGTAGAGGTCGTGTGATCTCAGGTGATTTTGAAATTAGTAGAGTTGGTGCTTTTCAGGGTTTTCTGGGATTGCAGTAAGTACCCTTCCTATCCTTTTCTATTTAGATAGTTTGGGCCCCAGCATTTGCTCATACTATTTTCTTTCTGTGTCAGTATTTCCTCTTGTCTAACCGCCATTACATGTTTGGGGGCTTTCTGTTATCTTTGTGGTTCTGCTCCGGGGCAGATAGCTTTCCTATTTCTATCTTTAGGTGTAGTTAGTTTCTCAGGCTGTGACGAGGCGTCTAGGACCAACGTAGGAACGCTCCACGGCTGCCTCTAGTTGTGGTGGTTAGTCAGGGTACTGCAATCTCATAGATTCCAACTGCTCTGGTGTATTGCCTTTTTTACCTGCACTCCTCAGCTACCGAAACATAACAGTATCACCGGCCAAAAAATTGAAAATTGTATGGTACTCACAGAAGGGAAAAAAATATTGTGAAAGAAAAAAGGTTGTCAGAGTTGTCAGAGATATTTTTCTGTTTGTTGCATTTTTTTTTTCCTCTGTATCTCTGGGTGCTGGGGAGGATCTTTTCTCCCAATGGAGTTTGCACAGTTGTCTGGCCGTGTGGATCAGCTTGCCACTGAGGTTCAGAGTATTGCTGCACATCTTGCTAGGTTGCCTGTTGTGGAACCTAGGATCCCCATGCCAGATTTGTTTTTAGGGGATCGAGCTAAGTTTCAGAATTTCAAAAATAATTGTAAATTGTTTTTTGCCTTAAAATCTAAGTCCTCAGGAAACGCAGCGCAGCAGGTTCAAATTATCATCTCTCTCCTGCGCGGCGATCCTCAGGATTGGGCTTTTTCCCTGATACCTGGGGATCCTGTTTTGAGTGATGTTGATGCGTTTTTTCAGGCTTTGGGGTTATTGTACGATGAGCCTAATGTCACTGATCAAGCTGAAAAAACCTTGTTGGCATTAAATCAGGGGCTTGATGACGCTGAGTTATACTGTCAGAGATTCCGTAGGTGGGCAGTCCTGACCAAATGGAATGACGACGCTTTGGCGGCCCTTTTCCGGAAGGGTCTGTCAGATAATGTAAAGGATGTTATGGTGGGATTCCCTGTCCCCTCTGGTCTCAATGATTCTATGTCATTAGCGATTCAAATTGACAGACGTTTGCGTGAGCGGAGAAGTATGCGTGGAATGGTGTTGCCTTGTGAACCAGCTTCTGAACCCATGCAGTGTGATAGAGTGGTGTCTGGGGCACAGCGTCATGAGTTTCGAACGCGCAATGGGTTATGTTTCTACTGTGGTGATGCCTCTCATGCTATTTCAGTCTGCCCTAAGCGGGGAAGACATTTTGCACGCTCAGTTGTCTTGGGTAGTGTTCAGACTAAGTTTTTATTAACTGTCACTCTGATATGCTCTCTGTCCTCATTTTCTGCTCAGGCTTTCGTTGATTCTGGAGCAGCTATTAACCTGATGGATTATGATTTTGCTAAACGTTGTGGGTTTCCCTTGATACCCCTGCGGAGGTCTGTTCCCCTAATGGGGATCGATTCTACCCCTTTGGCTGAGAATAAACCCCAGTTTTCTACTCAGGTGATAATGAGGGTTGAACCTGATCACCAGGAGTGCTGCAAATTTTTGGTTCTGTATAATCTGCATGACATTATCGTGCTGGGTTTCCCTTGGTTACAGTCTCATAATCCTGTTTTGGATTGGAAATCTGTGTCTGTAACCAGTTGGGGCTGCCAATGTGTTAATACCAACACTCCTGTTTTTTCTGCCTCCCCCCAGGCTCAGGATGTTCCTGACTTTTTGTTTGATTTTTCTGATGTGTTTAGCGAAAGTAAATCTGCATCCTTGCCTCCCCATAGGAGCTATGACTGCGCTATTGAATTAGTGCCGGGTAGTAAATTCCCTAAAGGTCGCCTTTTTAACTTGTCTATACCTGAACATGACGCTATGCGGTCTTATATCAAGGAATCATTGGAGAAGGGTCATATCAGACCATCCTCTTCACCCTTAGGTGCCGGTTTTTTCTTTGTGGCCAAAAAAGATGGTTCATTAAGGCCGTGTATTGATTATCGTCTCTTGAACAATATTACTGTGAAATATCAATACCCGTTACCCTTAATTTCTGACCTGTTTTCCAGGGTGAAAAACGCTACTTGGTTTACCAAGCTTGACCTCAGGGGGGCGTATAACCTTATTCGCATTAAGCACGGGGATGAATGGAAGACGGCATTCAATACCCCTGAAGGGCATTTTGAGTACCTAGTGATGCCCTTTGGGCTCACTAATGCTCCTTCCGTCTTCCAGTCCTTCATGAATGACATTTTCAGGGATTTTGTGGACAAATTTCTGATTGTTTATTTGGATGATATCTTGATTTTTTCTAATGACTGGGACTCTCATGTGAAACATGTTCGAACTGTATTCCAGATTTTGAGAGAGAATGCTCTGTATGTGAAGGGATCAAAGTGTCTTTTTGGCGTACAGAGGATCTCATTTCTGGGATTCATTTTGTCCCCATCTGTTATTGAAATGGACCCGGTCAAGGTTCAGGCCATCTGTGATTGGGTCCAACCTACTTCATTAAAAGCTCTTCAGAGATTTTTGGGTTTTGCCAATTTTTATCGTAAATTTATTGGTAATTTCTCGGTTATTGTTAAACCATTAACTGATTTGACCAGAAAGGGTTCTGATGTGGTGAATTGGCCTCCTGAGGCAGTCTCTGCATTTCAGGAACTTAAGCAGAGATTCACTTCTGCTCCTGTTCTACGGCAGCCTGATGTTTCTCTGCCATTTCAGGTGGAGGTTGATGCCTCTGAAATTGGGGCAGGTGCCGTTTTGTCCCAAAAAGATCCGGAGACCTCTAAAAGTAACCCTTGTGCCTTTTTCTCTCGAAAATTTTCTCCTACTGAACGTAATTATGACGTAGGTAATCGGGAGTTATTGGCCATGAAGTGGGCTTTTGAAGAGTGGAGACATTGGCTGGAGGGAGCCAAACATCAGGTGGTGGTCCTTACGGACCATAAGAATCTGGTCTATCTGGAATCTGCCAAGCGACTCAATCCTAGACAGGCCAGGTGGGCCTTGTTTTTCACACGTTTTAATTTTGTGGTTTCCTTTCTTCCTGGCACTAAGAATGTTAAGGCGGATGCCCTCTTGAGGAGTTTCCTTGCGGACTCTCCTGAGTTATCTGATCCTTCTGTTATTTTGAAAGAGGGTGTAGTTCTTTCCGCCATCTTGCCCAATTTGAGACTTGCTCTGGAGGGTTGTCAGGAGGATAGGCCCGAGCGCTGCCCTGTTGGAAAATTGTTTGTCCCGGACCAATGGAAAAAGAGTGTGATGTCTGAGATTCATTGTTCCGCATTGGCTGGGCATCCCGGAATTTTTGGTACCAGAGACTTGGTTAGCCGGTCCTTTTGGTGGCCTACCTTGTCTCGTGATGTCAGGGAATTTGTGCAGTCCTGCGGGACTTGCTCTCGCTCCAAGCCTTGCTCTCGCTCTAGTGGTTTGTTGATGCCATTGCCTGTGCCCAAGAGACCATGGACCCATATCTCTATGGATTTCATTTCCGATCTTCCTGTTTCTCAGAGAATGACCACCATCTGGGTAATTTGTGATAGGTTTTCCAAAATGATACATCTTGTGCCATTACCTAAGTTGCCTTCCTCCTCTGAATTGGTGCCGTTGTTCCTTCAGCACGTGGTTCGTTTACACGGCATTCCTGAGAACATTGTGTCTGACAGAGGAGTCCAGTTTGTTTCCAGATTTTGGAGGACTTTTTGTTCTAAACTGGGTGTTCAATTGTCTTTCTCCTCGGCATTTCATCCTCAGACCAATGGTCAAACTGAGAGAACAAACCAGACATTGGAGACTTATCTAAGATGCTTTGTGTCTGCTGATCAGGATGACTGGGTCTCTTTTTTGCCTTTGGCTGAGTTTGCTCTTAATAATAGGGCTAGCTCTGCCACTTTGATGTCTCCGTTTTTCTGTAATTCTGGGTTTCACCCTCGATTTTCTTCAGGACAGACGGAGGCTGTCCTCAAAGAATATTCCTATGAGAGTAGCATCTCCTAAATTTAAGCCTAGGTTCATTGGACCTTATAAGATCATGGAGATTATTAATCCTGTTTCTTTTCGTTTGCTTCTTCCAGGGACATTTAAGATCCATAACGTGTTCCACAAGTCCTTGTTGAAGAGGTTTGTTGAGCCAGTGGTTCCTGCTGCTGTGCCTCCTGACCCTGTTTTGGTTGAGGGCAATCTGGAGTATGTGGTTGAGAAAATATTGGATTCTCGTTTTTCTAGACGGAAACTCCAGTATTTGGTTAGATGGAGAGGTTTTCGTCAGGAAGACAATTCTTGGGTGTTTGCTTCGGACATCCATGCTAGGAGACTTATCCGTGCGTATCATAGAACTCATCCTGACCGACCTGGTTGCTCAAATGAGGGTTCGGTGACCCTCCTCAAGGGGGGGGTACTGTTGTGAATGGGTTTGAGATGAGTTCTGAGCAGAGGCTCCCTCTGGTGGTTACAAGCGGTGCTAGTGAGGATTGTGAGGACTGGGGATCAGGTGTTACTGACTGGTATTATATAAGGGAGTCAT
Source organism: Oophaga sylvatica (assembly GCA_033576555.1). Classification (NCBI taxonomy): domain Eukaryota; kingdom Metazoa; phylum Chordata; class Amphibia; order Anura; family Dendrobatidae; genus Oophaga; species Oophaga sylvatica. Next base: position 684,799,123 of record JARQOD010000001.1, read on the forward strand.
TTTCCCATCAGGGTTGCCGGTGATCAATTGTTCTGGTCTGAATCCTTCATTCCAGTTTCCCTTGTAGCCTGCTGTGTCGTGTCTGCATCTCCTGCTTACAGATAAGACTTTTGCTTCTTTTGTGTTTTTGCTGTGTTTTTGCATTTTGTCCTGCACTTCTTTGGGGGCCTTCAGGGTCCCCTCCGGGGGCTTCTGCCCTCTCAGTTTAGTTCAGCCACTGAGTTTTGTTCTTTTGCTTTTTCCAGTTTTTTCAGTGGCTGCTGTTTTGATTTTGTTACACCAGAGAACTAATTTAGGTGGTAGAGGTCATGTGATCTCAGGTGATTTTGAAATTAGTAGAGTTGGTGCTTTTCAGGGTTTTCTGGGATTGCAGTAAGTACCCTTCCTATCCTTTTCTATTTAGATAGTTTGGGCCCCAGCATTTGCTCATACTATTTTCTTTCTGTGTCAGTATTTCCTCTTGTCTAACCGCCATTACATGTTTGGGGGCTTTCTGTTATCTTTGGGGTTCTGCTCCGGGGCAGATAGCTTTCCTATTTCTATCTTTAGGTGTAGTTAGTTTCTCAGGCTGTGACGAGGCGTCTAGGACCAACGTAGGAACGCTCCACGGCTGCCTCTAGTTGTGGTGGTTAGTCAGGGTACTGCAATCTCATAGATTCCAACTGCTCTGGTGTATTGCCTTTTTTACCTGCACTCCTCAGCTACCGAAACATAACAGTCGACCCACAATCGGTGACAATCGCAGCATGCTGCGATTGCACTCGGACGTTTAAAACGGACCACAAAAAATCTGATACTGGGAGCTGCTCCATAGATTAACATAGGTCCGACTGCAATGCGATATTTCATCGTATTGCAGTAGTCCGATTTTGTCGCCAGTGTGACTCCAGCCTAAGTGTTAAAATTGCACACAAAATAGGCTTGTTTAGGGCACTGTTCACACACAGGTAGTACACAGTGTTTGGCTTACAGGCTATAAGTGATGCCCATACTATTAGATTAGGCAGCCTGCTCAGCACTAGCTAAGTGCACCCCATGAGGACAGACACACTTCCGTATTTATTAAGTAGGTTTGCGGCTTCTTGATATTGTATTAGTTCTGTGACCTGGGCCAGTAAATACTGCTACCATTTTTTGCCGAGTTAATTTTTGAATTTTTGGGGGGATTTTGATTCGTCTTTTTGTAGCCTTGTTTTTTAATTTTAGTGTAGGGACTCACAAGTATGAGGACCCTTGACGCGGGTTGTGAGCTTGCATATTTTGGCCAAATATCGACCAATACCTCATATATATTATATATTTTTTGTTATATTTTTATTCATGGTGCAGCCAAGCCCATCACTGTTGATCTTCTAAACCAAGGAGTCTGTCCTCATGCGGTAATTGGAGACCAAATAAAATCACACTGACAGACCATTATCCCTTACCCCTCATCTCTGTCAGATTGTGTTAAGGGTGGAACTATCTTCACCAAACTAGACCTGCGTATAGCTTACAACATTATCCTTATTAAAGTCAGAGAGAATTAGAAGACTTCGTTCAACACTTGTGATGCTCATTATAAATATCTAGTCATGCTGAGTTCCAGCATTTCGTTAATGAAACCTTTTGTGATGCACTGTACCATTGTTTTGGTATGTCTGGATGATCCTGATCTTCCCAAGAGATCTGGAATCACATCTTCATGTCCACTCTTTTTTGAAGAGACTCCAACAAAACCAGCTCTACACCAAACTGGAAAAATTTATCTTTTAGCGTCCTGAACTGCCTTTCCTCGATTATATAATTTTTTTATGGAGATTTGGGTATGGACACAGAGAAGGTCTCCGCCACTCTTGATTAGCCACAACCTATTGGTCTCAAAGCTCTGAAAATATTCCTAGTCTTTGCAAATTCATCTCCAGTTTGTTAAAAACTGCTCCCAAGTGGTAACTCCTTTTTTGAGTCAGAACTGAGCTAATTCTTGGAACTGGTTGGATTCTGCAGTTCAAGCCGCCAAGTGACCAAATCCTGCTTTTCAATTGCTCCAGTTCTACACTACCTTGATGTGGAAAGGTCATTCTTCTTAGAAGTGGATACCTGTGCTATTTGTGTAGGACCAGTTCTGTCATATTCTTAAGAATCTAAAAATTCTAGTTTTGATTTCTTCTCTGAAAACTTTCTTTGGGAGAACGGAATTACTCAATTGGTGCTCGTGAACTTGTCATAAAATGAGCTCTGGAGGAATGGCTTCATCTACTTGATAGTGCCAAGTTTTTAGATTAATAATCTTGAGTATCTTTAGTATGTTCATAAGCTAAAATGATTCTCATGCTTTGACTTCATTTGCTGTACGTTTTCCATTTCCATTGGTGACCCACAATGAAACAAGATGTAAAAAAAAATCATGGCATCTTATCCTCAATGTGCTCAGTTGAGGCACTATCATAATATGCCTCTTAATCATTTTTAGCATTTTCCAATACCACAAGAGCATTGTTCTAAAATTCCTATGGACTGTGGTATAGATCTTCCTAAAGCACAAGGGTTTACAACTATCTGGATCATGGTGATGTCTTTTTTTTTGTTCCTTTACCAGAACTTCCATCTGCTCCACAACTGGCCAAAGTGTTCTGAAAATACATTTTCTGGTCCCTTGATCTTCCAACTCATATCGTATCTGCCCATCGTCTGCAATTTGTTTCCAGGTTTTGGAGGGTATTTTGCATACATAAAATTTTTTTTGCCTATCACCAAGAAAGTAATAGATATATTCAGAGAATCAGTCTATGATTCAATAGGTATTTGGTAGCCTCAATCCCATTCGTGTGTTTAATGGAGGTGTAAAGGCTGTTTACATCCATAGTCACCAAAATACTATTAGAAGGTACTGTATTAAGCTGTCTGATAATACTCAGAAAGTGCCCCGTGTCCAGTAAGAAAGCATTGGTGGATTTAATAAGGGGTGTCAAGATTTTTTCAAGGAACGTGGATAGCGGAGACAGAATAGAGTCTGTAGAAGCCATGATAGGTCTGCCAGGGGGGTTGTTTAGTGATTTGTGTATTTTAGGCAATACATAGAACACCAGTGTTATAGGATGAGGATTATTGAGAAAGTTTGCCGTCTTCTGATCAATTATATGGCGGGACAGATATAAATCAATTATGTTTTAAATCTTCTTCCTAATGCCAAAAACCGGATCATTAGGTAAGATGCCATAGGTATTGACATCTGATAACTGGCGTTTAATCTCATCCGTGTATTGGTGGCGATTCATAACCACTAAAGCGCCCCCTTTATCTGCCGGTTTTATAATGATAGTCTCATTATTCAGTAGGGATAGAAGTGCCTGTTTTTCATTAGAGGAAATATTGGAATGTGATGGAAATATACCCAAACGTTGTTGGTGTAAAATAGCAGTGACATCACGATCTACAAGCGAAATAAAGGTCTCCGCCGCATGATAAGTATGTGGAGGACAGAAGTTACATCTAGCTAGAGAAGAAAAAAAAAATTATGCCTCCAAGATATCTAGAGCAGTAATGCTATTCATATTTCATACATTTATGCCTTCCCTGGCTAAAGAGTCACAATCTGGTCTCAGATTGACTGTCCAGGGAAGTAGTTAGTTGGGACCAGTCTTGTAAGGACTGTTGCCTGGGAGCTTCAATCTCTACCGTCCTTCTCAAACCTACCCCTTCTCCAGAGGTGGCAGCTAAGGTGCTACCAGGGAGTAGGGGCAAGACTCAACCCTCACCACAAGTAAACCCTGAGTCTCGGAGTCCTCTCAGGAGGAGGTTTCAGGGGAGGGTGATGGTCCCCTCTGTATGTAACGAGGGTAGAGGGTATAAGTTTGGTGACACGGGGACGCCTCTGTTGACTGTTCCTCAAAGAGATCACCATCTATTCGCAAACGCATGCTTGGAAATATACGTTCAGGTCAGGACCTGTGTGTGAATGAATATGTGTGGGTGTCCACCAAAAACATCAGGTGAAAGTATGCATCTGGGACCTGGAGTTCTAGGGTGATTGGCCATATCGGGTGTCAGCCATTTTCAGAACAGGGACTTTCTAGCTGGAGTTACCCCAGTAATACAGGTACATAACGTATTCCACAGGTCGGCGCTCTGGAGATTTGTGGCGCCTCCAGAGCCGTCTCCATTGGGCTGCGTTTGCCGTAACCTTGAGGATCAGGTGACTTTAGAGGTGAATCCTAGTGGGTTGAGATGTCATTTCCGGTGAAGTCCGGTGTTGAGGGTCAAGAGGCCCCTTGTTGAAAGGGAGGTACTGTCACAATTCATTTTTGTATTTTTGGCAGCTCTGGTTCCACTATAATGTAAATGTAGCTTTTTTCCTTTCAGGCCAGCAAGGGTTAATGTCAGTTTCCTTGCTGGCAGCTGCTGTGTCACTGGTCAGCTGATGTGGGTGTTGACCACTCTCACCATCCTTTAAATAGTCACCTGGCGCATCAGCTGACTGTTGGTGATAGAGTTTTTCTCTGGAGACCAGCCGATGAGTTGGGATCTCTCTGGTGTCAGCGTGTACCAGCTGGGTGAGGTCCTGGTTCTGAATTTTCTGCTGTGTGGAGCTTGCAGCAGAAGCTTGAAAGCTAAGTTTCCATATTTCCTGTCTTTGTATCATGCTTGTCACTACCCCCTATGTTTACACCATCTGCAGTGGTGAGGCTAGCGTCCTTGCTGGCCAGTGCACTAGCCAGGGTATAGTGAAGTGACAGCTAGGAACGAGGCATAGGGCGGCGGCCAGGGAAAGGACCTGCATAGGGAAGTTAGGGGAGCTTAGGGATAGGCCAAGGCTGTGTTAGGAGGTGCCCCATCCCTTGTTCCCTATTGTTATCGCCTTCCTCCCCCTTTTTCCATCCCCGTTGTTGGTGGTTGGTGTTTGTTGTGCTGTTCGCTGATCCGACCCTTGTGGGTTGTGACATGACTACTCTTAGTTCGCACCTGTACACACCAGTTTTTCAGTTTGGAAGTGATAGCCATTCTTTTGTTATTTGTATTTTCATGTTGACAGGCTCCTTTTAAGGCCTCTTTCACACTTCAGTCGTGCGACGTCAGTCAAAATCCGTCAAAATGTGAAAAAAACGGATCCGCCATTTTTTTTTGGCGGATCCGTTTTTTCCCATAGACTTGCATTAGTGACGGATTTTGACGGATGGTCGTCCGTTAGGTCCGTTTTTGGATGGATCCGCCAAAAAATTGGCGTCCGTCATTTCAAAAAAACGTCCAATGCAACGTTTTTTTTGACCGCCAAAATGGCGGACAACGGCGGATCCACCGCATCCGCCATTTTGTACAATGGCCGCCTATGGGCGGCGGATCCGCCAGCATCCGTTTTTGACGGAATCCGCCTGCGGATCCGTCGCCTCTATTGAAAACCATAGTAAAATGCAGAAAACAGTGCCCGGGGTCTCTCTCTCTCTCTCTCCTCTCCTCTCCTCTCCTCTCTCTCCCGGAACAAAATTTTCGTCATTTCCGGGTGAAATCTTCTTGGCGGATCCGTCAGAAAAATGACCAGTTTTGCATCCGTTTTTTTACTTTTTTGACGGATCCGCCATTTTCACGGATGGGCGGACGTCACACAACGGAAGTGTGAAAGAGGCCTAACCCATTTGGGTGCCATATTTTAAGTATATACAATATAAGCTTCTCTATTCAAGAGTTTGTTTGTATTACAACCATCTCGAGGTGATTTTGTAACCCGTTCAATTGCTTGGAATTTTAATGCAGTTATTTCCGACAAACTGTATTCGTTAGGGTAAAATGTAATAAAACTGCAAAAATGCTTTTAGCTGTTTTTCCTATGTTAGAAAAATCTCATCTGATAAGGGTTTTTAATGTGCACGTCCAATATATTACATCTGACACAGGGCACATGTACAGTACTGTAGCTAGATTGAGAAGACTTGTAACACAAAATGTAGTCTATGTGACTGCAGACTTGAGAATCCTCATATTGCGCACTGCCAGGATTCTCCGTTGCTGTGAGCGGTGGGTACGTGACCGTAAGTATGTGATTTGCATGCATAAGGTCACGTACCAATAACAGTGGGTTCGTGAAGTATTCAGACCCCGTTAAATTTTTCACTCTTTGTTTCATTGCAGCCATTTGGTAAATGCAAAAAAGTTATTTTTTTTCTCATTAACCCCTTCACCCCCAAGGGTGGTTTGCACGTTAATGACCGGGCCAATTTTTACAATTCTGACCACTGTCTCTTTATGAGGTTATAACTCTGGAACGCTTCAACTGATCTTCGCGATTCTGAGATTGTTTTCTCGTGACATATTGTACTTCACGTTAGTGGTAAAATTTCTTCGATATAACTTGCGTTTATTTTTGAAAAAAAATGCAAATATGGCGAAAATTTTGAAAATTTTGCAATTTTCAAAATTTGAATTTTTATTCCCTTAAAACAGAGAAATATGTCACACAAAATAGTTAAGAAATAACATTTCCCACACGTCTACTTTACATCAGCACAATTTTGGAACCAAAATTTTTTTTTGGTAGGAAATTATAAGGGTTAAAAGTTGACCAGCGATTTCTCATTTTTACAACAAAATTTACAAAGCCATTTTTTTTAGGGACTACCTCACATTTGAAGTCACTTTGAGGGGTCTATATGGCAGAAAATACCCAAAAGTGACACCATTCTAAAAACTGCACCCATCAAGGTACTCAAAACCACATTCAATAAGTTTATTATCCCTTCAGGTTCTTCACAGGAGCTGAAGCAACATGGAAGGAAAAAATGAATATTTAACTTTTTAGTCACAAAAATGATCTTTTACAAACTTTTTTTTATTTTCACAAGGGTAAAAGGAGAAAATGGACAGATAAAGTTGTTGTACAATTTCTCCTGAGTATGCAAATACCCCATATGTGGGGGAAAACCACTGTTTGGGCACACGGCAGTGCTCGTAAGGGAAGGAGCGCCATTTGACTTTTTCAAACCAAAATTGGTTGGAATTGAGATTGGACGCCATGTCGCGTTTGGAGAGCCTCTGATGCGCCTAAACAGTGGAAACCCCCCACAAGTGACACTATTTTGGAAACTAGACCCCCTATGGAACTTATCTAGATCTGTTGTGAGCACTTTGAACCCCCAAGTGTTTCACAAAAGTTTATAATGCCTGGGTGTGAAAAAAAAAAAAAAACAATTTTCCACAAAAATGATTTTTTAGTCCCAAATTTTTGATTTTTCCCAAAGAAATTGGACCCCAAAAGTTGTTGTCCAATTTATCCTGAGTACGCTGATACCCCATATGAGGGGGGAACTGTTTGGGCGCACGGCAGGGCTTGGAAAGGAAGTAATAACGTTTTGGAATGCAGACGTTGATGGGGGTCATGTTCCGTTTGCAGTGCCCCAGATGAGCCTAAACAGTGGAAACCCCCCACAAGTGAACCAATTTTGGAAACTAGACCCCCTAAGGAACTTATCTAGATCTGTGGTGAGCACTTTGAACCCCCAAGTGCTTCACACAAGTTTATAATGCCCGGGCATGAAAATAAAAAATCCTATTTTTTTCCCACAAAAATTATCTATTAGTCACCAATTTTTTATTTTCTCAAGGGTAACAGGAGAAATTGGACCTCAAAAGTTGTTGTCCAATTTGTCCTGAGTGCGCTGATACCCAATATGTAGGAGAAAACTACTGTATGGGCACACGTCGGGGCTCGGAAGGGAAGTAGTGACGTTTTGGATTGCAGACTTTGATGGAATGGTCTGCGGTCGTCATGTCGCATTTGGAGAGCCTCTGATGTGCCTAAACAGCTGAAACCCCCCACAAGTGACCCCATTTTGGAAAATAGATCCCCCCAAGGAACTTATCTAGATGTGTGGTGAGCGCTATGAAGCCCCAAGTGCTTCACAGAAGTTTATAACGTACAGCCGTTAAAAACGAAAAAATCATTTTTTTTTTTAGAAAAATGATATTTTCGCCCCCAATTTTTTATTTTCCCAAGGGTAACAGAAGAAATTGGACCCTAAGAGTTATTGTGCAATTTGTCCTGAGTACGCTGATACCCCAAATGTGGGGTTAAACTACTGTTTTGGCTCATGGCAGAGCTCAGAAGTGAAGGAGCACCGTTTGACTTTTTCAATGCAGAATTGGCTGGAATTGAGATCAGACGCCATGTCACATTTGGAGAGCCCCTGATGTGCCTAAACAGCGGAAACCCCCCAATTCTAACTCCAACCCTGACCCCAACACACCCCTAAACCTAATCCCAACCCTAATCATAACCCTAACCACAAACCTAACCCTAACACACCCCTAACCCTAATCCCAACCCTAACCCTAATCCTAACTTTAGGCGCAACCCTAACCCTAATGGAAAAATGGAAATAAATACATTTTTTTAAAATTTTTTTATTTTTCCCTAACTAAGGGGGTGATAAAAGGGGGTTTGATTTACTATTTATAGCGGGTTTTTATGATTGGCAGCTTTTTATTGCAAAAAATAGTTTTTGCATCACATTTTGAGAGCTATAATTTTTGCATATTTTGGCCCACAGAGTCATGTGAGGTCTTATTTTTTGCAGTACGAGTTGACGTTTTTATTGGTACCATTTTTTGAGCACATGACATTTTTTGATCGCTTTTTATTTCGATTTTTGGGAGCTTAGAATGAACAAAAATCAGCAATTCATGAATTTCTTTTGGGGGGGCGTTTATAGCGTTCCGCGTGTGGTAAAATTGATAAAGCAGTTTTATTCTTCGGGTCAGTACGATTACGGCGATACCTCATTTATATAATTTTTTCTTGTTTTGGCGCTTTTATACAATAAAAACAATTTTAAATAAAAAATAATTATTTTTGCATCGCTTTATTCTGCGAGCTATAACTTTTTATTTTTTTGCTGATGATGCTGTATGGCGGCTCATTTTTTGCGGGACAAGATGACGTTTTCAGCGGTACCATGTTTATTTATATCGGCCTTTTTGATTGCGTTATTCCACTTTTTGTTCGGCGGTATGATAATAAAGCATTGATTTTTTGCTTTTTTTTTTTTTAAGGGGTTTACTAAAGGGGGTAACTAGTGGGACAGTTTTATAGGGGGGGTTGTTACGGACGTGGCGATACCAAATATGTGTACTTTTATTGTTTTGTTTTTTTTATTTACAGGAAGAAATGAATTTATTGGGGAATTTTTTTTTTCCTTTATTTTGAAATTTTTTTTTTACACTTGTGATTTTGATTTTTTTTAACTTTTTTACTTTGTCCCAGGGTGGGCCATCACTGTATTCTATCAGATCGCTGGTGTGACAGTGTGCACAGCACTCTGTCACACCAGCGATCTCACAGGCAGTGCAGGACGCTTCCTCAGCGCCTGCTCTGAGCAGGCACTGAGGAAGCCGCCTCCCTGCAGGACCCAGCGGCCATCTTGGATCCGGGGTCCTGCAGGGAAGAGGCCTTCAGAACAGCGCGGTCACATCGCGCTGTTCTGAGGGCCTCAGGGGAGCACATAAGGAGCCCCCTCCCTGCACGATGCTCCCCTGTGCCCCTGGTACACCGCGATCATATCAGATCGCGGTGTGCCAGGGGTTAATGTGTCGGGAGCGGTCCGTGACTGCTCCTGGCACATAGTGCCGGGTGTCAGCTGTGATAATCAGCTGACACCCGGCGGCGATCAGCTGATCGGGGTGCAGCTGATCGCTTGGACGTACAATCCCGTCCATGGTCAGATTGTCACAGGTTTTATGGATGGGATAGTACGACCAATGGCAGAGAGGGGTTAATGTACACTCTGCACCCAATCTTGACTGAAAAAAACAGAAATGTAGAAAGAAATTTTTGCAAATTTATTAAAAAAGAAAAACTGAAATATCATATGGTCATAAGCAGGGTCGGACTGGCCCACCGGAGAACCGGAGGATTCTCCGGTGGGCCCTGGCATCTGGGGGGCCCTGGCACCTGATGGCATACAGGGGCCAGTTGCCTAGGGCCCCCGCTGCTCCAGGGGCCCCCAGCCGGTGGTGTGTCGCTAATAGCGGCACACCACGCAGCTGCCATGGGGGCCCGTGCCAGCGGAGCAGCAGCGGGTGGCAGGAGGCAGGAGCCCCTGTCCCCGCTGCTAAAGAAAATGAATATTCACTGCTTCCCACGCCCACATGGGCGTGGGAAGCAGTGAATATCATTACTTACCTGTCACTCGCTCCAACCGCTGAGCGCCGCTGTGTCCTCGGGTCCTCTCTTGCTGCGATGTTCAGGCAGAGGGCGCGATGACATCATTAGTGAGCGCCGCGCCCCTGCCTGAGCATTCACTGCCGGAGGACCCGAAGACAGCGGCGCTCAGCAGTGGACCCGGTGACAGGTAAATATCGCAGGTGCTGGGGCCCTGAGCCTGCTCGGGACACCAGCACCTGGCCCCCAGCGATGAGAGGTGAGTATGTTTTTTTTTTTTTTGCAGCATCTATGAGGGCATAATCTGTGGAGCATTTATGGGGGCATAATCTATGGGGGCATAATCTGGGGAGCATTTATGGGGGCATAATCTATGGGGGCATAATCTGGCGAGCATTTATGGGGGCACAATCTATGGGGGCATAATCTGGCGAGCATTTATGGGGCATAATCTGGGGAGCATTTATGGGGGCATAATCTATGGGGGCATAATCTGGGGAGCATTTATGGGGGCATAATCTATGGGGGCATAATCTGGGGAGCATTTATGGGGGCATAATCTATGGGGGCATAATCTGGCTAGCATTTATGGGGGCATAATCTATGGGGGCACAATCTATGGAGCTTCTATGGGGCATAATCTAAGGAGCATCTATGGGGGCACAATCTATGGAGCTTCTATGGGGGCATAATCTAAGGAGCATCTATGGGGGCACAATCTATGGAGCTTCTATGGAGGCACAATCTAAGGAGCATCTATGGGGGCATAATCTAAGGATAATCTATGGGGGCATAATCTATGGAGCATCTATGGGGGCACAATCTATGGAGCATCTATGGGGGCATAATACATGGGCAGCATATGGGGCACAATCTATGGAGCATCTTGTGGGGCATAATACATGGGGCAGCATATGGGGCATAATCTCATATTCCACCTTCGGCTTATACTCGAGTCTATAAGTTTTCCCAGTTTTTTGTGGCAAAATTAGGGGGGGTCGGCTTATACTCGAGTATATATGGTATCTATCTATTATCTATCTATCTATCTATATATATATATATAGCATTATACCCTATGAGGGGGGGCAGCATTATCCTCTATGAGGGGGCAGCATTATCCCCTATGAGGGGGGCTGCTTTATAATCTATGAGGGAGGCTACCCCAATTCCTGCTACATAATTAAGACATGTACTACCTTATATTATACCCTGATATTAGCGTGTTTTACTGCACAATTGGTTGTCTTGTATTTATTTCTATGTAGCTACATAGTGGGCCCCAAGAATGATTTTCTCTGGTGGGCCCAAGGTGTTCCAGTCCGACGCTGGTCATAAGTATTAAGACCCTTTGCTCAGTATTGAGTAGAAGCACCCTTTTGATCTAGTACAGCTATGAGTCTTCTTGGGAATGATGCAACAAGTTTTTCACACCTGGATTTGGGGATCCTCTGCCATTCGTCCTTGCAGATCCTCTCCAGTTCCCTCAGGTTGGATGATGAACGTTGGTGGACAGCCATTTTCAGGTCTCTCCAGAGATGCTCAATTGGGTTTAGGTCAGGGCTTTGGCTGGGCCAGTCAAGAATGGTCACAGAGTTGTTCTGAAGCCATGCCTTTGTTATTTTAGCTATGTGCTTAAGTTCATTGTCTTGTTGGAAGGTGAACCTTTGGCCAAGTCTGAGTTCCAGAGCACTCTGGAAGAGGTTTTCATCCAGAATATCTCTGTATTTGGCCGCATTTATGTTTGTTTCAATTGCAACCAGTCGTCCTGTCCCTGCAGCTGAAAAACACCCCTATAGCATGATGCTGCCACCACATTTCACTGTTGGGATTGTATTGGGCAGGTGATGAGCAGTGCCTGGTTTTCTCCACATATACTGCTTAGAATTATCACCAAAAAGTTATATCTTCATCTCATCAGACCAGAGAATCTTAAACTCTATATGGGCTTTCATTTGTTTTGCTGAGGAGAGACTTCCGCCGTTCTACTCTACCATAAAGGCCCAACTGGTGGAGGGCTGCAGTGATAGTTGACTTTGTGTCAGGACTCTGAACATTTTTGATCACCTTTTGTGCATTACTGCCCTTTTCCAAGATGGCGTCTTTGGTCTCATGTGCACTGTGTCTTCCTGCTGTATAACTCCACCCCAGCTTTTAGTCTGTGCTAGAGTATTCTGCCTTGCATCCAGCTTCTGACCTCTGGTGGCTCCCTGGCTTTGTACCTGCTCCTGTAAACCTGTTTTATGATCCTGCTACTCTGCTGAGTTCCTGCGGCATACATCGGTTTCCAGTAATCCTCCTTCATCTGGCTGCTTGTGTTACTCCCATCTGCATTTGCTGGACATGTAAGCTGTTGCAGCCCTGCGCTGCTTAAAACTGAGACTATCACCCAGGCCTCCCTGGTTGAGCTAAAGATATCATTTGAACTGCCTACCTGTGCTTGGACTAAACTAAGACTTAGTCGTGTCAAGTATCCTCAAGAATAACTGTGCTTCATAGACTCTCTGCTTGATTGCATTTCTCTCTGAAGTTTCCTATAGACTGTTAAGCTGCATTTAATATCTACACCAAGTGTTGTGGACTTGAGCTTTGCTTTGCACCTGTTTGAATCACCGTGTGATAATATAGACTTTTCCACTTATAAGACTGTGTCCTGTAGTTGCTTTGTTTCCACGCAAGAAGTCTCCTGAGTTATCCCCTATAATTATTACAGGATACTCTAGTCTCAAAAGAGGAGACTGCTGGAACAATGACTGCAGAAGGTAGATTAGAGCAGGTGTTTTCCATAATTAGATCACTGCAGAAAGATGTGGAAGGTCTGCAAAAGAAGTTTGGAAGCTTTGAACGCAATGAACAGGTGCTTGGACAAACTTTGCAGGACTTAAGCACCCGCATGGCAGCCCAGGAAAATAAACTTACTGTCATGGAGTCCCAGTATGGACGGGCTTTTCAGGACATAAGCACGCAAATAGCGGCGCAACCTTCTGGCAACCACCACCAGCTAGCCCTCCTAAATTGCCCCCATTCAGATTTAATGGTGATCGCGACAAATTTCGTGGCTTTGTCAATCAATGTATGTTATATTTTGATGTGCATGCTGACCGTTTCCCTAATAATGGATCTAAAGTATTCTGTGTAATAATGCTGCTGACTGCACGAGCGCTCGCCTGGGCGAATCCGATGATTGAGTCTCGTGACCCGCGGTTAAATAATTTGGATGATTTCTTGGCCGCTATGGCATTAATGTTTGATGATCCTAATCGCCGTGCAACTGCTGAATCTGCTTTATTGTCTTTACGCCAGGCTAAACGTTCTGTTATTGAGTATGCTACCGAATTCAGGAGATTAGCAGTAGATACCAATTGGGACAGTTATGCACAATTGCCTATTTTTAAAAGGGGTCTGTCTAGCTTTGTAAAGGATGAATTAGCTTGCTCTGAATCACCACACGAGCTAGGGGAGGAGTCCTGAGGAGATCATTTGCATATTTCCAGTTCATTCTGGGATAAGTGAAGAGTCTCCGCAAGCTCCAAGAACACTGGGTTTTGGCTGTTGCAGCTGAAAGGAGGACATCGGTAAACCAGGGAAGGAAGAGTCTCCGCGAGTTCCAAGAACACTGGGTTTTGGCTGTTGCAGCTGAAAGGAGGACATCGGTAAACCAGGGGAGGAGTCCTGAGGAGATCGTTTGCATATTTCCAGTTCATTCTGGGATAAGTGAAGAGTCTCCGCGAGCTCCAAGAACACTGGGTTTTGGCTGTTGCAGCTGAAAGGAGGACATCGGTAAACCAGGGGAGGAGTCCTGAGGAGATCATTTGCATATTTCCAGTTCATTCTGGGATAAGTGAAGAGTCTCCGCGAGCTCCAAGAACACTGGGTTTTGGCTGTTGCAGCTGAAAGGAAAACATCGGTAAGCCGCGCGCCGCTAATTTTGGCACTTTTTTCACCGCTGTGATATCTCTTTAACAATAAGAGCATGGAAGAGGCTAGGAGCCATGTGGTGAGTTGCATTTCTTGCTACATGTTCACAGATTTACCAGTGGAAAAGCCAAATTTCACATGCCACAAATGCAAGCTTGTGACTATGTTGGAGGAAAAGTTGCGAAATCTAGAAGAGAGATTAGCTACATTGAAGATCATTAAGGAAGATGAAGAGTTCTTAGACAGAGCAGAATTATCTCTTCATGGTGCAGAAAGAGAAGAAATTCGAAGAGCACCCGAAGAAACAGAGGAATGGAAGCATGTGACCCAGAGAAGCAGGAGGATCGTGAGGCAGTCAGCACCCATACTGCTCAGGAATCAGTACCAGGCTCTCACACAGGAGAATGATGAAGAAATACATCAGGATAAGACTTTGCCCACAAAGAGCAACCTTGTAAGCCCAAAGAGTCCTCCTGAATGGAGAAAGAAAAATGTTGTGAAGAAGAAACGGAGAGTTGTGGTCATGGGGGATTCCCTGTTGAGAGGAACAGAGGCCGCTATCTGCAGACCGGATATAACCTCAAGAGAAATGTGCTGTCTTCCAGGTGCAAAAATTAAAGATGTGTCTGACAGGATATCAGGACTCTTCAGACCTAATGATGACTACCCGTTCCTGCTAATACATGTGGGGACAAATGACACCACAAGAAGTGACCTGGAAACCATCTGCAGTGACTTTGAAAACTTAGGCAAGAAAGTGAAAGAACTGGGTGCGCAGGTGGTCTTCTCATCCATCCTCCCAGTGGATGGCCATGGAACAAGGAGGTGGAATAAGATTCTGCAGGTGAACAACTGGCTACGTCGATGGTGCCGTCAGCAAGGGTTTGGTTTTCTGGATCACGGAGTGAATTACCTATACGATGGACTACTTGCTAGAGATGGGGTGCACCTTACGAAGACTGGAAAACATGTATTTGGAAGTCGCCTTGCTACACTCATCAGGAGAGCTTTAAACTAGAACAATGTGGGAAGGAAAGCAAAACGCCTGAAAAAGCCATACACCTGACAAATGCTATTGAGAACTCGGCTATTAGAAGTGGAAAGGAAGAACGAAGACAAAACAATCTAAATAATAAAAATATTGGAGGAAGAGAAACCAATCACAAGCTAAAATGTTTTCATACAAATGCACAAAGCATGGGCAACAAAAAAGGAGAATTGGAACTACTAACGCAGGAGAAGTATGATGTCATTGGAATCACTGAAACTTGGTGGGACGATACACATGATTGGAATACAAGGCTAGAAGGATACAACTTATTTGCAAGAAACAGACTTGATAAACGAGGAGGAGGTGTCGCATTGTATGTTAGAAAAGTGTATATCTGCACAGAGATTGATGCTTCAGAGACTGGGAGTTCTGTGGAAACTGTTTGGGTAAGAATACAAGGACAGAACAATGGAAAGGACACCATTGTAGGCATTTACTACAGGCCACCTATGCAAGCTGAAGATATGGATGAACTCTTTATGCATCAAATGGCCAAGTTCTCCAAAAAATATGACATAGTGGTCATGGGAGACTTCAACTATCCAGACATTTGTTGGGAATCTCTCTCAGGCAAAACTAACAGGTCAAGGAAATTCTTATCCTCTCTTGCTGACAACTTAATCTTTCAAAAGGTAGGGGAGAAAACAAGGGAATCTGCTACCTTGGATCTAATCCTTATAAACAGGGAGGAAATGGTTGAGGAGGTAAGAGTGGCTGGGACCCTAGGAGGTAGTGACCATGCTATTTTAGAATTTTGGATAACAAGAGGAGGAAGACCTGTGAAGACTCAGACATCAAGGTTAGATTTCAGAAAGGCAGATTTTAAGGGACTCAGAAAGAGAATTGGAGGGATCCAATGGCAGGATATCCTTAAGGACAAAAATGTCCAGGAAGGATGGGACATCTTGAAAAATTAGATACTCAAAGCACAATCATTAACAATTCCGAAAAGAGGGAAGAATGGGAAGCATTTAAGGAAACCAGGATGGATGAACACAGAACTTAAACACATGCTAAAAAGGAAGAAAGAAATGTTTATCAAATGGAAAGAAGGAGGCATATCTAAAGAAGAATATAATGCCATCTGCAGAACCTGCAGGGCACAAATCAGATTATCTAAAGCTGACAATGAATTAAGGCTTGCAAGAGATGTCAAAAGCAACAAAAAAGGATTTTGGGGATACATCAAAAGTAAAAGAAAAGTCAAAGATGCTATAGGATTTTTACAGGATGAAAATGATGAAATGGTAAGACAGGATGTTGAGAAGGCTGAACTTTTAAATTCCTATTTTGCATCTGTTTTCTCTCAGAAAGGAAATGTAACATCAACTGATCTTCACTGTCCTATTAAAGGAATAGAAGAATCCAGGATATCTATAAACAGAAAGACAGTGAGGAAACACTTAGCTAACCTAAATGAATTCAAGTCTCCAGGGCCAGATGAATTACACCCCAGAATACTGAAGGAGATAGCAGAAGAAATTCTTGAACCACTGTCCATAATCTTTGAAAATTCTTGGAGAACAGGAGAAGTCCCAGAAGACTGGAGAAGAGCAAATGTTGTTCCTATCTTCAAAAAGGGGAAGAAGGTGGACCCAGGGAACTACAGGCCGGTGAGTCTGACTTCTATACCAGGAAAGATCTTTGAACAAATTATTAAAGAACATGTATGTAAGTACCTGCATAAGAATGAAGTGATTAAACAGAGTCAGCATGGGTTTGTAACTAATAAGTCATGTCAGACTAACTTAATTTCCTTCTATGACAGAATCACTGACTGGGTGGATCAGGGAAATGCTGTAGATATAGTATATCTTGACTTCAGCAAAGCATTTGACAAAGTATCTCACACAATCCTTATTGAAAAAATGACTAAGTATGGAATGGACAAGGCAACTGTTAGGTGGATTCATAATTGGCTTAGTGATCGGACTCAAAGAGTGGTCGTAAATGGCTGCACTTCCAGTTGGAAGAATGTCTCAAGTGGGGTACCACAAGGCTCTGTTTTGGGCCCTGTATTGTTCAACATCTTTATCAATGATTTAGATGAAGGAATTGAGGGTAAACTGATCAAATTTGCTGATGACACAAAGCTAGGAGGGGTAGCTAATACTAGAGAAGAGAGAGAGAGGATTCAAAAAGATATAAATAAACTGGAGCAGTGGGCAGCAACTAACAGAATGGTTTTTAACAGGGAAAAATGCAAAGTACTACATCTGGGCAATAAAAATGAAAAAGGAATATACAAAATGGGAGGAATAGGGCTAAGTAACAGCACATGTGAAAAAGACTTGGGTATACTAATTGATCACAGACTGAACATGAGTCAACAGTGTGATGCAGCAGCAAAAAAGGCAAATACAATTCTAGGATGTATCAACAGAAGCATACAGTCTAGATCACGTGAGGTCATTATTGCCCTCTACTCCTCTTTGGTCAGACCTCATCTGGAATACTGCGTCCAGTTTTGGGCACCACATTTTAAAAAAGACATCAACAAACTAGAGCAAGTTCAAAGAAGAGCCACCAGAATGGTGACCGGTCTGCAAACCATGTCCTATGAGGAACGGTTGCAGGATTTGGGAATGTTTAGCTTGCAAAAAAGAAGACTGAGAGGAGACTTAATAGCTGTCTACAAATATCTCAAGGGCTGTCACATTGTAGAATGACCATCTTTATTCTCATTTGCACAAGGAAAGACTAGAAGCAATGGGATGAAACTGAATGGGAGGAGACACAGATTAGATATTAGAAAAAACTTTTTGACAGTTAGGGTGATCAAGGAGTGGAACAGGCTGCCACGAGAGGTGGTAAGTTCTCCTTCAATGGAAGTCTTCAAACAGAGGCTGGACAGACATCTGTCTGGGATGATTTAGAGAATCCTGCTTTGAGCAGGGGGTTGGACCAGATGGCCCAGGAGGTCCCTTCCAACTCTACCATTCTATGATTATACAGCATTGTGTGCGCATTGACATTCGCCTTACTGAGCGTAGGCAGGAGACGTTTGCTGCCTTGAACCATATCTCTAACTTTTCCCTTCCTTCCAGAGAGCCTGCAGGTAAAACATCTCGGGAGGTGGAGGAGGTGCCCATTCAAATTGATTCTGTTCAGAAGCGAGAGAGTAATGAGCGCCGGGAGCATCGACTTCGTGAAAGTCTATGTTTCTATTGCGGCCAGTCTGACCACTTTTTAATCAACTGTCCCAAGTGTCCTAACAAGGTGCTAGCAGCGGTAGGAGAGTATGACTACTGTGATGATGAATCTGACATCTCTGAATGTAGCCTGCCTATAAATGCTGTATTCCACTCACTTTCTATGACTTCACCACCCAAGGAGCTGAAGGAAAAGAACTCTCACTGTTCTCTCCCTATTAAGATCCTGTGTTCTGGACAGTGGATTTCCAGTGCAGCTATGATTGACTCTGGTGCAGGTGGCAATTTTATGGATATCGCATTTGCCAAAGAACATGGTATTGAAATTCAGCAAAGAGCCTCTTCAATTACCATGGAAACAGTGGATGGGTCACCTTTAATCTCTGGGCCTGTGGATCAGGAGACCGCACCCCTTGAGATTTTGTTGGAGCCTAATCATCAGGAGCAACTCTCTTTCTTGCTAATTTCTTCTCCTCATTTTCCTGTGATTTTAGGCATCCATTGGCTGCGTTCTCAGAATCCAACTATCAACTGGGAGACCAAGGAGGTTATCTTTCCAACAAGGAGCAACCCAGCATCAACTGAAGTTGTCCCTGAGTCCACTGCTACGGAACCACCTGTACAGGTATTTACTTTACCTTCAGCATATAAAGAGTTCTCTGACATCTGTGACAAGAAGAATGCAGATCAGCTTCCTCCACACAGGCATTATGACTGGCCCATTGAGCTGCTTCCTGGGGCAGCTATTCCTTTTGGCAACGTATACCCTTTGGCGGCACCTGATCTCCAAGCCTTAAAGGAGTATATTGATGAAAACCTGGCCAAAGGCTTCATACGTCCTTCTTCCTCACCAGCAGGGGCACCTATATTTTTTTAAAGAAGAAGGATGGGACCCTGAGACCCTGTGTAGATTATCGGGAACTCAATAAGGTAACCATACGAAACTGTTACCCTTTGCCTCTGATTCCCAAACTACTGGAAAGAGTCCGCCATGCTATGATGTTCTCTAAACTGGTTCTTCGTGGGGCTTATAATTTGGTGCGTATTCATCCAGGGGATGAGTGGAAGACAGCATTCAGATGCCGGTTTGGACACTTTGAATATCTCGTGATGCCCTTCGGGCTTTGTAACGCCCCTGCAACGTTTCAACACCTTGCTAATGACATCTTCAGAGATGTTTTAATCTTTTCTGACTCTCTACAGGAACATGAAGAACATGTCAAAGCGGTTTTAAGACGTCTGAAAGAGAACCATCTGTATATCAAGCCGGAGAAATGCGAGTTCCATCATTCTGAGATACAGTTCTTAGGTTATATCATCTCTCCTCAGGGGCTGAACATGGAATCTGGTAAGATTCAGGCTATCCTTGACTGGCTGGTACCCAAGAACGTTAAGGAGGTCCAATGTTTTATTGGTTTTGCAAATTTCTACAGACGTTTCATTCGAAATTTTTCTGATATTGTCCGTCCCATTACTTCCTTGACAAAGAAGGAAAAGCCTTTTAAGTGGTCTTCACAGGCTCAAGAAGCTTTTGATCGGCTTAAAATCTGTTTCACCTCAGCACCGCTGTTGATACACCCAGATCCAACACTGTCTTTCATTGCGGAGGTGGACGCTTCTGATAATGCTTTGGGGGCTATTCTCTCTCAAAGAACTGGAGAGAAGGGGCTGCTACATCTTTGTGCTTTCTTTTCCCATAGACTAACCTCAGCAGAGAAGAATTACGACGTGGGAGACAAGGAATTGCTGGCTATTATTGCGGCTTTCAAGGAATGGAGGTATCATCTGCAAGGAGCTGCACAACAGATCGTAGTGCTAACTGACCATCGCAATTTAGAGTTCCTTAGATCCGCTAGATGTCTTTCTCCTCGTCAGGCTCGTTGGAATTTATTTTTAAATCAATTTAATTTTGTTATCTTGTACCGTCCAGGTTCTCGTAATGGGAAGGCTGATGCTTTATCCCGAATCCATGCTGCGGATTCCGTACCTGGAGCCCCGTCCAAGACCATTCTATATGATGCCAATTTCATCAGAGTTATCCACGATCAAGACTTGTGGAAGGAGTGCAGGGAGGCTTATGACGGTGATGTATTTCTGGCCACCCCACCTGTTGATATTAATCTTATCTTTAAGGGTGGCATGTGGTTCAGAGATCGACGTATCTACGTCCCTGAAGCCGTCCGTCTGCAGATCCTCAAGTTGGTACATGACTCCAAGTTGGCTGGTCACAGGGTGGTACAGAAGACACAAGAGTTCCTAAGCCGATTTTTCTGGTGGCCAACTTGCCTTAAGGACACCAAGGACTATGTTCTCTCTTGCGAGGTATGTGCTCGTTACAAGACTCCTCATGTGGCACCTACGGGTCTTCTGCAACCATTGCCTATTCCGTCCCGCCCTTGGGGGTCTATATCAATGGACTTTATTGCGGATCTGCCTACATCGGGGGGCATGAATACGATCTTGATGGTAGTTGATCGCCTGACTAAAGCCGCTCATTTTGTTCCATGCACCGGCCTCCCCTCAGCTAAGGATACAGTGAACTTGGTTATACAGAATGTCTTTCGGCTGCATGGGGTCCCGGATGAGATCATCTCTGACCATGGAGTACAGTTCACTTCAAGATTCTGGAAGGGGTTTTGCTCTGCACTCAATATTAATGTCTGTCTCTCTTGCGCTTACCATCCCCAGACAAATGGTCAGACTGAGCGTACCAACCAGACGCTGGAACAATATCTAAGATGCTATGTCAGCCATCTCCAGGATGATTGGTTGGAGTTGCTACCGTTAGCCGAATTTTCATACAACAATTCTCAGAGCGCCTCCACGAAGTTTACACCTTTCTTTGCCAATCTGGGTTATCATCCGTGTATTTTACCTAGGTCTCCGATTAATTCTCTGGTTCCGGCAGTGGAGGAAAGGCTGACTGCGATGAGGCAAAATTTGGAGGTACTGAAGGAGTCCCTGACCACAGCTCAAGAACGCTATAAGAGATCGGCTGATAGATTCCGTAAACCTGCACCCATGTTCAAGGTAGGAGATTCCGTGTGGTTAGCAACTAAGAATCTGAAATTAAACGTTCCTTCACAAAAACTTGGACAGAAGTTCATTGGCCCTTTCAAGATCAATGGTATTGTGAGCTCCGTGGCCTGCCGTCTGAAGCTGACTAAGACTATGAAGGTACACCCAGTTTTCCATGTATCTTTACTAAAGCCTGTATCTCCTAATACCTTCCAGGGACGTGTTGTGCCACCGCCGCAGCCTGTGGTGATTGATGGGCAAGAAGAATTTGTGGTGGAGGAAATTATTGATTCCAGGATTCGCAGGAATCGACTCCAATATCTAATAAGATGGCAGGGATATCCCCCTGAGGAAGACTCTTGGGAAATGGTGGAAAACATCAATGCCCAACAGAAGATTTCTTGTTTTCATCAGAGATTCCCTGAGAAACCAGGTCCAGGATCATCCTGAGGCCGCTTCTAAGGAGGGAGTAATGTCAGGACTCTGAACATTTTTGATCACCTTTTGTGCATTACTGCCCTTTTCCAAGATGGCGTCTTTGGTCTCATGTGCACTGTGTCTTCCTGCTATATAACTCCACCCCAGCCTTTAGTCTGTGCTAGAGTATCCTTGCATCCAGCTTCTGACCTCTGGTCGCTACCTGGCTTTGTGCCTGCTCCTGTAAACCTGTTTTATGATCCTGCTACTCTGCTCTGAGTTCCTGCTGCATACATCGGTTTCCAGTAATCCTCCTTCATCTGGCTGCTTGTGTTACTCCCATCTGCATTTGCTGGACATGTAAGCTGTTGCAGCCCTGCGCTGCTTAAAACTGAGACTATCACCCAGGCCTCCCTGGTTGAGCTAAAGATATCATTGGAACTGCCTACCTGTGCTTGGACTAAACTAAGACTTAGTTGTGTCAAGTATCCTCAAGTTTAACTGTGCTTCATAGACTCTCTGCTTGATTGCATTTCTCTCTGAAGTTTCCTATAGACTGTTAAGCTGCATTTATTATCTACACCAAGTGTTGTGGACTTGAACTTTGCTTTGCACCTGTTTGAATCACCGTGTGATAATATAGACTTTTCCACTTATAAGACTGTGTCCTGTAGTTGTCTTGTTTCCACGCAAGAAGTCTCCTGAGTTATCCCCTATAATTATTACACTTTGTGGAACTTTCTCCCATCTCTCTACTGCATCTGTGGAGCTCAGCCACAGTGATCTTGGGGTTCTTCTTTACCTCTCTCACCAAGGCTCTTCTCCAACAATTACAAAGTTTGGCTGGATGGCCAGGTCTAGGAAAACTTCTGATGGTCACAAACTTCGTCCATTTAAGGATTATGGAATCCACTGTGCTCTTAGGAACCTTGAATAATGCAGAAATTCTTTTGTAACCTTGGCCAGATGTGTGCCTTGCCTCAATTCTGTCTTTGAGCTCCTTGGCCAGTTCCTTTGACCTCATGATTCTCATTTGGTCTGACATGCACTGTGAGGTCTTATACAGACAGGTGTGTGCCTTTACAAATCAAGTCCTATCAGTTTAATTAAACACAGCTGGACTCCAATGAAGGAGTAGAACCATCTTAAGGAAGATCATAAGGAAATGGACAGCATGTGACATAAATATGAGTGTCTGAGCAAAGGGTCTGAATACTTATGACCATGTGATATTTCAGTTTTTCTTTTTAATAAATTTGCAAAAATTTCTACATTTCTGCTTTTTTCAGTCAAGATGGGGTGCAGAGTATACATAAATGATAAAAAAATGAACTTTTTTGAATTTACCAAATGGCTGCAATGAAAAAAAGAGTGAAAAATTTAAAAGGGTCTGAATACTTTCCATAATTCGTACCCGCTTAGTTACCTGCTGTTTACCCTGGATACCAGCTCCCAGCGTCTGCTGTACGGCACTGGGAGCTCGCTGATCATTGGTCTCCCGCTGTCACATGCAGCGATGTGTGCAGCCCAGCGGGAGACAAACGATAGATTTATGGTCCAGTACATTCTACAATGATTAACGATCAGCCGACTGATCGTTACTATGTGTCACACGCAACAATGTCATTTCGACATCACTGCAACGTCACCAAACCGGCGACGTTGCAACGATATCGTTCACGATATCGTAGCTTGTAACGGGGCCTTAACGGAGGGAGAGGAGTACATATGAGAAGGATAGTTGGAAAAGTTATCTGTGACTGTTTGGTTTGTATGTGTGTTAATTCCTTATCCACCTCTACAGCGCTTTCAAAAATTAAGAGACCACTGTAAAATTTTCAGTTTGTCTTATTTTTCTCTTTATAGTTATATTTTTGAGTAAAATGTAAATTGTTATTTTATTCTATAAACTACTGGCAACATGTCTCCAAAATTCCAAGTAATAAATTTTGTATTTTTTTTCTAAAAATGAGAAATGGTCAAAATTAAATAAAAGAACCAGTGCTTTCAGACCTCAAATAATGCAAAGAAAACAAGTTCATAATCATTTAAAAACAACAATACTAATGATTTAACTCATGAAGAGTTCAGAAGTCGATATTTTGTGGAATGACCATGATTTTTAATCACAGCTTTCATGCGTCTTGGGCATGCTTTCCACCAGTTTTTCACAGTGCTCCTGGCGCAAAAATTTAAGCAGTTCTTCTTTGTTTGATGGCTTGTGACTATCCATCATCCTCTTGATTACATTCCAGAGGTTTTTAGTTCATGTCTGGAGATTGGGCTGGCCATGACAGGGTTTTGATGTGGTGGTCTCTTAAATTTTGCCAGAGCTGTATTATTGTTTATTCTCCTACCTTCACACCCCGGTGCATTCCTCTGTTATATGTGAGTGAATATTTTGTATGCCTGGAGTTGTAATAATTATAGGGGATAACTCAGGAGACTT
Source organism: Oophaga sylvatica (assembly GCA_033576555.1). Lineage (NCBI taxonomy): Eukaryota > Metazoa > Chordata > Amphibia > Anura > Dendrobatidae > Oophaga > Oophaga sylvatica. Next base: position 684,823,254 of record JARQOD010000001.1, read on the forward strand.
CTTGCGTGGAATAAGACAACTACAGGACTCAGTTTTATAAGTGGTAAAGTCTATATTATCACACGGTGATTCAAACAGGTGCAAAGCAAAGCTCAAGTCCACAACACTTGGTGTAGATATTAAATGCAGCTTAACAGTCTATAGGAAACTTCAGAGAGAAATGCAATCAAGCAGAGAGTCTATGAAGCACAGTTATTCTTGAGGATACTTGACACGAATAAGTCTTAGTTTAGTCCAAGCACAGGTAGATATGCTTGTAAGGCAGTTCAAATAATATCTTTAGCTCAACCAGGGAGGCCTGGGTGATAGTCTCAGGTTTAAGCAGCGCAGAGCTGCAACAGCTTACATGTCCAGCAAATGCAGAAGGGAGTAACACAAGCAGCCAGATGAAGGAGGATTACTGGAAACTGATGTATGCAGCAGGAACTCAGAGCAGAGTAGCAGGATCACAAACAGGTTCACAGGAGCAGGTACAAAGCCAGGGAACCACCAGAGGTCAGAAGCTGGATGCAAGGCAGAATACTCTAGCACAGACTGAGGCTAAGTGCACACGATCAGGAATAATTGCGTTTTTTTCGCGGTTTTTCCGCGGTTTTCCGCAGTAAAAACGCGATAAAAACGCAAGCATTAAGCATCCTATACATGTTAATTGATTCCGCATGTTTTGGCCACATGTTGCGTTTTTTTCCGCGAAAAAAACGCTTTGCGGAAAAAATAGCAACATGTTCATTAATTTTGCGGAATGTAAGCGGTTCATGTGCGGTGGTACCCAGGGTCTGGAGGAGAGGAGACTCTCCTCCAGGCCCTGGGTACCATATCCCTGGTAAAACAATAATTAAAATAAAAAATAATGATATTCTCACCTTCCGGCGGCCCCCGCAGCCTTCCCGCGGCCCCCGCAGCCTTCCCGCCTTCAGCGACGCTCCCGGCAACTTCCGGTCCCAAAAGTCCTTTGCGAGAATCACCCAGATGGCATAGCGGTCTCGCGAGATGTACGTCATCGGTGTGATTTGTCGCAAAGCATCCTTGGGACCGGAGTTGCCGGGAGCGTCGCTGAAGGCGGGAAGGCTGCGGGGGCCGCCGGAAGGTGAGAATATCATTATTTATTATTTTTTTTATTATTTTTACATTAGATCTTTTTACTATTGATGCGACATAGGCGGCATCAATAGTAAAAAGTTGGTCACACTTGTCAAACACTATGTTTCCGCGGCAATTCCGCAACGTGTGAACTTAGCCTAAAGGCTGTGGTGGAGTTATATAGTAGGAAGACACAGTGCACATGAGACCAAAGATGCCATCTTGGAAAAGGGCAGTAATGCACAAATGGTGATCAAAAATGTTCAGAGTCCTGACAGTTTTTTGTTAACTCTTGTCTGTGTTGCTTTGTTTGTCAGGTTGATGTACTGATGCACAGTAGCGCCCCATCTTCCCTGAATGGGGGAAGAGAACAGACGGAAAGTTAATGCAGGAGATAAGGCAAAGGTGGAGGCCCCGGCATCTTCGCCATCTGAAGTATCCCGGGGAGCAGGGCGAGGAGCAAATAAAAAGGAGGAAAAAATATATATATGCAAATTTTTTTTTTTGCAATTATGCTGACCCTTCCCATTCTAAAGTGTAGCCACCCAGTTACTCACACAGGGTGAATTTATCTCACCTGTTTGCAATTAGCACATATATATAAGAGTTGACCACACTACACATTGGAAGCTGTGATAAAGAATGGCGGAGTCGAGTTCGAAACGCGTTGCCCTTCCCCCCACCTTTCTAAATTTTCACTATAAGGATGTATTTTTAAAAATCTATTTTTCAAACAGACACATTGGTTTTATCTGGAGCTGGACTTTTTCTTGGTTTCTGCAGTTTCTACATCTGGTCAGGATAACACCCGAGCTCCACACATGAACTATGGCAAGTAAGTTGGCTTTTCTTTTTCGCAATACAGGGAAGGAGCCCCTGGTCCCCGGTCACCCGACAGTTGTGCCATGACAATAATATATGGTCCGTTTTGTGAAAAAAAAATCAAATATTTGTATGTGAACACATTATTTCATGCAACATAACCTCCATTTTGCTACCTTTTTCATATATCTTGACTTTTGCTCAACTATCTGATATTATTTGTCTGTTCTTTTACTTTTCTTTTATGGATCACAATTGGCCTATGTTCTGTCTTTGCAAAATTTTATTGGCTACTTTCCAAAGCCTGCTTTCATTATAATATAGGTGGTACCACCGGTTTGGGCCCCAGATTCTTTAGCAAACACACAGTGTGTCTGTGTACTTTGTATTCTTGCTGGCTGGCCACTCCCTAAGGCGAAGTTCACATTTGCGTATATGTCCGCAGCGTATCGTCTGCATACGCAAACTCATGCAAAAACGCATGAAAACGCATGTTTATGCAGTGTTTTTTATCCGCATCATCTTACACATGATGCTAAAAAAAGCTGCGTTTGTATGCATGTGCATGCGTTTGCGATGTTTATGCGCATACGTTCGATATTTCCAGGTGCTGTAATCAGTTCCTGGACATGCGCAGTCTGAAGTCCGCATGCGCATCGAAAGCATCCATGTGCATGTCCTTGCGTACCAATGCGTTCCCATAAACAGGAATGCGTTGTTTTGACGCACTCATCCGCATGCGCATGATTGCACATATTTGACAGATTTTTGACGCTTCAAACAATGCAACATGTTTCGTTCACGGACACCGCCACACACCGTGAAACAACGCATGTGTACGCAAATGCATGCAAACGCATGTTCCTGTGTACACCATGTTAAAGATATGTACGCATGACGCATGCGGATCTATGCGGATCAAACGCTGCACGTACAGACGCAAATGTGAAACCAGACTAACACCAGAGGGAGATAACTTAGTGTTATGATCCAAAATTCACAGACAACAGTTCATAATGTTCATAAAAAACATTTCTGCAGCCCACTGTATTTCTGCAGCAGCATTTTTGGTGCCCAATGTGAGAATCCCAAAGGGTGTCCAGGGGAAGCAAACAAGTAGACTCTGGTCAAACAACAGGGAACGGCAGCTAAACCCAGGTTAATAAGAACATTTTTCTTACTGTGTCTTCCCACTTCTGCTGACCATGGTTCAGGTATCACTTACTTGTTGACTCTAGGAATCCTAATGAACCCTCTTGTCTGTGAATTTATGAATTTTCTGAATGAGTTTGTTATGTTGTAAAAAAGGTGTGTGAAAAAGTGAGCGGCTGAGATAAAGAAATAAGTGGCTTAAGAAATACAACACCTGCATCTGTTGCCAAAGTAGCGCATGCCCTTCTGATTTAGCGACCACAGGACTTCCTTAGTTCAGGGTGTATTAAGATCAGGTAAACATAACTGTCCAAAAAACCAAACCAAAACCAAAAGGGAGGATACCACTTCATAAAGTATGCATAAATAAAGACCATTGATGATTAAATCTCAGGTCAGGAAGTGTACGAGACAAATAAAGTAAAATATTTATTTCATTGACAATTCATTTTAAAAACAAATAAAAGTAATAAGGTGCCTCATGCCAAAACAGGGACGCAGAATAATACAAAGATAATGATAGATATTAAACAAACACAATTTCAAACTGCACTAGTGCAGTTCACAAGATTTCATACTCCAGTGAATAAAATATGTGATATAGTAGTTATAATTATGAAAAGTATCAATAGATGGTCTACATAGCACATCACCGGAAGAAGCAAAGCGAAACGCGTGTTGGATGAAGGTACGCAGGACTTCTCAGTGGATTCTCTAAGGTATACATATATCCATTTTACTATATACAGGTTCAACTTTTGAATCATACATGACATCCACTTGAGTATTATCATAAAAACTGCACCTAACTATCTTTATATACATTTTTACCAAAACATTTGTCAATGATAAGACAAAATACAAAAGAGCAAAATCACATAATAGTCAAAAAATTGTACAAATTTTATTACAAAATTCAAGATACATAATAACAATATTTATAAAAAATGCATGAATAAAAGAGACGGACAAAATATCTCCTACAAGTAAATATAGCTGCAAGTAAAAAAAGCCAAGGTATCCCAATCAATGCTATAGTATTTGTAAAATACCCAAAAGAAAGGAATCTATAGGACCTCTAACATAGTTTACAAATGTCAGAAAAAATTAAATTTATTACTGACTGATGACAATTCCTGTGAAACAATAATAAAGTAAAAATCTGGACACAACTGTGACTAGTAAATTGTACTTGCCCCTTCAGGAGTCTACAATTAAACCAGGAATGAAACCTATCATGGAATAGAAAGAGGTACACACGTGTGTGCTAGAGAAGGTGCAGATCACTAAAGCCGTTGCATAAAATCAGCCTGACCTGCAGTCATAGTCTATATCTCTAGGCAATGTGGAGCACACTATTCACCAGACACACACATGCTGTTAGTGAATAATCCAATATCTAATGGGACCCTCAGGGTCATTTACCTGGATCCTAGCAGCATAAAAATTAGAAAGGAGATGCCGTCCCTCTGCCCCCTTGGGCATAATTTTTATGCTGCTAGGATCCAGGTAAATGACCCTGAGGGTCCCATTAGATATTGGATTATTCACTAACAGCATGTGTGTGTCTGGTGAATAGTGTGCTCCACATTGCCTAGAGATATAGACTATGACTGCAGGTCAGGCTGATTTTATGCAACGGCTTTAGTGATCTGCACCTTCTCTAGCACACACGTGTGTACCTCTTTCTATTCCATGATAGGTTTCATTCCTGGTTTAATTGTAGACTCCTGAAGGGGCAAGTACAATTTACTAGTCACAGTTGTGTCCAGATTTTTACTTTATTATTGTTTCACAGGAATTGTCATCAGTCAGTAATAAATTTAATTTTTTCTGACATTTGTAAACTATGTTAGAGGTCCTATAGATTCCTTTCTTTTGGGTATTTTACAAATACTATAGCATTGATTGGGATACCTTGGCTTTTTTTACTTGCAGCTATATTTACTTGTAGGAGATATTTTGTCCGTCTCTTTTATTCATGCATTTTTTATAAATATTGTTATTATGTATCTTGAATTTTGTAATAAAATTTGTACAATTTTTTGACTATTATGTGATTTTGCTCTTTTGTATTTTGTCTTATCATTGACAAATGTTTTGGTAAAAATGTGTATTGTCTAGAGCAGATACCAATTGTTACAATCCAGGCACTTTGTTTCTATATCTTTATATACAGTATATGATATGCATCTGATAGGTAGTGGGGCACCATTTTTTGTTTCAATGAGCACATTTTCAAATAAATAACAAACACATCAATTATTTTTGAGGATTTATGTCTTTATATAGAATGTAAGAACATATAAAAAGACCTTTGTCATTCATTCATCCATCCATCCATATAAAGAGATGTAAAGCATGCATATGCTTATATGCAGAACTAATGGTACAAGCTCAGCTTTCTTCACAAATATACTGTATATGATATCACTCTTAACTCCTCAAACAAAATAAGCATTAATAACATAAAATACAATAGGAGGAAATTATTGAGAGCCTTATGTCAATATTTTGTCGTTCAAAAAGTAAAAAATTTTGGCACATGTCATTTTTGTGCCACAATTTGCAATATTGATCCCTATGAGCACTTTCAAAGGTGGTAAGAAAAGGGGAAAGAGGTTAGTGGAACATGATGTGATTAACCATGAGCTAACAAATTTACTATAATTTAAAGCAGAACGTTTCCTAAATTATAGCAAGAATCTGCCTCTACTCATAGCAGGGATGCATTTCAATGTGTGGCACAAAGTCATCCAAAGGTGCACCAAATTTATTAAGAGGCATACACCACCTAATAAATTTGATCATCTTATTTCAATGTAATTAACTTTCAGACTGGTGTCCAAGCAAAGTCATTAAACCCTCCTCTCTCAGTCCTAAGCTACCACAAAAAAACAGTGCCTATTGCAATTTTTGAGTATTGATTCTTACATTTTTCAGGTTCCTGATGACATGAAGTGCATTTCAGCATTCCTCGCAGCTCCACTGATGCAGTCAGCATCAGCCTTTGGCTTGAATATGAAGGGAAATGCTTTCTTAAAGAACTTTCTGAAGTTAGCCCCCATGAATGCATACACAAAAGGATTGACAGAGGAATTGGAGTAACACATACAGTGTGCAAAAATTTTCAGCTTGTAGGTTTCATAGCTTTTCTGAAAGTTTGAATCAAAGGCTTGAAACAAAATAAAAAGCTGAATAGGTCCCCAACAGATGGTAAAGAGAAGTACTATTACCACCACCATCTTGGATATCTTTGCTCTAACTGCTTCAGATCTCTCTGCCAAAAGCTGAACCTATAGGAAAAAAATGAAAATTTTTCAGAACTTTAATGGGAAACAGTTAATCAATAAAGACATGACATCAACATTCTTCCATCAAAGGACTGCTGAAACATTTGATTGCCAGCATGCAATTATGTGACTAACACAAGGGTTTTACAACAGAAGGAAAACTTTCAGCCAGCAACAGAAAATAAAGAGAAGTGTATGACAATCTGCTTGAAACCTGACCGCAAGTATGTAAATGTAATTATTCCACCACTCACAGTGTACTTAGGGTGTGCTGTGAGTGACAGCTTAGCTGCCCTATAGTATCAAGGGCAAGCTGGGCTGTCAGTATTGTGAGTTACAGCCCAGTCATCCAATCTGAAGCAGGGTTGTGCTGGGCTTTCAGTATTGTGAATGACAGCCCAGCAGTCCAATCTGGCCGACCATGTAGCGTTTGCTACAGGTGTAACCCGTTCAAGGTGATTACCTGGCCATTTAGCTGTCTGATAATGGTCAGATCATTGCCAGTTGTAGCCTTGCTCAATGGTGTGTTGTTCTGTGCTCTGTGTTCCGATTTTCTGATCTTTGTTGCCGTACTTTGGATTTGCCTTTTGACTACTCATTTGTATTACTCCTTTTGCCTTTGACACACTGACCTTAGTTACCTGACCCCAGACTTTGCCTCTGACTATCCATTTGTCTTATCCCTTTGTCCTTGACATACCTTCCTGGCTTTTGACCTTGGACTCCTTGTCTTCCTTGCCTCATGGCTTTTTCATGAGAAGTGACTCAGAGTCAGATTACAACCGTCCATATACAATTATTTTTGTTCGCCAGTGAGTATCCTATTCACACATTTCTGTTCAAGTGGCGAATCTGACCCAAATGATCCAGGATCTGGCTAAAGAGCACCGGAATCTTGAATCATTGCAGTTCCAGGTATTTAGCTTTATGAACTCACCCTATAGCTCTTCACTGAAAGCAGTGAATGCAATATCTGTAACTTCAGACATGCAGTTGACCTCTTCAGAACCTGCGGTGGCCTTTCCTGATACATTTTTAGGAGAAAAAAAAAATCAGTTTAGGGTATTCAGGGAGAGCTGTAGGTTATATTTAACCCCGCAACCTTGGTCTTCAGGGGATGAGTCTTAGTGGGTAGGAATAAGTATGTCCTTTCTGCGATGTGGTCCTCAGACCTGGGCATTTTCACTGTCCCCACAAGCAACAGAACGAGTTTCTGTTGTTGCCTTCTTTGACTGTCCCCACGAGCATCTGAACGAGTTTCTGTTGTTGCTTTCTTTGATGCGTTAGGGTTAATTTATGACGAACCTGACCAAATCCAGGTCCCTGAGGCTAAGATCATGAACCTGACACAGGGGAACCTCACCGTTGTGGACTATTGTGCCGAATTACAAAAATGGCCCACTGAAGTTCAGTGGAATGATATGGCCCTCAGGTGTCAATTCCATAGAATTCTGTCCAAATTTCTTAAGGATGCTCTAGCTTTTCATGATCCCCTTGTTCTTTGGTGGAGGCCATTAACCCAGGCCATATTGATGGAAAGCAGAAATCGAGAGAGGCATGGTGGACAACAGGATTCTCTGTATGCTCCTTTGGAGTATACTCCCCCATTTATCTGATGTGAGATCAATGGAGATTTGAATTGCCAGTTTTTGTGCTGTGGAGAAAAAACGTAGATAAGATCTTGTCTATTCTGTACAACTATGCTCCGCTAGTTGAAAGGGTCTGCTGGGGTACTTGAAAAACTTCGGAGATGTATTTTCAGAAAAAGAAGCTGAGTCATTGCCATCCTATCATCCTTTGAATTGTTCTATTAATCTTGTCCGTAATGCCAAATTGCTTAAAGCTCATCTTTACGATTTGTCTGGGCCTGTATGTACTGCCATGATAAATTATGTGAACGAACATTTACGGACGGGCCATATTCGTTCTTCCTCCTCCCCTGAATCTGCTAGATTTTTCTTTGTAATAAAGATGGTGACCTCTGTACTTGCCTAAATTTCTAAGAACTGAACAAAATCATGGTTAAGAATACCCACTTCCACTCCTCCCTGACCTTTATAATCAGCTTATGGGGGCTAAGCGGTTTTCTAAGCTTGACAATAGAAGGTCTCACAATTTAATAAGCATCAAGATGGGTGATGAGTGGAAAATGGCGTTTTTAATGTCTGAGGGTTTATTCAAAAATCTGGTCATGCCATTTGGGTTAACTAATGCTCCAGCTGTATTTTAAACCTCATGAATGATATTTTTTCTGATTGCATTGGCCGATTGCTGTGATTTATCTTAAAGTGAACCTGTCAGGAGGATTTTGCTCAGTAAACTACAGACACTGTCAGGTTGCCGCTGTTATACAGATTAAAATGATACCTTGGTTAATGACATGCCCATTCTCCAGGGCAGGACTGTAGGCAGATGCTTATCTTCAAGCTCTACACTCCCTGACAGAAGTTATGTCGCTTATCCATGTTATGTAAATAAAAGCTTATAACCTGACGTTAAATTCATCCATTGGTTGTATAAATTATTCTTTTTGTGAGGAACTCAGCCGGCCGCCACACGGTAGCCCGGGTATCACAGCTTCTGATACCACCGCCGCTACCAAATGTGACGGACGATCCCTTTCCTCCCACGTCACCAATGGGATGTAACTCCACAGGTACAGCTCTCCGGCGCCCCCCTTTGTCTCTCGGGTCAGTAAGAGAACTGCACCTAGAGCAAATGGCCGCCGGGGAAGGTGTCCTGTTACCCACTGGGTATTCTAAGATTCGTGATCAGAGTAAAAGCATCAGCCCAAGATTAATTTTATGGTTTAATTTGCCTTAAGGGCGCACTAGATAATTACAGAAATATACAGTAAAGCTATACAACGTAATTACAATGGATTTGCAGTCAGAGTAAGAATACAACAATAATGTACAAGGCTAAAAGGTATAAGCTATAGATCAATATTACCGGGTTGTATGGTCATGGGGAGGCATGGAGCTCTGCGTTCCCCAGGTGAAAGTCTTCAGTTGCTGGACAGCCCCCAATGCATGTGCTGCAGCTCCATTTGGCAAGTCTGTCCCTGGTGCTTCTGTGTGTGAAAATGGAATGAGAGGGCAGCCTCTTCTTGGCTACAGCTTTTAAACCTGCTAGGACCCTCCCCTTTTGCTTTGAAGCCCGCATATTAACTGGCCTGCAATTCATATGGAGCAGGAAACAATGGCTTGAGCTTGAGCTATTTACCATACGACTGACCATCTTATTCAGACACTGGCCTAAACTAATTAGCATGTAAAGGCCTATTGATTCATAGTGGACATCAAAGCTGGCCGTACTGAATATGCTAATAGGCCCTGTGTAGCTAAAAGTCTGTGGCTGTGTGAACTGACAAAATGGAGGCTGGTACAGGCCCTATACAAAATGGTGGCGGTCCCGACCTCACACCTCCCTGCTTTTGAGGGCGCTAGGGGGTATCACATTCCTGTGTTCCCCCGTGCACCCTACCGCACCCTCTCTTTGGCTACGGTGGCAGATCCACGAGGATTTCTGACTCTCTGTCCTCTGAAAGGTTGCACACTGGTTGGGCATAAGCCTCCCGCTCATGGTGGGCCTTCATCATGTTCACATGGAAGGCCTTCCTCCTTCCACGGGCGTGGTCCAGGGTGACCAGGTAAGTGACGGCGTTGAGCTGCTCGTGCACGAGGTATGGACCCTCCCAGGCCGCCTGAAGCTTGTTTTGGGGTACGGGGACCAGTACCCACACCTTTTGACCCACCTGGTAGGTCCGCTCACAAGCATTCTGGTCGTACCATCGCTTCTGGTCAGCCTGAGCTTGGGCCATATTGTCATGCACCAGCCGCGTCAAGGCCATCATTCGGTCCCGGAAGCGCACGACATACTCAATGACCGACACTCCAGGGGTGGCTAAATCCCCTTCCCATGCTTCCTTCACCAGAGCAAGGGGCCCCCGTACACGTCGCCCGTACAGGAGCTCAAAGGGGGAGAACCCCGTTGAGGCCTGTGGGACCTCCCGGTAGGCAAACAGCAGGTGTGGGAGATACCGCTCCCAGTCTCTCCCGTGGGAGTCGACCAACATCTTCAGCATCTGCTTTAAGGTGCCATTGAACCGCTCACACAAGCCATTGGTCTGTGGGTGATACGGGCTGGCCACCAGATGTTGCACCTGTACTTGCTTACAGAGAGACTCCATCAGCTGCGACATGAACTGGGTCCCTCGGTCGGTGAGCATTTCCTTGGGAAACCCCACTCTGGAGAAAATCTCCAGTAAGGCAGTGGCCACTTTGTCGGCCCGAATGGACGACAAAGCTACCGCCTCCGGGTACCGGGTGGTATAGTCCACTACCGTTAGTATGAAGCATTTCCCGGAGCGGCTGGGAGTGGACAGAGGTCCAATGAGATCCACAGCCACCCTCGAGAAAGGCTCTTCGATGATGGGCAGAGTTACCAGTGGGGCTTTGGGGCACGGCCCCACCTTCCCCACCCTCTGACAGGTGTCACACGAACGGCAGTAGGCTATCATCTCGGTCCTCATTCCAGGCCAGTAGAAATGCTGAGCTAGCCTGGCCCTGGTTTTAGTGATCCCTAAGTGTCCGGCCATTGGAATCTCGTGTGCGATCCGCAACAATTCCGCCCTGAACGGATGGGGCACCACTAACTGTCGGTCCCTGGACCACGCCTCCGGTGAACCCTGCTGGACCGTTACCCGGTACAGCCGTCCCTGGTCCCAGACCACTCGCTCGCGGTCGGACTCCAGGGGAGGCTGTGCCGCCTGTTCCTTGAGAGTCTTCAGGCTAGGGTCAGCTTCCAACGCTGCCTGAAATCCCTGACTTGATGTGGCAAGAATTGATGAAACTGCCATGTCCTCTGTCAGTTCCCCGGGATCTATCTCCTGGCTACTGTCTGACTCGGCAGCCACTTGGTCGGAGAGGGGGAAACCGTCGGACCTCCGCGAGGCTCCTTGGGCTTCAGCGCTCCCACTCCTGGTAACAGCGGCCACGACCGCTGGGACCACGGGTAGCGCCCGCTTTCCCTCGTCCCCTGACCAAGTCGCCGGATCAGGCAGACTTCCCTGACTTCCTGACATCCCGGATGTGGGGAACTCCTGCCCTGGGGTCTTACCTGGTGGCTCCTCTCCCGGGACGCCCCCTCCCCCCATAGCCTGTTCCTCTTCCTGCAGGGGCCCTAGACTCAGCAGGCTGGATTCACTTAGGGGCCCTACACTGCCCATAGCAGCCCCTCCCTTCACCTCTGAGCTCTCCCCTACAGCCTCCTCACCTGTCCTCACTGTGAGCCCTGTGTGTGTAGTGTCAGTGCATGGCTTACCATCAGGTTTCACTCCCTCCTCCACTGTTGGAGGCACATTCAATACATTAACATTAGCATTCACAGTAGAGTCATGACATTCTTGGGGAGCCGGACTTGGGGGTTCAGTGGCCACATACTGGGACACTAGCCGCCCCAAATCGGTCCCAAGCAACACATTTGCAGGAATATTCGGCGTTACTCCCACCTCCCGCATCCCCCTCCCGGCACCCCAATCCAAATACACCTTGGCAACGGGCAGCGCCGGTTCAACGCCTCCAATTCCGGAGACGGAAAGGGTTTTCCCAGGTACCAAGTCTTGAGGGGACACCACATCAGGGCGTACCAGGGTTCGTTCAGCGCCTGTGTCCCGCAGTCCCATGACCGCTGAGCGGCCGATGGTGACGGGTTGGTAATTGTCTAGGGACTTCCCACCACCCCCTCCCACACACAAAACAGTGGACGGTTTCTGGGACAGGGATGGGGCCTTCTGGCGCTGGGGACATGCAGCCTTAAAGTGTCCTGGCTGATTGCAATTATGACAACGTCTGGGTTCTGTTCCTGGCCTGGAGAGGGCAGCAGGGGGGTACACCCCTTGCACTCTGGGGGCTGGATATGGGGCTGGGGCAGGATTGGGCTTACCCCCTCTCCAGGTGCTGCTGGCAGGCTTCTTTGGCTCCGGCGCCCTGTTGTTGGCATACTCGTCTGCCAGGGCGGCTGTAGCAGAAGCCCCCTTTGGTTTCCGGTCACGGAGGAACTGCTGGAGGTCCTCTGGGCAGTTCCACAAGAATTGCTCCACGACAAACAGTTCCTGGACCTCCTGACGGGTAGTGAGCTCTAGACCCGAGGTCCAGTGCTCCGCAGCTCTCAACAGGGCCCGCATGTGGTCAGTCCAGGTGTCCTTTGAACCCCGCTGCAGGCTCCTGAACTTCCTGCGGTACGACTCCGGGGTGAGGTTGTAGTGCTGGATCAGGGCCCGCTTGATGCTGTTGTAGTCCTGCTCCTCCCCGGCAGGTAGGTCCCCCAAAACTTCCAGGGACTTACCCCTCAAACGGGGGGTCAGGTACCTTGCCCACTGATCCAGGGCCAGATGATGTTGGAGGCATGTCCTCTCAAAAGCAAGCAGAAAGGAATCCAGGTCTCCATCCTTTTCAAGTAAGGGAAAGTCCTCCGCCCGGACCTTGGAAGCCCTTGTCTCCGGTGGGCCTGGTGCGTCCAGCGGGGGCCCATGCTGAGCCATCTCCAGTCGGTGCTGGCGCTCCGCTGCTCTCTCTGCCGCTGCATGCTCCCGCTCCGCTGCTCTCTCTGCCGCTGCTTGCTCACGCTCCGCAGCTGCTTGCTCACGCTCTGCTGCTGCTTGCTCACGCTCCGCTGCTGCTTGCTCACGCTCCGCTGCTCTCTCTGCCGCCACCAGGAGTCTGTCATAGGTGGCGTCATTACCAGCCTCGAGCTGTGCCATAGCCGCTTGGAAAAGGGCCTCCGACCTGGACAGGCTTGGACGGGCAGGGGGTGGACAGTCCGCTGTGAGACTGAGCACGGGGGTCGGGCTCCTTGGGGAGCCCTGGCTGAGCTCCCCCTCATCGGTATCGAACCCCTCATAGGCCACAGCATTGGCCTCCCCCTTTGCCCTACTCCTGGTGCCTTCCGCCATCTTGGGAACCTTTGGTTACTGAAACACAGCTGCAACCCTGACCTTGCACACAACTTGTTATATTTACACTCTGACCGTCTAGTGCTGGGCTGACCTTAAGACCCCAGCAGTGAAAGTACTGCTGGTAGTCTCTAGTGTCTGGGAGTAGGGGTCCCACGCACACTATTACTCTGATCCCACCGCTGCCACCAATTTGTGAGGAACTAAGCCGACCGCCACACGGTAGCCCGGGTATCACAGCTTCTGATCCCACCTCCGCTACCAAATGTGGGGGACGATCCCCTTCCTCCCACGTCACCAATGTGACGTAACTCCACAGATACAGCTCTCCGGCGCCCCCCTTTGTCTCTCAGGTCAGTAAGAGAACTGCACCTAGAGCAAATGGCCGCCGGGGAAGGTGTCCTGTTACCCACTGGGTATTCTAAGATTCGTGATCAGAGTAAAAGCATCAGCCCAAGATTAATTTTATGGTTTAATTTGCCTTAAGGGCGCACTAGATAATTACAGAAATATACAGTAAAGCAAAGTCATTAAACCCTCCTCTCTCAGTCCTAAGCTACCACAAAAAAACAGTGCCTATTGCAATTTTTGAGTATTGATTCTTACATTTTTCAGGTTCCTGATGACATGAAGTGCATTTCAGCATTCCTCGCAGCTCCACTGATGCAGTCAGCATCAGCCTTTGGCTTGAATATGAAGGGAAATGCTTTCTTAAAGAACTTTCTGAAGTTAGCCCCCATGAATGCATACACAAAAGGATTGACAGAGGAATTGGAGTAACACATACAGTGTGCAAAATTTTTCAGCTTGTAGGTTTCATAGCTTTTCTGAAAGTTTGAATCAAAGGCTTGAAACAAAATAAAAAGCTGAATAGGTCCCCAACAGATGGTAAAGAGAAGTACTATTACCACCACCATCTTGGATATCTTTGCTCTAACTGCTTCAGATCTCTCTGCCAAAAGCTGAACCTATAGGAAAAAAATGAAAATTTTTCAGAACTTTAATGGGAAACAGTTAATCAATAAAGACATGACATCAACATTCTTCCATCAAAGGACTGCTGAAACATTTGATTGCCAGCATGCAATTATGTGACTAACACAAGGGTTTTACAACAGAAGGAAAACTTTCAGCCAGCAACAGAAAATAAAGAGAAGTGTATGACAATCTGCTTGAAACCTGACCGCAAGTATGTAAATGTAATTATTCCACCACTCACAGTGTACTTAGGGTGTGCTGTGAGTGACAGCTTAGCTGCCCTATAGTATCAAGGGCAAGCTGGGCTGTCAGTATTGTGAGTTACAGCCCAGTCATCCAATCTGAAGCAGGGTTGTGCTGGGCTTTCAGTATTGTGAATGACAGCCCAGCAGTCCAATCTGGCCGACCATGTAGCGTTTGCTACAGGTGTAACCCGTTCAAGGTGATTACCTGGCCATTTAGCTGTCTGATAATGGTCAGATCATTGCCAGTTGTAGCCTTGCTCAATGGTGTGTTGTTCTGTGCTCTGTGTTCCGATTTTCTGATCTTTGTTGCCGTACTTTGGATTTGCCTTTTGACTACTCATTTGTATTACTCCTTTTGCCTTTGACACACTGACCTTAGTTACCTGACCCCAGACTTTTCCTCTGACTATCCATTTGTCTTATCTCTTTGTCCTTGACATACCTTCCTGGCTTTTGACCTTGGACTCCTTGTCTTCCTTGCCTCATGGCTTTTTCATGAGAAGTGACTCAGTGTCAGATTACAACCGTCCATATACAATTATTTTTGTTCGCCAGTGAGGATCCTATTCACACATTTCTGTTCAAGTGGCGAATCTGACCCAAATGATCCAGGATCTGGCTAAAGAGCACCGGAATCTTGAATCATTGCAGTTCCAGGTATTTAGCTTTATGAACTCACCCTATAGCTCTTCACTGAAAGCAGTGAATGCAATATCTGTAACTTCAGACATGCAGTTGACCTCTTCAGAACCTGCGGTGGCCTTTCCTGATACATTTTTAGGAGAAAAAAAAAATCAGTTTAGGGTATTCAGGGAGAGCTGTAGGTTATATTTAACCCCGCAACCTTGGTCTTCAGGGGATGAGTCTTAGTGGGTAGGAATAAGTATGTCCTTTCTGCGATGTGGTCCTCAGACCTGGGCATTTTCACTGTCCCCACAAGCAACAGAACAAGTTTCTGTTGTTGCCTTCTTTGACTGTCCCCACGAGCATCTGAACGAGTTTCTGTTGTTGCTTTCTTTGATTCGTTAGGGTTAATTTATGACGAACCTGACCAAATCCAGGTCCCTGAGGCTAAGATCATGAACCTGACACAGGGGAACCTCACCGTTGTGGACTATTGTGCCGAATTACAAAAATGGCCCACTGAAGTTCAGTGGAATGATATGGCCCTCAGGTGTCAATTCCATAGAATTCTGTCCAAATTTCTTAAGGACGCTCTAGCTTTTCATGATCCCCTTGTTCTTTGGTGGAGGCCATTAACCCAGGCCATATTGATGGAAAGCAGAGGCATGGTGGACAACAGGGTTCTCTGTATGCTCCTTTGGAGTATACTCCCCCATTTATCTGATGTGAGATCAATGGAGATTTGAATTGCCAGTTTTTGTGCTGTGGAGAAAAAACGTAGATAAGATCTTGTCTATTCTGTACAACTATGCTCCGCTAGTTGAAAGGGTCTGCTGGGGTACTTGAAAAACTTCGGAGATGTATTTTCAGAAAAAGAAGCTGAGTCATTGCCATCCTATCATCCTTTGAATTGTTCTATTAATCTTGTCCGTAATGCCAAATTGCTTAAAGCTCATCTTTACGATTTGTCTGGGCCTGTATGTACTGCCATGATAAATTATGTGAACGAACATTTACGGACGGGCCATATTCGTTCTTCCTCCTCCCCTGAATCTGCTAGATTTTTCTTTGTAATAAAGATGGTGACCTCTGTACTTGCCTAAATTTCTAAGAACTGAACAAAATCATGGTTAAGAATACCCACTTCCACTCCTCCCTGACCTTTATAATCAGCTTATGGGGGTTAAGCGGTTTTCTAAGCTTGACAATAGAAGGTCTCACAATTTAATAAGCATCAAGATGGGTGATGAGTGGAAAATGGCGTTTTTAATGTCTGAGGGTTTATTCAAAAATCTCGTCATGCCATTTGGGTTAACTAATGCTCCAGCTGTATTTTAAACCTCATGAATGATATTTTTTCTGATTGCATTGGCCGATTGCTGTGATTTATCTTAAAGTGAACCTGTCAGGAGGATTTTGCTCAGTAAACTACAGACACTGTCAGGTTGCCGCTGTTATACAGATTAAAATGATACCTTGGTTAATGACATGCCCATTCTCCTGGGCAGGACTGTAGGCAGATGCTTATCTTCAAGCTCTACACTCCCTGACAGAAGTTATGTCGCTTATCCATGTTATGTAAATAAAAGCTTATAACCTGACGTTAAATTCATCCATTGGTTGTATAAATTATTCTTTTTGTGAGGAACTCAGCCGGCCGCCACACGGTAGCCCGGGTATCACAGCTTCTGATACCACCGCCGCTACCAAATGTGACGGACGATCCCTTTCCTCCCACGTCACCAATGGGATGTAACTCCACAGGTACAGCTCTCCGGCGCCCCCCTTTGTCTCTCGGGTCAGTAAGAGAACTGCACCTAGAGCAAATGGCCGCCGGGGAAGGTGTCCTGTTACCCACTGGGTATTCTAAGATTCGTGATCAGAGTAAAAGCATCAGCCCAAGATTAATTTTATGGTTTAATTTGCCTTAAGGGCGCACTAGATAATTACAGAAATATACAGTAAAGCTATACAACGTAATTACAATGGATTTGCAGTCAGAGTAAGAATACAACAATAATGTACAAGGCTAAAAGGTATAAGCTATAGATCAATATTACCGGGTTGTATGGTCATGGGGAGGCATGGAGCTCTGCGTTCCCCAGGTGAAAGTCTTCAGTTGCTGGACAGCCCCCAATGCATGTGCTGCAGCTCCATTTGGCAAGTCTGTCCCTGGTGCTTCTGTGTGTGAAAATGGAATGAGAGGGCAGCCTCTTCTTGGCTACAGCTTTTAAACCTGCTAGGACCCTCCCCTTTGGCTTTGAAGCCCGCATATTAACTGGCCTGCAATTCATATGGAGCAGGAAACAATGGCTTGAGCTTGAGCTATTTACTATACGACTGACCATCTTATTCAGACACTGGCCTAAACTAATTAGCATGTAAAGGCCTATTGATTCATAGTGGACATCAAAGCTGGCCGTACTGAATATGCTAATAGGCCCTGTGTAGCTAAAAGTCTGTGGCTGTGTGAACTGACAAAATGGAGGCTGGTACAGGCCCTATACAAAATGGTGGCGGTCCCGACCTCACACTTTTGAAAGCTGAAATCCTCCGAAATGTGGTTTAGGTTAAGAAAATAAATTGGCATCAATGCAGAAATATTGATCATTTAATGGACACAGAATGGTCAGATTTTGGCAAGACAAAAGTTTTGTCGCCTGGTCATATAATGCACCCAATCCTAGTTTACATCCTCACCTGTGCTCAGTAAATGGTTGGTTAATTAGTGGGTGTGTATAACAAGAAACCCAGCCCCCCAGACCTTCTCTTGAACTGCAACTTGAGCTCTGACAACATGCCAAATATCCACCCTGCGACCAAAGCCTGGATTATCAAGAGGCTGAAGACCAGATCCACTGCAGAGGTGGCTGGCACCTTTATTGTGTCTCAGCATCAAGTACAAAGAATTAAAAAAAGATTTGAAGAGACTGGAGATGTGTTTGACAAGCCCAGGTCCGGCAGACCCCGCAAGACAACTGCTCAGGAGGAACGTTTGTTGGTTAGAAAATCCAAAGCAAGCCCCTCTTCCACTGCAGCAGAGCTCCAACAGGCCTGGTCACCTCAAGTCCCTGTGTCAACTAGAACAGTTTGTAGGATTCTGTCTCGAAATGGCCTCCATGGTCGAATCAGTGCCCAGAAGCCAGCACTAAAGAAAAGGCAGATAAAAAACCGTGTGGCATTTGCAAAGTCCCATAGCCTGCTAAACAGATGGACACTGGAAAAGTGGCAGAAGGTGGATTTCTCTGATAAATCGTCAGTAGAATTACACCACAGCCGCCGCAATTACTGCAGGAGACCTACTGGAGCCCGTATGGATCCAAAATACACCCAGAAAACAGTTAAATTTGGTGGTGGAAAGATCATGGTCTGGGGTTACATTCAGTATGGGAGTGTGCGAAACATTTGCAAGGTGGAAGGCAATATCAATAGTCTAACATATCAAGAAGTATTAGCTACCTCTTATATTCCAAATCATAAAAGGGGTCACCAGAGCCAGTGTCAGCACCCGGCATACCCGGGCAAGTGCCGGGGCCCTGAGTAGGCGGGGGGGCCCACTCGCCGTCGGGCGCAATACTTACCTCTCCCCGTGTCTCCACTGCCGCAGCTCCGGGCTCCAGGGGGCGCCTGCGCCGGTGCTTCCTCTCTCACAGCAGCGCCACTGAATGACGTCATCATTCAGCGGCCGGCTGTGGCAGAGAGGGCGCGGACGCCGGACAGGTGAGGTGTGTGTGTGTGTGCCTGCATGTGTGTATGTGAGAGAGTGCTGCGGTGCTGTATGTGTGATGGTGGTGGGGAGAGGCAGTGATGGTGGTGAGGAGGCAATGATGATCGGGTGGCAATGATAATGGGAAGGCATTGATAATGATGATATTAATGGGGAGGCGATGATGATGATGATGGGGAGGCAATGATAATGGGAAGACAATAATGATGATGATATTATTGGGAGGCAATGATAATGATGATGATGGGGAGGCAATGATAATGGGAAGGCAATGATGATGATGATATTAATTGGGAGGCAATGATGATGATGATGGGGATGGGGAGGCAATGATAATGGGGAGGCAATGATGATGATGATGGGGAGGAAATGATGATGATGATGGGGAGGCAATGATAATGATGATGGGGAGGCAATAATGATGATGATGGGGAGGCAATGATGATGATGATGGGGAGGCAATGATGATGATGATGGGGAGGCAATGATGATGATAATGGGGAGTCTTTCCACAGCGCCCTTTCCTGAGCCATAACAGTGCAGAACGCAGCACAGTGTAGAGGAGAGCTCCATATTTTGTATGGAGCATTATATGTGGTCCAGTATTCTGTATGGAGCATTATATTGGGTCCAGTATTCTGTATGGAGCATTATATGGGGGATGGCAGAGTGACATCCTGCATGGTGTATTATATGGGTGATGAGGGGGAGACTATGTGGTGCCCATAATATTGTATGGAGGACTGTACTGTCCAGTCTGAACTGTGCGCTGTGAGGATTTGGCGGTTTTTGAGCTATTGTACAATTTACAATAGGTATCAGTCATGTAATGGAAGAAGAGAAGTGTTTGGCGTTGTGCTATACCCATATTTCTCTGCAGTATCTGTGCATCATGAATCGTGGTCTGTGTTAAGGGGGCCCACTGAGACTCTTTCGCCCGGAGCCCATAAATACCTGGAGCCGGCCCTGGGGGTCACATTCTGCAGCAGGATGGTGCTCCATCTCATACATCCATTTCTACAACAAAGTTCCTCCAGGCAAAAAAGATCAAGGTGCTCAAGGACTGGCCAGCCCAGTTACCAGACATGAACATCATTGAGCATATTTGGGGTAGGATGAAAGAGGAAGTTTGGAAGACAAAACCAAAGAATGTAGATGAACTCTGGGAGGCATGTAAGACTGCATTCTTTGCTATTCCTGATGATTTCATTAATAAATTGTATGAATCATTGTTGAACTGCATGGATGCAGTCCTTCAAGCTCATGGAAGTCACACAAAATATTAAATATGACTCTAATAGCACCACAACTTCATTCACCGATGTTATGCAACATATATTTGTATTTTAAGTTAATTGTTTGAATATCACATTACTTTCTGTGGGAGACAAAACTTTTGTCTTGCCAAAATCTGACCATTCTGTGTCCATTAAATGATCAATATTTCTGCATTGATGCCAATTAATTTTCTTAACCTAAAGCACATTTCGGATGGTTTCAGCTTTCAAAAGAATAATTTATACAACCAATGGATGAATTTAACATCAGGTTATAAGCTTTTATTTACATAACATGGATAAGCGACATAACTTCTGTCAGGAAGTGTAAGCCAGAGAAACTTAGGGCACTGTCACACTTAGCGATCGCACTAGCGATCACGACAACTACTTAACCTGGCGAGATCGCTAGTGTGATCACTATGTGATCGCTAGTTAGATTCCAAACACAACTCATCAGCGATCTGTGATTCCAAACACATCTCATCAGCGATCTCTATAACGACCTCTGCGGTCGTTGGGAAAACCTAGTCCCACCTGCGATGCTGGTGAAGTCGTTCATAAAGGGTGTCACACTCAGCAATTCAGGCTCACCAGCGGGACACCAACGACCAAAAAACTGCTCAGAACGTTCATAAGCGATCAGCGACATCTCAGCAGGGGCCACATCGCTGCTACATGTCACACACAGTTAAGTCGCTAACGAGATCGATACTGCGTCATAAATGGTGACGCAGTAGCGATCTCGTTAGCAATCTCGGTTGCGATCTCGCTTAGTGTGGCATACCCTTAAGAAGAGACCTACCCACATGCGTGCCCCATAGCACAAACATGTTCCTCATCATAGAGATAGAGAGCGAGAGGTCCATGGGGAGAGATATACACAGAGAGACAGACAGATACACAGAGACAGACACACAGAGAGACAGACAGATACACAGAGACAGAGATAGAGAAAGACGGAGAGAGTAACAGAGAGACAGACACAGAGAGACAGACAGGCACAGAGAGGGAGATACACAGAGAGGCAGACAGAGACAAAGAGACGGATGCTATGGCGGGGTCGCTGACATACTCTGAGCTGCTGTGATATTGTCTCTTAGAGGGGACTGTGTACGTATGAGTAGTGTCTCTCTGTCTTATACATAAACCACTCATAAGTACACAGCCCCCCTCCAGACACCCTGCCAAAAGCAGCACAGAGTATGTCAGCGACCCAGCCACAGCATCTCTCTGTCTGTCTCTCTTTGTCTCTCTCTGTCTCTCGCTTTGTCTCTCTCTGTCTCTCCCTCTCTGTCTCTCTCTGTCTGTTTGTCTGTCTCTGTATCTCTCTGTCTCTGATTGTCTCCCTCTGTCTCTGTCTGTCAGTCTCTCAATACCTGTCTCTGACTCTCTTGGTCTATCTGTCTGTCTGTCTCTATCTATCTATCTCTGTGTCTGCCTCTCTGTCTGTCTGTCTCTCTGTATCTGTCTATCTCTGTGTATCTTTTTGTCTCTCTCTGTGTATTTGTCTATGTCTCTATCTCTCCCCGTGTACCTCTCTCTGTCTCTATGTGCTTCTTCTGGGTGGCCTGTGGGCAAGTCTCTCCTTGGTTTCTCTGCCCTAGAGCAGGAAGATAAGACTCTGCCTACAGTCCCACCTGCAGCACGAAAATCTCATTAACTGAAAACTTCTAACACTGATTACACAAGAACCACAACACAGATTTCTTCACCCCAGGTATCATTTTAATCAGTATAACAGCGCCAACCTGACAGTGTGTGTAGGTTACTTAGGAAAATCCTGCTGACAGGTTCACTTTAATGACATTTACATTTTTACGCTTGATTAAGATTTTTACCATGTCTGTATAGTATTGCAAACATTGAAGGAGAATTCTTTGTTTGCAAAAATTGAGTAATTTATTTTTGCTGTTGAGGAAATTTCATTCCTGGGGTTCAATTTATCAGCTGATGGGTTTAAGATGGATCCTTGGAAGATGGAAGCCATAATATATTGGGTTCAACCTAGTGACCTGAAATAACTGCAACATTTTCTAGGATTCGTCAACTATTATAGGAAACTCATTAGAGGTTTCTCTCAGAATGTTAAACCTCTTAGACCTTACACGTACGGGGCGGATGTCAAGGTTTGTCCACCAGATGCTATTATGACTTTTGAGAAATTAAAAGAGTGTTTTATGTCTGCTCCTGTTTTAATCCCACCCGATGTTCAAGAACCATTGCGGAAGTGGATGCTTCAGAGGTCAGGGTAGTGGCCATTTTATTTCAGGGTTCCAAATCTCTGACCAATTTGGGCCATGTGCATTTTTCTTAAGAAAATTTTAATCTGAAATTATAATGTGGACAATCGTGACTTACTCTCTGTTAAATTTGCCTTCAAGGAATGTAGGCTATTACTAGGCTCTTTTAGTGGCTATCTACACAGGGTTGGGATTAGGGGCAGGCAAATCTGGTAAGTATACTGTACATACAGTTGAAACTAGAAGATTACATACACTGTACAAAAAGGCACATATGCATTTTTTTCTCAATATCTGACATGAAATCAGAATAAACCTTTCCCGTTTTAGGTAAATTAGGATTAAAATAATTATTAATATTTGTCTAATGCTAGAATAATGAAATAAAGAGAATGTTTTAAGGCATTTTTTTACATACATTTCATTAGTTTTTGGTACCATTGCCCTTAAACTGAATGACTTGGGTCAAACATATGAGTTATCCTTCCACAAGCTTCTCACAATAGTTGGTCGGAATTTGGGCCCATTACTGCTGAGAAAACTGGTGTATCTGATCCAGGTTTGTAGGTCGCCTTGCTCGCACCTGCATTTTCAGCTTTGCCCATAAATGTTCAATAGGACTGAGATCTGGGCTTTGTGGTATCCACTCGAAAAGATTGACTTTGTTATCCTTAAGCCACTTTGCTACCATTTTGGCAGTATGCTTCGGGTCATTGTCCATTTGGAAGACCCATTTCTGCCCAACCTTTAAACTTCATGATTGATGTCTTGAGATGTTGCTTCAGTATAGTCACATAATCTTCTTTTCTCATGGTGCCATCTATTTTGTGAAGTGCACCAGTCCCTCCTGCAGCAAAAGAACCCCACAACATGATGCTGCTGCCCCCTTGTTTCACAGTTGGGATGATGTTCTTAGGCTTCCAAGCTTCTCCCTTTATCCTCCAAATGTAAGGATGGTCATTATGCCCAAATGTTCAATTTTAGTTTCATCAGACCACAGGACGTGTCTCCAAAAATTAAGGTCTTTGTTCTTGTGTGCATTAGCAAACATTAATATGGCTTTTTATTCTTTTGGAGTAATGGCTTCTTCCTGGCAGAGTGGCCTTTCAGATCATATTGATACAGTACTCGTTTCACTGTGGACATTGACAAAATCTTTCCAGCTTCCGCCATCATCTTCACAAGGTCTTTTGCTTTTGTCCTTGTGTTAATATGCACATGTCGGACAAAAGCACGTTCATCTCTAGGACACAGAACCCATCTCCTTCCGGAGCAGTATGATGGCTGGACATTCCCATCTTGTTTGTACTTGCATATAATTGATTGTACAGATGAATGAGGCACCTTCAGATATCTTGAAATTGTACTCAAGGATGAACCTTGTGCAAGTCCACAATTCTTTTCCTGATATCTTGGTTGATTTCTTTAGACTTTCCCATGATGCTACACAAAGAAGCAGTGTGTTTCAGGTGTGCATTAAAACACATCCGCAGGTATGTCTTTAATTAACTCAGATGTTGCCAAAAGAGAAGAAGCTTCCAAACACATGACACTATCATATCAGTAGTCCAGAATTGTTTAACCCCTTACTGCCAGATGACGGAATAGTACGTCATCTGGCAGTATCCCCCGCTTTGAGGTAGGCTCCGGCGGTGAGCCCACCTCAAAGCCGCGACATGTCAGCTGTTATAAACAGCTGACATGTGCCCGCAATAGGCGCGAGCGGAATCGCCATCCGCCCGCGCCTATTAACTAGTTAAATCCCGCTGTTAAAGCTGATAGCGGGCATTTAACTAGCGCTTCCGGCCGCCGGGCCGGAAATGGGCGCATCGCTGACCCTGTCACGTGATCAGGGGTCGGCGACACGTTGCCTTGACAACCAGAGGTCTCACAGAGACCTTTATGGTTGTTGCTGACACATTGCTGTAAGCGCCGCCCGATGATTGGCGCTCATTGCAATGCAGTAAATCTGCTACATATGGGCGATCTGCTCATCGCCCATATGTAGCAGAGGCAATCGCGCTATGGCAGCTTCTAGAAGCATGCCAAAAGTAAACGAAAAAAGAGTTTAACCCCTTCACCCCCAAGGGTGGTTTGCACGTTAATGACCGGGCCAATTTTTACAATTCTGACCACTGTCTCTTTATGAGGTTATAACTCTGGAACGCTTCAACGGATCTTTGCGATTCTGAGATTGTTTTCTCGTGACATATTGTACTTCATGATAGTGGTAAAATTTCTTCCATATAACTTGCATTTATTTATGAAAAAAACGCAAATATGGCAAAAATTTTGAAAATTTTGCAATTTTCAAACTTTGAATTTTTATTCCCTTAAAACAGAGAAATATGTCACACAAAATAGTTAAGAAATAACATTTCCCACATGTCTACTTTACATCAGCACAATTTTGGAAACAAAATTTTTTTTTGTTAGGAAATTATAAGGGTTAAAAGTTGACCAGCGATTTCTCATTTTTACAACAAAATTTACAAAGCCATTTTTTTTAGGGACCACCTCACATTTGAAGTCACTTTGAGGGGTCTATATGGCAGAAAATACCCAAAAGTGACACCATTCTAAAAACTGCACCCCTCAAGGTACTCAAAACCACATTCAAGAAGTTTATTAACCCTTCAGGTGCTTCACAGGAGCTGAAGCAACATGGAAGGAAAAAATTAACATTTTACTTTTTAGTCACAAAAATGATCTTTTACAAACATTTTTTTTATTTTCACAAGGAAAAAGGAGAAAAAGGACTGATAAAGTTGTTGTGCAATTTCTCCTGAGTACGCCGATACCCCATATGTGAGGGAAAACCACTGTTTGGGCACACGGCAGAGCTCGGAATGGAAGGAGCGCAGTTTGACTTTTCCAAACCAAAATTGGCTGGAATTGAGAACGGACGCCATGTCGCGTTTGGAGAGGCCCCGATGTGCCTAAACAGTGGAAACCCCCCACATGTGACCCCATTTTGGAAACTAGACCCCCTAAGGAACTTATCTAGATGTGTGGTGAGCACTTTGAACCCTCAAGTGCTTCACGCAAGTTTGTAATGTAGAGCCGTGAAGAAAAAAAATCATATTTTTTCCACAAACATGATGTTTTAGTCCCCAAATTTTTATTTTCCCAAGGGTAAGAGAAGAAATTGGACCACAAAAGTTGTTGTCCAACATGTCCTGAGTACGCTGATACCCCATATGTGGGGGGGAACCACTGTTTGGGCGCACGGCAGGGTTTGAAAGGGAAGGAGCGCCGTTTGACTTTTCCAAACCAAAATTGGCTGGAATTGCGAACGGACGACATGTCGCGTTTGGAGGGCCCCTGATGTGCCTAAACAGTGGAAACCCCCACATGTGACCCCATTTTGGAAACTAGACCCCCTAAGGAACTTATCTAGATGTGTGGTGAGCACTTTGAACCCTCAAGTGCTTCACGCAAGTTTGTAATGTAGAGCCGTGAAGAAAAAAAATCATATTTTTTCCACAAACATGATGTTTTAGTCCCCAAATTTTTATTTTCCCAAGGGTAAGAGGAGAAATTGGACCACAAAAGTTGTTGTCCAACATGTCCTGAGTACGCTGATACCCCATATGTGGGGGGGAACCACTGTTTGGGCGCACGGCAGGGCTCGAAAGGGAAGGAGCGCCGTTTGACTTTTCCAAACCAAAATTGGCTGGAATTGCGAACGGACGCCATGTCGCGTTTGGAGGGCCCCTGATGTGCCTAAACAGTGGAAACCCCCACATGTGACCCCATTTTGGAAACTAGACCCCCTAAGGAACTTATCTAGATGTGTGGTGAGCACTTTGAACCCTCAAGTGCTTCACGCAAGTTTGTAATGTAGAGCCGTGAAGAAAAAAAATCTGATTTTTTTTCCACAAACATGATGTTTTAGTCCCCAAATTTTTATTTTCCCAAGGGTAAGAGGAGAAATTGGACCACAAAAGTTGTTGTCCAACATGTCCTGAGTACGCTGATACCCCATATGTGGGGGGGAACCACTGTTTGGGCGCACGGCAGGGCTCGAAAGGGAAGGAGCACCGTTTGACTTTTCCAAACCAAAATTGGCTGGAATTGCGAACGGACGCCATGTCGCGTTTGGAGGGCCCCTGATGTGCCTAAACAGTGGAAACCCCCCACATGTGACCCCATTTTGGAAACTAGACCCCTAAGGAACTTATCTAGATGTGTTGTGAGCACTTTGAACCCTCAAGTGCTTCACGCAAGTTTGTAATGTAGAGCCATGAAGAAAAAAAATCATATTTTTTCCACAAACATGATGTTTTAGTCCCCAAATTTTTATTTTATCAAGGGTAAGAGGAGAAATTGGACCACAAAAGTTGTTGTCCAACATGTCCTGAGTATGCTGATACCCCATATGTGGGGGGGAACCACTGTTTGGACGCACGGCAGGGCTTGAAAGGGAAGGAGCGCCGTTTGACTTTTCCAAACCAAAATTGGCTGGAATTGCGAACGGACGCCATGTCGCGTTTGGAGGGCCCCTGATGTGCCTAAACAGTGGAAACCCCCCACATGTGACCCCATTTTGGAAACTAGACCCCCTAAGGAACTTATCTAGATGTGTGGTGAGCACTTTGAACCCTCAAGTGCTACATGCAAGTTTGTAATGTAGAGCCGTGAAGAAAAAAAATCATATTTTTTCCACAAACATGATGTTTTAGTCCCCAAATTTTTATTTTCTCAAGGGTAAGAGGAGAAATTGGACCACAAAAGTTGTTGTCCAACATGTCCTGAGTATGCTGATACCCCATATGTGGGGGGGAACCACTGTTTGGGCGCACGGCAGGGCTTGAAAGGGAAGGAGCGCCGTTTGACTTTTC
Source organism: Oophaga sylvatica (assembly GCA_033576555.1). NCBI lineage: Eukaryota > Metazoa > Chordata > Amphibia > Anura > Dendrobatidae > Oophaga > Oophaga sylvatica. The sequence goes on from JARQOD010000001.1 coordinate 684,850,494, forward strand.
CAAACCAAAATTGGCTGGAATTGCGAACGGACGCCATGTCGCGTTTGGAGGGCCCCTGATGTGCCTAAACAGTGGAAACCCCCCACATGTGACCCCATTTTGGAAACTAGACCCCCTAAGGAACTTATCTAGATGTGTGGTGAGCACTTTGAACCCTCAAGTGCTTCACGCAAGTTTGTAATGTAGAGCCGTGAAGAAAAAAAATCATATTTTTTCCACAAGCATGATGTTTTAGTCCCCAATTTTTTATTTTCCCAAGGGTAAGAGGAGAAATTGGACACCAAAAGTTGTTGTCCAACATGTCCTGAGTACGCTGATACCCATATGTGGGGGGGAACCACTGTTTGGGCGCACGGCAGGGCTTGAAAGGGAAGGAGCGCCGTTTGACTTTTCCAAACCAAAATTGGCTGGAATTGCGAACAGACGCCATGTCGCGTTTGGAGGGCCCCTGATGTGCCTAAATAGTGGAAACCCCCCACATGTGACCCCATTTTGGAAACTAGACCCCCTAAGGAACTTATCTAGATGTGTGGTGAGCACTTTGAACCCTCAAGTGCTTCACGCAAGTTTGTAATGTAGAGCCGTGAAGAAAAAAAATCTGATTTTTTCCACAAGCATGATGTTTTAGTCCCCAATTTTTTATTTTCTCCAGGGTAAGAGGAGAAATTGGACCACAAAAGTTGTTGTCCAACATGTCCTGAGTACGCTGATACCCCATATGTGGGGGGGAACCACTGTTTGGACGCACGGCAGGGCTTGAAAGGGAAGGAGCGCCGTTTGACTTTTCCAAACCAAAATTGGCTGGAATTGCGAACGGACGCCATGTCACGTTTGGAGGGCCCCTGATGTGCCTAAACAGTGGAAACCCCCCACATGTGACCCCATTTTGGAAACTAGACCCCCTAAGGAACTTATCTAGTTGTGTGGTGAGCACTTTGAACCCCCAAGTGTTTCACTAACGTTTATAATGCCCTGGCGTGAAAAAAAAATATTTTTTTTTCCACAAAAGTGATGTTTTAGTCCCCAATTTTTTATTTTCCCAAGGGTAAGAGGAGAAATTGGACCCCAAAAGTGGTTGTCCAATTTGTCCTGAGTACGCTGATACCCCATATGTTGGGGGGATACACTGTTTGGGCACACGGCAGGGCTCGGAAGGGAAGCAATGACGTTTTGGAATGCAGACTTTGATGGAATGGTCTGCGGGCGTCATGTTCCGTTAGCAGAGCCCCTGATGTGCCTAAACAGTGGAAACCCCCCACATGTGACCCCATTTTGGAAACTAGACCCCCTAAGGAACTTATCTAGGTGTGTGGTGAGCACTTTGAACCCCCAAGTGTTTCACTAAAGTTTATAATGCCCTGGCGTGAATAAAAAAAAAAAAAAAATTTCCACAAATATGATGTTTTAGTCCCCAATTTTTTATTTTCCCAAGGGTAACAGGAGAACTTGGACCACAAAAGTTGTTGTCCAATTTGTCCTGAGTACGCTGATACCCCATATGTTGGGGGGAACCACTGTTTGGGCGCATGGCAGGGCGCAGAAGGGAAGCAGTGACGTTTTGGAATGCAGACTTTGATGGAATGGTCTGCGGGCGTCATGTTCCGTTAGCAGAGCCCCTCATGTGCCTAAACAGTGGAAACCCCCACAAGTGACCCATTTTGGAAACTAGACCCCCTAATGAACTTATCTAGGTGTGTGGTGAGCATTTTGAACCCCCAAGTGTTTCACTAAAGTTTATAATGCCCTGGCGTGAATAAAAAAAAAAAAAAAAAAATTTCCACAAATATGATGTTTTAGTCCCCAATTTTTTATTTTGCCAAGGGTAACAGGAGAAATTGGACCACAAAGTTGTTGTCCAATTTGTCCTGAGTACGCTGATACCCCATATGTTGGGGGGAACCACTGTTTGGGCGCATGGCAGGGCGCAGAAGGGAAGCAGTGACGTTTTGGAATGCAGACTTTGATGGAATGGTCTGCGGGCGTCATGTTCCGTTAGCAGAGCCCCTCATGTGCCTAAACAGTGGAAACCCCCACAAGTGACCCCATTTTGTAAACTAGACCCCCTAAGGAACTTACCTAGGTGTGTGGTGAGCATTTTGAACCCCCAAGTGTTTCACTAAAGTTTATAATGCCCAGGTGTAAAAATAAAAAATCCTACTTTTATCCTCACAAAAATGATGTTTTAGTCCCCAATTTTTTATTTTCCCAAGGGTAAGAGGAGAAATTGGACACCAAAAATTGTTGTCCAATTTGTCCTGAGTACACTGGTGCCCCATATGTGGGAAAAAACTGTTTGGGCACAAGTCGGGGCTCAGAAGGGAAGTCGTGACGTTTTGGAATGCAGACTGATGGAATGGTCTGCGGGCGTCATGTTCCGTTTGCAGAGCTCCTGATGTGCCTAAACAGTAAAAAAAACCCACAAGTGACATAATTTTGGAAAGTAGACTCCCAAGGAACTTTTCTAAATGTGCCCCCCTTCTGGAACTAATCTTTCCTGTAAAGTAAATTAGTAGTGCATTGAGGTGTGGTACAATTTGAAACAATCCTTCATACACAGGCCAGGTTTTTCGGGGCAGGTGTCGCATTGGTAAGTGGTGTCCTTGCGTATTCCCCTTTTGTAACACACTCGGCACCTTTTTTGCGGCTTACCTTTGCTTCCAGTTGGCGGGACCACCCCCGGGAAATGCTGACCTGGTATGATACGAGCACCTTCAGTTCCAGAAGTACTGGGGCCCGCTGTTTCCTGAGCGCCAAACATCAGGGCCTTAACCACTACCTCCTAGAACTGAAGGTACGTCGTATCGCTGTTGCGTGCACATCGTGACAGCAGGAAAGCGTTGAGCATTGCCATTTGGACGATGTGCACGGACAGCTTCTTGTACCACACCTTGGCCTTTCTCAAAGCACTGTACGGTTGGAGGAGTTGATCAGAGAGATTAACATCCCCCATGTATTTATTGTACCCCAGTACACAGTCCGGTTTGCGGACCTGTGTAGAGGTACCCCGTACAGTGCTGAGGGCGCTGCCATCACCATGTATGGTGGTCAAGAGAAGGACATCCCTCTTGTCCTTGTACTTGACCACCAACAGGTGGTCGCTACATTGGGCTCTGCTCTCACCCTTTCTGAGCATCTGCCCAAGTAGCGTCTTCGGGAGGCCTCTCTGATTTTTGCGGACGGTACCGCAAGCTGCGGTACCTCGCGCAGAGAGGGATTTGTAGAGTGGGACGCTGGAATAAAAGTTATCGGTGTAAAGGTGATAACCTTTATCCAGCAGTGGGTGCACCAAATCCCACACAATTTTCCCACTCACTCCCAGGACGGGGGGACACTCAGGGGGTTCAATCCTGGTGTCTGTTCCTTCGTAAACTCTAAAGCTGTGCGTGTACCCTGAGGTACTCTCGCACAGCTTGTAGAGTTTAATTCCGTACCTTGCCCTCTTGCTGGGCAGGTACTGGCGGAATCTGAGCCGTCCCTTAAAATGAACCAAGGACTCATCCACGCAGATGTCCCTTTGGGGCACGTACACTTCAGCAAACTTTTTGCTGAAGTGTTCGATGACCGGCCGAACTTTGAACAGACGGTCAAAGTTGGGGTCATTTTGTGGGGGACACTGTTCATTATCATTATAATGCAGGAATTTGTGGATGGCCTCAAAACGCGTCCGAGCCATGACCATTCGGAACAGTGGAGTGTTGTATAAAATATCAACACTCCAATATTGCTGAAGTTCTGGCTTCTTCAGGATCCCCATATGGAGGACCAGGCCCCAAAACTGCATCATTTCACCTGCGTCTACAGGAGACCAGTTGGAAAATGATGACACTGGGTTTTGCGCCAAAAATTGGCGAGCGTACAAATTAGTTTGCTCCACCACGAGGTTAATAAAATCCTCAGAGAAAAAGACTTTGAAAAAGTCTATTTCTCTGAGGCCCGTGGTGTCAAACTTGATTCCTGATTCTGCCACAAAATCAGGAATCAGTGGCTCGTAATTTTCGGGGGGCGGGGTCCATATGGGGTCCGAAGAGGGGTGCGCTGGTTCATTTTCAGGGGTGGGCGCTGCCTCATCTTCTGTCCTGGGGCGTCTGCGTGGCGGTTCCGCAGGACCCGAGGAGGAAGATGAGGAAGAGGAGGAAGAAGAAGAAGAGGATGAAGAATCTGAAAAGTAAAGAAATGTGGGATCCTCTCCCTCGCTATCAGTGTCGGAGGCAAGGAAAGCGTATGCCTCTTCCACTGAATAGCGCTGTTGGGAAGAACGTGACGAGCGGGACATTTTTTTTGTGAATGTGGTGCTTTGTGTGAACTTTATTTATAACTGTGTGTGTGTGTGGGGGGGGGATAGTGGTTGGTGCAAACTATGCTGAAAGGAAAAAGCTAAAAGAAAAGAAAGAGAATAGGGAAAAAATGCCTGTGAAAAAAAGTCTAAACCAGCAGGCACGAGCTCTGATAAGTGACCGGTGTCACTTATCAAAGTTCCGCGGCTGCCGGATGTGCGCACAGGAGTGGCGGAAAGGGAAGTGAAAAAAAAAACGGCAGGAACGAGCTCTGATAAGTGACCGGTGTCACTTATCAAAGTTCCGCGGCTGCCGGATGTGCGCACAGGAGTGTCGGAAAGGGAAGTGAAAAAAAAAAAAAAAAAACGGCAGGAACGAGCTCTGATAAGTGACCGGTGTCACTTATCAAAGTTCCGCGGCTGCCGGATGTGCGCACAGGAGTGGTGGAAAGGGAAGTGAAAAAAAAAAAAAAAACGGCAGGAACGAGCTCTGATAAGTGACCGGTGTCACTTATCAAAGTTCCGCGGCTGCTAGATGTGCGCACGGGAGTGGCGGAAAGTGGAGTGAAAAAAAAAAAACTGCAGGAACGAACTCTGATAAGTGACTGGTGTCACTTATCAAAGTTCCGCAGCTGCTGGATGTGCGCACAGGAGTGGCGGAAAGGGGAGTGAAAAAAAAAAAGACGGCAGGAGCGAGCTCTGATAAGTGACCGGTGTCACTTATCAAAGTTCCACGGCTGCTAGATGTGCGCACAGGAGTGGCGGAAAGGGGAGTGAAAAAAAAAAAAAAAAACCGGCAGGAACGAGCTCTGATAAGTGACCGGTGTCACTTATCAAAGTTCCACGGCTGCTAGATGTGCGCACGGGAGTGGCGGAAAGTGGGGTGAAAAAAAAAAAACTGCAGGAACGAGCTCTGATAAGTGACTGGTGTCACTTATCAAAGTTCCGCGGCCGCTGGATGTGCGCACAGGAGTGGCAGAAAGGGGAGTGAAAAAAAAAAAAAAAAACCGGCAGGAACGAGCTCTGACAAGTGACCGGTGTCACTTATCAAAGTTCCGCGGCTGCTACATGTGCGCACGGGAGTGGCGGAAAGTGGGGTGAAAAAAAAAAAACTGCAGGAACGAGCTCTGATAAGTGACTGGTGTCACTTATCAAAGTTCCGCGGCTGCTGGATGTGCGCACAGGAGTGGCAGAAAGGGGAGTGAAAAAAAAAAAAACTGCAGGAACGAGCTCTGATAAGTGACTGGTGTCACTTATCAAAGTTCCGCGGCTGCTGGAAGTGCGCACAGGAGTGGCGGAAAGGGGAGTGAAAAAAAAAACAAAAACGGCAGGAACGAGCTCTGACAAGTGACCGGTGTCACTTATCAAAGTTCCGCGGCTGCTACATGTGCGCACGGGAGTGGCGGAAAGTGGGGTGAAAAAAAAAAAACTGCAGGAACGAGCTCTGATAAGTGACTGGTGTCACTTATCAAAGTTCCGCGGCTGCTGGATGTGCGCACAGGAGTGGCAGAAAGGGGAGTGAAAAAAAAAAAAAACTGCAGGAACGAGCTCTGATAAGTGACTGGTGTCACTTATCAAAGTTCCGCGGCTGCTGGAAGTGCGCACAGGAGTGGCGGAAAGGGGAGTGAAAAAAAAAACAAAAACGGCAGGAACGAGCTCTGATAAGTGACCGGTGTCACTTATCAAAGTTCCGCGGCTGCTAGATGTGCGCACAGGAGTGGCGGAAAGTGGAGTGAAAAAAAAAAAACTGCAGGAACGAACTCTGATAAGTGACTGGTGTCACTTATCAAAGTTCCGCGGCTGCTGGATGTGCGCACAGGAGTGGCGGAAAGGGGAGTGAAAAAAAAAAATGCAGGAACGAGCTCTGATAAGTGACTGGTGTCACTTATCAAAGTTCCGCGGCTGCTGGATGTGCGCACAGGAGTGGCGGAAAGGGGAGTGAAAAAAAAAAAGACGGCAGGAGCGAGCTCTGATAAGTGACCGGTGTCACTTATCAAAGTTCCGCGGCTGCTAGATGTGCGCACAGGAGTGGCGGAAAGGGGAGTGAAAAAAAAACAAAAAAAAAACGGCAGGAACGAGCTCTGATAAGTGACCGGTGTCACTTATCAAAGTTCCGTGGCTGCTAGATGTGCGCACGGGAGTGGCGGAAAGTGGGGTGAAAAAAAAAAAACTGCAGGAACGAGCTCTGATAAGTGACTGGTGTCACTTATCAAAGTTCTGCGGCTGCTGGATGTGCGCACAGGAGTGGCAGAAAGGGGAGTGAAAAAAAAAAACTGCAGGAACGAGCTCTGATAAGTGACTGGTGTCACTTATCAAAGTTCCGCGGCTGCTGGAAGTGCGCACAGGAGTGGCGGAAAGGGGAGTGAAAAAAAAAAACGGCAGGAACGAGCTCTGATAAGTGACCGGTGTCACTTATCAAAGTTCCGCGGCTGCTAGATGTGCGCACGGGAGTGGCGGAAAGTGGTGTGAAAAAAAAAAACTGCAGGAACGAGCTCTGATAAGTGACTGGTGTCACTTATCAAAGTTCCGCGGCTGCTAGATGTGCGCACGGGAGTGGCGGAAAGTGGGGTGAAAAAAAAAAAAAACCTGCAGGAACGAGCTCTGATAAGTGACTGGTGTCACTTATCAAAGTTCCGCGGCTGCTGGAAGTGCGCACAGGAGTGGCGGAAAAGGGAGTGAAAAAAAAAAAAAACTGCAGGAACGAGCTCTGATAAGTGACTGGTGTCACTTATCAAAGTTCCGCGGCTGCTGGAAGTGCGCACGGAGGGGGGTGCAAAAGAAAAACGAGCACGAGTGTTGATCGGTGAACTGCGTCACAAATCAACGCTCGGCGGCTGCTAAATGTGTGCAAAGGGGGGTAAAAAGAGGGGGAAAGGGAAGGGGGAGGGGGAGGGAATGGGGGGATTGGGGTGGATCGGGCAGGGATCGGGGCTCAAAAACTCACGTTTGTAGTCTCTCTTCTTTCTTCTCTCTTCTTTCTTCTCTCTTCTTTCTTCTCTCTCTCTTCTTTCTTCTCTCTTCTTTCTTCAGCAGGAGTTGTGGTGTCACAGGCTACTGTGGCACCACAAGGCCCAGCACAGGAGGAGATCTGGCGTGTGACCGCACTGCAGGAATCCTCAGCAAGTGTGAGGACCCCTGCAGTGCGGTCAGACAGGTCAGATCCAGTTTGCAGACAGGTCACAGAGCGGTCACATCGCTGCTGTGACCTGTCATTGGTGGGATCGATGATCACATCGATCCCACCAATCAGAGGAGACCCTTGTTTTGCCGGTTGCTAGGCACCGGCCTAGTAATCGGAGCTCACTGCTCCGATTCCTAGGCAGGTCACCGGCAGGTCAGGAAGCAGGGCACAGAGCGGTCACACCGCTGCTGTGCCCTGTGATTGGCGCGATCGTCGATGACATCGATCGCGCCAATCAGCAGCTGCAGGCCCTACTGGGCCTGTCCTAGGCTCCGGCCTAGGATCGGTGCTATTACTGCACCGATCCAGGCAGGTACAGGCAGGGCACAGCGCGGATACACCGCGGCTGTGCCCTGCGATTGGCGCGATCGATGTGATCGGCGATCGCGCCAATCCAGGGGGGGTCTGCTCCTTTCTATGCCCAGGCCTAGGATCGAGTACATCGGTACTCGATTCTAGCCTGGGATCTCACTGTTTCAGCCCATCGGATTGGCTGAAACAGTGAGAAAGGCTGCGATTGGCTGTTCAGAATTGAACAGCCAATCACAGCGATCGGGAGTGAGGGTGGGCGGTGACAGACCCCGGGATGCCGGCGCCATCTCTCCTGAAGTAAGATGGCGTCGGAATTTTAATGCGATCATTGCGACTTAAGTCGCAATGTCGCATTAAAGGGCTGGACGTACTATCCCGTCCCCGGTCATACGGGCCCAGGTACCATGGACGGGATAGTACGTCCGATGGCAGTAAGGGGTTAAAATGTAAAAAAAATAAAAACAACATAAAAGTTTAAATCACCCCCCTTTCGCCCCAATCAAAATAAAACAATAAAAAAAAAATCACACATACACATATTTGGTATCGCCGTGTTCAGAATCGCCCGATCTATCAAGAAAAACAGGATTAACCCGATCGCTAAACGGCATAGCGAGAAAAAAAATCAAAACACCAGAATTACGTTTCATTAAAATGCAATAAAGGGCGATCAAAAGAACGGCTCTGCACAAAAGTGGTGTCATTAAAAACGTCAGCTCGGCATGCAAAAATGAGCCCTCACCCGGCCCCAGATCACGAAAAATGGAGACGCTACGGGTCTCGGAAAATGGCGCAATTAATAAAAATGCCTTAAAACATTTTCTCTCTTTATTCTAGCATTTTGGCAAATATTAATAATTATGGTAATCCTAATTGACCTAAAACAGGAAAGGTTTATTCTGATTTCATGTCAGGTATTGAGAAAAACATGCATATGTGTCTTTTTTATAGTGTATTTAAACTTCTAGTTTCAACTGTATATGTGTATCTGTGTTCATACATATGCAGTATATGCAGTATACAGTGTGTGTCTGTATATGTGTTTACAATATGTCTTTGTTGTGTGAACATATATACAGTATATAGTATATTGTTTACGTCTGTGGTGCATGTGTGTGTATACTGTGGGGAAAATGAGTATTCTATACACTGCCGATTTTGCAAGTTTTCCCACCTACAAAGAATGGAGAGGTCTGTAATTTTTATTGTAGGTACACTTCAACTGTGAGAGACAGAATCTAAAAATAAAAACAGAAAATCAGATTGTATGATTTTAAATAATTAATTTGATTTTATTGCATGAAATAAATATTTGATCACCTACCAACCAACAAGAATTCTGGCTCTCGTAGACTGTTAGTTTTTCTTTAAGAATCCCTCCTACTCTGCACTCATTACCTGTATTAATTTCAACTGTTTGAACTCGTTACCTGTATAAAAGTCACTTGTCAACATGCTCAATCAATCACACTCCAACCTCTCCACCATGGCCAAGACAAAAAAGCTGTCTAAGGACACCAGGGACAAAATTATAGACCTGCACAATTCTGGGATTGGCTACAGGATTATAGGCAACAGCTTGGTGAGAAGACAACTGTTATGTAAAAGAAGAAAAAAGAAACTACAAAATGATGTGTACACTCAAAAATATAAGGAAAATATACTAAATATTTATTGGCAAACAAGAGACATACATTTAAAAACAAGTAAAACCATAGAGTGGTCCAGATCCTAATGCTCACAACAATATAATGTGTAAGATAAGCAATTTACTTTGCAATCAGGAAAGGCATACTTTCCAAATAATGAAGACACTACAATGCCGTGTGTACCCTCCAAAAGATGCAGATAAAATAGAGCTCCAGAAATGTGCCAAAAAATATAGACATCCAGTACAGTGTATGTGATCAAAACCTGAGCTGATTAATACTCCAGTCCGCAACTGAGACTAATAAAGTAAAGGTAGTGCTCCAACATCAAATATAAAGACAATAAGGCCAGTGTCACGCCGTAATACTGAGGGTTACTGCAGAGTAACACAAACTCCACTAGATGGCAGCAGAGTGGAGAATGAACTGGATATCCTGCAATGAAGCAGACCAGCAGTATTACAGTGAAGCCACCACTAGCTGGCAGCGGAATAATCAGAGAGCCGAGTCGATAACAGAGAGTAACGTAGTACCAAGGGGAAATCCAAAGTCACAAGTCATAGTCACATGCCAGAGTCAGAATGCCAGAGAGACAATGGATAAGCAAAGGGGCAATAACAAATGGGTAGTCTGAACACAGTCCAAAGGTCAGCAACATGGATAGGGTCAGATGAATGCAGCAGGACAGATCAGGAATTCACCAGAGCCAGCTAAACATGCCAAAGGCAAGCAATATAACTGGTACTGCATACAGGTTGCAGCACAGAGATATAGCAGACCGGACACAGGAACGAAGCAGGGAAAATTAACCCCTGACATGACCAGACCGGGAAAGGAGAGACAAGACAAAAACCCAGCATGGATCATGACAGCCAGAACTCTCCTATTAAATCACATAATAGATAGCAGAACCCAAAGCTTGGGTAGCACCAGCTGAGACAAGGACATGCATATACCTTTTGCCACCCAGAATAATGAGGATGTTATAGCTGGGCAAGTGATGGCACCCAGGATATGCTGCAATGGGGCTGATGGTGACGAAAGTCAGCTCTTGATTAGGGTAGTCCAAGCACAGGGGAAGATACCTGCTGGCACCCGGAGTGAGGAAGTTCTAAAGTAATCCTAAAGACACATGAGAAGAAGAGCATAAGTGCACAAAGGACTTGGTCCCATGCGTATTGCCGTGTCCATTCAGGTACAAGGACAGTTGACCAGAGGGTCACAACCTGGCTTCTCCGAACATCTCCATGGAGCCAGGCGACCGGCAGGTCCCAATCCTGGCTTTCTCCAAACGTATCCATGGTTCAGCGATTGTCAATGGAGCAGATCTGTATTCTTCCAACCGGGGCCGAAGTCCCCTATGCTGGCATCCTGTAGAATAAAAAATCTGTGTCCCTTGTGATGGAGCCATGATGTCCTGTAGAGTCCCCTTGATGTTTGGATGTCTTGACTGAATCTTTGTCTCTGTCTCTCTATATAGAGGCATGTAACCTCTTTTTATAATTAACAACTGTCGTTCATTCAGTATTTACATAAAGGGTAAGAATGGAGATAAGATCAAGTAGTATTACTTGATTATTTAATCTATATGCATAATTTTTCCTCCTCTGTTTTCAAAGTCAACAAACTAACTAGCCTAAACAATGCATAATTAACATATCAGTAAACATCACTAGTCATCAAGGATAACACCACAATATGTTATATCAAACGTCAACTTACAAGTCAATATTGCAGACTTACAAAAGCAAAAGTCTGTTTTTTGCCAACTACAAAGAAATACATAAATTCAAAAGTCAACATATCCGCGATAACAGTCTATTCCTTCTGACTTGCGAAAAATAGATGTCTGGTTAATCAAGATGCAATGCTGTGACTCCACAATGACGTAGGTTTCATGCGCCGATACTTTATCAAGGTAGGCTGGAAACTGAGTCTGGGATCATTGTGAAAATAATAAACTGTGCTCCACCCAAAGGATCCTTTGGGTAAACAAAGATACATCTGTATAAGCCAAATATAGGATGTATAGAGGTCAGCCTAGAAATCTTGTAAAGAGTAGTTTCTCATTTACTCCTGTCAGAGATGTAGAGCCCAATAAAAAGATCCATTGTGAGTCGGACTGTAGTAGGCGTCTCTATAAATTGCCACAATTGCTTTTGGATCATCCTCTGTTGTTCCTGACATGTTTGTCCAACATAGACTTGTTGACAGGGACAAATAATAGCTTAAACCACGCATATGGTTTTGCAGTTGATAACAATAAATATAATAAATAATGGGGACATTACAATGCAGTGTGCACCCTAAAATAGATGCGGATAATATAAAGCTCCAGAAATCATTCTCTATGATTTGCATGTAACATGTAAGTGTCTTGCACATATTTGCGCGTACCTCTGCACATATTTGGACATACTTCTGGCCATTAAAGGTCGTATATTTAATCCTGTCTCCTGGAAGAAAGCCAAATATTTAAGTGATCAAAAGGATTTTGAAAATAAACAAGCGTTCAAATAGAGACACCATGGCAACCAAGGACAAGGTTCTCACCATTGGCACCAACTAGTGGAGACACATGACCATCCACGAGTGGAGGACAACATTTCCAGGTGTTTTTTGTCCTCAGCCAAAAGCAAGTTAGACACAGGACCAGACAAGGCAGAAACGCCTTAGTAAGGACAGCCAGGAACAGGGGCCACAGATCTCCCTACTACAACTTCCGAGGACCTTTCACAAATAAACATGTCACTACCATCTGGGACACAGATGATGGATACGCTATCTATTTTGCAGGAATTTGGTCCTTCAAGTTCTATATAGGAAACCAAATATGAGGTGATCTGGTGGATCTACTTCAAGAAAACGAGTTGGATACAGGTAGAACATACTTCCCCACAAAAAAATCCATGTCATCTTCCCTCTTATCTCTGGTTCCAGCTATCAAAATATTTTTTGAATTAGTAAAGAAGGCTATACGGCACTTACCATCACATTAATTTCATCATGGGAACCTTAGTAATCTAGAAAAATGAGCCTTTTCAGATCTCAAGCACAACAGCACCTTTCTTACAAAGGAAGCTGATAAGGGGGTAATGTGGTTTTGTGGCCACACAACATGTATTTGGAGAAGGCACATCCACAGCTGGACGATCCCAAATTCCTTTGTTATTGATTTGCTTGACTTTGTCCTTAAACACAATTTCTGTTTGACAGGTCCTTCTATTTGCAGACCTCAGGAGTGGCTCTGTGGGCTCGCTGCGCACCGTCCTTTGCTAATCTATTTTTAGGATAGTGGGAGTCCACGGTGGTTCAGGGACAGGGTTCGACACTGGCTACGTTATATCAACAACATATTTTTTGTCTGGTCAGGTACGCAACAAGAATGCCTTATGTTTTTGTAATTCTTGAACTAGAATTCCTTCAACATACAGTGGGTTCGGAAAGTATTTAGACCCCTTTAAATTTTTTACTCTTTTTTTCATTACAGCCATTTAGTAAATGCAAAAAAGTTCATTTTTTTCTTATTAATGTACACTCTGCACCCCATCTTGACTGAAAAAAAACAAATGTAGAATTTTTAGCAAATTTATTAAAAAAGAAAAACTGAAATATCACATGGTCATAACTATTCTGACCCTTTGCTCAGTATTGAGTACAGTCATGGCCAAAAGTTTTGAGAATGACACAAATATGAATTTTTACAAAGTCTACTGCTTCTGAGTCTACTGATTTTTCTAATGGCAATTTGCATATACTCCAGAATGTTATAAAGAGTGATCAGCTTAACAGCAATTACTTGCAAAGTCAATATTTGGCTAGAAAATGAACTTTATCCCCCAAAACACATTTCAACATCATTGCAGCCCTGCCTTAAAAGGACCAGCTAACCTCTTTTCAGTGATTGCTCCATTAACACAGGTGTGGGTGTTGATGAGGACATGGCTGGAGATCAATCTGTCATGATTAAGTAAGAATGACACCACTGGACACTTTAAAAGGAGGCTGGTGCTTGGCATCATTGTTTCTCTTCTGTTAACCATGGTTATCTCTAAAGAAACACGTGCAGTCATCATTGCAATGCACAAAAATGGCCTAACAGGGAAGAGTATCGCAGCTAGAAAGATTGCACCTCAGTCAACAATCTATCGCATCATCAAGAACTTCAAGGAGAGAGGTTCCATTGTTGCCAAAAAGGCTTCAGGGCGCCCAAGAAAGACGAGCAAGCGTCAGGACCGTCTCTTAAAAGTGTTTCAGCTGCGGGATCGGGCTACCAGCAGTGCAGAGCTTGCTCAGGAATGGCAGCAGGCAGGTGTGAGTGCATCTGCACGCACTGTGAGACTCTTGGAGCAAGGCCTGGTCTCAAGGAGGGCAGCAAAGAAGCCACTTCTCTCCAGAAAAAACATCATGGACAGACTGATATTCTGCAAAAGGTACAGGCAGTGGACTGCTGAGGACTGGGGTAAAGTGAGCTAGTACAGCCATGAGTCTTCTTGGGAATGATGCAACAAGTTTTTCACACCTGGATTTGGGGATCTTCTGCCATTCTTCCTTGTAGATCCTCTCCAGTACCACAGGTTGAATGGTGGTCTCTCCAGAGATGCTCAATTGGGTTTAGGTCAGAACTTTGGCTGGGCCAGTCAAGAATTGTCACAGAATTGTTCTGAAGCCACTTCTTTGTTATTTTAGCTGTGTGCTTAGGGTCATTGTCTTGTTGGAAGGTGAACTTTCGGCCAAGTCTGAGGTCTACAGCACTCTGGAAGAGGTTTTCATCTAGGATATCTCTGTACTTGGCCACATTCATGTTTCCTTCAAATGCAACCAGTCATCCTGTCCCTGCAGCTGAAAAACACCCACATAGCATGATGCTGACACCCCCATGTATCACTGTTGGGATTGTATTGGGCAGGTTATGAGCAGTGCCTGTTTTTCTCCACACATACCGCTTAGAATTATCACCAAAAAAATCAATCTTTGTGTCATCAGACCAGAGAATTTTATTTCTCATAGTCTGGGAGTCCTTCATGTGTTTTTTAGCAAACTCTATGCAGGCTTTCATATGTCTGGCACTGAGAGGCTTCCATTGGGCCACTCTTATTGGGGTGCATATGACTTGGTAGCAGAGCAGGCCTTGCGCTGAATGCAAAAAAAACAGAATGGGAGGACAAAATGAATAATGTGAAGTGGATTTTCCAGAGCCCATCCACTATGTGGGTTCAAAGGCTTCTTGGGGTGCATATGACTTGGTAGCAGGGCAGGCCTTGCAGTCAATGCCGAACAAAACTGAATGGGAGGACAAAATGAATAATGTGAAATGAATTTTCCTGGGCCCATCCAGTACATGGGTTCAAAGGCTTATTGGGGTGCATATGACTTGGTAGCAGGGCCGGCCTTGCAGTCAATGCCAAAATAAACAGAATGTGAGGACAAAATGAATAATGGGAAGTGGATTTTCCTGGGCCCATCCACTATGTGGGTTCAATGGCTTATTGGGGTACATATGATTTGGTAGCAAGGCAGGCCTTGCAGTCAATGCCAAAAAACACAGAATGTGAGGACAAAATAATGTGAAGTGGATTTTTCTGGGCCCATCCAGTACCTGGGTTCAAAGGCTTAATGGGTGCATATGACTTGGTAGCAGGGCAGGCCTTGCTGTCAATGCCAAAAAAACAGAATGGGAGGACAAAATGAATAATGTGAAGTGGATTTTCCTGGGCCCATCCATTTTGTGGGTTCAAAGGCTTATTGGGTGCATATGACTTGGTAGCAGGGCAGGCCTTGCATTCAATTAAACATTTTTTATGGAAGCTATCTTGGACATCTCGTGAAAGGGGAATGGGGTGCGTTGTAATTCTTAGCAGCCCATCCACTCATTGCATAGGCTATAACAGTTTAGGAGACTCACTGTTTAATAATAGCCCTTTAATCAGATTAATGCTGCCTGATACCCCTGTAAAATAGGCTCTGTGACTTTAAAAGTCCCTCCTTCATAAATGAAACAAGATGTGTCTGCTTATGTGTCACACACCACATGGCCAGCTAGGGTTGTTAAATGTTACAATGACATTTCCCAGTGAATGCATTTGTATTGGTTGAAAGCAATGCTAGAGTTGCAAAACGCCTCAAAAACGCTGTGTGTGAACATAGCCCAAGTGGTGGAGGAGCATTTTGGTCTGGGGTTAATTATTTTGCCTTATATACAAGTCATTAACATGGAAAGGATGTGCCTTAACATATTTCCCAGCAAAATCAGTTTTGGATTCGTTTTGGTATGTTTTTGGGTGCACCGGTAAAAATGGCATGAAACTCTGACATTATTTAAAGCTGTGAACTAGGAATCAGGAATGCTTCCAGGGGCGATTCCCATCATGTCCCCGTGTCATTTGAGCAGTGTTTCCATAATTTTCAGATGATTTTAGACCTTAAAAGGGCCCCCGGGGAATCGCGGCAAAAATATCGGGTCTCCCATAGACTTACATTGGGCTCGTTGTTCTGTCTGAGTACCCGATTATTCCAATCTGCTCGACCCGAACAACGAGCACCCGAGCATTTTAGTGCTCGTCCATCACTACTGTGGATGTGATGTCACCCCTGCAGCCAATTAACAAAGACCGATGCAGCGGCGGAGAGGCAGAGCTGGACTTCGGGTAAGTAAAGCTGTGTGTGCTCCGTTTGCTATTTTACATATCGCTGAGCATATGAGCAAAGCAAAAAATAAGTGAAGGTGCTTTAAATTACGAACACTTTAAGTTAGGGGTCTTTTCAAAAATGAAACCCTAAAAAAGTCACTTCTATTTTAACAAGACCTGCTGATAAGCTCTCAATTCTCTCTCATCAGTCACAGGGATCAGAGATAAACCCAAAGTTCGGACTTACATGTAGATAGCTGATGAAGTGAACAGGTATCAGAGAGTAGAAAGTATTAAATCAATTCTCAGGACCCGGGCCCACTGACCATCCCAGCAGTCTGTAGCACCAGAACCCCGTGAACCTCCTCCTACCTGCTGCCATTCCCAGCACCTCTTCAGATTAGTGTGTCTTATTGAACATCATACTGTATGTTTGTTATGCTGCAATGATGACGTTGTACCAGACTTACAAATCAAAAGAGGCGCAAAGGATTCTGGCAGTTAGGAGGCGGTTCTCCCATCCGGCAGTCATCGACTACTGATGTGACCGCTGAACCAGGATCCTGCAAATTGATTCACTCATGTCTAATCATGAGTTACTATTTTAAAATGTGATGTGTATGGAGTTATAAGACATTTTTATATGAGAATGTGTAAGAGCAGTAGACAATATTCCTTTTGCAGCATTGTTCTGACCATCATGTCCCACCAATGGCTTTTATGGATATACCGTATATACTCATGTATAAGCCAAGTTTTTCAGCACAATTTTTTGTGCTGAAAACGCCCCCTTCTGCTTATACACGAGTCATTGTGACAGATGACGGCAGGAGAAGGGGAGCAGCAGAGCAGCAGGTCACAGAGGCAGGAGTCGGCGGCTGGGAATAAAGAGCCATGCAGACAAGGATGGGGATGAGGAACCATGCATACCAGGATAGGGATGATTGGACAATGCATACCCGGCTTATAGTCGAGTCAATAAGTTTTCCCAGTTTTTCGTGGCAAAATTAAGTGCCTCTGCTCATACTCTGGTCAGCTTATACACAAGTATATACGTTAGTTCCCTTATATGTAGCATAGATTTGAGTTTATTTCTTGTAGCCAGTATAAGTAATCGGACAAGTGGAATCTCTATTCTGAGTTATATAAGTGAATATATTATACATAATACCAGTCTGAGTGGGCAGTACATTTTGTAAAATGAAGGCAGAATCTGCCATACTTGTGGATCAGGGCGGACCTATTATTGGTGCAACCTGTGCGGCCGCACAGGGGCCCAAGAGGTAAAGGGGCCCATTTCTACCACCAAAGTAGATTCAATGTTGTGTATTTAGGAGCTTTTGGGCTGCAGAGGGCCCATATATTGTTCTTGCACAGGGGCCCTTTTCTGTCTGTGTCCGCCAGTGTTGTGGATGATTAACATCAATATCAGCTCTTTCTTTAGCCATACTCCCTTGTATTACCTGATAGCTGTTGTCAATGGGCTCCACAACAGGCCTACTCATTCTTTTCAGCATGAAAGCATAGCATACACAAATTGTTAACAGCGGTAAGAGGTATACTGCCAGAAATGTATATAGAATAAAGGCTTTTTGATGTGTAGCCGTTGGAAAGGCTTCTATGCAGTAGGTCTGTGGTCCATACCAGTATCCAGTACTCAGCTTTTGGTACATTGCACAAGGTATTGATAGTACAATGGAACCTGTAAACAATTGATAAATGTTAGACACAATGAGAAATTAAATTGCAAGATGCAAATTACAGTTTTCGACAACATCTCATTTCTTTACGTATAGTCTCTTGCCTTGAGGGTTCACAATGAATTCTATTGTTGCACAAGTACATATAATCTATTATACAGTATTTCCCAGTTGAGAGCTTTACAGTTTACACATATTTCAAATACAACAAATAAGCATTAACAATTGGCTATAGATTTAAACAGACCTACTGTACTTGACATCGTGCTCTAATGCATTTAAAACATTCTTATTCCAACACTTAGTATCACCATGGTTACTGAATCTACAGTAAGTGTCAGACATCGCATTTCCCTTTAATTTAGACAAATGATTTCATACAGTTTTCTTTGTCGGTTGGTTAAAATTTGCTCTTTTTTCTTGAAAACAATATCCACAGTAAATCATTGTGTATACCAAAACAAGATTACTCATTTACTAAAAGAAGCGGAAATGCAGAGAGACAGCTAACAACAGACATTAGGATGATATAACAGTTTAATGTGCAATTCTGCTCTTAAATTGGACAATGCCTACC
Organism: Oophaga sylvatica; assembly: GCA_033576555.1. Lineage (NCBI taxonomy): Eukaryota > Metazoa > Chordata > Amphibia > Anura > Dendrobatidae > Oophaga > Oophaga sylvatica. The sequence continues at coordinate 684,868,815 of JARQOD010000001.1, forward strand.
CGCAGCTCTGTATATTCAAAGTGGCTAGTGCATATATGCACAAGCCAACCAGAAGTCAGTATATGGAGAGCTGGCTCCTCAATATATATGCACAAGCCCACCATAAGATCAGAAGTCAGTGTATGGAGAGTTGGCTCCTGCATATATGAACAAGCCCATCATAAAATCAGAAGTCAGTGTATGGAGAGTTGGCTCCTCAATATATATGCACCAGCCAACCATAAGATCAAAAGTCAGTATATGGAGAGTTGACTCAATATATATGCACAAGCCCACCATAAGATCAGAAGTCAGTGTATGGAGAGTTGGTTCCTCAATACATATGATTAACCCCTTTACCCCCAAGGGTTGTTTGCATGCTAATGACCAGGTCAATTTTTACAATTCTGACCACTGTCCCTTTATAAGGTAATAACCCTGGAACGCTTCCATGTATCCTGGCAATTCTGACAATGTTTTCTCATGGCATATTGTACTTCATGAAAGTGGTAAAATCTCATTGATATGGCTTGCGTTTATTTGTGAAAAAAATGGAAATTTGGTGAAAATTTTGAAAATTTTGCAATTTTACAACTTTGAATTTTAATGCCCTTAAATCACACAGATATGTCACGCAAAATACTTAATAAGTAACATTTCCCACATGTCTACTTTACATCAGCAAAATTTTGTAACCAACATTTTTTTTGTTAGGAAGTTATAAATGTTAAAAGTTGACCAGCGATTTCTCATTTTTATAACACCATTTTTTTTTAGGGACCACATCACATTTGAAGTCACTTTGAGGGGTCTATATGATAGAAAATACCCAAAAGTGACAATATTCTAAAAACTGCACCCCTCAATGTGCACAAAACCGCATTCAAGAAGTTTATTAACCCTTCAGGTGCTTCACAGGAATTTTTTGAATGTTTAAAAAAAATGAACATTTAATTTTTTTTCACAAAAAAATTAATTCAGGTCCAATTTTTTTTTATTTTCACAAGGGTAACAGGAGAAATTGGACCGATAAAGTTATTGTGCAATTTGTCCTGAGTACGCTGATACCCCATATGTGGGGGGGAAACATTGTTTCGGCATATTGCAGAGCACGGAAGGGAAGAAGCACTGTTTGACTTTTTCAGCGCAACATTGGCTGGATGCCATGTCGTGTTTGGAGAGCCCCTGATGTGCCTAAACAGTGGAAACCCCCACAAGTGACACCATTTTGGAAACTAGACTCCCCCAAGGAACATTTCTAGATGTGTGGTGAGAACTTTGAACCCCCAAGGGCTTCACGGAAGTTTATAACGTACAGCCGTAAAATTGAAAAAACATTTTTTCCACAAAAATTATCTTTTCACCCCCAATTTTTATTTCCCCATGGGTAACAGGACCTCAAAAGTTATTGTGCAATTTGTCCTGAGTATGCTGATACCCAATATGTGGGGGTAAACTGCTGTTTGGGTGCATGGCAGAGCTCGGAAGGGAAGGAGTGACGTTTGTCTTTTTTAACGCAGAATTGGCTGGACGCCATGTCGCATTTGGAGAGCCCCTGATGTGTCTAAACAGTGGAAACCCCCCTCAAATGACACCATTTTGGAAACTAGACCCCTCAAGGAACTTACATAGATTAGTGGTGAGCACTTTGAACCACCAAGGGCTTCACAGAAGTTCATAACTTAGAGCCATAAAATTAAAAAATCATATTTTTTCCACAAAAATGATCTTTTCACCCCTAATTTTTATTTTCCCAAGGGTAACAAGATCTCAGACGTTATTGTGCAATTTGTCATGAGTATGCTGATACCCCATATGTTGGGGTAAACCACTTGTTTGGACGCATGGCAGAGCACGGAAGGGAAGGATCGCTGTTTGACTTTTTCAACGCAAAATTGGCTGGAATTGAGAACGGACGCCATGTCGTGTTTGGAAAGCTCCTGATGTGCCTGAACAGTGGAAACCCCCACAAGTGACCCCATTTTGGAAACTAGAACCCCCAAGGAACTTGTCTAGATGTGTGGTGGAACTTTGAACCCCCAGGTGTTTCACTAAAGTTTATAACGCCCGAACGTGAAAATAAAAAAGTAATATTTTTTCCACAAACATGATCTTTTAGTCCCAATTTTTCATTTTCCCAAGGGTAACAGGAGAAATTGGACCCCAAAAGTTGTTATCCAATTTGTCTTGAGTACGCTGATACCCTATATGTGGGAGAAAACTACTGTATGGGCACACGTCGGGTCTCGGAAGGGAAGTAGGGACATTTTGGATTGCAGACTTTGATGGAATGGTCTGCGGGTGTCATGTCACGTTTGGAGAGCCCCTGGTGTGCCTAAACAGTGGAAACCCCCACAAGTGACCCCATTTTGGAAACTAGACCCCCAAGTAAACCTATCTAGGGTTAGGGTTGGGGCTAAAGTTAAGACTAGGGTTGGGGCTAAAGTTAGGATTAGGGTTAGGAGTGTGTTGGGGTTAGGTTTGTGGTTAGTGTTATGGTTAGGGTTGGGATTAGGGTTAGGGGTGTGTTGGGGTGAGGGTTGGAGTTAGAATTGGGGGGTTTCCACTGTTTAGGCACATCAGGGGCTCTCCAAACGTGACATTGCATCTGATCTCAATTCCAGCCAATTCTGCGTTGAAAAAGTCAAACGGTGCTCCTTCTCTTTCTGAGCTCTGCCGTGTGCCCAAACAGTGGTTTACCCCCACATATGGGGTATCAGCGTACTCAGGACAAATTTCACAATAACTCTTGCTGTCTAATTTCTTCTGTTATCCTTGGGAAAATAAAAAATTGGGGAGAAAATATGATTTTTGTGGAAAAAAATATTTTTATTTTTACGGCTCTACGTTATAAACTTCTGTGAAGCACTTGAGGGTTCAAAGTTCTTACAATAAAAGTTCTGTCCACTCACCGTCCATTACCACAGTGTCTTTAAAACTTAGTAACTCCTATTCTAATTTAATTTTTTTTCTATGAATTCACTACTTTCTCTTCAAGGGCAGTTCCTGGTGCCCGCAACCTACTCGCCGGGAAAGTTATGTTTCACGTGCCGGCATGTGTTCTGGTCGCAGCGGGCCCGCCAATTTGTGCCCGATGTCTGGCGTGCGGTCCCAGGCTAAATTTTTACACACCTTGCGGGGTTTAAGGGCTGGCGGGGTTTTTAAGGGTCCAACTAGGGTTTCCTTGGCTACTGGGGCAACATTGGTAACAGTACCTGCTTCGCGTGCCTCTCCGATGCCAGAATCCTCTTCCTCCCCCTCCAAGGTCGGAGATGCGGGTCACGAGGCTGCCCTCTGTCCAGATACCTTCTCCAGCAGGGCCTCTTTCTGGAGTTGGCGGCGGAGTTCCTCCACCTCATCTCCCAGGAACTCCGAGTCCACTGCAGGCACCTGGTCTTGAATTACATCTCGTTCGCTGGGGGAGTCCACTGCTTCCACCTCACGCTGACCACCGCTCGCCATGGCGTTTACCAGGTTCTCTGCCGCGTCTCCTGAAGTGCACCTACATGCACGCTATTCCATGTGCTTCCTCTGCTCTCTCCTTTGTGGGCAGTTCCTCTTTCTTTTCCCACTATACCAGGCCAGTAGGCGGATCCCCCTGGCCAACAGTTCTGTTCTTTTTGCATTGAAGTCTTTACAGTGGGCAGGTACGGCTCTTGCACCGCTTAATCACCCAATCCACACAAGGTGCACGGGACCTGGGGCGGTTGGTGATGCAGCAGAGATGTTACAGCTCTCCACGGGTAGAGCTAGGCCCCAGGGCAGTTATAGGGTTGAAGATGTTGGTAACTGTTGTAGTGCAGGGTAGGTTATGCAGTAAATTAATCTGAGGACACAACAGGGTGCAGTCTTCACACTTTACTCACAGTTCTTAGGTTACAATTCCCAACCGGGGTGCTGTATCCTCTGGGTCGGTGATTCAGCCAGCTCTCGGGTAGTTTGGGGAACACTTTGCCAGTACCCCCTTCTTATGTTCCTTTCTCTGGTCGTTTCTCCTAGCGCCGGATCCCTCCACTCCTGCCCAGCGCCTCACACACAGTGTCCCAATCCAGCAGCCTTAGATCCTGTCAGGTGACGTCCTCTTGGTCCCCTTGATCTTATATGGCTACTTTTTCAGCGAATGTGTGTGAAGTTGGCTGTCGCACATAGCGTTACTACAGCCTCCAGCTTGCTAGCTGAGTCATACAGATTCTCCACTAGTCTTGGGCCAGTCCCCTACTGCAACCTGGTCCTTCCTTCTGACTCTGGTCAGGCTGGATTCAGGTGCCACGGGTGGATTCCTCACTTCTCTGGCCCCTAGGACCCCTTCTGACTCTCCTTAGGAGATTCTCTCCTCACAACTGCTCCTTTCCACTCCTCACAGCTTCTCCTCCAGCTCACAACTTCTCCACAGCTCCTCTCAGCTCCTCTCCGACTCTCAACTTTACCTCCAACTGTCATACTCCCTTCCTGCTCTAACTGAGTCTCCTCCCCCTAAGCCTGAGGTCATGTGCTCTGTGTTGGATGCACAAATGCGAGTACTGGATGGTGCCCCCTTCTTACCTGAGAGCTAAGTACCACACCTCTGACTGAGGTGCAGCACCTCTGTGGTGACTGGACCCTCAGGGGCGCCACAAACCTTGGTCTGAATGAATGTGTTTCAGACACCCGTACACCTGAATAAAGTTTTTACAGATGGCATAGGCTGCTGGCTCTGCCATTTTATATCGCGTTGGGGGTCACCACAGCAAACTTTGAGAAATGATCTAACATCACCAAGCAGTGTTTATACCCCTGATGTGCTGGTCCTATGGTCAGATAATCAATTGTTAGCAACTCAAAAGGTGCCGATGTCATGATGGTCTGTGTCAGAGCTCTTTGTTCAGGGGCTTGGCCAGCTCACAGTTTTGACAGAGTTGACAGATTCTCTCTACAATGATTTTCAATTGGGGGTGATCAACTAATCGCTGCAGCCATTGGAAAGTCTATTCTGCCCCGAAATGAATCCCTTTCTCATGTGCTTCTGTAGCCACCTGGGACAACAAAGTTTCTGGGGTCACCGTTTGCCAGGTGACATCCAGCGCCTGCGGCAAGAGAACTTTCCAGTAGAGAATCATGTTATTCAGCTGCAGACTCTCCCACTGTCGTAGCATCCGCAACGTATCCGAGGACAGAGTACTTCTTTCTTTCTTGCTGGCTGGCTAGTTGTCTATCCAACACCCACTGTCTCAGGCAGGCTAGTTCCCTGTCCTCCTGCTGCACTCAGACCCACTCATACTGAGATTGCCCCAGAATATCTGTATGAGCTGTTGCCTGTACCTGTTCCACAGTGGCTGCCACTGTCCTGGCAGGATCCTTGAATCTAGGAATCTCTTCTACCTTCAACTCTTCATCACGGTTGGGCCCGGGCTTCCATAAGGAAAAGGCAGTTGCAGTCCAGCTTCTTAGAAGTCAAATTCTTTATTTCCAATATGATAAAACATCACAGACGGTGTCCTCCAAAAGTGTACATCAAACAGAAACGGTGACACCTAGTAAAACAGCGACGCGTTTCGACCACCAAGGGTCTTTGTCAGAGCTGTATATCCCCTAGTGCCACTGCATTATAAAGGTTTGTTGAACCTATGAGCTGGCTGTTACCTCACAATGCAGATACAACAGGTGTCTGATAATTAAGCTGCAATCAGAGGTCAGCAGCTAATGCTGATTTAGTCCAACGTGCATGTTAGAATGTTATAAATTCAAGTTGAAGCATAATTAATGCAGGTGCACAGGGGATAGAAGATATGATAAAAACATTCATAGAAAGACTATTAACATCAGTGAAAACTAATAACAATAAAAAGATAATTATTTAAACAAAAAAAACAACTTTAAAATAAAATACATCTGTAAATGTCTTGACTCGTAGTTGTTTTCTTTTTTATATTGTCTTTTGGAATCGTTCTGAAATGGTAGTTGCTTGCATTAGTGGCCACAATAGTCCATCACTATTATAGATGGCACAATGAATTCATGGCATATTGTTGGTATCGAATTTCCAGGAGGAACTAGTGAGGATAGAATGTCAGGTATTAGGATACATGAATGAATTTCTAACAAACGTGAAGAAAGAAGCCCAGCCAAGGTGAAGAGGCAAATTCTAGAAAACACATTGTACTTTACAGAAAAGAGAAAAATTATTATTATATTTATATCTCTACATATGATAAAATTTTTAGGCAGCACAAGTAGAGAACATCCACCATAATTAACGATAATATATTAGTCCCTATATCCTTTGTACAACTACTTTGAAAAAGACAAGGAACACAAGGAACACATTGCATCATTGTAGAATGGAAAACCCACAACAAGGCATATAGCGATGTACTTCTAAACGCATACTAACAGTGAGAGTCGTTCAGGAGGATCATATATCCAGCACTGGAATTTTCACTTTAATTTAACACACATATGAATTGAATCCAAGAGAATAAATTTCATAAAAATTTTTTTTTGCTGTGACTGGTGTATATTCATAGATGTAGGTTGATGGTAGCATTACAAGATATTAATAACATAGCGCTAGGAACTTTGATATATTCAAACACTATCGTATATAAAGCTAACAGCTTCACCTTCATAGCATTTTTTTTCCAGAATAAATTAGGAGAGAAGTAGTCACACATCGCTATGAGTCAAATAGAGATCGCACACATTATTAATAACATATATGTATATAATCATTAGTTGCCAGCGACACCACAAAATAATGACTACACTGCGATGAAGTTCCTGGATATATGGACTAGTGTTGAGCGATATTGCTCGATATCTAAAAATATCGTATCGAAATTGTATCGCCGATAGCACTAAATATCGTCGATATCCGATTTCGATACCGGAAGTCCCATGTAAGTCTATGGGAACAAAATATCGCAACAAAAAAAACCCTTTCTTTCGTTGTAAACACAAAATAAACACACATAGAATACATATATATATAATATATATATATATATACATGTCATTGTGACATATATATACATATATTTATAGTTTATACACTTCTACATAGTAAAATCGACTCTAATTCAATTGCCGGGTAAAGACGTGACATACCCCATAGAAGTCGACGGGCTCGGTGCCGAGTACCCCGAAAACCTCTGGCTCTGTGCGACTCAACTTGGGCATCACGAACAGGATTCTGTAGCTCGCTATAAGCGAGTCCTGTGTGCCTGAATTGCACTGGTTTTGTGCTTGAGAATTGCTAAAATCATCAGAGAATGTATTTGCCATTTTTCCGCCATATCTGCGTCACGACGAGGCACTGGTGAAGAAGAAGGGCGTGCTCTTCGTGGGTGTCACTCACTCAGTGGCGTGAAAACGATGGCCGACCACTCTAAATGGTACTGCAATGTAAGATCGTGCCCCACAGCTCTGGAGTTCCGCCTCCTCATCCTCCTCAGTGTGCGGAAACTAACACGAAGGTCCCGCTTCCCTACAAAAGAGGGGCCCTCTCCAGATGCTAATGACACATGTGACTTGGCAGAGATGGCTAATGGACACGACGAGCAGAAGTGGGAAGGGATGGAGCAGTCAGAGCTCTCCCCCCACGGAAGCGACCCGATCGCCACAGAATCACCGTTGGGCACCCGGCCTGTAAACCCTCCTACGCTGCAAGAAGCGGAGGATACCCTAAGAGGCCTGGCCCGCACCGGGTGGAGGTCGCCAGGATGGAAGCCAGCTAGCGTGCCCTAAAAATAAACTTGGAGCGGCGCCGATCCCTCTTACCTGAAGTGTCTGTACCGGAAGGTGAGGCACCCGTTCTAGTAGAGGAGTCCTTGCAATGTGATCCGGTTGACGTTGTCGCAGTGGAGGCACCCGTTCCTGCAAAAACCGCAGCACCGTCAGCAGCACCCCAGATCCCGCTGTCTGCCCCCGTCGCTGAGACAGAAGAAGCGACACCCGTCCTCATGGAGGAGGCCGCGCAGGCACCAGAGCACTACCTGCCTGTACCGGAGCCCCGACTGTCATCTGATTTAGAGCTGTCTGCTTCCTCCGCAGGGGAGCGCCGCCAGGACTGGGGGGCGACAGGAGAGCTGCCGCAAACCGGACACTGTAAGCTGCAGTGGAGTGGTGGAGACATGGAGCAGCTGGTGGAGGAGAATTACAACCGGCGTCAGGAGGAAGAGTGGAGACGTTGGGAGCGGGAAGCAGAGCGACAAAGGGAGCAGCGAGAAACCCTAAAACTTCGCCAACGTCACCTGGAGAAGGACCGGGCAGATAAGGACCGGATGAGAAAGGATAAAGGAACCCTGAGTGAGCCGCGGCGTAAGGGTGCAGTACGGAGCTTTAAATTGAAAGGTGGTTGGGGCTTCATCAAGGAGCCTGGACTTTATTTAGAAGTCTTTGCGACCCGGCGGGACGTGGAGGCTCACCTCCCAGAAGGACACCCGGGGAGGGACCTGTTGCCAGGAGACTTGGTGACTTACACCCGACACTGGGGTTACAATGGGTGGTACGCCCTAAATGTTACCAGGTGCGACCCCTACTCCCCAGTGTGTCAGGAACCTGTGAGACCCTCGGAGCCTTCAGCCTCCCACATCCAGGCCTCTGCAAAAGTGCCCACCCCACGCCGTAAATCTCCCAAGCCTCCCTCAGTGGTCTCCTCAGCAGCCCCAGCTATGGACATGATAAGTATAGCTGGCCCGTACCCGGCGCCTGTTAGGCCCCCTGGGGTTCGTTCAGTCCGTGACATAGGGCTCCAGACCCGGAGGGAGATGAAAGAGGTGGCCACACAGACACAGATAGCGGGTCACGACTTGACTGTACAGGCCACACGACGTCATCAGGTCCTGGTGGTCCTTGGTGTCTCGGATGTTTGGCAAGCACCAGAAGAGTACCACGTGGTACCTGGAACACCCCTGCCAAAGAATTATAAATAACCCGGACAGGGTCCCTGTATGTAAATAGTTAAATTGTTTATGTACCCGGACGGGTGAATGTTCCTAAAAAAGTTTTTTAATTTAATTAAAAAAAAAAACACAGTTTTCATTACTTTTATTACAGTCTCATCCTGCGACGCCATCGTTCTCCTGTAAAAAAATGAAAAAAAAAAAAAAAGTATACCACCTGACCGACGCAGTCCATAGTAACGAGTGTCCCACGACGATCCAGCTCTGCTACATCAGAATGACAGGCAGAGCCTGTCATCCCGGCGCAGCACAGCTGATTACCTGCTTCCCCGGCGGTGACGTCATCGGACTGACTGCTTTACGGCCGGGATTACCCTGCAGTCACTGCAGTTATCGCGAAAAACTGCATGTGACCGCCAGGGAGAAGATAATGGCGGCCATCAAGCAGTCCAGGACGTGACCGCCGGAGATCTTCTGCCAGGTAAGTGCCGCTGACTCCTGACAGACCCGACCGACGGACACTCACAGTGACAGTGACAAATCCGATTCCGGTATTCGATAAACGAAAATATCGAAACGAATTATCGAAAGGCTGATAGAGCTAATATCGGCCGATAGCCGATATTTGCATAATCGTATCGCTCAACACTAATATGGACCAGATCAAAGTAGAAAGTTTGTGGAGGGTATCCAGTGTTCCGCTTCACTTGTTAAGTATAAGCAGACAGAGAGAGATCGCAGCGCAGACAACTTAGTAAGATATCAGATTTACCGATCTAAGATTGACTCAAAGGGAGGAAAGCTCTCATACTATGTTAACAGCGATGTATTCTGCACATATTCTAAGTGATCTATATCCCCCAAATTAGTGACAGCAAAAAAGGTTAATTATTATAACAAGATCCCATAGATGATTTATCACTATTATATTTCTATAATGACAAAAGTTAGAACGGGAATAATTGCAAACAAAGACTAACATATAATTCCTCAGGTTTTCCAATCAGGGATTAGTTCTAGGGGAGAGTAAAGCAAAGCAATACATCGGATTGAAATAGAGGATATTTAGATCAAAATATCGCAGAAATTTATATAATTACACTGAAATTTCAGTTCGGGAAAGAGAGGTATTTTTTTTATAAAACATGGGTTATGTCGATATATCAAAATGCTCAGTATTTAATAGTGATGCATAATTTCACTGCGTTTGTTCAGTCCATGGGGGTACCTGGTGTTAAGATTGAAGATCCAGAACGCTTCTCTATTTAGAAGCCGCCTTCTAGAATCCCCTCCTCTGGCTGAACTAAAAACGCGCTCTATGCCTGTCATTTCCATGAATTTAACGTCTCGCTGATGACACTCAATGAAATGCCTTGATGCCATGAAGACACCTTTAATATCGGAGTTTACATTGACTATATCTCGTAAATGTTCTGAAATGCGGATTTTTAATTTTCTTGTAGTACAGCCCACATATATTAGGTTGCATGAAGTGCACCTAATATAATAAACTACATTAACAGAGTTGCAATTAATAAATTGTTTGATATTATATGTTTGAGTGTTGCTGAAATCATGAAAGGTTTTTTGAGATTTTGCAACTTTGCATGTTTTACATTTGTTAGCACCGCATTTAAAAAAACCTTTTGTTTTAAGCCAATTGTTTTTTGATGTGTGAGAAGAAAAGTAGCTGGGAGATACAAAATCCCCTATGGTAGGAGCTTTCCTGGCTACAATATTGATTCCTGGAGATAAAATCTCTTCCAGAATTTCATCCTCATATAGAATAGGAATACAATTATATATTATTTTTTTAATTTGGTTAAATTGTTTTGAAAAACGAAGGCTTACTAAAGGTTTTTTCTCAATATTTTTATCCCCTTTAGAATTATAATGCGGTTCTGATGACAGCAATAGTTCTCTGTCCCTCTCCTGAGCTATATTATTTGCTCTCTTAATTGACCAGTAAGGATATTTACGTTGTTTCATTTTAATTTTGAGTTGCTCAAATTCCTTAATTAAGTCCTTAGGGTCAGAACAGTTTCTTCTATGTCTGATATGTTCCCCAACTGGTATTGCCTTATTGACATGTTTGGGGTGTCCGCTTTTAGCATGGAGTAACGTATTTCCACTAATTGGTTTGGTGTGCGTTTTAGTAATAATTTTATTGCTTTCTACGCCCTTTAATTCTAAATCCAAAAAGACAATTGATTGAAAACATGAACATATGTGAATTTTATGTTCATATTATTAGAATTAAGATAATTAACAAAGGCAGGTACGGCAGATACATCGCCATCCCATATAATCAGTGTATCGTCGATGTATCTACCGTACCAATAGATACAATCAGAGAAAGGATTATCATCTGAATATATGAATTTATTTTCCAAAAAAGCCATAGTGAGATTTGCCAGGGAGGGTGAATATTTGGCACCCATAGGAACTCCTGATTTCTGAAGATATATGGTATTATCAAATGAAAAATAGTTATGCTGAAGCAAAAAGTGTATAACCTCCAGCAAATATTCAATTAGTTCAGTAGAATAATCGCTATATTTTTCAAAAAAGAAACGCAATGCTTCCAATGCTATTGTGTGGAGTATGCATGTATATAGGGAAACAACATCACAACTAAGCCATGAAAAAATTTTTGACCATATTGTTTTAGATAAAGCAGAAAGAACGTCACGAGAGTCTTTAAGATAGCCTGGAAGCTTCAAAACTAAAGGCTGGAGTAAGGAGTCAGCCCATTCGCAGAGATGTTCACTGTATGAGCCTATGCCTGACACTATTGGTCTCATAGGTGGAATATCACATTTTTTGTGTATTTTAGGTAGGCCATATATAATGGGCAGAACGGGTTTAGGAACATATATATAGTCTGCTTGCTGTTTGTTTAGAATACCAAGACTAAGCCCTTCTGTAATAATTTTCTCTACCTGATCATTATACATTTTAACAGGATCCAATTTTAATTGAGCATATACTTCAGAATCTGAAAGTAACTTCATCATACTGTTTTTATAATCCATTTTATTCGTTACTACTATTTTACCCCCTTTGTCACTGCGCTTAATAATTATATTATCCATTTTTTTAATGTAGACAAAGCTTTTTTCTGTTTATATGTGATATTGTTGCCACACTGACTAGAAGATTTATTAGCTGCTATTTTTATGGAAAGATTTTTGAGATCTCTTTCTATTTTCTCTTGGAACTTATCCATACAATCAGCTCGAGTTTGTATGGGGTAAAAAAAATGGATTTTTAGTGCAAAAAGTCTGAGAATGATGAATTTTTGTAGTTTCTTCATTCAGTTGGAAATCATAAAGATTTTGCAAACTAAGTAATGCATTTTGTTCTTTAAAGGTTAATTTCTGATATTCGTTAATTGGAGAATCTACGTTTAATTTTTGTTCATCATTCTCAGAAACAAAATGTTTTTTCACAGTAAGATTTCTAATGAATTTATTGATATCTAAAATTGTGGAGAATAAATCAAACTTAGTGTCTGGAGCAAAAGTAAGACCAAGGGAAAGAACTTCAATTTCATCATTAGTCAATTCTTGAGAAGACAAATTCAATACATTAGTAATGTCTAATTTCTCATTTTCTTTCGTTTGAACCTATTCATAGTTCCTGGTGGATCTGTGATGTTTCCTCCATGACCGCCTGCGTTTTTTGAAAAAAATTTATTTTTGTTGTTGCGCTGCTCACTCATCGAGATAACCGAGAAGTCTGAGGTGCTGCAGTTCGTGTCAGATGACTCGGGGTCTGAGGAGGCAGGGAAATTAACATGTGATTTATTTGAAGAGCTCTTGAAGGTTTTATTTTTCAAGATAGAAGTTTATCTACTCCAAAATCTTTCTCATTGACTCCACTCATAGACCTTATTGTCTGCAAAATCTTTAAGGTCTCTATCAAATTTCCTTTTTTTGCGATTCATAATGTCATTTTCCAACATTGTGATATCCTCCTGCATGGATTTTAGAGACTCTTCATATTGAGTTAGCGTATTAAATTTTTCCAACGCTTTTTGTGCTTCTTTCATTTCTGTTTGTATATCTTGAAGTTTTTTATCTTCATATTTTACTATCAGTTTCATTAAGTTCAGAGAGCAGTTTGATAACAGTTGATTCCACTCTTCTTGAAGTTCATTACAGAAAACCGTAGAAGGTATTTTTTTAATCCTCAGGCCTCTGGGTATCATGTCCTTGGATATATAGTTTTGCAAAGTTGTAAAGTCCCACCAGACTTTCGTCTCTTGAATGGTTAATTTTTCCACTCGTGTGAGATGGGTGTTAAAGTCCACATAGTTGTTAATCACAGTGGATGCTCCTCCAAAAACAAGAACTGCTTTTTTACTTGTTTCTTCAGATGTCATGATGGACATGAAAAGGTATATAATATATAGCAACAAAAAGTATTCAGACGAAAAAAGACCCTAGGTGCCACCATATATCCGTTGTAGATGTATAAATAACATTTATATGTCTGTTGTAATCATTACACACATAAGGAGTGGGGAGTTCAACGGCAGGTCAGAAGACAATAATATATAGAAGATGTGGGGCACAAAGCCCCTGCCAGCTCACCCAACTTTCACCGGAGCACGGAGCCACGAAGTCCTGACCAGGACATGGAATCGTAGAGAAAAAGGCAGTTGCAGTCCAGCTTCTTAGAAGTCAAATTCTTTATTTCCAATATGATAAAACATCACAGACGGTGTCCTCCAAAAGTGTACATCAAACAGAAAAGGTGACACCTAGTAAAACAGCGACTTGTTTCGACCACCAAGGGTCTTTGTCAGAGCTGTATATCCCCTAGTGCCACTGCATTATAAAGGTTTGTTGAACCTATGAGCTGGCTGTTACCTCACAATGCAGATACAACAGGTGTCTGATAATTAAGCTGCAATCAGAGGTCATAGCGATATGTGACTACTTCTCTCCAAATTTATTCTGGAAAAAAAAAAAAGCTATGAAGGTGAAGCTGTTAGCTTTATATACGATAGTGTTTGAATATATTAAAGTTCCTAGCGCTATGTTATTAATATCTTGTAATGCTACCATCAACCTACATCTATGAATATACACCAGTCACAGCAAAAAAAAATTTTTATGAAATTTATTCTCTTGGATTCAATTCATATGTGTGTTAAATTAAAGTGAAAATTCCAGTGCTGGATATATGATCCTCCTGAACGACTCTCACTGTTAGTATGCGTTTAGAAGTACATCGCTATATGCCTTGTTGTGGGTTTTCCATTCTACAATGATGCAATGTGTTCCTTGTGTTCCCTTGTCTTTTTCAAAGTAGTTGTACAAAGGATATAGGGACTAATATATTATCGTTAATTATGGTGGATGTTCTCTACTTGTGCTGCCTAAAAATTTTATCATATGTAGAGATATAAATATAATAATAATTTTTCTCTTTTCTGGTAAAGCACAATGTGTTTTCTAGAATTTGCCTCTTCACCTTGGCTGGGCTTCTTTCTTCACGTTTGTTAGAAATTCATTCATGTATCCTAATACCTGTCATTCTATCCTCACTAGTTCCTCCTGAAAATTCAATACCAACAATATGCCATGAATTCATTGTGCCATCTATAATAGTGATGGACTATTGTGGCCACTAATGCAAGCAACTACCATTTCAGAACGATTCCAAAAGACAATAAAAAAAGAAACAACTACGAGTCAAGACATTTACAGATGTATTTTATTTTAAAGTTGTTTTTTTTGTTTAAATATAATTATCTTTTTATTGTTATTAGTTTTCACTGATGTTGTCTCTTTATGAATGTTTTTATCATATCTTCTATCCCCTGTGCACCTGCATTAATTATGCTTCAACTTGAATTCATAACATTCTAACATGCACGTTGGACTAAATCAGCATTAGCTGCTGACCTCTGATTGCAGCTTAATTATCAGACACCTGTTGTATCTGCATTGTGAGGTAACAGCCAGCTCATAGGTTCAACAAACCTTTATAATGCAGTGGCACTAGGGGATATACAGCTCTGACAAAGACCCTTGGTGGTCGAAACGCGTCGCTGTTTTACTAGGTGTCACCTTTTCTGTTTGATGTACACTTTTGGAGGACACCGTCTGTGATGTTTTATCATATTGGAAATAAAGAATTTGACTTCTAAGAAGCTGGACTGCAACTGCCTCTTTCTCTACGATTCATGTCCTGGTCAGGACTTTGTGGCTCCGTGCTCCGGTGAAAGTTGGGTGAGCTGGCAGGGGCTTTGTGCCCCACATCTTCTATATATTATTGTCTTCTGACCTGCCGTTGAACTCCCCACTCCTTATGTGTGTAATGATTACAACAGACATATAAATGTTATTTATACATCTACAACGGATATATGGTGGCACCTAGGGTCTTTTTTCGTCTGAATACTTTTTGTTGCTATATATTATATACCTTTTCATGTCCATCATGACATCTGAAGAAAGAAGTAAAAAAGCAGCTCTTGTTTTTGGAGGAGCATCCACTGTGATTAACAACTATGTGGACTTTAACACCCATCTCACACGAGTGGAAAAATTAACCATTCAAGAGATGAAAGTCTGGTGGGACTTTACAACTTTGCAAAACTATATATCCAAGGACATGATACCCAGAGGCCTGAGGATTAAAAAAATACCTTCTACGGTTTTCTGTAATGAATTTCAAGAAGAGTGGAATCAACTGTTATCAAACTGCTCTCTGAACTTAATGAAACTGATAGTAAAATATGAAGATAAAAAACTTCAAGATATACAAACAGAAATGAAAGAAGCACAAAAAGCGTTGGAAAAATTTAATACGCTAACTCAATATGAAGAGTCTCTAAAATCCATGCAGGAGGATATCACGATGTTGGAAAATGACATTATGAATCGCAAAAAAAGGAAATTTGATAGAGACCTTAAAGATTTTGCAGACAATAAGGTCTATGAGTGGAGTCAATGAGAAAGAAGTTTATCTACTCCAAAATCTATCTTGAAAAATAAAACCTTCAAGAGCTCTTCAAATAAATCACATGTTAATTTCCCTGCCTCCTCAGACCCCGAGTCATCTGACACGAACTGCAGCACCTCAGACTTCTCGGTTATCTCGATGAGTGAGCAGCGCAACAACAAAAAGAAATTTTTTTCAAAAAACGCAGGCGGTCATGGAGGAAACATCACAGATCCACCAGGAACTATGAATAGGTTCAAACGAAAGAAAATGAGAAATTAGATATTACTAATGTATTGAATTTGTCTTCTCAAGAATTGACTAATGATGAAATTGAAGTTCTTTCCCTTGGTCTTACTTTTGCTCCAGACACTAAGTTTGATTTATTCTCCACAATTTTAGATATCAATAAATTCATTAGAAATCTTACTGTGAAAAAACATTTTGTTTCTGAGAATGATGAACAAAAATTAAACGTAGATTCTCCAATTAACGAATATCAGAAATTAACCTTTAAAGAACAAAATGCATTACTTAGTTTGCAAAATCTTTATGATTTCCAACTGAATGAAGAAACTACAAAAATTCATCATTCTCAGACTTTTTGCACTAAAAATCCATTTTTTTACCCCATACAAACTCGAGCTGATTGTATGGATAAGTTCCAAGAGAAAATAGAAAGAGATCTCAAAAATCTTTCCATAAAAATAGCAGCTAATAAATCTTCTAGTCAGTGTGGCAACAATATCACATATAAACAGAAAAAAGCTTTGTCTACATTAAAAAAATGGATAATATAATTATTAAGCGCAGTGACAAAGGGGGTAAAATAGTAGTAACGAATAAAATGGATTATAAAAACAGTATGATGAAGTTACTTTCAGATTCTGAAGTATATGCTCAATTAAAATTGGATCCTGTTAAAATGTATAATGATCAGGTAGAGAAAATTATTACAGAAGGGCTTAGTCTTGGTATTCTAAACAAACAGCAAGCAGACTATATATATGTTCCTAAACCCGTTCTGCCCATTATATATGGCCTACCTAAAATACACAAAAAATGTGATATTCCACCTATGAGACCAATAGTGTCAGGCATAGGCTCATACAGTGAACATCTCTGCGAATGGGCTGACTCCTTACTCCAGCCTTTAGTTTGAAGCTTCCAGGCTATCTTAAAGAATCTCGTGACGTTCTTTCTGCTTTATCTAAAACAATATGGTCAAAAATTTTTTCATGGCTTAGTTGTGATGTTGTTTCCCTATATACATGCATACTCCACACAATAGCATTGGAAGCATTGCGTTTCTTTTTGAAAAATATAGCGATTATTCTACTGAACTAATTGAATATTTGCTGGAGGTTATACACTTTTTGCTTCAGCATAACTATTTTTCATTTGATAATACCATATATCTTCAGAAATCAGGAGTTCCTATGGGTGCCAAATATTCACCCTCCCTGGCAAATCTCACTATGGCTTTTTTGGAAAATAAATTCATATATTCAGATGATAATCCTTTCTCTGATTGTATCTATTGGTACGGTAGATACATCGACGATACACTGATTATATGGGATGGCGATGTATCTGCCATACCTGCCTTTGTTACCGTATTTTTCGGACCAAAAGACGCACTTTTTTCCCCCCAAAATCGGGGGAAAATGAGGGTGCGTCTTATGATCGGAACGTACCTGTAAATGGGGTCCAGCGGCATCACAGGAACTCGGAGCCGGCGTCCGCTTGGGCGGTAGTGCAGGAGCTGGGAGCCGCTGGCGGTGGAGCGGCACTGCGGGAGTCTCCAGCATGGCGGGAGCCGTTGGCGGTGGAGCAGGAGCCGCCGGCGGTGAAGGACTGCGAGAGCCGCCGGCGGTGGAGTTGCACCTCCACTGTGTGAGCCGCCGCGCTGTTAATATAGTGCGGCAACACTAGACAAGAGGTACAGGAGGAAGTTCTCCCAGCTGGTACTTCCTGTCTAGCGTGGCCACAGAAGTGAGTGTAATCTGGATTAAAAGTTTAAAAACGGTGTCACCCCATTTTTTCTCTATGACACCGCCATCAGGGGCTTATCTACAGCATTCTGGAATGCTGTAGATAAGCCCCCAATGTCACCTGAAAGAAAAGAAAAATGAGTTACCGTATATTATACTCACGCAGGGCGTTCCGCCGTCCGGTCCGGAGGGAGTCGCGGTCCGGTTCGGCGCCTCCCATCTTGTAGCGAAGCCGGCCTCTTCTTTCCGTCCCATCGCGGCTCCTGCGCAGGCGCACTGATCTGCCCTGATGAGGGCAGAGCAGAGTACTGTAGTGCGCAGGCGCCAGGAAAGGTCAGAGAGGTCCAGCGCCTGCGCACTGCAGTACTCTGCGCTGCCCTCACCAGGGCAGATCAGTGCGCCTGCGCAGGAGCCACGATGGGACGGAAAGAAGAGGCCGGCTTCACTACAAGATGGGAGGCCCCAGACCACGACGCCCATCGGACCAGACGGCAGACCGCCCCTGGGTGAGTATAATATACGGTAACTCGTTTTTCTTCTCTTTCAGGTGACATCGGGGGCTTATCTACAACATTACAGAATGTAAGATAAGCCCCTGATGGCGATGGCCGTATCTCGTAGTCCAAAAATGGGGTGACAGACTCCCTTTAAATATTTTACCACATTTTTTGCTTCAAATATATTTTTTCCCTATTTTCCACCTCTAAAACCTGGGTGCGTCTTATAGTCCGGTGCGTCTTATAGTCCGAAAAATACGGTAATTATCTTAATTCTAATAATATGAACATAAAATTCACATATGTTCATGTTTTTAATCAATTGTCTTTTTGGATTTAGAATTAAAGGGCGTAGAAAGCAATAAAATTATTACTAAAACGCACACCAAACCAATTAGTGGAAATACGTTACTCCATGCTAAAAGCGGACACCCCAAACATGTCAATAAGGCAATACCAGTTGGGGAACATATCAGACATAGAAGAAACTGTTCTGACCCTAAGGACTTAATTAAGGAATTTGAGCAACTCAAAATTAAAATGAAACAACGTAAATATCCTTACTGGTCAATTAAGAGAGCAAATAATATAGCTCAGGAGAGGGACAGAGAACTATTGCTGTCATCAGAACCGCATTATAATTCTAAAGGGGATAAAAATATTGAGAAAAAACCTTTAGTAAGCCTTCGTTTTTCAAAACAATTTAACCAAATTAAAAAAATAATATATAATTGTATTCCTATTCTATATGAGGATGAAATTCTGGAAGAGATTTTATCTCCAGGAATCAATATTGTAGCCAGGAAAGCTCCTACCATAGGGGATTTTGTATCTCCCAGCTACTTTTCTTCTCACACATCAAAAAACAATTGGCTTAAAACAAAAGGTTTTTTTAAATGCGGTGCTAACAAATGTAAAACATGCAAAGTTGCAAAATCTCAAAAAACCTTTCATGATTTCAGCAACACTCAAACATATAATATCAAACAATTTATTAATTGCAACTCTGTTAATGTAGTTTATTATATTAGGTGCACTTCATGCAACCTAATATATGTGGGCTGTACTACAAGAAAATTAATAATCCGCATTTCAGAACATTTACGAGATATAGTCAATGTAAACTCCGATATTAAAGGTGTCTTCATGGCATCAAGGCATTTCATTGAGTGTCATCAGCGAGACGTTAAATTCATGGAAATGACAGGCATAGAGCGCGTTTTTAGTTCAGCCAGAGGAGGGGATTCTAGAAGGCGGCTTCTAAATAGAGAAGCGTTCTGGATCTTCAATCCTAACACCAGGTACCCCCATGGACTGAACAAACGAAGTGAAATTATGCATCACTATTAGCATTGCACGGCGAATAAGCCTCCTTACCTTGACACGCCAGAGCTGGTCTGCAAATGGAGATTCTGATTTGGCTTTTATCCTAAGTCATATTACAAGACTCGTTAAAGGGTTGATTGTGACTTGTAGGATCGCTACTTCCAATAGGTGGCGCTATAGAGTACAAGTCCTCTTTGTTTGAAGAGGCAATTTGCATATTAAAATTTCCCAGAGGAGCATTGCACGGCGAATAAGCCTCCTTACCTTGACACGCCAGAGCTGGTATGTCACTCTCCACAAGGAGTAACCTTACCCCCCAGACCCCAGTCCAGAGCCTCTCATCTAGCCAAATCAGATCTCTCCTACTTTGCACTGACGAGGACCAACAGTCCGAAACACCGTGTCTGCAAATGGAGAATCTGATTTGGCTTTTATCCTAAGTCATATTACAAGACTCGTTAAAGGGTTGATTGTGACTTGTAGGATCGCTACTTCCAATAGGTGGCGCTATAGAGTACAAGTCCTCTTTGTTTGAAGAGGCAATTTGCATATTAAATACTGAGCATTTTGATATATCGACATAACCCATGTTTTATAAAAAAATACCTCTCTTTCCCGAACTGAAATTTCAGTGTAATTATATAAATTTCTGCGATATTTTGATCTATATATCCTCTATTTCAATCCGATGTATTGCTTTGCTTTACTCTCCCCTAGAACTAATCCCTGATTGGAAAACCTGAGGAATTATATGTTAGTCTTTGTTTGCAATTATTCCCTTTCTAACTTTTGTGATTATAGAAATATAATAGTGATAAATCATCTATGGGATCTTGTTATAATAATTAACCTTTTTTGCTGTCACTAATTTGGGGGATATAGATCACTTAGAATATGTGCAGAATACATCGCTGTTAACTAGAGTTGAGCGATACTTTCCGATATCCAAAAGTATCGGAATCGGAATGGTATCGCCGATACCATTAAAATATCGGCGATACCCGATACCGATACCGGAAGTCCCATGTAAGTCTATGGGAACAAAATATCGCAACTAAAAAAACCTCTTTCTTTCCTTGTAAACACTAAATATACACACATAGAATACATATATATATATATATATATATATACATGTCATTGTGACATATATATATACATATATGTATAGTTTATACACTTCTACATAGTAAAATATCCTCTGATTCAATTGCCGGGTAAAGCCGGCTTCTGTGAAAAGACAGAAGCACCCGACATGAAATGACACTTGGTGTACATAGGGTTAACCATGTCTTTTCATGTCGTTTGCTATCTGATTTGCACAAACAATTACATCAGTCTATGTGTGCAAAATTTCACACCTGTAGGGGTTAATTAAAGGTGTAAATTCGTTGTAAAAAAAACTGACTTTTTTGCTACGAATTTACACCTTTAATTAACCCCTACAGGTGTGAAATTTTGCACACTTACACTCATGTAATTGTTTGTGCAAATCAGATATCAAACTACATGAAAAGACATGGTTAACCCTATGTACACCAAGTGTCATTTCATGTCGGGTTCTGCATTTTCACAAAAGCCGGCAATTGAATTAGCGGCTATTATACTATGTAGAAGTGTATGAACTATAAATATAAATATATATATATATATATATATATATGTGTCACAAATTCAATGACATGTATATATATATATGAGGTGTAAAATTGCTGAAAAAAAATGCGTGGGCTCCCGCCCTATTTTCGCAACCAGACAGACAAAGCCAGTGAGTGGGGGCAGATAATAATAGCCCAGAGAGGGACCATTTTTTTTGGCCCCCCCCGGCTACTTAACATCTGCCCCCAGACACCCCAGAAAGGGCAAATCTCTAATTAGATTTGCCCTTTCTGGCACTTTGCCCGTCTATTCCCATTGCCCTGTAGCGGTGGCGAATGGGTTAATAAGGGGTTAAAATGACCTTGCAATTGAAAGGTCACTTTAAGCCAGGTTAATAATTGAGAGCTGTCAATTAGACAACTATCAATTATTAATCCTATTGTATGAAAGAAAAATCAAACACACACACTTTAATAAAAAAGAAGTTTAATGAAATAATCACACAGTTTTTGACCATATTTTATTTACCTGCTAAAACCATTTCCTGTAATAAAAATAAAATAATAAAGCAAAATTATTCTTACCAATCCGATGCACAGTCAGGTCCCACGGTGTAATCCTTCAGAAAGGGTTAATGTTTACTGCAGGGACCGCAGCTAATGCTGCAGCCTCACAGTAAACCCCCAAATGAATGAGCTCCTCTCCTGGCTGACAGGAGAGGAAGTGGAAAGCTTAATTGATTGCTTTCCACTTTCACTTCAGGTCAGCCAGGGACACCATCAGTGACGTCAGAGGGAACTGATTAACAAAAATAGGGGTTCCCTTCGAAAAAAAAATGGCGTGGGGTCCCCCCTATTTTTGTTAACCAGCCAGATGAAGCAGACCGCTGAGGCCTGGATTTTAAGGAGCCAAGTTCCATGGACCTGTTAAGGAGCCAAGATCCATGGACCTTGCCAGCCTGATAATACCAGGCCACAGCAGTCTGCATATCTTGGCTGATTAACAAAAATAGGGGATCCCCTCGAAAAAAATTGGCGTGGGGTCCCCCCTATTTTTGTTAACCAGCCAGATGAAGCAGACCGCTGAGGCCTGGTTTTTCAGGCTTGTAAGGATCCAATATCCATGGACTTTGCAAGCCTGATAATACCAGGCCACAGCAGTCTGCTTAGCTTGGCTGGTTAACAAAAATAGGGGATCCCCTCGAAAAAAAAACGGCGTAGGGGTCCCCCTATTTTTGTTAACCAGCCAAGTAAAATGCAGACTGCTGCGGCCTGGTATTAAAAGACTGTCAAGGCCCATGGATTTTGGCCCTCAACAGCCTGATAATACCAGGCTACAGCAGCCCCACATTTGGCGCATCAAAAGATGTGCCAATTGTGGCACTTTACCCGGCTCTTCCCACTGCCCTGTAGCGGTGGCAAGTGGGGTAATAAGGGGTTAATGTCACCGTTGATTGCACGGTGACAATAAGCCCGGTTAATAATGGAGAGGCGTCAATAAGACACCGATCCATTATTAATCCCAAAGTTTTTAAATGTGTAAAAAAAAGACACAGCAAGAAAAAAGTCTTTTAATGAAATAAAAGAGACAACACAGTTTTCATTTCTTTTATTACACTCTCATTCCTGCGACGCCATCGATCTCCTGTAAAAAAATAAAAAAAACAAACCAACAGTATACCACCTGTCCGACGCAGTCCATAACGACAGTCCCACGACGATCCAGCTCTGCTACATCGCAATGACAGGCAGAGCCTGTCATTGCAACGCAGCACAGCTGATTACCTGCTTCCCCGGCGGTGACGTCATCAGACTGACTGCTTTACGGCCGCGATTACCCAGCAGTCACTGCAGTTATCGCGAGAAACTGCATGTGACCGCCGGGGAGAAGAGGATGGCGGCCATCAAGCAGTCCAGGCCGTGACCGCCGGAGATCTTCTGCCAGGTAAGTGCCGCTGACTCCTGACAGACCCGACAGACGGACACTGACAGTGACAGTGACATCCCGATTCCGGTATCCGATATGACGAAAATATCGGTACTCGGAATCGGAATTCCGATACAGCCAATATCGGCCGATACCCGATATTTGCAGTATCGGAATGCTCAACCCTACTGTTAACAAAGTATGAGAGCTTTCCTCCCTTTGAGTCAATCTTAGATCGGTAAATCTGATATCTTACTAAGTTGTCTGCGCTGCGATCTCTCTCTGTCTGCTTATACTTAACAAGTGAAGCGGAACACTGGATACCCTCCACAAACTTTCTACTTTGATCTGGTCCATATATCCAGGAACTTCATCGCAGTGTAGTCATTATTTTGTGGTGTCGCTGCCAACTAATGATTATATACATATATGTTATTAATAATGTGTGCGATCTCTATTTGACTCATAGCGATATGTGACTACTTCTCTCCTAATTTATTCTGGAAAAAAAAAAAAAAAAGCTATGAAGGTGAAGCTGTTAGCTTTATATACGATAGTGTTTGAATATATCAAAGTTCCTAGCGCTATGTTATTAATATCTTGTAATGCTACCATCAACCTACATCTATGAATATACACCAGTCACAGCAAAAAAAAATTTTTATGAAATTTATTCTCTTGGATTCAATTCATATGTGTGTTAAATTAAAGTGAAAATTCCAGTGCTGGATATATGATCCTCCTGAACGACTCTCACTGTTAGTATGCGTTTAGAAGTACATCGCTATATGCCTTGTTGTGGGTTTTCCATTCTACAATGATGCAATGTGTTCCTTGTGTTCCCTTGTCTTTTTCAAAGTAGTTGTACAAAGGATATAGGGACTAATATATTATCGTTAATTATGGTGGATGTTCTCTACTTGTGCTGCCTAAAAATTTTATCATATGTAGAGATATAAATATAATAATAATTTTTCTCTTTTCTGTAAAGCACAATGTGTTTTCTAGAATTTGCCTCTTCACCTTGGCTGGGCTTCTTTCTTCACGTTTGTTAGAAATTCATTCATGTATCCTAATACCTGACATTCTATCCTCACTAGTTCCTCCTGGAAATTCGATACCAACAATATGCCATGAATTCATTGTGCCATCTATAATAGTGATGGACTATTGTGGCCACTAATGCAAGCAACTACCATTTCAGAATGATTCCAAAAGACAATATAAAAAAGAAAACAACTACGAGTCAAGACATTTACAGATATATTTTATTTTAACCCCTTAGTGACCGAGCCATTTTGCAGCTTAATGACAGGGCCAATTTTTACAATTCTGACCACTGTCACTTTATGAGGTTATAACTCTGGAACGCTTTAACGAATCCCGCTGATTCTGAGATTGTTTTTTCGTGACATATTGTACTTCACGTTAGTGGTAAAATTTCTTTGATATGACTTGTGGTTATTTATGAAAAAAACGGAAATATGGCGAAAATTTTGAAAATTTAACAATTTTCAAACTTTAAATTTTTATGCCCTTAAATCAGAGAGATATGTCACACAAATTTCTTAATAAATAACATTTCCCACATGTCTACTTTACATCAGCACAATTTTGGGACCAAAATTTTTTTTTGTACGAAGTTATAAGGGTTAAAAGTTGACCAGCGATTTCTCATTTTTACAACACCATTTTTATTTTAGGGACCACCTCACATTTGAAGTCACTTTGAGGGGTCTATATGATAGAAAATAGCCAAAAGTGACACCATTCTAAAAACTTCACCCCTCAAGGTGCTCAAAACCACATTCTAGAAGTCTATTAACCCTTTACGTGCTTCACAGGAACTGAAGCAATGTGGAAGGAAAAAATTAACATTTAACTTTTTTTGCAAAAACTTTACTTCGGAACCTATTTTTTTTATTTTCACAACTGTTAAAAGAAAAAATGAACCACAAAATTTGTTGTGCAATTTCTCCTGATTAAGCCGATACCCCATATGTGGGGGTAAACCACTTTTTGGGCGCACGGCAGAGGTTGCAAGGGAAGGAGCAACATTTGACTTTTTCAACGCAGAATTGGCTGGACGCCATGTCGCGTTTGTAGAGGCCCTGATGTGTCTAAACAGTGGAAACCCATCACAAGTGACCCCATTTTGGAAACTAGACCCCCTAAGGAACTTATCTAGATGTGTGGTGAGCACTTTGAACCTCCAAGTGCTTCACAGAAGTTTATAACATAGAACAGTGAAAATAAAAAATCATATTTTTTCCACAAAAACAATCTTTTGACCCCAATTTTTATTTTCCCAAGGGTAACAAGACCCCAAAAGTTTTTGTGCAATTTGTCCTGAGCATGCTGATACCCCATATGTGGGGGTAAACCACTGTTTGGGTGCAAGGCAGAGCTTGGAAGGGAAGGAGCGCTGTTTGACTTTTTCAGCGCAGAATTGGCTGGACGTCATGTCGTGTTTGTAGAGGTCCTGATGTGTCTAAACAGTGGAAACCCCCCACAAGTGACCCCATTTTGGAAATTAGACCCCCTAAGGAACTTATCTAGATGTGTGGTGAGCACTTTGAACCTCCAAGTGCTTCACAGAAGTTTATATCATAGAACCGTGAAAATAAAAAATCATATTTTTTCCACAAAAACGATCTGTTCACCCCAATTTTTATTTTCCCAAGGGTAACAAGACCCAAAAGTTTTTGTGCAACTTGTCCTGAGCATGCCGATACCCCATATGTGGGGGTAAACCACTGTTTGGGCGCACGGCAGGGCTTGGAAGTGAAGGAGCGCCGTTTGACTGTTTCAAACCAAAATTGGCTGGAATTGAAATTGGATGCCATGTCGCGTTTGGAGAGCCCCTGATACGCCTAAACAGTCGAAACCCCCCACAAATCACACCATTTTGGAAACTAGACCCCTTAAGGAACTTATCTAGATGTGTGGTGAGCACTTTGAACCCCCAAGTGCTTCACAGAAATTAATAAACGTAGAGCCGTGAAAATAAAAAATCATTTTTTGCCTCAAAAATGATTCTTTAGCCCGCTATTTTTTTTATTTTCCCAAGGGTAACAGGAGAAATTGGACCCAAAAAGTTGTTGTGCAATTTTTCCTGAGTACGCTGATACCCCATATGTTGGGTGAAACCACTGTTTGGGCGCATGGGAGTGCTTGGAAGGGAAGGAGCGCCATTTTGTAATGCAGACTTTGATGGAATGTTCTGCGGGCGTCATGTTGTGTTTGCAGAGCCCTTGATGTACCTAAACAGTAGAAACCCCCTGCAAGTGACACCATTTTGGAAACTAGACCCCCCAAGGAGCTTATCTAGATGTGTGGTGAGCACTTTGAACCCCCAAGTGCTTCACAGAAATTTATAAACGCAGAGCCGTGAAAATGAAAAATCATTTTTTTTCTCAAAAATGTTTTTTTTTGCCAGCTATTTTTTATTTTCCCAAGGGTAACAGGAAAAATTAGAACCCCAAAATTGGTGTGCAATTTGTCCTGAGTACGCTGATACCCCATATGTTGGGGTAAACCACTGTTTGGGCGCATGGCAGGGCTCGGAAGGGAGGGAGCGCCATTTGACTTTTTGAACGCCACGTCGTGTTTGGAGACCCCCTGATGTGTCTAAACAGTGGAAACCCCCCACAAGTGACCCCATTTTGGAAACTAGACCCCTTAAGGAACTTATCTAGATGTGTGGTGAGCACTTTGAACCCCCAAGTGTTTCACAGAAATTTATAAATGCAGAGCTGTGAAAATAAAAAATCATTTTTTTCTCAAAATGATTTTTTTAGCCAGCTATTTTTTATTTTCCCAAGGGTAACAGGAGAAATTAGAACCCCAAAATTGGTGTGCAATTTGTCCTGAGTACGCTGATACCCCATATGTTGGGGTAAACCACTGTTTGGGCGCACGGCAGGGCTCGGAAGGGAGGGAGCGCCATTTGACTTTTTGAACGCCACGTCGTGTTTGGAGACCCCCTGATGTGCCTAAATAGTGGAAATCCCTCAATTCTAGCTCCAACCCTAACCCCAACACACCCCTAACCCTAATCCCAACCCTAATCCTAACCTAAATCCCAACCCTAATTGTAACCCTAACCTTAATTGTAACCCTAACTCTAATTGTAACCCTAACCCTAATTTTAACCCTAACCCTAATTGTAACCCTAACCCTAATTCTAACCCTAATTATAACCCTAACCCTAAGGCTAGGTTCATTTTGCGTCTTACCAGCCCGTTCAACACATAGCGTTGACGGGCTGGTAACGGTATAGCATAACACGATTGCGTTATGCTATACCCACTAGCGCAGAGGAATCAGCAGATGATTCATCTGCGCTAGCGGTGACGGAGCCCAAACGCTGCAGCCCGCGTCCGAGGCTCCGTCACTGAATGATGGCACGTCGCAAACGCGCGATGCGCCCTCAAATGGGGGTAAATGGCAGCGTTAACGGACTGCGTTACACCGCATTATACCGCGGTGTAACGCAGTCCGTCTAACGGACTGCCATAACGCAGTATGAACCCGGCTTAACCCTAACCCTAATTATAACCCTAACCCTAATGCTAACCCTAACCCTAATTATAACCCTAACCCTAATTATAACCCTAACCCTAACAGAAAAATGAAAATAAATATAATTTCTATTTTTTATTATATGTCCCTAACTAAGGGGGTGATAAAGGGGGGGTTATGTACTGTTTTTTTTATTTTGATCACTGTGATAGTTTATCACAGTGATCAAAATGCACTTTCTGGAGAATGAATGAAACTTTTTTTGAATCTGCCGCCAAGCAGATCGGCGGGCGCACTGCGCATGCGCCCGCCATTTTTTTTTTGCAGGAAGAAGATGCCGGGATCCTGGGGCCTGTGGGAGGACGGAGGACACCGGTAAGTATACGGGGGGGGGCGATCGGGGACCGGGGACCCTCATTTTCTCCCCTCTGATGTGCGATCACATCAGAGGGGAGAGAAATCATTTTTTTTTTTTTTTTTGCGATCGCATCTATGCAAATCTATGTGAATACCGACCCGGATCATGTTCTCTGGGGTCTCGGCTACCCCCGGTAGCCGAGACCCCAGAGAATATTTGCCCATCCCCCCACCAGCACAGCGGCACTTAGCGGCGGGCGCACTGAGCATGCGCCCGCCATGTTCTTCATCGCGCCGGCCCGGGGGACACCGGAGGGCCCTGGGGCCACATACAGGACATCGGGGGCCACATGGGGGTCCCGGGACCCTTTTTCTCTGTCCTCTGATGTCCGATGACATCAGAGGACAGAGAAATTAAATGGCACAACTTTTTTTTTTTTTGTTGTTGCGGTCGCCGTTATAGGGTTAATAACGGCGATCGCAACATCGGTGTCGGTAAAAACCGACCCGATTCATGTTCTCTGGGGTCTCGGCTACCCCAGAGAACTAGCCGAGACCCCGGAGAACATGCGCCTCTTGGGGGCGCTATTCACTTTTTCCACAGCGCCGTTAATTAACGGCGCTGTGGTTTAAGTACCCTTAATGACCGCCGTTAAAAGGCATATCGGCGGTCATTAAGGGTTAAAGTTGTTTTTTTTGTTTAAATAATTATCTTTTTATTGTTATTAGTTTTCACTAATGTTAAGAGTCTCTTTATGAATGTTTTTATCATATCTTCTATCCCCTGTGCACCTGCATTAATTATGCTTCAACTTGAATTTATAACATTCTAACATGCACGTTGGACTAAATCAGCATTAGCTGCTGACCTCTGATTGCAGCTTAATTATCAGACACCTGTTGTATCTGCATTGTGAGGTAACAGCCAGCTCATAGGTTCAACAAACCTTTATAATGCAGTGGCACTAGGGGATATACAGCTCTGACAAAGACCCTTGGTGGTCGAAACACGTCGCTGTTTTACTAGGTGTCACCTTTTCTGTTTGATGTACACTTTTGGAGGACACCGTCTGTGATGTTTTATCATATTGGAAATAAAGAATTTGACTTCTAAGAAGGTGGACTGCAACTGCCTTTTTCTCTACGATTCCATGTCCTGGTCAGGACTTCGTGGCTTCGTGCTCCGGTGAAAGTTGGGTGAGCTGGCAGGGGCTTTGTGCCCCACATCTTCTATATATTCCGGGCTTCCATAGCCTACTCGGGGACAGAGCATCGGCATGGGTATTTTCCGCTCCTCTCTTATACATGATCATATACCGAAACTTTGCCATCCGAGCTACCCAGCGTTGTTCCAGCACCCATAATCTTGCTTTATCCAGATGGGCTAACGGGTTGTTATCGGTTCGCACATGAACTTCAGAGCCAGACAAATACTCAGCAAACTTCTCCGTCATGGCCCACACCACACCAACAACAATCGACTTGCATAAGCAATTACTAACTCCTTCCCTGTTTTGAACCCGCCCGAACAGGTGCATGCGCAACTCCCCTACGTCTGTGGGGTCCCCATGCGTCTCCTCGAGTATCACTAGAACTTTGTCCATGGTGTCACATGCCTGTGGGGTACGAAGCATGACAGAGTCCCTGGCCTCCCCATCTAAAGCCATCATGGCCACCTCTGCTTCTAGGTCCGGTGTCATGGGGTGCATCCTCATCATACCCCTTATCCAACTCCACGGCATGGTGTTTTTCCCAGTTAACTTGGGGAGGTTACTTATCATGGCACCCATGGAGATGCTGGACTGAGGACCCCCCACAGCTACCGGGTCTGCCATGGCCTGGCCTGCAACTACTTGATCTGCCGCCCCCGCGCCACTGAGCGATATCCTGCCGACTACGCCAATTGTAGATATCGCAGGAACGCGGGATGTCGCCACGGACAGGAGGCAGATCAAGAGTTAACAGATTTATTGTAACAAACAATGACCTCCACGCAGGGAGCAAAGGGATGCAGGGAAGTGGTAGGGAATGGGACAGAACTGGGTGAGTGACGGGATAGGCGGGATAAGGGGCGACGGTAGTTCAGAATAAAAGTAATATGACTTAACAGGCGATGATCCTCCTCCATACTGCTTCACAGGGTTCCAACGGTGGCACCAGCAACATCGGCGCTGAGCATCTCGATGAAGTCTCTGATAGGTCAGAATCCAACGGTGGTGCCGACAGCAGCGGCAAGTGTCGTCTCATTGCAGTCTCTGAAGTAAAAGTAAGATTCCAGTGCTCAAAAGTGTCTAGCACGGTACTTAGTCCAGAGGAGGGAACTGATGGGACGAATCCTTGCCCCGCGGTATAGTCAGGAGTCTGCTCACAAGGTTCAGGCCTGGTCGTCTGTCTAACTGTGTGCGGCACACGTGTCACAGTCACAGTTTGCTGGTCAGCGAAACTAATAGCCGGGACGGATGATGGAGCAGGGGCACACTGTAGTCTAGCTCCAACAGGTGTCTCACTCAGGGCAGTGTCTGACAGGCCTGATCTACCTGGGTGCTTGGTCTCTCCCGTCTGACTCGCACACGTCTCTCCACACAGCTCCCTTGTCACCCATCTCTCTGTCTTCCTGGGCTCAGCGCAGCTCACTCTGATTCTGCCCCCAACAGACCTCACGAGACCCCGATCCTTTGATAAAGAGCTTCACCCCCTGCAACATAGGTGACAATCCCGATGGTTCCAGACCTGAAGCAGGAAAGGTACCCCGCGTTTATTCATCCTCTTACATGATGATAGATGAGAATTAGTGAACTAGGAACTAACGCTTATGGAAGCAGTAGCACTAAATGGGAAACAGTATTTTAAATTCAATTAGTTAATTCTTAAAAGCTGTACTGCTTTCAGTAATTTGGGGACATCTTTGCATCAATTTCATCACAGTTATAGTTGACTGGTGTACCAATGATTTTGGATTTTAATAATAATGCATAAAGGTTATATTGTATTGACTCCAGTATAGTCCAGTAATTTTTCTGGAATTTAGCTTTAGATAAACATACTTCTTGGCTTCATTAGAACCAACACTGCAGATGAATAGGCTAAAATAGATGAACGTTCTTCCAATCTTATGAACTGTATTATGACATATCATTAGTAATGTAATTTGCTTAAAATAAAACGGCATTTAATGACATGAAATTATGGAGCGTTCGCACAATTCCAATTTTCCCACAGTATAAACAATTTCCGCATATGAATATAACTGAAGACCAATTATGTGCCTAAAACCTCATTATGAAAATAAGTATAGAACATAATTATAGTAGTCTAGTTGCACAACTATAGGAAACAGTAGGATGCAGAGATTTAAAAAGAATGCGTCATCAGAAAATTACTTGTTATTTGAGACTTTTTTTCCTACTATTGGGCTAAGCACTTATTGGCAGGTAGTTGCTAACGAGCTACCTGTTTTGCTGTGCGTTGATCTCTATTGGCTCAGAGCGGTCACAGAACAGCTTCTCGCAGCGAGTCTCCCACTTCTAGTGGTGTCATGTTGACAGAGCAGATCCTTCTCTTCCCCTCTGCTCTGTTGATGAGGCATTACTGCCAACGTCATGTTGATAGTCGACTCACCGCTGCCTAACACAGGTGCTTGAGTTAGCGCGATTTACATTGCATGAGCAGTGTAGTGAGATAAGTCTGCTAGTGGCACAGATACCCAGTGTATGTGCTGGATATCGAAGTCACTTGCAGAGTTCTTTGAACTGCTGATGCACCAGCTCATGCAGTGTAAATTGCACTCAATCAGTGTACTGCCAGCTGCCAATCAAAATGTTAGCAGTGACACCCCATTGACAGGGAAGAATATAAGAAAAGGAACTGATCTGTCGATGTGAGGGCACAGGAAGTGGGAGAATCCTGACCACTTTGAGCTGGGAGAGATAGGCACATGACAGAACAGTCAGGTAGTTAACAACTGGCCGCCGAAAAGTAATTAGCCCCATAGTAGAGAAAAAGTCCCAAATAACCCCTTTAAGAACTTAGTGACCTAGCTAATTTTGACCCAAATGACTAGGCCAAATTTTTAAAATCTGACGAGAGTCAGATGTGGTAAGAACTCGAGAAGGCTTCAACGTATCCCACTGATTCTGAGACTGCTTTTTGTGACATATTGTACTTCATAATTGTGGTAACATTTGATCAATATGATTTGTGAAAATATTGGAAATTTGGCAAAAATTTTGCAATTTTCAAACTTCTAATTCACCAGTGATTTCTCATTTTTCCAACAAAATTTAAATAACTATTTTTTAGGGTTCAAATGACATTTGAAGTGACTTTGGGGGCCTAAAGAAATGTGGAAGGAAATTTTTATTTTTTTATTTCCACAAGGGAAACAGGAGAAAATGGACCATAAAATATGTTGTGCAATTTCTCCTAAGTATGCTGATGCCCCATACATGGGGGAAAACCACTGTTTGGGTGTACAGCAGGGATCAGAAGGGAAGGAGCACTGTTGAACTTTTTGCACAGAAACACAAAGGAGGGCACCATCATATGAAGAGGATCTACTTGTAGCATGTCAAAACAAGCTATAATATAACAAGAGAAAAGAAACATGCATGAGCACAGGGATCACCATAAAATATTAAATATTTTATTGGTATACAGAAAAGCCCAACAGGTGCAACAATGCAGGTATTATAGAAATACATGCAGCCGCGCACTCCGGTCCCGAGTGCAGTTGGCAGTGCCGAGTATTGAGGTTGGAGACTCGTGCAAGTTTCTTGCAAGTGTGACCCCGGCCTTAGGCCACACATCAGAGCTGAGAAGGAAGGAGCAATACTTGGTTTTTGAAGCACAGATTTTGCTAGAATACTTTGCAGGCAACATTGGTGGTGCCCCGAAGGTGCCAGAACAGAAAAAAAAATGACTATGTGACTACTTTGAAAAAAAAAAAGTGACTATTTTGTAACAACCAAGCCAGTCTTTTTTTCTGGAGAATTGCAAATCTGCCAGTCTAGTGCCCATACATTGTGTCCCTAAACAGTGTAGAGCCCCCATATATTATATTGCCTCCAAAACATTGTGCCCAGCTTGTGATTCTGGCAATTCGCACCCATAAATTACCGTATATTCTCGCATATAAGCTGAGATTTTCAGCCCATTTTTTAAGGCTGAAAGTCCCCCTCTTGGCTTATACGCGAGTCATATACCGGGGGGTCAGCGGGGGTGTCAGATCATACTTACCCCTCCGCCAGCGAGTATCTGCACCCCCCTGCTTCTCCCACGATCTCAGGCTCCTTCCTGCAGCGGTCACATGGTACCGCTCATTAAAGTCATGAATATGCCCATATTCATGACTTTAATGAGTGGTACCACGTGACCGCTGTAGGAAGGTAGAGCAGGGGCTGCAGAGACGCTTCGGCGGGGGGGGGTGAGTATATGCAATATTCACCTGTTCCCGGTCCACTGCTGCACGCTGCTCTGACCGCCTCGTCCTCTGGCTGTGATGTTCAGGCAGAGGGCGCAATGACGTAGTTAGTACGCGCTGCGCCCTCTGCCTGAGCGCTCACTGACAAGAGGACCCGGAAGACAGCGGCACGCAGCGGTGGACCGGGGACCGGTGAATATATCAGGTGCCATGGCCCTGAGCGAACGGTGACACCGGAAGCACCCCATAGCGCGTGGGAGTCCCGCCTGCTCAGGACACTGGCACCTGGCCCCCAGCGACGAGAGGCGAGTATGTCTTTTTTTTTTTTTTTAGTTGCAGCGGCAGCATATGGGACCTATACTATGGAGCACATGGGGCATAATCTGTGGAGCACATGGGCATAATCTATGGAGCACATGGGGCATAATCTGTGGAGCATATGGGGCATAATCTATAGAGCATATGGGGCATAATCTGTGGAGCATATGCGGCAAAATCTGTGGAGCATATGGGGCATAATCTGTGGAGTTTATGGGGCATAATCTGTGGAGCATATGGGGCATAATCTATGGAGCACATGAGGCATAATCTGTGGAGCACATGGGGCATAATCTATGGAGCACATGAGGCATAATCTGTGGAGCATATGGGGCATAATCTATAGAGCATATGTGGCATAATCTGTGGAGCATATGGGGCATAATCTGTGGAGCATATGGGGCATAATCTGTGGAGCATATTCGGCATAATCTATGGAGCATATGGGGCATAATCTGTGGAGCATATGGGGCATAATCTGTGGAGCATATGGGGCATAATCTATGGAGCATATGGGGCATAATCTGTGGAGCATATGGGGCATAATCTATAGAGCATATGGGGCATAATCTGTGGAGCATATGGGGCATAATCTGTGGAACACATGGGGCATAATCTGTGGAGCATATGGGGCATAATCTATGAGCATATGGGGCATAATCTGTGGAGCATATGGGGCATAATCTGTGGAGCACATGGGGCATAATCTATGGAGCACATGGGGCATAATCTATGGAGCACATGGGGCATAATCTATAGAGCATATGGGGCATAATCTGTGGAGCATATGGGGCATAATCTGTGGAGAACATGGGGCATAATCTATGGAGCACATGGGGCATAATCTGTGGAGCATATGGGGCATAATCTATAGAGCAAATGGGGCATAATCTGTGGAGCATATGGGGCATAATCTGTGGAGCATATGGGGCATAATCTGTGGATCATATGGGGCATAATCTATGGAGCATATGGGGCATAATCTGTAGAGCATATGGGGCATAATCTATAGAGCATATGGGGCATAATCTATAGAGCATATGGGGCATAATCTGTGGAGCATATGGGGCATAATCTGTGGAGCATATGGGGCATAATCTATGGAGCATATGGGTCTTAATCTGTGGAGCATATGGGGCATAATCTGTGGAGCATATGGGTCATATTATATGGAGCACATGGGGCATAATCTGTGGAGCACATGGGGCATAATCTATGGAGCACATGGGGCATAATCTATGGAGCATATGGGGCATAATCTATAGAGCATATGGGGCATAATCTGTGGAGCATATGGGGCATAATCTGTGGAGCATATGGGGCATAATCTGTGGAGCATATGGGGCATAATCTGTGGAGCATATGGGGCATAATGTATAGAGCATATGGGGCATAATCTATAGAGCATATGGGGCATAATCTATAGAGCATATGGGGCATAATCTGTGGAGCATATGGGGCATAATCTGTGGAGCATATGGGGCATAATCTGTGGAGCATATGGGGCATAATCTATAGAGCATATGGGGCATAATCTAAGCAGCATATGGGGCATAATCTATGGAGCATATGGGGCATAATCTGTGGAGCATATGGGGCATAATCTGTGGAGCATATGGGGCATAATCTGTGGAGCATATTCGGCATAATCTATGGAGCATATGGGGCATAATCTGTGGAGCATATGGGCATAATCTGTGGAGCATATGGGGCATAATCTATGGAGCATATGGGGCATAATCTGTGGAGCATATGGGGCAAAATCTATGGAGCATATGGGGCATAATCTATGGAGCATATGGGGCATAATTTATGGAGCATATCTTTATATGGGGAATATTTTGTATGGATTATCTTTTGGGGCCCATCATTAACTGTATGGAGCATTATATGGGGCTCCTGATTCAATATGGATATTCAAAAACATTTAACCTACTGATGTCTCAATTAATTTTACTTTTACTGGTATCTATTTTTATTTTTGTAATTTACCAGTAGCTGCTGCATTTTCCACCGTAGGCTTATACGCGAGTCAATAAGTTTTCCCAGTTTTTTGTGGCAAAATTAGGGGGTCGGCTTATACATGGGTCGGCTTATACATGAGTATATACGGTAAGTGCTTTTTCTCCATTACAATAATTCCAAACATGTGGCCGCTTACTGTGGTTTAACCACAGTTTGGCTCTGAAGGAGGAGGGTATTTGGATTTAGGTGTGCAGAATTCACTGGATTGTATTTGAGGGGGCAGGAGCCATGTCACTTTTCTAGTCTTTGTTCTAGCAGTAATGTAGGAATCCCCTATAGTTCCAGTGAGAGATGACAGACCTGAATGGGGGCTGATTTTGTTAGATATAAAATAGGGTTTTTAGTCCAAAAGAAGGTATCTGCTCCTCTCCCGCTGTCGCTGTACCCGTGTCATGGACTAAATAAAGGAATGTTTTATCAGACGGTGAGTTTATTTTTATTTTATAAATATTTATTATTTTGAGTGACAAAACCGATTTCCGTGAAATGTTTGCACTTATTTGTGTTTTTTTTTTTACTTTTTTACATATTTTATTTAACTTTTTCACTTTTTACTGTGGGACATGTATAATTTTTACTTTGATCACTGCAATGCATGAGAGCAGTCAGTGTCTCACTGACTGTGCCTGTGAAACTCAGCTTAGAGCTGAGGTACTTAAAGGTACTTATGGTATGCTGACCTCAGAGTACCGTGGTACCCTGAGGTCAGCATGCCATAAGTACCTTTAATGACCGCCATTTTAATGCGTTTTATTAGTGTCAAGCATATATTTGTGTCAAATATATATATTTTTTAATTTGGGCAATTTTTTTTCTACGTCGCTAAAAATAAAAATGATAAATCTTGCAATTTGCCACAAGGGCTATTCTAGATTCCTACTTCCTGTTGTTTCATTGGCAGGAATTGACTGAATCAGACCCTAACTTACAGTCATGGCCAAAAGTTTTGAGAATGACACAAATATT
The DNA here is from genome assembly GCA_033576555.1 of Oophaga sylvatica. Lineage (NCBI taxonomy): Eukaryota > Metazoa > Chordata > Amphibia > Anura > Dendrobatidae > Oophaga > Oophaga sylvatica. Next base: position 684,905,584 of record JARQOD010000001.1, read on the forward strand.
ATATTTTCACATGATCTGCTGCCCTCTGGTTTTTATGTGTGTTTGACAGATGTTTTTATCACAGACAGAAATATAATAATTGCAAACATATGAGTAACAAAAGCTTATATTGACAGTTAGAATGAGTTAATGCAGCAAGTCAATATTTGCAGTGTTGACCCTTCTTCTTCAGGACCTCTGCAATTCTCCCTGGCATGCTCTCAATCAACTTCTGGACCAAATCCTGACTGATAGCAGTCCATTCTTGCATAATCAATGCTTTCATTTTGTCAGAATTTTTAGGTTTTTGTTTGTCCACCCGTCTCTTGATGATTGACCACAAGTTCTCAATGGGATTAAGATCTGGGGAGTTTCCAGGCCATGGACCCAAAATCTCTGTTTTGTTCCCTGAGCCATTTAGTTATCACCTTTGCTTTATGGCAAGGTGCTCCATCATGCTGGAAAAGGCATTGTTGATCGCCAAACTGCTCTTGGAGGGTTGGGAGAAGTTGCTCTTGGAGGACATTCTGGTACCATTCTTTATTCATGGCTGTGTTTTTAGGCAAGACTGTGAGAGAGCCGATTCCCTTGACTGAGAAGCAACCCCACACATGAATGGTTTCAGGATGCTTAACAGTTGGCATGAGACAAGACTGGTGGTAGCGCTCACCTTGTCTTCTCCGAATGAGGCATTTTCTTGATGTCCCAAACAATCGAAAAGGGGATTCATCAGAGAAAATAACTTTACACCAGTCCTCAGCAGTCCACTGCCTGTACCTTTTGCAGAATTATCAGTCTGTCCATGATGTTTTTTTCTGGAGAGAAGTGGCTTCTTTGCTGCCCTCCTTGAGACCAGGCCTTGCTCCAAGAGTCCCCGCCTCACAGTGCATGCAGATGCACTCACACCTGCCTGCTGCCATTTCTGAGCAAGCTCTGCACTGCTGGTAGCCCGATCCCGCAGCTGAAACACTTTTAAGAGACGGTCCTGGCGCTTGCTGGTCTTTCTTGGGCGCCCTGGAGCCTTTTTGGCAACAATGGAACCTCTCTCCTTGAAGTTCTTGATGATGCGATAGATTGTTGACTGAGGTGCAATCTTTCTAGCTGCGATACTCTTCCCTGTTAGGCCATTTTTGTACATTGCAATGATGACTGCACGTGTTTCTTTAGAGATAACCATGGTTAACAGAAGAGAAACAATGATGACAAGCACCAGCCTCCTTTTAAAGTGTCCAGTGGTGTCATTCTTACTTAATCATGACAGATTGATCTCCAGCCATGTCCTCATCAACACCCACACCTGTGTTAATGGAGCAATCACTGAAAAGAGGTTAGCTGGTCCTTTTAAGGCAGGGCTGCAATGATGTTGAAATGTGTTTTGGGGGATAAAGTTCATTTTCTAGCCAAATATTGACTTTGCAAGTAATTGCTGTTAAGCTGATCACTCTTTATAACATTCTGGAGTATATGCAAATTGCCATTAGAAAAAGTGAAGCAGTAGACTTTGTAAAAATTAATATTTGTGTCATTCTCAAAACTTTTGGCCATGACTGTATGTATTAAAGCACCTAATGAGTATGTGCAAACATAACTGAGAAGCGAGGGTGAGCAGGTGAGGCAATTGCATCACTTATCTATATCAGCTGTGTCCCCTACATGACGACCTAAATCCCACTGAAAATATGAGGCAAGAGTAGAAAATTGCTGTTCACAGACGCTTTCCATACAATAACACTGAGATAGAGCTAGTTTGCAAGGAAGAGTGAGCAAAACTGTCAGCCTCTATATGTGAAAAGCTGGTAGACACATACCCCAAAAGATCCACAACAGTAATTGTAGTGAAAGATGGTGCTACAAAGTATTGACTCAGGGGATGCGATACAAATGCACACCACAATTTTTAGATTTATATTTTTAAAATATTTAGAAAACCATGTATCATTTACTTTATACTTCACAAACACTTGCTGCTTAGTGTTTGTATATGATATACAATCCCAATAAAATACATTTAAGTTTGTGGGTGTAACATATGAATACTTTTTCAAGGGACTGTATGACTTAGGATCTGTCTTACCAGTTGAATATCAGTTTTATGCATCTAGCTACATGCTCTACAATGTTTTTTCTGCCTTTCTACAGTCATGGCCGAAAGTGTTGTCACTCTTGAGATTGTTCACAAAAATTAAATATTTTTCCCAAAAATATTATTACAATAACACGTTTTGTTATACACATATTTGTTTCTTTTGTGTGTTTATGAGAAAACAGTGATGCTCCTGAAGAGCTCTTGCGAGGAAAGACTGCCATCTGCTGGCCGGGCGAAATCAGGTGGAATAAATTTGTACCAGAAGAATTGCAAGGGGAGCAGCTACATGTGCTGGACATTGACAGATGACTTGCACAACAGAGTACTGGGATATAAAAAGCCCTACATGCCAAACCGCAGTCAGATTTGGCTCCAAGATAGAGAGGAGCAGATGCAGACCAGGAATGGTACTGAGGCCAATGTGACAGGCCTCAGCGGGAAGTCTATGGCACCAGGGCGCCGGTCACTGCCTGACAAGGTTCAGACTACGCCCAGGAAGACCCAGAGTGTAGACTGCGCCTGTCAAGACTCAGAGACCAGACATCGCTTGTCAAGAGCCGAAACAAGTCCTTTCTGCTCTGGGCCCAGGACACATTAACTGACATTCAAGCTGCGAAGATCCGCGAGGAGACGACGACTAGCGAAGAACGCCTGCGATTAGAGAGGGACAGCGTGAGTGACCAGGGCCGTCTCTTCCATCTTTAACATACCAAGGCCAGCCAGGTTCAGGACAACAGGTTGGGAGGAGGCTGGTGGGTGCGTGGGAGGCTCAATGTGCTTTAAATTACTTCATCAGAAAGACTTTGGGCCTAGCGGGTAAACACAGTGACCACTGTTATGGCCAGAGTTAGAGAAAGAACCTGCATGGTAAATCTAGTGAACAAGCGTACCGCCTTCATGAAGAGAACATTAGTATTATATACTAAAGAAGATTTGTTGTTATTTCACTCATTCCCTTATTTAGTTTATTGTTGATTTGCCTTATTATCACCAACTGTTTAGAATTACTGTAAATTACTATTGTAGTTAAACAGAATTATACAGGGTGGGCCATTTATATGGATACACCTAAATAAAATGGAAATGGTTGGTGATATCAACTTCCTGTTTGTGGCACATTAGTATATGAGAGGGGAAAAATTTTCAAGATATGGTGGCCATTTTGAAGTCAGCCATTTTGGATCCAATTTTATTTTTTCCAATGGGAGGAGGGTCATGTGACACATCAAACTTATTGAGAATTTCACAAGAGAAACAATGGTTTGCTTGGTTTTAACGTAATTTTATTCTTTCATGAGTTATTTACAAGTTTATGATCACTTATAAAATGTGTTCAAAGTGCTGCCCATTGTGTTGGATTGTCAATGGAATCTTCACAGCATAGACAATTGCCTTCAGATACGAGATATGCAGCATCTGAAATAACGGATACTGGAAGCCTGTGCTAGCATTTCTTCTGCGGTGTTGCTATCAGTGTGCCAAGAGTGGGAGAAGAGGGTTGCATTGACAATCCAACACAATGGGCAGCACTTTGAGCACGTTATAAGTGGTAATAAATTGTAAATAACTCATGAAAGAATAAAGTTACATTAAAACCAAGCACACCACTGTTTTTCTTGTGAAATTCTCAATACATTTGTGTCACATGACGCTCTTCCCATTGAAAAAAAATAAAGTTGGATCCAAAATGGCCAACTTCAAAATGGCCGCCATGGTCTCCACCCATCTTGAAAAGTTTCCCGCTCCCGAATACTAATGTGCCACAAACAGGAAGTTGATTTCACCAACCATTCCCATTTTATTTAGGTGTATCCATATAAATGGCCTACCCTGTATAATTCCTGCCTTATGCTCTCTGTGCATTGCATCCAGCCACCTGCATTACATTTTGTCGTAGTTGGCAAGATGCAACATTCAAACATAGATGGCAGATCGGTCCATGACCGAGCCCATCAGGGGATATATACCTCTAGGACCTATGCTCAGCAATTGTCATGTGTGCATTGCCACGAAGATCGTCGCGGTTGCACATTCTGACTTCTCACAGCTGAGTTGCTGTTTCTTTGGGTTTGGCAGTTAGGGAGTTAATTCTGTCTGTGCTCAGTTCTGGGACTGGGTGCAGTTTCTCCCGGCTGCAATTAATTATTTGTTGATTGGTTTCCTTTAAATCTCTGGTTGTCTGTGTTGGGAGTTGCCAGTGAAATTCTTCATGCAGACCACAGATAGGATTGTATCTGTATAGACTTAAGTTAAAGAGCACCTTAGTTGTTTTAAGCTCACCTTGCTTAGAGTTTAATATCCCAGATCATTTATGTTCCTTCTGTGTTTGAGTGTGTATGCAAGTCTGTGTTTTCTCCAGTCTGTCTAATATGTCTAATCTGTGTATTTAGCAGAGATCAGCCCATATTCCTTTGGTGGTAATCAGTATCCTTCTTAGGACTGATTACAGGGTTCAGGGACTGATAGGAGACAGGGTTAGGCTGGAGACTTGGACCTCTGAACCATTATCAGTACCTCCAAGGTGAGGGATTAGTTAGGACCCCAGTTTAGGGTCAGGTTAGACCCCCGGTCCTCCTCTTTCCTGTGACAGTGTATCAAGTCCTCAAGATTAACCCTGAGTTCAACGGATATCGTGTCAGGTAAATCTATTCTATATTTACATGCTGATGTTGCTAATCTATATGTTGTATAGAGTGTTGTTCTTTTAAGAATAGTTTACTGACATCGTACACATATCATAAGACCGCGTGACATTTTCACTGGCCCATAAAATTATTCCCAGTTGCCATGGATCCAGTAGCCCAGCTGGCTCTGCAGTTGCAGGGATTATCCATGGAGCTGACGGACATTAAGTCCAAAGTTTTGTCTCCCTCGGAGCAAACCAGATTTGAACCTAAAGTAGCTCTCCCGGACAGGTTCACTGGTGGGCGAGACAAATTTTTTACCTTCAGGGAAGCATGTAAATTGTATTTTCGGCTTCGGCCTCGATCATCAGGGAGTGAAGAGCAGAGAGTGGGAATTGTTATCTCGCTCCTACAAGGGGACCCTCAATCCTGGGCCTTCTCCCTTCCTCCGGGATCCCGGCTCTACAGTCAGTAGATCGATTTTTTACTGCCCTGGGTTTGGTATATGATGACCCAGATCGGGTCTCTCTTGCTGAGACAAAATTACGTAAGATACAGCAGGGAGATCGTCCGGCGGAGGAATTTGCTTCTGAGTTCCGTAGATGGGCCACAGATACTCAGTGGAATGACCCAGCTCTTAGAAGCCAGTTTTGTCATGGGCTTTCTGACAAATTAAAGGACGTTTTGGCTCAGTATGATTCTCCTCCATCACTGGAGGCTGCTATGGCCCTAGCTATCCGTACTGATAGACGGCTCCGGGAGAGGTGCGAGGTAACTCGCCCCCTGTTGTTACTCCACCTACTACTAAAGTCCCTTATGTTGAGGTTCCCCTTGTCTGTTCGGAGGAGCCTATGCAGTTGGGAGGGACATCATTTCGTAGGAGGGGATTGGCGGTACGCCGCAGGACTAGAAGGTGTTTCTTCTGCGGGAAAGAGGGACATTTTGTTGGGGGATGTCCATCCCGTGCCTTGTTGAGCAAAAAGTCGCCGGAAAACTGTTAATCCCAGGTTGTGTGGTGGACGACAACCTGGGAGTATGTATTTCGTCCGCTAGTTCTTCTCAGTTCCTTGTACCAGTGGAGGTGGTGGTTGGTACGAGAGTGGAGAGATTTTCTGTTCTTCTTGATAGTGGGTCCGGGGCTAATCTGGTTGACGCTCAGTTTGCTCAGGCTCAAGGTATGCATCTGAGTGTATTGGTCAAACCGATCCCTATATTCTCCATTGACGCCAGGCCTCTCGGCCAAGGTAGCTTTGTTCATGAGGTTCATGACATTGACCTTCGGGTGGGGGCAATACATAGGGAACTATTGTCTTGTTATGTGTTGGAGGGTCTACCTACTCCTATTGTGTTGGGACTTCCTTGGTTGGTTAAACATAACCCTGTGATTAATTGGCAGTCCAGAGATATAAGCCAATGGGGGGAGTTTTGCAAAAGTAACTGCATGAACACAGTCATCAGTGCGGTCGTGCCTAGTACTTTGCCTCCTTTTTTGGAGGACTTTGGGGATGTGTTCTCTGAGGAGGGGTGTCGGGAGTTGCCTCCTCATCGCGTGTATGACTGCTCTATTAATTTACTTCCTGATGCTAAGTTACCTAAAGCTAGGTTATATAACCTTTCTGGTCCTGAGAGGCAGGCTATGAAAGATTATATTTCGGAGAGTCTGGCCAAAGGGCATATTAGACCTTCATCTTCCCCAGTGGCCGCGGGGTTCTTCTTTGTGAAGAAAAAAGATGGAGGCCTACGCCCTTGCTTGGATTTCCGCGAACTTAATCGGATTACTGTTCGAGATCCGTATCCACTCCCTCTGATTCCTGATCTCTTCAATCAAATTGTTGGCGCCAAATGGTTCTCTAAATTGGATCTCAGGGGGCGTATAATCTGATTAGGATAAAAGAGGGGGATGAGTGGAAAACGGCGTTTAACACGCCGGAGGGACATTATGAGAACCTTGTCATGCCTTTTGGTCTGACTACTGCACCAGCAGTGTTCCAACATTTTGTTAATGACATTTTTCGTCATCTGGTGGGGCTGTTTGTGGTCGTATATTTGGATGACATTTTAATTTACTCACCAGATCTTGTGTCTCACCAGGAGCATGTGAGACAGGTGTTGCAGATCTTGCGAGACAATAAACTATACGCCAAACTGGAAAAGTGTGTATTCGCCGTACAGGAACTTCAGTTTTTGGGTTTCTTGGTGTCAGCCTCCGGTTTCCGTATGGACCCTGAAAAGGTGAGAGCAGTGCTTGAATGGGATCAGCCAGAGGATCTTAAGGCTCTGCAGCGTTTTCTGGGGTTTGCTAACTACTACCGGAAATTTATTTGTAATTTCTCATCTGTTGTCAAACCTCTCACTGACATGACAAGAAAAGGGACGGATTTTTCTAAATGGTCGGACAAAGCTTGCCAAGCTTTTTCCTCTTTGAAAAAATGTTTTGCTTCGGCACCCGTTCTCATCCAACCAGATGCATCACAGCCGTTCGTTGTGGAGGTGGACGCGTCTGACGTAGGGGTGGGTGCAATATTGTCCCAGGGTCCGTCCCCTGGTAAATGGCATCCGTGCGCTTTCTTTTCTAAAAAATTGTCGTCCGCCGAAAGGAATTATGATATCGGCAATAGGGAACTTTTGGCCATTAAGTTGGCTTTTGAAGAATGGCGTCACTTTTTGGAGGGGGCAGTCCACCCGGTCACCGTCATTACTGATCACAAGAACCTGCTGTATTTGGAATCTGCTAAGCGTCTGAATTCCAGACAAGCTCGATGGTCGTTGTTTTTTACCAGGTTTAATTTTGTTGTCACTTATCGCCCTGGATCTAAGAATGTTAAGGCGGATGCCTTGTCTCGTAGTTTCCCAGGGGCCGGGAAAATGGATGACCCGATTCCTATCCTTCAGGAGGGGGTGGTAGTGTCGGCTGTATGTTCTGAGCTTGAGGAGGAGGTGTTAGAGGCTCAGGGGGACGCCCCTGCAGGACCTCCAGGGAGACTGTTTGTCCCAAATCAGTTGAGACAAAAGGTTATTGAGGCACATCATAATTCTGCTTTAGCAGGACATCCAGGGAGTAAGGCTACTTTAGATCTCCTTTCTCGCCGGTTTTGGTGGCCTAACGTTAATAAAGATGTTTTAACTTTTGTCGCGTCCTGTGGGGTTTGTGCTCGCTCTAAGACCCCTCATACCCGTCCGTCTGGGACCCTCTTACCCTTGAAACTTCCGGAGCGTCCATGGACTCATTTGTCTATGGACTTCATCACGGACCTTCCTCAGTCGTCAGGGAAGACTGTCATACTGGTGGTTGTTGACAGGTTCAGTAAGATGGCACATTTCATTGCTCTTCCTGCCCTCCCTAATGCTAAAACTCTGGCGCAGGTGTTCATTGGGGAGATTGTGAGACTTCATGGGTTGCCTTCTGATGTGGTGTCAGATAGGGGGTCTCAGTTTGTGTCCAAGTTTTGGAGGGCATTTTGTTTACGTCGGGGGATGCAATTGTCATTTTCCTCGGCCTTTCATCCCCAGACCAATGGTCAGACAGAGCGTCTGAATCAAAGCCTAGAGACTTATCTTCGGTGTTTTGTCTCAGAGAACCAGGAGGACTGGTCTTCTTTCTTGCCTCTGGCAGAGTTCGCTCTTAACAACAGGCGGAGCGAGTCCACTGGTAAGTCCCCGTTTTTTGGGGCATATGGTTTTCATCCCCAGTTTTGTACATTCAATGGGGGGGTCCCTTCTGGGGTTCCTGAGGAGGAGCGTTTCTCGTCGTCACTTGCTTCAGTGTGGAGAGGTGTATTGAATAATCTGAGTGCTATGGGGAACCGTTATAAACGTATGGCTGATAGGAGGAGAGTTTCTGGTCCAGATCTTAATGTGAACGATCTGGTATGGTTGTCTACCAGGAATATAAAACTTAAAGTTCCCTCCTGGAAGCTGGGCCCCAGATTCATCGGGCCGTACAGGATCAGTTCCATAATTAATCCTGTGGCATTTCGTCTGGACCTCCCTCCTACGTTTAAAATCCACAATGTGTTCCACAAGTCATTACTTAAGAGGTACGTGGCACCAGTCATACCATCACCTCTACCTCCTCCTCCAGTGGTGGTCAATGGTAACTTGGAGTTTCAAGTGTCAAAGATCATTGACTCACGTCTGAATCGCCGGTCCCTTCAGTACTTGGTGCATTGGAAGGGGTATGGTCCAGAGGAGAGGACGTGGGTTCCTGCGTCTGACATTAACGCAGATCGTTTGGTGCGGACCTTCCACAGAACTCACCCGGGCAAACCTGGCCCTGAGGGTCCGGAGGCCCCTCGTAGAAGGGGGGGTACTGTCATGTGTGCATTGCCACGAAGATCGTCGCGGTTGCACATTCTGACTTCTCACAGCTGAGTTGCTGTTTCTTTGGGTTTGGCAGTTAGGGAGTTAATTCTGTCTGTGCTCAGTTCTGGGACTGGGTGCAGTTTCTCCCGGCTGCAATTAATTATTTGTTGATTGGTTTCCTTTAAATCTCTGGTTGTCTGTGTTGGGAGTTGCCAGTGAAATTCTTCATGCAGACCACAGATAGGATTGTATCTGTATAGACTTAAGTTAAAGAGCACCTTAGTTGTTTTAAGCTCACCTTGCTTAGAGTTTAATATCCCAGATCATTTATGTTCCTTCTGTGTTTGAGTGTGTATGCAAGTCTGTGTTTTCTCCAGTCTGTCTAATATGTCTAATCTGTGTATTTAGCAGAGATCAGCCCATATTCCTTTGGTGGTAATCAGTATCCTTCTTAGGACTGATTACAGGGTTCAGGGACTGATAGGAGACAGGGTTAGGCTGGAGACTTGGACCTCTGAACCATTATCAGTACCTCCAAGGTGAGGGATTAGTTAGGACCCCAGTTTAGGGTCAGGTTAGACCCCGGTCCTCCTCTTTCCTGTGACAGTGTATCAAGTCCTCAAGATTAACCCTGAGTTCAACGGATATCGTGTCAGGTAAATCTATTCTATATTTACATGCTGATGTTGCTAATCTATATGTTGTATAGAGTGTTGTTCTTTTAAGAATAGTTTACTGACATCGTACACATATCATAAGACCGCGTGACAGCAATCTTCCCAAGTTCACAGAGAGCAGCGTTTCACTGGGATTGGGTAGAAAGACTGAAGAGCATGGTGAGCTTGTACCCCTTGACCCCCTCCGTTCAGGCTGAGTAAGCCCTCCTGACCCTTGACAGGGAGGCCCGGCAGATGGTTATGTACCACCCACATAGGGACCATGACACAGTGGATAAAGTGATAAAATCTTAGAGGGCATGCACGGTGACACTACGGACCTAGAGCATATCCACATGTGGTTATTTCAGCAGGTCCAAGGGGAAGGTGAGACTGTGGCTCAGTATGTTAATGCATTGCAGGAAGTGACAGCCTGCATCACCAAGAAGACCCAAGACATGCACAGAGGATTGGGTCCATTGAATGAAGTGCTGCTGGATCAACTAGTTGCAGGACTGGGGGACCCCTTCCTGAGGCAGGCCTTAAAGAAGCATCTATGCCTGAATCCAGAATTGGGGTTTCTTGACTTCGGGGCCAAAGCTAGAGTCCTGGAAAGAGAGGCCCCTGCCCTGACAGGTGCGGTACAAAGCCATGAATTGTCCACTTCTGAGTCAACCCACATTGAGCCCAACTGGGTCCGGAGAAATAAGTCAAGAAATATGAGATATCCAGGGTGAGATATGTAGCATCAAGGGGACCTCTGCTGAGGTTCCACCACCTGTCCTCAAGGCCCAACGTGAAAGGATGCAAGAGCGGGAAAGCCATTTCGCCCGAGCACCACCACAACGCATTCGTAGACCATCAGTGGAACCCGAGTCAGAGTTGGACTTGCAGTGGAAGAGGATATATCTCAAGAGGCTGCCAAGTCAAGAAAGGAGAAGGTGCATCCATTAAACTAATCCACCCCATGTTCATGGAGCTTACCGTTGCATTCCAAGCCTCGGAGGGTGGAAAAGGAGAGTCCGATGATTTTGTCTGCCGAGAGACCCATTACCTGGGCTGAATTGAATGGGCAGCGCACTCACTGCTTGATGGACATGGGGTCCCAGGTGACCACTATGCCTGAATAGTATTTCCAGAGTCACTTTGATGAAGTTGCCCACTCCAGAAAAGAACACACCATTTGACTAGTAGAGGCCAACCAGCTGCCTATCCCAGTGGAGAAAGTACTGTGTATTTTTCTGGGCTGAAAAGGAATACTGCTGGTGAAGGGGTCCGGAGGAGGACCTATTGTAACCCTTTGCATGAATGTGTTAAATGAAGTGGGACAATTCTTGGCCGATAGAAACAACTAGACTAGTGCCACCCGTGATCCGGCCAGCAAGAAGGTGTTTCAACTACTCGTGCGAGTCAGCCAAATTCAGAAGTTACCTGCTGCCTCCCAGCATCTCGACAAAGTGTTGATACCTCTAGAAGCCAAGGTGACACTGCCAGTGGACAGACTGTAATCATTATGCCGGGCATGGCCCATGTATCTTTAGAGAGTTTTTACTGTTGTGAATGTGTTAGAAATGAATTCTGAGCAGAAGCTCCCTCTGGTGGTTACAAACAGTACTGAACCATTCAATGAAGATTGTGAAGATTGGCAATCAGGAGTTACAGACTGGTCTTATATAAGGGAGGTTCCCTCCCATCAGGGTTGCCGGTGATCAATTGTTCTTGTCTCAACTTTAGTTCCTGGTTCACTTGGAAGCTTGCTGAGTCTTGCCTGCATCTTCTGCTAACAGATAAGATATTTTCTGCTTTTATTTTTGTGCTTGCTTTTTGCATTTTTTCCTGCACTTCTGTGGAGGTCAGCCAGGTCCCCTCCGGGGGCTTGTGCTCCTCTCAGTTTATCTGAGCCACTGTTATTTGTTCATTTGCCTTTTCCATTTTTTTCAGTGGCTGCGGCTTAGTTTTGTTACACCAGAGAACTAATTTAGGTGGTAGAGGTCATGTGATCTCAGGTGTTTTTGCAATTAGTAGAGTTGGTATTTTTTTTAGGGTTTTTTGGATTGCAGTAAGTGTCCTTCCTATCCTTTTCTTTCTAGGAAGATTGGGCCCCAACGTTTGCTCATACTATTTTCTGTCTGTGTCTGTATTTCCTCTTGTCTAACCGCCATTACATGTTTGGGGGCTTCCTATGTTCTTTGGGGATCTGCTCCGGGGCAGATAGCTTTCCTCTTTCTATCTTTAGGTGTAGTTAGCCTCTCAGGCTGTGACGAGGCGTCTAGGACCAACGTAGGTACGCTCCACGGCTGCATTTAGTTGTGGTGGTTAGTCAGGGTACTGCAATCCAGTAGATTCCAACCTCTCTGGTGTATTGCCGTTTTTGCCTGCTCTCCTCAGCTACCAAATCATAACAGTATCACCGGCCAAACTGAAAATTATATGGTACTCACAGAAGGGAAAAATAGTGTGAAAAAAAAAAAAAAAATTGTCAGAGATTTTTTTTTTTGTTTGTTGCATTTTTTTTTCCCTCTTTTTTTCTGGGTGCTGAGGATTTTTTTTTTCTCTCAATGGAGTTTGCACAGTTGTCTGGCCGTGTGGATCAGCTTGCCACTGAAGTTCGGAGTATTGCTACCTATCTTGCAGGGTTGCCGGTTGTGGAACCTAGGATCCCCATGCCAGATTTGTTTTTAGGGGATCGAGCTAAATTTCTGAATTTCAAAAATAACTGTAAGTTGTTTTTTGCCTTAAAACCTAAGTCCTCAGGGAACGCAGCACAGCAGGTTCAAATTGTCATCTCTCTCCTGCGCAGCGATCCTCAGGATTGAGCTTTTTCCCTGACACCTGGGGACCCTGTTTTGAGTAATGTTGATGAATTTTTTCTGGCTCTGAGGTTATTGTACGATGAACCTAATGTCACTGATCAAGCTGAAAAAACCTTGTTGGCATTAAATCAGGGGCTTGAGGACGCTGAGTTATACTGTCAGAAATTCCGAAAGTGGGCAGTCCTGACCAAACGGAATGATGATGCTTTGGCAGCCCTTTTTCGGAAGGGTCTGTCAGAGAATGTAAAAGATGTTATGGTGGATTTCCCTGCTCCCTCTGGTCTCAATGATTCGATGTCATTAGCGATTCAAATTGACAGACGTTTGCGTGAGCGTAGAGGTATGCGTGGAATAGTGTTGCCTTGTGAACCAGCTTCTGAATCCATGCAGTGTGATGGAGTGGCTTCTGGGGCACAGCGTCATGAGTTTCGAAAATGCAATGGGTTATGTTTCTACTGTGGTGACGCCTCTCATGCTATTTCAGTCTGCCTAAGCGGCGAAGACATTTTGCACGCTCAGTTGTCTTGGGTAGTGTTCAGACTAAATTTCTGTTGACTGTTACCCTGATTTGCTCCCTGTCCACATTTTCTGCTCAGGCTTTTGTTGATTCGGGAGCAGCTATTAACCTGATGGATTTTGATTTTGCTAAACGTTGTGGGTTTCCCTTGATACCCCTACAGAAGTCTATTCCCCTACTAGGGATTGATTCTACCCTTTGGCTGAGAATAAACCCCAGTTCTCTACTCAGGTGATAATGAGGGTTGAACCTGATCATCAGGAGAGTTGCAAATTTTTGGTGCTGTATAATCTGCATGACATTATTGTACTAGGTTTCCCTTGGTTACAGTCTCATAATCCTGTTTTGGATTGAAAATCTGTGTCTGTAACCAGTTGGGGCTGCCAATGTGTTAATGCCAACACTCCTGTTTTTTCTGCCTCTCCCCAGGCTCAGGATGTTCCTGACTTTTTGACTGATTTTTCTGATGTGTTTAGCGAAAGTAAATCTACATCCTTGCCCCCCCATAGGAGCTATGACTGCGCTATTGAATTAGTGCCTGGTAGTAAATTCCCCAAAGGTCGCCTTTTTAACTTGTCTGTACCTGAACATGATGCTATGCGGTCTTATATCAAGGAGTCATTGGAGAAGGGTCATATCAGACCATCCTCTTCACCCTTGGGTGCCGGTTTTTTCTTTGTGGACAAAAAGGATGGTTCATTAAGGCCGTGTATTGATTATCGTCTCTTGAACAATATCACTGTGAAATATCAATATCCGTTACCCTTGATTTCTGACCTGTTTTCCAGGGTGAAAAGTGCTACTTGGTTTACCAAGCTTGACCTCAGGGGGGCGTATAACCTTATTCGCATTAAGCACGGGGATGAATGGAAGACGGCATTTAATACCCCAGAGGGGCATTTTGAGTACCTAGTGATGCCCTTTGGGCTCACTAATGCTCCTTCCGTCTTCCAGTCCTTCATGAATGACATTTTCAGGGATTTTGTGGATAAATTTCTGATTGTTTATTTGGATGATATCTTGATTTTTTCCAATGACTGGGACTCTCATGTGAAACATGTTCGGACTGTGTTCCAGATTTTGAGAGAGAATGCTCTGTATGTGAAGGGATCAAAGTGTCTTTTTGGCGTACAGAGGATCTCATTTCTGGGATTCATTTTGTCCCCATCTGTTATTGAAATGGACCCGGTCAAGGTTCAGGCCATCTGTGATTGGGTCCAACCTACTTCATTAAAGGCTCTTCAGAGATTCTTGGGTTTTGCCAATTTTTATCGTAAATGTATTGGTAATTTCTCTGTTATTGTTAAACCACTGACTGATTTGACCAAAAAGGGTTCTGATGTGGTGAATTGGCCTCCTGAGGCAGTCTCTGCGTTTCAGGAACTTAAGCAGAGATTCACTTCTGCTCCTGTTCTACGGCAGCCTGATGTTTCTCTGCCATTTCAGGTGGAGGTTGATGCCTCTGAAATTGGGGCAGGTGCCGTTTTGTCCCAAAGAGATCCAGAGACCTCTAAAAGTAACCCTTGTGCCTTTTTCTCTCGAAAATTTTCTCCAACTGAACGTAATTATGACGTGGGTAATCGAGAGTTATTGGCCATGAAGTGGGCTTTTGAAGAGTGGAGACATTGGCTGGAGGGAGCCAAACAAACATCAGGTGGTGGTCCTCACGGACCATAAGAATCTGGTTTATCTGGAATCAGCCAAGCGACTTAATCCTAGACAGGCCAGGTGGGCCTTGTTTTTCACACGTTTTAATTTTGTGGTTTCCTTTCTTCCTGGCACTAAGAATGTTAAGGCGGATGCCCTCTCGAGGAGTTTCCTTGCGGACTCTCCTGAGTTATCTGATCCTGCTGTTATTTTGAAAGAGGGTGTAGTTCTTTCCGCCATCTCGCCCAATTTGAGACTGGCTCTGGAAGGGTGTCAGGAGGATAAACCCGAGCGCTGCCCTATTGGGAAATTGTTTGTCCCAGACCGGTGGAAAAAGAGTGTGATGTCTGAGATTCATTGTTCCGCGTTGGCCGGTCATCCCGGAATTTTTGGTACCAGAGACTTGGTTAGTCGGTCCTTTTGGTGGCCTACTTTGTCTCGTGATGTCAGGGAATTTGTGCAGTCCTGCGGGACTTGCTCTCGCTCCAAGCCTTGCTCTCGCTCTAGTGGTTTGTTGATGCCATTGCCTGTGCCCAAGAGACCATGGACCCATATCTCTATGGATTTCATTTCCGACCTCCCTGTTTCTCAGAGAATGACCATTATCTGGGTGATTTGTGATAGGTTTTCCAAAATGATACATCTTGTGCCATTACCTAAGTTGCCTTCCTCCTCCGAATTGGTGCCTTTGTTCCTTCAGCACGTGGTTCGATTACACGGCATTCCTGAGAACATTGTGTCTGACAGAGGAGTCCAGTTTGTTTCCAGATTTTGGAGGACTTTTTGTTCTAAACTTGGTGTTCAATTGTCTTTCTCCTCGGCTTTTCATCCTCAGACCAATGGACAAACTGAGAGAACAAGCCAGACATTGGAGACTTATCTGAGATGCTTTGTGTCTGCTGATCAAGATGACTGAGTCTATTTTTTGCCTTTGGCTGAGTTTGCTCTTAATAATAGGGCTAGCTCTGCCACTTTGATGTCTCCATTTTTCTGCAATTTTGGGTTTCACCCTCGATTTTCTTCAGGACAGACGGAGGCTTCTGTCTGTCCAGGTGTTGACTCTGTTGTGGAGCGTATGCAGCATATTTGGGACCAGGTAGTGGAGAGGTTGTCCCTCTCTCAGGAGAGGGCCCAGCGGTTTGCCAACCGGCATAGGACTGATGGTCCTCGGTTTGAAGTGGGGGACTTGGTCTGGTTGTCCTCAAGAAATATCCCTATGAGAGTTGCATCTCCTAAGTTTAAGCCTAGGTTCATTGGACCTTATAAGATCATGGAGATTCTTAATCCTGTTTCCTTTCGTTTACTTCTTCCAGGGACATTTAAGATCCATAACGTGTTCCACAAGTCCTTATTGAAGAGGTTTGTCGAGCCAGTGGTTCCTATGGCTGCGCCTCCTGACCCTGTTTTGGTTGAGGGCAATCTGGAGTATGTGGTTGAGAAAATATTGGATTCTCGTTTTTCTAGATGGAAACTCCAGTATTTGGTTAAGTGGAGAGGTTATGGTCAGGAGGACAATTCTTGGGTGTTTGCTTCGGACATCCATGCTAGGAGACTGATCCGTGCGTATCACAGAGCTCATCCTGACCGACCTGGTTGCCCAAATGAGGGTTCGGTGACCCCTCCTCAAGGGGGGGGTACTGTTGTGAATGTGTTAGAAATGAATTCTGAGCAGAAGCTCCCTCTGGTGGTTACAAACAGTACTGAACCATTCAATGAAGATTGTGAAGAGATTGGCAATCAGGAGTTACAGACTGGTCTTATATAAGGGAGGTTCCCTCCCATCAGGGTTGCCGGTGATCAATTGTTCTCGTCTCAACTTTGGTTCCTGGTTCACTTGGAAGCTTGCTGAGTCTTGCCTGCATCTTCGGCTAACAGATAAGATATTTTCTGCTTTTATTTTTGTGCTTGCTTTTGCATTTTTTCCTGCACTTCTGTGGAGGTCAGCCAGGTCCCCTCTGGGGGCTTGTGCTCCTCTCAGTTTATCTGAGCCACTGTTATTTGTTCATTTGCCTTTTCCAGTTTTTTCAGTGGCTGCGGCTTAGTTTTGTTACACCAGAGAACTAATTTAGGTGGTAGAGGTCGTGTGATCTCAGGTGTTTTTGCAATTAGTAGAGTTGGTATTTTTTTAGGGTTTTTTGGATTGCCGTAAGTGTCTTTCCTATCCTTTTCTTTCTAGGAAGATTGGGCCCCAACGTTTGCTCATACTATTTTCTGTCTGTGTCTGTATTTCCTCTTGTCTAACCGCCATTACATGTTTGGGGGCTTCCTATGTTCTTTGGGGATCTGCTCCGGGGCAGATAGCTTTCCTCTTTCTATCTTTAGGTGTAGTTAGCCTCTCAGGCTGTGACGAGGCGTCTAGGAACAATGTAGGTACGCTCCACGGCTGCCTTTAGTTGTGGTGGTTAGTCAGGGTACTGCAATCCAGTAGATTCCAACCTCTCTGGTGTATTGCCGTTTTTGCCTGCTCTCCTCAGCTACCAAATCATAACATTTTACATCCAAATTGAATCGATATAGGGGGATGAAGCAATCTCCAGATTATTCGTTGCCCATACCCTGGTCACTGTACGACAGGGACAAGTACCAGTGCGTTTTATAAATCTGAGTGGATCAAGTTTGCAGTTGATGCCCTAACAAGAAGTGGCCTGAATTTGCATAATGCCAGAAGATCTCACCAGAGCTGATACTAAAAAATTGACACCTATAGGAGGAGACCTATGGACCTTGGCGGTGTCGCTTGACAGTCAGAAGGGCAGAAGCAAACCACTAGCTGGACTTCTCTTAGAACAGATTGAGGCCAATTTCACAGAATTTTCCTCCAGGCAATTTGGACAGGTTGAACAGTTATTACAATGGTAACAGGGGTTGTTTGCCTGATATCTAGATGACATAACCATTTATTCCGCCACATTTGAAGATCACCTTAACCAGTTTGAACAAGTACTGGAGCGGCTTCAAAGACACGGGTTAAAAGTCAAACCCCAAAAGTTTCACTTGTGTATGCGGCAAATTGAGTACCTGGGACACACTGTGTCTAGCGCCAGAGTATATCCCACAACAGAGAAGGTAGTTGCAGTACGGAAGTGGCCCACTCCTACCAACCTGAGAGAACTGAGAGCATTTCTGGGGCTAGCCGGATACTACCGTAGGTTCATAAAAGACTTTGCCAAGATTGCGGCATTGCTCAATGAGTTATTGAAGGGGGCAGCCGAGGGAGTCAAGTATCAGCCAATCCAGTGGGGCCCATGGCAAGAGGAAGTTTTCAGGCATTGAAGATGGTGCTGACAGATGCTCCAATCTTGGTTTACGCTGACTTTTCTCAGCCCTTCATGCTGTACACCGATGGAAGCCTGTACGGACTGAGGGCAGTACTGGCCCAGGTGCAAGAACGAAGAGAAAAAGTGATTGCATAATCCAGTCGGTCACTGAGAGACACAGAAAAGAATCCGGACAATTATAGTTTGTTTAAACTCAAGTTGTTGGCACTGTTATGGGCCATGACAGAAAAATTTGCAGAGCATTTGTTGGGGTCGGAAATACACATGCCATGCAGATGCACAAGAATCCCCTGGCACACCTGGAAAATGCAAAGCTAGGTGCAGAGGAGCAGGGGTGGGTCGTGAGAATGTCCAAATATCAATACAAGATCTCCTAATGGTCCAAGTCCCAGAACATCCATGCAGATGCCCTGTTCCGGGTCACCCAAGACTTCTCAAAAGAGACATAGATGAAGGGCTTGAAGACGATAAGGTTCTGGACTTTAAACAATTTGCTGCAGCTGTAACAACTGCCCAGGATTCTAGAGAAGAGTCCAGACCCACCCAGATTCTGGGCCGTTCACGAGATGAGTGGATACAGTCTGATTCGGAGCTGGCGAAACTGAGAAAATGGGTCACTCTGGGACAAAAGCCTGATCAGGAGGCTAGGACTGCTTTACCCGCAAGCACCCTGCAGATCTTGGGCCAGTGGGAAAGGCTCTTCTTGAGAGATGGCTTGCTGTACAGAAGAATTCATCTTCCATGAGAGTTCGATGTTACTTGGCAGGTAGTAGCTCCAGAGGCGTTGATGTTGCAGCTGGCTAAAGAAGCTCATGAGAGCGGTGTCCACTTTGGTGTAGGGAAGACCTTTCAGTGGTTGCAACGGCTGGCATATTGGTCCCAACTGCGACAGAAGGTTGAAAGTGTTTGCTGAAAGTGTCACCAGTGTGAGCTGAACAAACCCCCAGAACAGAGGGCCCCTAATCAGGCTATCCAAACTTCTGTGGCCTTGGAGGTCCTTTTGATCGACTATCTGATGATCGGAACTTCGCACAACAACAATGAATATTGTTTGGTGGTGACTGATCATTGCAGCAAGTTCGCAGTGGTGTCTGCCACCCGGGATCAGACAGCCAAAACTGCAGCCAGGACCATTTGTCGAGACTTCATTCAGATATATGAATGCTCAAAACCAAATTACTCTGACCAAGAGGCCTGCTTCCAAGGGCAAATAATGGACGAGCTGTATCGTATATGTGGTATCAATAAGTCCCGAACTATGCCGTATCATCCACAAGGTAACAGGGTCTGTGAACGCTTTAGCAAGACCGTTACAAATGTTGTGGACTTTTAAGAGCACAAGAAGATATCGTGGCCCACATTCGTATTTGAGTTTCGTATGAGTCTATAACAAACGAGTCCACATGACTACCGGTTACACTCCTTATATGCTGCTGTTTGGGTCAAGCGGACAAGAGATTACTGAACTGGAGCTGGATTTGGAGGACCCCTGTCCGGGCAGTAGTCCAAGTACCTGAATCTGAGAACACCGGTACCAACTCCAGGAGGTAAGGAAGATGGTGGAGCAGAAGTTTTAGGAGGTGGAACACTTACCTCCGACATCGAGTGGACGGCTCCAGCCAGGGGACCGTGAGCTCGTTTGAGCCAAGTGACCCAGAAAAAAGCTGGATCGCTACTGGGAAGCAGTACCCTACCGAGTAATGAAGAAGATTCACCCAGAAAACTCAGTCTATGAGGTAAGGCCTGAGGAAGATGTTGAAGCATTACCTCAGGTGTTGCGCAGAAATATGCTGCTGTTTCCCTGAAGTAGAGGAGCGTCTCGAGGTCAGGACGTTCTGGAGTTGCCGCAGTTCCTCAAAGGAAGTCTCAGACGAAGAGGAAGGATGGGTTACAGGACCATTGAGTTCACAGGAGATGCCAATGCCGCTTACAAGTGAGACATAGAATGAACCAGGAGTTGACTTGCAATCTCTGGTGGTGTCATGTATAGTGTACAGTTCCTATAGCGTCTTGTGCTTGGGTGCGAGGAAAACACATGAGACATAGGTTGATATGAAATGACTTGTATTACTTCATACAAGCATGCAGAAAAGGTCACACAGTTTGCAGGAACAGAGGCAGGAGAACACAGCAGGCCAGAGTAACTTCAAGCTCTACAATAACTCTCCAAGCAGGTTCAGGATCTCTTCTCTGTACCGTAATTCCTCTGCAAACATGGATTCACCAGACAGCAGGTTTCCAAAGTCCAAAAGTGTTCCAAAGTTCCTCAGTAGGAAATAGCTGGAGTCCAAAATCCTAGGTTTCCAGGAGTCAGGTCACAGGCTGACTGAGGCTTGATTCAGGAGCACTGATTGTTCAGCTGAGGCTGCTTAAGAAGCAAGAGGGAGAGAATCAGGACGGGAACATGAAAACTGGAAACTCCATATTAACTGAGGGCAAGAGCTGCAGAAAGACAGAAAGCAAAATGGCCGACGGAAAACTGAGTTTCAAGGAACATGTCAAAAGAGACAAAGAATCTTACATTACTCCCCCCTTAAGGACAACCTCCGGTTGACCTCAGACCAGGCTTGTCAGGGTACCTCTGATGAAACTGGCGGAGCAGGCGAGAAGCATTTACATTATTGACTGGTTCCCATGAGTTGTCCTCCACTGGGTAGCCCTGCCATTTAATCAAATATTGCAACTGATTTCTGTACAACCTGGAATCTAGAATCCTTTCCACCATAAATTCTTCCTGACCATCGACCAGCACTGGGTCAGGGCAAGGAGAAGAGCGTCCAGGAAACGTATTGGGTGTTGCAGTCTTTAGTAGGGATACATGAAAGACAGGGTGGATTCTCATAGTTCTGGGCAGTTGAAGACGACAAGCAACAGCACTTATAATCTTACTGATCTTATAAGGTCCAATGTACTTATGTCCCAATTTAGACGATGGAATCTTTATTTTAAGATTTCTGGTTGACAGCCAGACCAAATCTCCTACCTTGAAAGCTGGTGCAGGTTTACGAAATTTATCTGCTGCTTTCTTGTACCTTTCCTGAGCCAATTCTAGATTTTCCTTTAGAAGATCCATATTCTTTTGTAAAGAAGTGATTCTTTCAGCCACTGCCGGCAAGGGCGTATCTATGGGAAATCGAGGAAGAATGTTAGGATGATAACCTAGATTGGAGTAAAAAGGAGACTGCTTAGTGGAGGCGCTCTGAGAGTTATTATAAGAGAACTCAGCCAGTGGAAGTAGATCCACCCAATCATCTTGTAGGTGGCAGATAAAGCAGCGGAGATACTGCTCCAGGGTCTGATTGGTTCGTTCTGTCTGTCCATTAGTCTGGGGATGAAAAGCAGAAGAAAGGTTTACTTTAATGTCCAATGCGGCACAGAAATTTTGCCAAAACCTTGAAGTGAATTGCACCCCTCGATCCGAAATGACCTCATCCGGTACTCCATGTAAGCGAAACACATTCTTAATCATCAAGTCTGATGTCTGTTTTGCAGTGGGTAAGCCGACACAAGGGATAAAATGAGCTGCCTTTGTTAGACGATCAACCACCACTAGAATGGTGTTCTTCCCTTGAGAGGTTGGTAACTCCACAATGAAGTCCATAGAAATGGATCCCACGGGCGGGACGGGGTGGGAAGAGGTTGTAACAGACCAGTTGGTGAGGAGCGAGGTGTTTTGCATCTTGCACAGACTTCACATGAAGTGACATAGTTTAAAACATCTTTCCTGTAAGTGGGCCACCAAAAGAAACGAGAAAGACATTTTATTGTGTCTTTAGAATTCCCCTATGCCCGGCTATCTTGGAATCATGGATGAGTTGCAATACTCTCAATCTGACTGTTTCAGGTATATACAGACGTTGTCCCTGAATCCACACACCATTCTTAAAGACAAGACTTACGTCCCTTGGAGGTTGAGCCAACAAAGAATCCGCATGGTATGCTTCCTTGATGTCCTTAAGTAGGTCTTGATTATGAATCACTCCCAGGAATCTAGAGTCAGGAAGAATAGTCTTAGGAGGAGTAAGTGGACGTGTCTCTGCTGAATGAATCCTAGAGAGTGCATCAGCCTTTCCATTGCGCGATCCTGGTCTATAAGAAATGACAAAATTAAATTGGTTTAGGAAAAGATTCCAGCGAGCCTGGCGAGGAGTCAGGCACTTAGCCGACCTGATAAATTCAAGGTTACGATGGTCTGTCAGGACGACTATTTGCTGTGCAGCTCCCTGAAGAAGGTGTCTCCATTCCTTGAAGGCGGCAATAATGGCCAACAATTCTCTATTGCCCACATCGTAGTTCCTCTCAGCCGAAGACAACTGCTGGGAAAAGAAGGCACAGGGATGCAAGACATTCTTCTCACCTGTTCTCTGAGAGAGTATAGCTCCAACGGCACAGTCTGAAGCATCCACCTCTATTATGAAGGCAAGCTCGGGGTTGGGATGTACTAAGATAGGTGCGGTGGTAAATTTGTCCTTTAAACAGGAAAATGCTTCCTGAGCTTGCGGGGTCCAGGAGAACCTAGACTGTTTCCGGGTAAGTTGGGTGATAGGTGACACTACCTCAGAGAAATTCCTAATGAAACGTCTATAGAAGTTGGCAAACCCGATGAAGCGCTGCACCTCCTTCACATTTCTAGGAATTGGCCAATCCTTGATGGCTTGGGTCTTGCTTCCATCCATACTAATCCCTTGCGTAGATAGTACATACCCCAGAAATTGAATTTCGGTCCTATGGAATTCACACTTTTCAAGTTTGATGTAGAGATGGTTTTGTCTTAGGCGTTCTAAGACCATTCTCACATGTCCATGATGTTCCTCTGTGGAGTTAGAAAAAATTAGAATATCATCCAGATAAATCACCACAAATGTATCTAGGAGATCCCTGAAGATGTCATTCACCAAGTGTTGGAAAGTGGCTGGGGCGGTACTCAGACCAAAAGGCATAACTAGATATTCGAAGTGTCCATAGCGTGACCTGAATGCAGTCTTCCATTCATCCCCAGGTCTAATACGGACCAAGTTATAGGCCCCACGGAGATCCAGTTTAGAGAAAATTTTGGCGTGCCGCACTCTCTCCAACAACTCAGGGATTAAAGGCAATGGATAACGGTTTCTAATAGTAACCTTATTGAGTTCCCTATAGTCTATGCAGGGTCTCAGAGATCCATCTTTCTTCTTCACAAAGAAGATGGGTGCACCTGCGGGAGATGAAGAGGGGCGTATGAAGCCTTTGGCTAGATTTTCATCTATGTAGTCCTTCAAAGCTTTTAGCTCGGGCCCCGCTAGGGGGTAGATCTTACCAAAAGGTATCTCGGCTCCAGGCAATAATTCGATTGGACAATCATATGGACGGTGAGGAGGAAGCTGATCAGCATTCTTCTTGTCACATCAATCCACATAGTCCTGGTATACAGCTGGTAGTTCAGGGACTGACATGGTTCCTTTAGGAACAGAGCAAGCTGAAACTCCTTGACTCATCTGTTTCTCCGGAAAGTGTAATTCCTTGGTTTCCCAGTTAATCGTAGGATTCTGCGCCTGCAGCCATGGTAGCCCTAGAATAATGGGAAAGTGGGGAGAAGAGATAAGCATAAAAGACATTTTCTCCTGATGATCTTTACCCATAAGGACCCTCAAAGGCTCTGTTTCCTGATCCACTGGTCCAGAGGTCAGCAGGGAGCCATCCACAGTCTCCATCTGTACAGGAGTAGCCTTCTTCACTGAACGTATCCCCTGTTTCAGAGCAAAGGAGATATCCATAAAATTTCCACTTGCTCCTGAGTCGATCATAGCAGAGCTAGACACCCAGACTGAGTCCACCCAGAGTTTGATGGAAAGGAAGCAATGAGAATTATTTCTTTTACAACTCAGCTGGGACACCGCTGAGGAAACTTGAAAAATTGCAGCGTTTATACCGTCATTGTCCCCAGAACTAACAGAGTTTAAGTCCGAAAAATCAAGATCTCTTGCAGCAGATCTCTCTGGAGTCTGAGGCTCGGACATGACAGAGCTCCTCTCGCAACACTCACAGTGAATGACTGCTGCAGTAGTCTTACGAGAACGACTGGGGCAGTTTATAATGAAGTGCCCTGACTTACCACAGTAAAAACATAGATTTTCCTTTATACGATGTTCTTTGCGTGCATCACTAACCCGTCTTTGTAAAGAGTCCACCTGCATGGGTTCAGGTTCTGGTTCCCTTGTGATCCTACTCAAAGGTTCCTTAGCTGAGGAGGGAGGTAGGAAAAGGTTAGTGCGATTATTTTCGAACCATCTCTCTTGTCTGCGTTCAGTCAGACGAGCATCAATACGGATACAATAGTTAATAAAGTCACCTAACGCAGTGGGAGGGTCGGCACGAGCAAGTTCATCCTTAATCAGTGGAGACAACCCTTTCCGAAAAATAGATTTTTTGGCAGAAGTGTCCCAAGTGGTATCAAGAGCCCATCTCCTGAAATCCAAGGCATATTCGGCTACTGAACGCTTACCTTGGCGCAAAGTTAACATGGCTGCTTCAGCTGTTGCACCTCGATTGGGGTCATCAAACACCTGCCCCATGGCTGAAATAAAAGCATCAAGGTGATTCAAACAATCATCCTCAGTCTCAATCAGAGGGTTTGCCCACATCAAAGCCTTATTGGTAAGCAACATGATTATAGTAAGCACTTTGGATCGTTCAGTGGGAAATTGTGAAGCATGTGCAGAGAAAAATAGATTGCATTGGTTAATAAATCCCCTGAATTTCTCACGTTCACCGCCAAAACGAAAAGGAGGTAACTTGGGGATCCCAGAACTCGGGGTTATGGCAGGAGCCTGGACTCGTTCCTCTAGAGCCTCAATCCTGGCTCGTAATTCCTGAGTAGTTTGTCCAAACACTTGCAAATTATGATTAGTGAGGTCCTGTAGACTTGGAAAACGGGTCTTTATAGTCTGTATATCTGCAAGGATTGTATCAGTCACTCCGCAAAGCTCCTTTATGCGGGCCTCCATCTTCCAGATCTTTTAAGGCAGAAGTGCTGGAAGGAGAAGAGGAAAGGAAAAAAAAAAAAAAAATAGTGTTTACCTGTGGTAACACTCCAGAGTAACATTTAAGGGAATGCGCTCACCTGGAATGGTTGTGAGAAGTCACAACCACTGTCATCACAGAAGGTATTAAACGGACATCTGATATCCACAGTCACAGCAGACACGGCTTTCCCAGACCCAGCAGACACTAAACATTGGCTCCTGAATCTTGTCATGTATAGTGTACAGTTCCTATAGCGTCTTGTGCTTGGGTGCGAGGAAAACACATGAGACGTAGGTTGATATGAAATGACTTGTATTACTTCATACAAGCATGCAGAAAAGGTCACACAGTTTGCAGGAACAGAGGCAGGAGAACACAGCAGGCCAGAGTAACTTCAAGCTCTACAATAACTCTCCAAGCAGGTTCAGGATCTCTTCTCTGTACCATAATTCCTCTACAAACATGGATTCACCAGACAGCAGGTTTCCAAAGTCCAAAAGTGTTCCAAAGTTCCTCAGTAGGAAATAGCTGGAGTCCAAAATCCTAGGTTTCCAGGAGTCAGGTCACAGGCTGACTGAGGCTTGATTCAGGAGCACTGATTGTTCAGCTGAGGCTGCTTAAGAAGCAAGAGGGAGAGAATCAGGGCGGGAACATGAAAACTGGAAACTCCATATTAACTGAGGGCAAGAGCTGCAGAAAGACAGAAAGCAAAATGGCCGACGGAAAACTGAGTTTCAAGGAACATGTCAAAAGAGACAAAGAATCTTACAGGTGGCTGAGTCTCTAAGTACTCCAGAATTGTCTCTCCACGAAGAGCCTCGCAGGACTGGGCATGCCAATGCCAGAATTTACCCTAATCGGTAGGTCCAAGATGAATTTGGCTGGTCACAGACACAGCAGAAAGCCCGGGAGTGCGCTCAACTGTTGGCTGAACTTTGCTTGCCCATAGGGAAACTTCGAACCCTCAAGGATTTCACTCACCTGACGACTGGCAAGCAAAAAGGGGGGGAAGAATGTAAGAGGAAGCAGTGATACCCCTGAAAAGTCCATGTAACCATGGTGACTAAAGACTGCCAACTGCTGGCTGAGCGAAAACAGAAGGAATCAATTTTTATTGGAAGAACTGAAAGGGGAGCATCTTCGTGTGCTGGACCTGGTCAGGTGACTCGTAGAACAGAGTCCCGGGATATAAAAGCTTTGGATGCTAAACCACATGTAGATTTGGTGCTCAGAGAGATGAGCAGAGGCAGACCAGGAGTGGTGCTGACGCCAGCAAGTCTACCTAACCACGGTGCCGGTCATTCCCTGACAAGGTTCAGACTACATATGAGAAGACCCAGAATGCTGACTGTGCCAGGTCTAAACCAAAACCAGCACCCTTGGCAGTCAAGACCCAAAGACCAGACATCGTCTGTTAAGAGACGAGTCCTTTCTGTTCAAGGCTCAGGAGACATTCACCGATGGTTAAGCAGCAGAGATCCACGAGGAGACAATGACTAGAGAAGCACGCCTGTGGTTGCAGAGGGACAGGATGAGTGAGCATAGCCATCACTTCCAGCTTTAACATATAGTACCGGGGCCGGCCAGGTTCAGGACAACAGGTTGGGAGGGAGCCGGTTGGATCATGGGAGGCTCAATGAACATTAATGGACTTCGTCAGAAAGACTTGCCCCCTAGCGGGAAATTCCAGTGATCCCCTTTACATAGTAAATAGAGATGGGCGACCCCGAACAGTAAAGTTCGGCGTCTGTACCAAACACCTATTGTTCAGGCACAGACACCAAACAAGAACTTCACAAGGAAGTCTGTGTTACTGTTCGAGTTCGGCCCCCCCGAACACCGGGTGTTTGTTGTACTGTCATGTGCATGACAGAGCGGAAAACACTTCTGATCGGTGATAAAATCATTACCTACAGTCAGACAGCCACGGTTCCCACGCTGTCAAATGACAGCGTGAGCCCGCAGCTGTGATCGGAGGTAAAAAGTTTATCTCCGGTCTTTGGCGCAGGCTGATGGGACTACTGTTCCCATCAGCCTACACCTGCTGACGCTAATAAAAATGGGGGCATTATAGGCTCACAAATATTAAGTTGAGGGTGCCAACAATTTTGCCCAAGCCATCCTTGGGGTTTTGTGTGAAGTTATATCCAATTTGCCTTTTTTTGTGTGTTGTTCCTATACACACAAACTTAATAAACATGTGTATAACAAATGTGTAATTGCAACAATTTTCTTGGAGAAATACTTTCTGGAACAATTTCAAGGATGCCAACACTTTCGTTCATAACTGTATGTGTACTTTTTTGTTTATTTTTGTTGCATATAAATACGTATTTATTTTTTATCACTCTGATCACCTGTATAATGCATTGCAATGCACAAGCATTGCAATGCTTTATACTTGTCAGTGTTACACTGACAGAAGCCTTTCATAAAAGCCTGTTAAAAAAAGCCTATTAGAAGCCTATTTTAGACCATGCTGTCCGCATGGTCTAACAGGCTTGCCATAGCTGATGACAGGCTTGCCATCTCATGACCTCAGGCTGCCTTGACGATGATATGACCCTCGTGATGATGTTGCAGGGATGCCAATTAGACATTTAGTTGTGGGCACCACTCCTGGGTCTGTAAGCCGAGCTCCTAGTGGCGATTGCATGGGCACAGCTTGTGTGCCGTGCATGATAGACGTGGCATACTTATATGTCATTGGTCAGGAACCCCTGACTGCTTAACATTTACTTGTAATTAAAAATAGGGGGCACCAAAAAAATTTACTTGAGGTCCCCCCTACTTTTAGTAACCAGCAAAGTCTAAGCAGACAGCTGCGGGCTGATATTAATATGCTGGGAAGGTCCATGGATAATGGTCCGTTCCCAGGCTAATAAGAAGAGCTATCAGCCACCCCACAAATGGTGCATCCATTAGATGTGCCAATTCTGGTGCTTAGACTTGACTCTTCCTGATTGTCCTGGTGCAGTGGCAGTCAGGGTAATGAGATTGTAAAGCTGATGTCAACAAATGCCTGACATCAAGCTCTGGGGTAAGTTACAGAGAGGTGTCTGTTAGGCGCCCCCATTACTAACCATAAAAGTGCTTTATTTGTAAAAATCACTCCCCAACAATTTCCCTGTTTCACCCATTTATTAAAAAGAAAGAAGCTCACAGTCCTTGACCAGGTTGAATGGTTTTTGCACTCTTTGATAAAAAAAAATGCTAAGTACCTTTACGTTTTTAACGTAATATATATTATCAGCTAAATCTGCTTCTTTCGCTGCCAAAACTGATCAGTGATTATCAAAATTCTCAATTCTGAGGTAAAATCCATATTCAGTGAAGACACACTTTCCCATTACACTGCGCAACAAATTTCTGGGAAGTTCTTGTCCCCTGAGAAAAATGTTATTGTATCTTATAGATTCTGATATGCTGAACCAGAATATGTGCTTCAAAAGTCTGTATCACGTAAGGTTTTTAAGAAAAAACAGCTTATAGTCTACATTATGACGTCTGAGACACTACATACATGTGCATCGATGTCAGTAGCAAAAGCAATTGTTCAAAAGTGTTTTCCAGATGACTTTCATTGATAATCCGTGTCAGATGCTTCTCGAATATGATTCCAGCAATAGTCAGCCAGCATTGACGTACTCCACTTTCCCTGGTACCTTTTCTCCATCAGCGCAATGTCTTGGTGAAATCTTTCACCGTGTTCATCGCTAACGGCACCAAGACTGGCTGGAAAAATGTCCAAGTGAGAATGTAGAAAATGCATTTTTAGTGACATATTGCATTTCATCAAATGATATACTGTGAGCATGTTGTCCACGAGTTGTTCAAAGTTCGGTGTCCTACTGTTGCCAAGGAAGTTGAAGGTCACATCTTTAAAGGCTCTCCATGCCACTTGTTCAGCACCTTGCAAAAAACCATCCTAGCTACTGTCATTCATTATATCTCTGATCTGTGGGCCAATGAAAATAATTTCTTTAATCTTTGCATCACTTATTCTTGGAAATTTCTGTCTTAACTAAGAAAAGGCTTCCGATTCTTTGTTCATTGCTTTGACAAAATTCTTCCCAAGCCCAAGTTTAATATGCAAAGGAGGGAGAAATATCTTTGCTGGATCAACGAGAGGATTATGTTTAACATTCTCCTGTCCAGCAACCAGGTTTTCGAGGAGTGGCCAGTCCTTTCTGAAATAGTGCATTTCTCGTGCAAGACTGTCCCACTCACAAAAACAACAATACTTGGTATATCCAAGCTGCAGTCCAAGAAGAAGTGGAACAACTTTTATATCACCACAAATGTTCCAGTTAAAATTTCTATAATTAATGTGGGTCAACAATAACTCCATATTCTCATACATTTCTTTCATGTGTACGGCATGTCCAATAGGTATAGAAGTATAGATATTTCCATTGTGTAGTAAAACAGCCTTCAAACTTAAAACTGATGAGTCAATGAACAGTCGCCATTCCTTTGGGTCATATTCACATCCAAGAGCACCAAACAACCCTAAGACGTCGTTGCAAAAGGTTAAAATGTCGACATGGTTGAAAAATTGATTAAGGTCTTCTTAACGACTGCGAAATACAGAAATTCTTGTTCCTGGTAATAAGGAATTCCGTTCTTGTAGCCTTGATCCAAATAATTCTGCCTGCCTCTTTATTAGGCATCAGCTGGATTTGAGGCATCAGTGGTCCCCCATCCAGGTCTGAGCCAGGGCAGATGCTGCTTAGCTTCACCGTCAATCCCAACGCCTAGCCAGTACAAGAGAGTACAAGCTGTCTCCAGGGTCTTTGTTAATAGTAGTCTTAAGTATAGGTTACAGAAGGAGACAGGGCTGTTATAGCCTAAGTCCAGAAATGCCATCATCGGTGATGCGATTGACAAGATGGCTGGGGGCAGAGCTTAGCCCTTAAATAGCTTGTCTGTCCGCGGCGTGGCACGGTCAGAGCATGCTAAAATAGGCAGTGCTCATGTGTGGACGTACCAGAATCTGGGCTCCACGTGCTTTCTAGCTTTGCTCTCCCGGACCTGCCGATGCCAGAGTATGCTCGGCTAATTATCACAGGTCCTTTAGGCAGGTTCAGCTTATGCCAGGCAGGTAGCCAATGTGCGCAGTCTTGCTACGAATATAGGGTAGCTATACACCCTGAGCAGACTGTGGGGCGCGTAACCTGTAGTTAACGTGGTGCAGTCCTGCTACGAATATAGGGTAGCTATACACCCAGAGCAGACTGTGGGGCGCATAACCTGTAGCTAACGTGGTGCAGTCCTGCTAAGAATATAGAGTAGCTATACACCCTGAGCAGACTGCGTGGCGCGTAACCTGGGCATCGCCTGCCAAGCTGAATAGAGAGTTGCTCAGCCCGGTCTCACGCCGGCTGGTAGCACGTACGCCTGGTGTTAGTCGCACACACTTCCTAGCGGCTGGCACGTAGCTTCTGTGCAGTCAACAGGGCTACGTCTATACCAGCTTGCAGCACATAGTGCAAACCTTATATCTGGCAAGTGGCTTCTGTGCCATTAACAGGGCTACATCTACGCCACTCGATAGCACATCTCCCGTGACGTTAACGGAGATAGTGCCAATTCTACATCTCCCCTAGTGTGAAGTAACACAGGCGAGATCTAATATTATATTTCTGTTGTCAGTTGTTACCCTAATACCCAAAGGGTGTTTGGCAGCAGTGACATAAACTGCATCGCGGACCCCGGGTTCGGTTGCAATCCATTATATAATAAAGATGTTGCAACCGAGCTCATAACACTCTTTGACAATTTCAAATCTCTGACCAAGTCACTCAGATCAGCTTTGCTGAACAGATGTGGATTAGATGTAGAAGGCTCAAAGTCTGGATCTGCAGCAGTTTCATTTTCCACTGACATTGTTCATCTTCGTCGTCCTCCATTGTCCATACTTTGGGCGGCTTTGGAACACAAAGACTTTCATCGTGTGGCACTGGTCTTATGGCTGAAGGAAGATTAGGATATTCTATTGATGTCTTGTTCTTTGCTGAATATCCTGTTACATTTGTAGAGCAGAAGTAGCAATCTCTTACATGATCTCTCTGCTCTCTCCATATCATTGGGACAGCGAACGTCATTGAAGGTTGTGATCTATTCAGCCATGCTCTAAGGCTTCTAGAACAAGATGCACAGCATATATGGGGTGCCCACTGTTTGTCATGATCTCCAATTGAACATTCAAAGTACCGTATATACTCGTGTATAAGCCGACCCGTGTATAAGCCGACCCCCCTAATTTTGCCACAAAAAACTGGGAAAAATTATTGACTCGTGTATAAGCCGGGTGTATAAACTGCCCTCCTGCTCTGTGCTGCCCCGTCCTGCTCCTTGCTCCCCCATCCAGCTCTGTGCTCCCCCATTCTCCTGTACTCCCCCACTCCTGCTCCGTCCTCCGCTGTGCTCCCCCATTCCTTCTCCGTCCTCCTGTGCCCCCCGTCCTGCTCCGTGCTTCTCTGTGCCCTCCATCCTCCCTGTCCTGCTCCATGCTTCCCCGTCCTCCTCCACGCTTCCCCCGTCCACCGATCTCCCCCCCCTGCTCCATGCTTCCCCGTCCTCCGTTCTCCCCCCGTCCTCCTCCATGCTTCCCCCGTCCTACTCCAGCTTCCCCCGTCCTCCTCTATGCTTCACCCGTCCACCGTTCTCCCCCCCGTCCTGTTCCGTGCTCCTTGTCCTCTCCTCCATCATACTCACCCCTCCCCGTGCCATCGCTGAGCGTCCCTGCAATCCTGCGTTCTCCCCGTCTTCCTGCAGCTCTCCAGCACTGAGCGGTGATGTAATACCGCTCATTAGGGCCATGAATATGGAGGCCACGCCTATGGGAGTGGCGTCGCGTCCATATTACATGACCTTAATGAGCGGATATTACATCACCGCTCAGTGCCGAAGAGCTGCAGGAAGATGGGGAGAACGCGGGATTGCAGGGACCCTCAGCGATGGCACGGGGAGGGGTGAGTATGATCCCAGCCACCGGCTCCTGCCGCGGCATCCTATCCCCCGCTGGTTTCTGCCCTATGACTCGTGTATAAGTCGAGGGGGCATTTTCAGCACGAAAAAAGGTGCTGAAAATCTCGGCTTATACACGAGTATATACGGTATATTTCATATGCTTTCTTAACAAGTGGAGTCATTTCCTTCTTTAGTGCTTTCATTGTATATTCTCCGCATATGTAGCCAAAATTATCACTGCTGTTGAGACACTGACACGACATTTTGAAATAAATCTTCGGTTTTTACAACGAAAAGTATTCAGGCGAATCGCATTTATGATAGTAACTAGATGGATGCCCGATGCTATTGCATTGGGAGGGCGGTAATATCACGATGAGGGCAGGCTTTGCAGCATTGAGAATCTCTCCCCCTAATGTGCTCACCCACCTATCCACTCTCTCTTTCCCCATGTACTGACTTCTCCCATCTGTGCGCTCTTGAGATCACAGAGGATACATTTTGTGAGGTAAAATATTGTTTAAAAACAGTCAGTGAAATATTTTACCTCACAAAATGAATCCTTTGTGATCCTGTGATCCCCTGCTGTAATGTCAGTATTGTCTTTTGATTCCTCCCCTGCCCAGGAGATGTGGTATGCTCCGTACACGGTCAGTCAAATGATTCACTGAAACTGCTCGGAATTCGCATAATAAGTGCTTGAATATGTGTAGATCAGCGATTTATGTCATTTCAGTTGAAAATTCAGAATATACTGTTTCAGAAAAAGTTCATATATGAGTTTTTAGAATTATAACAGAATATTATAATGTTTCGTATCATTTCTCAAAAACCTTACGTGATAGGAAAAATCTGAAGTCATTTCTGAAATCAGCATGAAAAAATCTATCAGGAACACTCAAAATTACCTGAGGGACAAAACCATGGTAACAGTGATAGGGATGGCAGTTGGCAGAGATACAATTCTATGTAGACGGGAAGGATGGAGGAGCTAGAGACTGAACACCTCCCTCCTCCTCCTCCCAGCTGCATAGAATCTAATCAGCACCAACTGCCTTCCCCTATCTCAGTAATGCGAAAGTCTGTCTTCACTGAATCCAGATTTAAACTCAGAATTGAGAATTTTGATAATGACTGATCAATTTTGGCAGTGAAACAAGCAGATTTCTCTGATAAGATATATTACAAACTTATTTCATGTATGCTATTGATTTGAAAAACAAAAATGAAACTTATGCTTATGCTTTAAAACAATATGGGATAGAGCATCAAAAGTCAGTCCCATACACTCCAGAGCAAATGGGGTAACTTAAAGGAAGAAAAGAACTGTGACTGAAATGATCAGATGTTTGTTGACAGATTCTGGACTCCCTCAAAAATGTTGGAGTGAAGCCACTATGACAACTAATTTACAGGCTCTTCTCCAAAACAGAGGAGAAAACCCTACATGAACTGTAACATGGTGAGAAGTCTAGTGTAAAATACATTAGAGTTTTTGGGTACAGAGTATATGTCTATATTGCAAAAGAAAACTGTACAATTTAAACTCCATTCTTGGCAAAATCTTTGTAAGTATTTTTAAAAGATGATATCCTGTAGTTTCTTAATAAAAGTAACCCCATAAATCAGAATCAACATGATTTATGAAGGATCAGTCCAAATAAACTAATCTGTTCTGATTCTATGGGGATGAATGTTCCAGACTGGATCAGGCTAATGCAGTAGATGTTGCCTATCTGGACTTTCAAAGGCATTTCATACTGTGCCACAGAAAAGGTTGGTACACAAAATTAAAGCAAAAGGAAAAATAGTGTTTAACTGGGTTAACAACTGGCTTACTGATAGGAAACAGAGAAGGGTTATTAATTGGAAACACTGATAGGGTATCAGAGTGATGTCATGGTTGTCAGTATTGGGCCTTCTATTTATTTTATTTATTAATGATCTTGGTAAAGGTGTAGAATTTCAGAGTAGAATTTTAATATTTGCAGATGATAACAAGCAAAGTAATCTACACAGAGAAGAAATATTCCAGAGGGATTTAGGCAAAATGGAGGCTTTGGGGTAGATATAATGTTTTGATTGCCTCTTACAACATTTTTTGCATTGTTGCAGTGTCCAAAAAAACGTAATTCTGGTGCTTTGATTTTTCTTCTCATTACACCATTTACCAATGAGATTAATTTATTTAATAATTTGATATATCAGACTTTTACGAACACTTCAATCTATATGTATTATTTTATTTATTCTTACTGGGCGATAAAGGGGTGATTTGAAGTTTAAGATTTTTTTCAATTTTTGTAAAATATTTTTTAAAACTTTTTTTTTCCACTTTTCACTGTATTGTTAACGCTACTCTCATCCAATTGTTTGCATTCTACATAGCAGAGTATCAGCACTGCTATGTATAGAAAAAATTATGGTCGCCTATGAATGCCAGCTACAGATTAGTTTTCATAGGAGTACCATGATGATAGGCACAGAGGTCTTGAGTAGACCCTTGGTTGTTTTGGCAACCAATTGGCACCCTGCGATCATATCACGGGCGCTCCGATGGGCTCGTGGACTGACAGCGGCATTTAAAATATTAAATTGAGCTGTTAGGGCTCGCTCACATGAGCGTATACATCAGATGAGTTATACTGGATAGCACTCGAAACAAAGTTATTCTATAGGGCAGTGCTGATCAGAGTTTTTTCCGCATGCTCATTTAGCATGAGAAAAAAATTGCTACATGCTGTGCAAATTGGATCGCACTCACCTATTCAAGTCAATGGATGAGTGGAAAACATCAGACTGCCATCGGATGACATTAATGGAGAAGATGGAGAAATTTTGTTCTCCAGCTTCTCCTCACCTGTGCTTCATTACACTAAACTGATACTCGGACTCAAAGTCTGATCAAAGTTTGATCCGGGTGTCATTTACATAATTGATCCGATTTTCTTGTATCAGAGAATCTACGCTTGTGTGACTCCAAAATTAAAGGCAGATGATGGCTGAATAATACAGCCATCATCTGCCTGGAATGATGTGGGCGTGCACAAAAAACAGAGAGTCAGCATATGACCTACCAGTATATCATATGTTGGTAAGGGGTTAAAGGTTATAAGCACTAGATTTTGGATACACACGTGGTCAAAATTGTTGGTACCCCTTGTTTAATGACAGAAAAACCAACAATGGTCACAGAAATATCATGAATCTGACAAAAGTAATAATAAATAAAAAATCTATGAAAATGAACAAATGAAAGTCAGACATTGCTTTTCAACCATGCTTCCACAGAATTAAAAAAAAATAAAACTCATGAAATAGGCCTGGACAGAAATGATGGCACCTCTGAAAATAATGTGACAAAAGGGATAAGTTAAATCAAGGTGTGTCCACTAATTAGCATCACAGGTGTCTACAATCTTGGAATCAGTGAGTGGGCATGTATAGAGGGCTACAGATACTCACTGTGCTGTTTGGTGACATGGTGTGTATCACACTCAACATGGACCAGAGGAAGCTAAGGAAATAGTTGTCTCAGGAGATTAGAAAGAAAATTATAGACAAACATGTTAAAGGTAAAAGTTATAAGACCATCTCCAAGCAGCTTGATGTTCCTGTGACTACAGTTGCACATATTATTCAGAAATGTAAGCTCCATGGGACTGTAACCAACCTCCCTGGACGTGGCTGCAGGAGGAAAATTGATGACAAATCAAAGAGACGGATAATATGATTGGTAACAAAAGAGCCCAGAAAAACTTCTAAACAGATTAAAGGTGAACTTCAAGCTCAAGGAACATCAGTGTCAGATCGCACCATCCGTCGCTGTATGAGCCAAAGTGGACTTCATGGGAGACGACCAAGGAGGACACCATTGTTGAAAAAAAATCATAAAAAAGCCAGACTGGAATTTGCCAAACTACATGTTGACAAGCCACAAAGCTTCTGGGAGAATGTCAGATGAGATAAAAATTGAACTTTTTGGCAAGGCACATCAGCTCTATGAAATGAAGCAAATCAAGAAATTAACACTCTCCCTACTGTGAAACATGGAGGACGCTCTGATATGTTCTGGGGCTGCTTTGCTGCATCTGGCACAGGGTGTCTAGAATCTGTGCAGGGTTCAAGATTATCAAGAGATTCTAGAGAGAAATGTGCTGACCAGTGTCATAAAGCTTGGTCTCAGTCAAAGGTCATGGGTCTTGCAACAGGATAATGACCCAAAACACAGATAAAAACACACAAGAATGGCTAAGAGGAGCCCTGACCTAAATCCTATTGATTATGTTTGGAAAGAGCTGAAACATGACGTCTGGAAAAGGCAACCTTCAAACACGAGCAGTTTGCTCTTGAGTGGACCAAGTTACCTGTCGAGAGGTGCAGAAGTCTCATTGACAGTTACAGGAATTGCTTGATTGAAATGATGGCCTGAAAAGGTTGTTCAACAAAATATTAAGTTAAGGGTACGATCATTTCTGTCCAGACCTATTTCATGAGTTTTATTTTTTAAAAAATTCTGTGGCAGCATGGTTGAAAGGCAATGTCTGACTTTCATTTGTTCATTTTCATAGATTTTTTATTTATTATTACTTTTGCCAGATTCAAGTTATTTCTGTCTCCATTGTGGGGTTTTCTGTCATTAAACAAGGGGTACCAACAATTTTGACCACGTGTGTATAGGACATTTATTCTGGAAATTAGTATTATTGCCATATCTGAAGTCAGGAAGGAATTTTTCCTCTAATATGAAACAATTAGGATTTACATTATGGGGTTTTTGCCTTCCTCTGGATCAACATTTTAGGTGAGAGGTTGAATTGGATAGACTTGCGTCTTCTTCCAACCTTAAAACTATGAAATTATGAAAATGTAGCTTTTTATATCAAGATTGTGTACATTATCTTCACTTATCAAGTTCCTTCCTTCTTCAGTGTTAGAAATATCTGCCAATAAATATTCAATGTTAAACATTGCAAGTTACAAAAGAGCAATCTTAATTATTCTTGTTACCTATCCAAATCCCCAGACTGATAGCCATGGCTAAGCGAGGAGTGCGACGACGCAAAGATTGCAATGGATATACTGTCACATAACACCGGTCAACACTCATTGCTGTAAGGGTTATGCAGGTTGCCTGGGCTGTAACCTGGAAAAACAGATATGGAAATTATGTTCACACAACAATTAAGAAGATAGTAATTTAATAACATGCCAAAAATTGCAAATAAGTTACAACAAGTCTTGTCTTAGCATCTTCCTACAGTCTTTGCTCATACCTCCCAACTATCCCAGATCCAGCGGGACAGTCTAGATTTTGGGAATAGTCCTGCTGTTAAGACGCAGATAACAGATACAGTTAAAGAAAATGGTAGAGCAAAGAACCTTCAAACTTTTGCTCCAAATTCCATGAATGTAGGGACAAAGAGACCAACAAGGTCATGTGACAATTTCAGGTCACGTGACTGCGCAGCAAAGATCAGCTCATCCATCAGAGAATGGATACAAGAAAGTGTTTTGCTTACATGATCGCCGTTGTGTAGGAGCTATGGGGGCTTCATACTGAACTGATGAGCCTGTGGGGAGACATCATACTGTGCGTGGAGGATTTTGAGAGCATCACAATGTGGGAGACAGTGGTTGTATCATACTGTATTTAGGGGGGACAGGGGATAGCAAAGCATAACTGTATATAGTAAAAATCACTGTCTCCATTGAAGTCTATTCACAGACAGGGTTTCATGGGAGCGCGATGATAGCAGGCATGGTGGTCAGCAGCAGGCTCCTACTTCCATAGCAACTAATTGGCTCCTTGTGATCGGGTTTTGCTGTGGTTGATGGGCACATAGAATGATGCAATGCCTTGAGCTATTAATGCCGTTAACAGAGGTTGACATCAGCATTTAACAGGGTAACTATGTGTCACAACAACCATTATTTGCCAGGTATGGGTCAAGCTCTGCTGAGCTGTTTAGCGATATTAAGGGGAATACAGAATATACCGCACACTCTATGGAATTCCATGCAAAATAGTAAATTTTATTTGTGACAACACAGGGAGCAAAGTATAAAGCGATTGAACGGAATGGCTGACGTTTCGACTCTCCCGAGTCTTAATCATAACATCGCTAAAAGTCAAAACAAGGTGTAAGTATCATTGGTCATACATATCGAAACAAAGAGAATTAAAACAAGTAAATTTACAAAGAAAATAACAACATAGAAAACAACATGAACCAATTGATTGAGAAAAATTACATGAAAGTTATACATAAAAAATGGAAAATGATGAAAAGGTGAGAGCCCAAGCCGATATATGCAAAAAAAGAATAAGAGGCAAATTTAAGTATGTACACGGAGAAAATAGGATTACCTTTAGTCATGTCAAAGTACAGTCATGGCCAAAAGTTTTGAGAATGACACAAATATTATATTTTCACATGATCTATTGCCCTCTGGTTTTTATGTGTGTTTGACAGATGTTTTTATCACAGACAGAAATATAATTGCAAACATATGAGTAACAAAAGCTTATATTGACAGTTAGAATGAGTTAATGCAGCAAGTCAATATTTGCAGTGTTGACCCTTCTTCTTCAGGACCTCTGCAATTCTCCCTGGCATGCTCTCAATCAACTTCTGGACCAAATCCTGACTGATAGCAGTCCATTCTTGCACAATCAATGCTTTCATTTTGTCAGAATTTTTAGGTTTTTGTTTGTCCACCCGTCTCTTGATGATTGACCACAAGTTCTCAATGGGATTAAGATCTGGGGAGTTTCCAGGCCATGGACCAGAATCTCTATGTTTTGTTCCCTGAGCCATTTAGTTATCACCTTGCTTTATGGCAAGGTGCTCCATCATGCTGGAAAAGGCATTGTTGATCGCCAAACTGCTCTTGGAGGGTTGGGAGAAGTTGCTCTTGGATGACATTCTGGTACCATTCTTTATTCATGGCTGTGTTTTTAGGCAAGACTGTGAGAGAGCCGATTCCCTTGGCTGAGAAGCAACCCCACACATGAATAGTTTCGGGATGCTTAACAGTTGGCATGAGACAAGACTGGTGGTAGCGCTCACCTTGTCTTCTCTGAATGAGGCGTTTTCCTGATGTCCCAAACAATCGAAAAGGGGATTCATCAGAGAAAATATCTTTACCCCAGTCCTCAGCAGTCCACTGCCTGTACCTGTTGCAGAATATCAGTCTGTCCATGATGTTTTTTCTGGAGAGAAGTGGCTTCTTTGCTGACCTCCTTGAGACCAGGCCTTGCTCCAAGAGTCTCCGCCTCACAGTGCGTGCAGATGCACTCACACCTGCCTGCTGCCATTCCTGAGCAAGCTCTGCACTGCTGGTAGCCCGATCCCGCAGCTGAAACACTTTTAAGAGACGGTCCTGGCGCTTGCTGGTCTTTCTTGGGCGCCCTGGAGCCTTTTTGGCAACAATGGAACCTCTCTCCTTGAAATTCTTGATGATGCGATAGATTGTTGACTGAGGTGCAATCTTTCTAGCTGCGATACTCTTCCCTGTTAGGCCATTTTTGTGCATTGCAATGATGACTGCACGTGTTTCTTTAGAGATAACCATGGTTAACAGAAGAGAGACAATGATGCCAAGCACCAGCCTCCTTTTAAAGTGTCCAGTGGTCTCATTCTTACTTAATCATGACAGATTGATCTCCAGCCATGTCCTCATCAACACCCACACCTGTGTTAATGGAGCAATCACTGAAAAGAGGTTAGCTGGTCCTTTTAAGGCAGGGCTGCAATGATGTTGAAATGTGTTTTGGGGGATAAAGTTCATTTTCTAGCCAAATATTGACTTTGCAAGTAATTGCTGTTAAGCTGATCACTCTTTATAACATTCTGGAGTATATGCAAATTGCCATTAGAAAAAGTGAAGCAGTAGACTTTGTAAAAATTAATATTTGTGTCATTCTCAAAACTTTTGGCCATGACTGTAGGTTCCTAAAGGAAAATGTGAAGAGATTCTATGGAAAAAAGTGTGATATTAGAATCAAAGTGAAAGGCCCAATAATTAGATAGCTCAGGGCTAGGAGTGTTCAAATACCTTGAGAATACACAGTAAATACCAGAAAATCCAGATGAGGATAATAATGCACCTTCCAGAGTAATAGTGCACCTATAATCAGAGATGCCGGTAGAAAGAGGAGAAGTCATTATATTCATGTCCTCAAAACATTGATATGGCATTAAGTGTATTATGTAATCATGAGGTGAGGTACATCATAATACTCTGAGTGTGAGGGCTTAACTGTGCATAGTAGATAGGTATACCTGATAAAAATGTTGTCACTTGGTGTGCAGAGCATTGTAGCCTAGATATATGGGCATCATACTTCTTGTATATAACGACCACATGTCTCTGTAGTAAAGGTTGCCATTAGAGAAGCATGTGCCAATGCTCGTTATGCTGAAAGGCTGTGCACTGAAATTACAGCTAGAATGGCAGCGCTAGAATATCGTTGGGGTATAGTGGATGATTACCTGCTGAATGGTGTTTCTGAGCGGCACTCCCGCGCCCTGCTGTGGGTGGCGTGTGAGGACGCCAGGTTATAAAGCGTCCATGGTGACCGCCGGACTGGAAGTGCGTCATCCGGTCCGGACATCGCTTCCTGTTGAGTGAAGAGCGATATTGCGGCTGCGCAGAGCAGCCCCAGTGTATGAGCTGGATGGAAAACATCGCTAAATATGTGCCTAGCCATAGTACATGCACCTATGCAAGCGGAAAGTAGTGAAAAGCCATTGGCAACCAGAGAGACATATGTACCAACGATCTCAGGGTATTAAGTTGTGAAATATTATTTACATTAATAAACGGACCTATGGAAATAATGTCACAGGGGATGGGACAATCATGGAGGGATATATTTAAGGGGCATAAGTTGCTATGGAGGTCTGCCAGAGACTCACCGGGATGGTGTAGCTTTAACGGGTCTGGGGAAAGACGACATAGAATGTTTAGTATAATAAGTACATCATGAGTACATCATAGAGGCAATTTACATAGACCAGTCAATTTCCCTATTCAGACCACGTGGTGTTAATGTATCCAGGGTGTAGATCCAGTGGGTTTCTCTGGATTTAAGTAAACGCACATGGTTACCTCCCTGTCTGGGATCATTCTATGTCGTCTTTCCCCAGACCCGTTAAAGCTACACCATCCCGGTGAGTCTCTGGCAGACCTCCATAGCAACTTATGCCCCTTAAATATATCCCTCCATGATTGTCCCATCCCCTGTGACATTATTTCCATAGGTCCGTTTATTAATGTAAATAATATTTCACAACTTAATACCCTGAGATCGTTGGTACATATGTCTCTATGGTTGCCAATTGCTTTCCACTACTTTCCGCTTGCATAGGTGCATTTACTATGGCTAGGCACATATTCAGCGATGTTTTCCATCCAGCTCATACACTGGGGCTGCTCTTTGCAGCCGCAATATCGCCACTTCACTCAACAGGAAGCGATGTCCGGACCGGATGACGCACTTCCGGTCCGGCGGTCACCATGGACGCTTTATAACCTGGCGTCCTCCTGCTGATCGCACGCCACCCACAGCAGGGCGCGGGAGTGCCGCTCAGAAACACCATTCAGCAGGTAATCATCAACTATACCCCAACGATATTCTAGCGCTGCCATTCTAGCTGTAATTTCAGTGCACAGCCTTTCAGCATAACGAGCATTGGCACATGCTTCTCTAATGGCAACCTTTACTACAGAGACATGTGGTCGTTATATACAAGAAGTATGATGCCCATATATCTAGGCTACAATGCTCTGCACACCAAGTGACAACATTTTTATCAGGTATACCTATCTACTATGCACAGTTAAGCCCTCACACTCAGAGTATTATGATGTACCTCACCTCATGATTACATAATACACTTAATGCCATATCAATGTTTTGAGGACATGAATATAATGACTTCTCCTCTTTCTACCGGCATCTCTGATTATAGGTGCACTATTACTCTGGAAGGTGCATTATTATCCTCATCTGGATTTTCTGGTATTTACTGTGTATTCTCAAGGTATTTGAACACTCCTAGCCCTGAGCTATCTAATTATTGGGCCTTTCACTTTGATTCTAATATCACACTTTTTTCCATAGAATCTCTTCACATTTTCCTTTAGGAACCTACTTTGACATGACTAAAGGTAATCCTGTTTTCTCCGTGTACATACTTACCTTTGCCTTTTATTCTTTTTTTGCATATATCGGCTTGGGCTCTCACCTTTTCATCATTTTCCTTTTTTTATGTATAACTTTCATGTAATTTTTCTCAATCAATTGGTGCCTGTTGTTTTCTATGTTGTTATTTTCTTTGTAAATTTACTTGTTTTGAAGTGAAATTTTTTGTTTTATTTCCTTTTTGTTTTAATTCTCTTTGTTTCGATATGTATGACCAATGATACTTACACCTTGTTTTGACTTTTAGCGATGTTATGATTAAGACTCGGGAGAGTCAAAACGTCAGCCATCTCGTTCAATTGCTTTATACTTTGCTCCCTGTGTTGTCACAAATAAAATTTACTATTTTGCATGGAATTCCATAGAGTGTGCGGTATATTCTGTATTCCCAGTATTTAGGACGTTCTGTCCACTATACCTGCACCTCGACCTATTTAGACCGAGTGCACCCCATTAATCCTCATATAGCGATATTAAGGGGCACTGAGCACGCTAATTCACATACTTGATCAAACAAATTTATGCAGAATGGAGAGAATGATTACAACATTAATGTGGCAAATATTATACAGGCTATATAATCCACAGTGCTTCATGAAAGGTTGTTCAGAATTTCAGTGGTCTACGGGTTGTATTCCGGGTGCTATATTCATGTGCCGATCATATTTCTGGTAATGTAGTCATATTTATGTACTGATGGTGGTTCTGGTGCTGTATTCATGTAGCAATGGAGGTTCTAGTGATGTATTCTTGTATTGATGGTGGTTCTGGTGCTGCAGTCATGTACTGATGGGGTTCTGGTCCTGTATTCATGTAGCAATGGAGGTTCTAGTGATGTATTCTTGTATTGATGGTGGTTCTGGTGCTGCAGTCATGTACTGATGGTGGTTCTGGTGATGTATTCATTTACTAATGGTGGGTTTGGTGCTATATTCATGTACTGATCATGCTTCTGGCAGTGTATTCATGTACTGATGATGGTTCTGGTGCTGTATTAATGTACTGATGGTGAATCTGGTGTTCTATTCATGTACTGGTAGTGGGTTTGGTGTTGTATTCATGTACTGATGGTGGTTCTGGTGCTGTGTGCATGTTCTTTTGATGTTTCTTGTGATGTATTTATCTACTGACAGTAGTTATGTTGCTGTGTTCATGTACTAATGGTAGTTATAAAGCTGTATTTATTTCTGGATTGTGATTTCTGTAATAGTTGCATCACAAACCAAACGATTAAAAAAAAAATCTGTGAAAGTTTGGTATTGCCATTATGGCACTGATGTGGAGAATTAGGTAACTTAAACCATACAACGAATACCTTAAAACCAAAGCCCAAAATACAAATGATTGAACTGTGTTTATTCATTGTATGTTTACATTGTACAACAAGGAGAGGATTTATATGTTTACTTCAGGCAACAGGAAAGCTAGAGTAGGCCCTGCACTGCAAAACAATGGTGTGCATGGCAGGATTAGAAAGAAAAAGCTACCACTTTTAAAAAGAACATTGTTGCCTCTCTACAGTTTTCTAAAGATAACTTGGACACGCCAGAATGATATTGGAATTATGTTTTGGGCGGACAAACCAAAGTAGAGCTTTTTGATTTAAATGAAATGCATTATGATTGCAGAAGGAAAAATACTGCATTACAGCATCATAACATCTGTGAAACATGATGGTGACAGTTTCATGGTTTGAGTCTCTTTTGCCATATCTGGATCAGGACAGCTTGCCGTCATTAAAGAGTTACTCTTAAGTTGTCTCTTCTGTAGCACACAGATTTTGAGTTTCTTTCACTTCCAGGTTTCTGGAGAAGGTGGGAATTCCTCCTTGATTGACAGTTCTTGTGAGCAGCAAATCTATAGTATTATCATACCTCCCAACTTCTGAAGACGGGAAAGAGGGAGAAAGGCTGCGGCAAATTTTAGGCTACGCCCCCAACCACACCCATTTCACAACTAGTCACACCCATGTCCACACCACAATCGCACCCATTTAGCACTGCTGATCAAACTGACTGATACTGAGGAAAAGAAAGAAAGAACAAGAGAAAAAAGAAAGCAGAGAGAAAGAAAGGAAAGAGAGAAAGAAAACAGAGAAAAAGAAAGAAACAAAGAAAGAACAGAGAGAAAGAAAAGAGGGGACAGAAAAAAAGAACAGAGAGAAAGAACAAAGAGAGAGAGAAAAAGAGGGGAAAGAAAGAACAGAAAGGGAGAGAGAAGAAAGAGGGGAAAGAAAGAACAGAGAGAAAGAAAGAGGGGAAAGAAAGACATCAGAGAGATAGAGAGAAAGAAACAGAGAAAGAAAGAAACAGAGAAAGAAAGAGGGGATAGAAAAAAGACCAGAGAGAGAGAGAAAAAAGAGAAACAAAGAACAGAGAGAGAAAGAAAGAACAGGTAGAAAGAAAGAGGGGAA
The DNA here is from genome assembly GCA_033576555.1 of Oophaga sylvatica. Classification (NCBI taxonomy): domain Eukaryota; kingdom Metazoa; phylum Chordata; class Amphibia; order Anura; family Dendrobatidae; genus Oophaga; species Oophaga sylvatica. The sequence continues at coordinate 684,950,089 of JARQOD010000001.1, forward strand.
AGAAGGAGAACAGAAAGAGAAAGAAAGATTAGAGAGCAAGAAAGAGGGGAAAGAGAAAGAAAGAGCAGAGCAAAAGAAAGAACAGAGAGAAGGAGAAAGAAAGATGGGAAAGAGAACAGAGAGGGAGAGAGAAAGAAAGAGGGAAAAGAAAGAACAAAGAGAAAGAAAGAGGGGAAAGAAGCAAAGAACAGAGAGATAGAGAGAAACAGAGAGAGAAAGAAAGAGGGGACAGAAAAAAAGAACAGAGAGAGAGAAAAAAAAGAGGGTAAAGAAAGAAAGAACAGAGAGGGGGAGAGAAAGAGGGGAAAGAAAGAAAGAAAGAAAGAAAGAAAGAAAGAAAGAAAGAAAGAAAGGGGAAAAAAGAATCAACAGAAAGAGAAAGAAAGAACAGAGAGGGAAAAAAAGAAATAACAGATAGAAAAAGGAAGAACAGAGAGAGAAAGAACAGAGAGAGAAAGAGAAAGAAAGAACAGAGAAAAAAGAGAAGGAAAAGAACAGAGAGAAAGAAAGAAAGAAGGGAAAGAAAGAACAGAGAGAGAAAGAAAGAACAGAGAGATAGAGAGAAAGAAACAGAGAGAGAAAGAGGGGAAAGAAAGAACAGAGAGAAAGAAATAAAAAGATCAGAGAGAAAGAAATAGTGGACAGAAAAAAGAATAGAGAGAGAGAAAAAAAGAAAGAGGGGAAAGAAAGAACAGAAAGAAAGAAAGATGGGAAAGAAACCAGAGAATGAAAGAGGGGAAAGAAAGAACAGAGAGAGAGAAAGAAAGAACAGAAAAAGAAAGAGGGGACAGAAGAAAAGAACAGAGAGAGAAAAAGAAAGAGGGTAAAGAAAGAAAGAACAGAGAGAGAAAGAAAGAGGGGAAATTAAGAAAGAACAGAGAGAGAGAGAAAGAAAGAACAGAGAGAGAGAGAGAAAGAGAACAGAGAGAAAGAAAGAGGGGAAAGAAAAAGAACAGAGAGAGAGAAAGAAAGAACAGAGAGAGAGAAAGAAAGAGGGGAAAAAAAGAACAGAGAGAAAGAACAAAGAGAGAGAGAAAAAAGAAAGAGGGGAAAGAAAGAACAGAAAGGGAGGGGGAAAGAAAGAACAGAGAGAAAGAAAGAGGGGAAAGAAAGAGATCAGAGAGATAGAGAGAAAGAAACAGAGAAAGAAAAAAACAGAAAGAAAGAGGGGATAGAAAGAGAAAGAAAGAGCAGAGCAAAAGAAAGAACAGAGAGAAGGAGAAAGAAAGATGGGAAAGAGAACAGAGAGGGAGAGAGAAAGAAGAGGGGAAAGAAAGAACAGAGAGAAAGAAAGAAAGAAAGAAAGAAAGAAAGAGGGGAAAGAACAAAGAACAGAGAGCTAGAGAGAAACAGAGAGAGAAAGAAAGAGGGGACAGAAAAAAGAACAGAGAGAGAGAAAAAAAGAGGGTAAAGAAAGAAAGAACAGAGAGGGGGAGAGAAAGAGGGGAAAGAAAGAAAGAAAGAAAAGAAAGAAAGAAAGAAGGGAAAAAATCAACAGAGAGAGAAAGAGAAAGAAAGAAAGAACAGAGAGGGAAAAAAAGAAATAACAGATAGAAAAAGGAAGAACAGAGAGAGAAAGAACAGAGAGAGAAAGAGAAAGAAAGAACAGAGAAAGAAAGAGAAGGAAAAGAACAGAGAGAAAGAAAGAAGGGAAAGAAAGAAAGAACAGAGAGAGAAAGAAAGAACAGAGAGATAGAGAGAAAGAAACAGAGAGAGAAAGAGGGGAAAGAAATAAAGAACAGAGAGAAAGAAATAAAAAGATCAGAGAGAAAGAAATAGTGGACAGAAGAAAGAATAGAGAGAGAGAGAGAGAAAAGAAAGAGGGGAAAGAAAGAACAGAAAGAAAGAAAGATGGGAAAGAAACCAGAGAAAGAAAGAGAGGAAAGAAAGAACAGAGAGAGAAAGAAAGAACAGAGAAAGAAAGAGGGGACAGAAGAAAAGAACAGAGAGAGAGAAAAAGAAAGAGGGTAAAGAAAAAAAAACAGAGAGAGAAAGAAAGAGGGGAAATTAAGAAAGAACAGAGAGAGAGAAAGAAAGAACAGAGAGAGAAGAAAGAACAGAGAGAGAAAGAAAGAACAGAGAGAGAAAGAAAGAACAGAGAGAGAGAGAAAGAGAACAGAGAGAAAGAAAGAAAGAGGGGAAAGAAAAAGAACAGAGAGAGAGAAAGAAAGAAAGAACAGAGAGAGAGAAAGAAAGAGGGGAAAGAAAAAGAACAGAGAGAGAGAAAGAAAGAAAGAAAGAGGGAATACAAAAAGAACAGAGAAAGAAAGAAAGAGGGAAAAGAAAGAAAGAACAGAGAGAGAAAGAACAGAAAGAATGAAAGTTAAAGAACAGAGAAATAAAGAGTGGACAGAAAAAAGAACAGAGGGAGAAAGAAAGAAAGATGGGAAAGAAAGAGAACAGAGACAAAGAAAGATGGGAAAGAAAGAACAGAGAGAGAAAGAAAGATGGGAAAGAAAGAACAGAGAGAGAGAAAGAAAGATGCGAAAGAAAGAACAGAGAGAGAGAAAAAGAAAGATGCGAAAGAAAGAACAGAGAGAGAGAACAGAGAGAAAGAAAGAAAGGGGAAAGAAAGAGAACAGAGAGAGAGGGAAAGAAAGATCAGAGAGAGAGAAAGAAAGAGGGGAAAGAAAGAGAAAGAAAAGACAGAACGAGAAAGAAAGGGGAAAGAAAGAAAGAACAGAGAGAAAGAACAGAGAAAGAGAGAAAGAAAGATGGGAAAGAGAACAGAGAGAGAAAGAAAGAAAGAAAGGATTAGAGCGAGAAAGAAAGAACAGAGAGAAAGAAAGAATGGGGAAAGAAAGAACAGAGAGATAGAAAGAAAGAGAGGAAAGAAAGAACAGAGAGAAAGAAAGAAAAAGAACAGAGAGAAAGAGGGGAAAGAAAGAGAACAGAGAGATAAATAAAGAACAGAGAGAGAAAGAAACAGAGAGAGAAAGAAAGAAAGATTCTATAAAGATACTATAATAGCCCAGCTCCCACTGTAATGCCCATCTGAGCCTCCCGGTGCAGGACATATCATGATCCGCTCACATGGTCGACATCCCCGATTCCAAGGTGATCCTGCTGTCCGTGCTGTCATAGGAGGACACGGTGATGGATCTGAAGCATTCCCTGAAGTGCCTCCATGGTTCCGTCACAATCTCCTCCCGAAATTACCTAATTTCCGGTCAGCTTCCAGCACGTCACTTCTGGTGGATACTTGAAAAAGGCCACATTATGGCCGAAACGTTGTATTTGATGTTTTGATGGCAGAATAAAAAAGTTTTTTTACTTTTTCACCTGGACTGGATGCTGCTTTATATATTCTTATGACTTTTGTGGCTCAATTGGGTCCTTGAACTGGAAGCGTGCATCTCAAATACTCCTGTTGTGCTGTCAGCGGCTCTCAATTTTTTACTTCTGGTGGAACGTCATGTGCGAATTTTAAAGTGCTCCTGTGTCCATGGGAAAAGTAAACTCCCAGTCGGGCAGCGGGGCAGACTCTCTCCAAATCGGGACTGTGCCGCTGGATCCGGGATGGTTGGGAGGTATGAATGCTCCCCACCATACACCTTGTACACGCACTGCTCTGCACACCTCATACACACACGGTTCCACTTTGTATGCCTCGTACACACATGGCTCCGCTCCGTGCACCTCGCACACACATGGCTCCACTCCGTACACCTCGCACACACACGGCTCCACTCAGTACACACATGGCTCCACTCCGTACACCTTGCACACATGCAGCCACGCTCTGTACACCTTGTACACACACGGCTCCACTCCATACACCTCATACACACACAATTCCGCTCCGTAAACCTCGTACACATGCGACTCCGCTCCGTACACCTCACGCACACACGGCTCTGCTCCGTACACCTCGCACACACGGCTCCACTCAGTACACACATGGCTCCACTCTGTACACCTTGTACACACGCAGCCACACTCTGTACACCTTGTACACACATGGCTCCACTCCATACACCTCGTACACGTGCAATTCCGCTTCATAAACCTCGTACACATGCGGCTCCGCTCCGTACACCTCGTGCACACACGGCTCCACACAGAAGAGTACAGCATAGCAGCGTCATTGCTAGCTGTGAGAGGCTGAGGTGGAGAGACAGGAACGGCGAGGTTGGGGTGCATGGGGGGCGTGGCAGCTTATCTCACTGCGGGAAACATTGCATCCCGGGCGGGACAGTGGGTGGGAGGGTCTAAATCGGGACTGTCACGCTCAATCCGGGACAGTTGGGAGGTATGGTATTATTAGTACTTTAAACTTTAGCACAAATTCTCCTTTAACATGCTATCACATACAAATAGAGATAACAGTGCATTTGAACAAACACAGCTCCACACAAGGAGAGCTGTGATTAGGAGAACTGCTCTGAAAGCAACAGATGCTGGGGACTGGTGATTTTGCAAGATTTATAACAGGAGATTGTAAGGAGCTGAGAGTTGAAGGGAGGTGAGCAGATAAGTGCTGCATAGAAATCAGTGGGCTGGTATGGTCGGGGCATGCACTAGTGGCCAAACTTCATGGAAACTAGCTGTACACTATGAAAAGTAAAAATTCTTACTGCAGGAGAATGACACTAGACAGAAACAGCAAAAGTCAATTGCAAACTTGCTTATTAAGTTGGTCTGCAAAATAATAGCTAAAGAAGATTTAAGCTAATGTTTTGAAATAGCCAAGTCAAAGTTCTGACCTTAAATCAGGGGTTGCCAGTAGTAATGAGCCAGTATACTCGTTGCTCGGGTTTTCCCGAGCATGCTCGGGTGACCTCCGAGTATTTTGGCGTGCTCGGAGATTTAGTTTCTGTCATCGCAGCTGCATGATTTGTGGCCGCTGGACAGCCTGAATACATGTGAGGAATGCCTCTTAGGGAATCCCCACATGTATTCAGGCTGTCTAGCAGGCGCAAATCATGGAGCTGCATCGACAAAAACTAAATCTCCGAGCACACCAAAATACTTGGAGGACACCCGAGCATGCTCGAGAATACCAAGTAACACCAAAGCCCCTCGCCACGACTGACACCCTGGCCCCGTTACCTATTCTCACTCATCACTAGTTGCCAGTTGTCCAGAAATCCCTGGACAGTTCGTAAAAATAGGGCAGTTTTTTCACTGTCTGTAAAAAGACTTTTAAGCTGTCTGTGATTTTTTTTATAGCTTGAGAAACTTATATAGATTATTAAAATTGCAGTTATCACCATTTTACACTTAACTGTATGCTGTATTATCAGAATTATGGGTTGTAGAAATACATCACTTATATTCATAATGATTTATTACAGTTTTTCAATGTGTTCGTAAAAAATATTAACTGTCTGTGATTTTTTATAAGTTGTCCAGGAAAAAATTAGAAGTCAAACTGGTAACCCTACCTTAATCCTACAGGTATTTTGCGGTAGGACTTGTAGAGAGCAGTTCATGGGAGAAAATTCACCAATGTTACTTGTTGATGAATCTGTTTTGTAAGGTGTAATTGGCTAAAAGTCCTCTAAGTAATTGCTGCAAAAGCTGGTAATACCAGACATTGAAAGCAAAGGCTTGCTGCAAAACTCAAATTATCACCTAATACTCAGGCCAAGGCTACAACAGCGACTTTGGATGCAACACCTGTCACGTAACTGTAGGAGGATGGACCGGGCTAAGGCAGTTTCGCATGTGTCTGGAACCAAACGGACTGTCACCATTGTTGCGAGTGGGAAGGAGATTTTGACCGGGACAGACCTGAGCAGCTGACTACAGGGCGGGGGAGATATAAAAGGGGGTGAGCGAGCCAATAGAGCAGTTCTGGTGGGAAGTCAGTGACTACCTAAGGAGAAGGTTAACTCCATCTCCACCGTCCCGCGCCAAGCTTCAGGCCTACCCTGAAGCCTATCCTCCCCGACGAGTGCAGCCTGCTTTGCAAAAGAGCCGGGGACCTTGCAGACTCTTGTTCCTGAGAGCTCTGACTGTTCAGCACCTTGCTTGGTAACCGACAGACGTCACCTAACTTACCACACTCGACACGCTGACTCTGCAGACGCGGTGGCAATTCCCCCTACGGAACTCCATGCCGCATTTGTTTTACCATCCTCTACTCCCTGTGCATTTCCGTGTACCAGGACTGGAAAACCACAACTGAAGACTCAAGGAGCCTCCGTTTCATTACAGAAACATTGCTTCAATTTCATCCGGGATCGTTTCAGAGACTTCTCATTTCACCTGCGTCGACGTCGAAGGATCTTTCAACCGCCTTCGTCCGGGAGCCACGGACTGATAAGTTGATCTATTATTTTACTGAACGTTACTTGTATTGCATATTCATTGTTTGTTTCCCCTTTATCTGCATTGTTTTGAATCTGCGTACTTCCTGCGTGGAGTATTGTTTCTGATAAACTAATCCTCCTCATAAAAGTTTTCCCTTTAACTCTTGTTCTGCCTCCTGCTCGTCACTGCATCCTACGTTCCTGCTAGTATCTTACATTTGGCATAGTCGGCAGGATGAAGTCTAACAGCATGGAGGCGGCACATCAAACAGTTGGGGGAGGCCTACGGACCAGTCTCTTGCTGGGGCAATGTTACATAATTTGCCAAAATTTACAGGTAACAACACCATATTATGAAGCTGGACTGAGCAGATGCAGGGCATGATGAGGATGCACCCCATGACTCCGGCTTTGGAAGCTGAGGTGGCTCTAGATGGAGAAGCCAGAGACTCAGTTATGTTGCGGGCCCCTGGGGAGTGAGATACCTTTAATAAGGTGCTGCGGATTTTGGAGGAGACTCATGGAGACCCCACTGATGTAGGGGAACTGAGGACCTCTTTAGTTGTGTGCAGAGGGAAGGGGAGACTGTGACGCAGTATATATATGTAATACAGGAGTTACAGACTGTGATTGTCAGAAAAGATGGCATGGGAGTGGGTCCTATAGACATCACGCTGCGAGACCTTTTAGTGACAGGCCTGCGAGATGCGCGTGCAAGTGAACCACCGCTTGACATTTTCTGAAATGGGAAGCGAGGTGCGCTAGAGCAAGAGCAGAAGTGTCCGTGAATGCAATTGCTGAACCCAAATGGGTGGAAGAATTATGGAGAGAACGTCTGAATCTGAAAGGAGAATTGGCTGGGGTTAGAAAAAAAAACGAGACTGTTGGGAATCCTACAGGAGCCAGTGGATGCCCGGATCACCTGCGAGATTGCAGAGGATCTCGCCAACAAAGACCCCTTACATGCTTTAACTGCGGTGGAAACAGACATATGGCATGGTAGTGCACACGCCGGGGAAGAGTACAGCCCTGACATCTGTTAAACTAGAGGGCTCCGAGTCGGGGGGACGCCACCCGGAGCTAGGTCAGATGGGGAGGAGTAGAGGAAGTCCCGCAGATTTAGTGTCTTCATGCCCTCTGGTCTGTTCTGAGTTTAATGGACATGCAGTACGCTGCCTAGTGGATACAGACACAAGTGAAGACAGTGCCAGAGGCTTATTTTCATCAACATTTCACTGAAATCGGATGGCCTGATAAAGTTGATAGCTGCTAACCAATTACCCATTCCGGTTGCAGGGGTGGCTTGGATGCAAATCTCTATGTGTGGGAAGGATCTAGGATGCAGGGGTGTGGTGCTGACTTAGGGAGAAGAAAACAGCAGGCATACAGTTACCCTGGGCATGAATGTTTTAAAGGAATTTGGAAGTCTCCTGATTAAGGAACCCGCCAATGAAACCCTGAAGCAGTGGGGTTCTCATACCCCTCATAGAGGAGTATTTCAGCAGTTGGTTCGTGTAGCTCAAACACAGGAGTCAAGCCTGGATGGGGAAGCGTTAGGAAAAGTGATTGTGCCGGCCTCTAACAAACTTCTGCTGCCCCCAGATTAAACGGTGCTGACTCTACCTGTCCGAGCTCGTATGCCTCTGGAGGGGGTGGAAATTCAAATTGAACCTTCCTGTGCAGAGAAACTACCCGTGGGAGCATTGGTGGCACGTACCCTGGCCACTGTGCGGGATGGAGCAGTACCCATACGTTTTATTAATCTAGAGAACCAGGATGTCATAGTGTGCCTCAGAAGCGAGGTGGCCAGAGTTTGCTGAGCTAACTCTGGAACAAGTGCAACAGGTGGAAAATCTTTTGGGTAAATACCGGGATGTGTTTGCTCCTCACGAAGATGATTTTGGCTGTACTACGGCTATCACTCACGAGATACCCACAGAAAATTCTGCACCAATCAGAGATCGCTATCGACAAATCCCACCACAGTTATATCAGGAGGTGAAAGGGATGCTGGGACAGATGTTGCAGAAAGGTGTCATCAGAGAAAGCCAGAGCCCCTGGGCAGCCCCGATCGTTTTGGTACGAAAGAAAGACGAGACTCTGCGCTTTTGCGTGGATTACCGAAAACTTAACACCTGTACCGTGAAGGATTCTTACCCACTACCCAGAATCAAGGAGTCTCTGTCTGCGCTCAGGAAGGCCAGATTCTTTTCTACTTAGATCTCGACAGCGGGTATTGGCAAGTACCGATGTCAGAACAGGATCGAGCCAAAACTGCTGCTGTTTTGCCCATGGGTCTATACGAATTCAATTGGATGCCTTTCGGCCTGGCCAATGCCCCGGGAACTTTTCAACGTCTCATGGAACGATGTCTGGGTGATCTCAACTTTGAAGCTACGCTGATTAATTTAGACGATGTCATAGTCTGTGCTGCTTCATTTGAGGAACACTTAAAACGACTGGAGCAGACGTTGAGTCGCTTACAGAGGTACTGGCTGAAAGTAAAACCTCAAAAATGTCACCTGTTCCGCACTCAGACTGAGTACCTGGGTCATGTTGTGTCCACTGAAGGAGTAAAACTCTCTCGTGAGAAAATTGCCGCAATACAAGATTGGCCCACTCCAGAGACAGTAGAGGATGTTCGAGCATTTCTAGGACTGGCTGGGTATTATCGCCGTTCTGTGAAAAACTTTGCTCACCGGGCCACGCTGCTACAGGGACTACTGAAAGGAGTACCTTCGGGCTCAAAGAACTGGAAGATTTGCTGGAAAGAACATCAGGAGGAAGTATTCCAAGCCCTGAAGAAAGCATTAATGGAAACTCCTGTGTTGGCATATGGGGACTTTTCTCAACGGTTATCCTTCACACCGACGGGAGTTTGCATGGACTTGGAGCTGTATTGTCGCAGATACAGGGCAGAAGAGAGAAGGTGATATCTTATGCAAGTCGATCCCTTCATGATTCTGAACGTAATCCGGACAATTATAGTTCTTTCAAGTTGGAGCTGCTCGCATTGGTTTGGGCCATGACGGAGAGGTTCGCAGAATATCTGGCTGGGTCTGAACTGTTGGTGTGCACCGATAACAATCCTCTGGCACATCTGGAAAAGGCAAAGCTTGGAGCTCTGTAGCAGAGATGGGTGGCCAGGATGGCGCAGTTTTGGTATGAGATCTCGTAAAACATAGGGGAGCAGAGAACGTTCATGCCGATGCCTTGTCCAGGATAAACCATCGAGAACCTGGACGGAATAATGATGAGAAGCTAGAAAATGAAGAGATTTCTAGGGTTTGCCAGATCAGATCCAGCAGCGCAGGATCAAATACAAACACAGATCTCAGGAGGAGTTTTGGGGCGAACCCGTGATGAATGGGTCCGGTTGCAACAAGAGGATAGGGAACTGGCTCTCCTAAGGCGGTGTGTAATTTCAAAAAGGTGCCCCAGCTTGTGGAGAGGAACAGTGTTTCTCTGGTAACTTTGGAGATCCTACGACAATGGGAGCGACTCCAGATGAAGAATGGGTTGCCGTACCAAAAAATACAACTACAGACAGAGCTGAGAGCGATCTGGCAAGTTCTAGTTCCAGAGACCCTGTCAACTGAAATCTCGACTGTGGCCCATGAAAAGGGAGCACATTTTGGCCAGGAAAAGACTTTTCAGTGGTTGCAGTGGTTCGTTCATCACCCTCGGCTGAAGGCAGTAGTTGAAGAGACATGCAGAGTTTACCGAATCTGTGATTTGATGAAACCCCCTGAACAAAAAGCTCCGATACAGGACATAGTGACATCCACTCCCTTCGAAGTATTGATGATCGACTATTTAACCATTGGACCTGCTTACCAGGAATATGAACATTGCTTGGTTATGGTGGATCATTTCACGAAGTTAGCTGTAGTGACCCCCACTAGAGATCAAACTGCGGAATCGGCTGCATATGCCATCTGTAAAAATGTTATCCAAATTTATGGATGTCCGAAACGGATCCATTCCAACCAAGGTGCCTGTTTTTTGGGAAAGGTGATGGAGGAGCTGCATCACATGTATCGGACTGACAAATTTCGGACCACACCCTATTATCCCCAGGGTAACGGCGCCTGTGAACACTTCAATCGTACCCTGATTCAAATTCTGAGAACTTGGGAAGAAGATCAGAAGGCCAGATGGCCTGAATTTGTTCCTGAGTTAGTCTTGGTCCATAATAATTGAGTACATAGTACGACGGGTTTTACTCCCTACTCAATCCTGTTCGGCCAAGATGGAAAAGGAATCACAGCGTTAGAGTTAGATCCCAAAGAAGACTGCTCACGGGTAGGGGTGTCTTCATGGGTCCGGGAACATCGACATCGTCTACAGACCATGCATTGATTGGTACAGACCAGACTGCGAGAGTTAGAACAGGCGGAGAAGACCCCACCACGGCAGCAGAACTTCAAATTGGAGACAGCGTCCTAGTTCGAGACAAACGCCCTCGAGGTAAATTAGAAAGTCGCTGGGAAAAAGACCCCTATCGAGTAAAAAGGCAGGTCTGCCCAGAAGGCCCTGTGTACGAGATTCAACCTGAAGGAGATAGCACCTCTATGACTCGAGTAGTTCATTGAAACATGCTCCGGCACTGCTTATCCAAAGATCCCTGTCAGGCTACTGCAGTGTAGCGCAACCTCCCCCAGAGGGAGCTAGGGAGGGACGTGAGACTGCGTACACAGAGTAGCTCTCCAGAGCAGAAGCACAGGCGCCACGAAGTGGTGGGAGCGTGGTCAGAGAAGCCGAGTCAAAACCGTTCAGAGGCAGCAGTACAAAAGGAATGAGCAATACACGTCAGCAACGGTCAGAAGCAGAAAAGACAAAGACAGAAAGCAGAAACGAGTCCGAATACAGGCCAAGTCAAAAACCAGAGAATCAAACCGACAAAGAGGGAAATACAGGGAACAGGGCAGACAGAGGGAGACAACAGACACGAGTCAAGTCAGGGATAACAGCAGGACAAATCAAGGGTTACCAGAGTCAGGTTCACACGCCGAAGGTAGCAGTATAGCTCAAACCGCTAGCATGATGTATGGGAGCTAAATAGCAAACCTGAACCCAGAATGAGGCAGAGCAAAGTTAACCCTTGACATGATCCGCCCGGACCAAGGGCAGACAGGATTAAACCCTGGAACGGATCATGACAGTACTTCTCAAGGGGGGCCACTGGACCCCCAGGCTTCCCAGGATAACGTGCGTGAAATCCCCGAACCAATCGATCAGCATGGACAGATCGCGCCGGGACCCAAGATCGATCCTCAGGACCATAACCCCTCCAATGGACCAAATACTGAAGTAAACTACAGACCCTACGAGAATCCACAATCCGTTCCACTTCAAACTCCGTCTGACCATCCACCGAGACAGGAGGCGGAGAGGATGGAGGCTCTGAGGAAGATGGTACAAATGACTTAAGAAGGGATTTATGGAACACATTGGGGATTCGAAGCGACGGAGGAAGGCGCAACCGAAAGGCAACAGGATTGACCACCTCAATGATCTCATAAGGACCAATAAACCTGGGACCTAGCTTAGCAGAAGGAACCTTAAGATGAATGTTCTTGGTAGACAACCATACTTTATCTCCCACCAGGAACATAGTTCCTACAGACCGTTGCCTATCGGTAAAAAGTTTATATTTGCCCTGAGCCTCCCCAATGTTCTTCTGGACCTCCATCCAGACCTCCCACAATCTTTGTACTGCCGTATCAGCCCCTGGACATCCTGAATCCAGCCTAGAAAATTTGCCAAAATGGGGGTGAAAACCATAGTTACAGAAGAATGGAGAGGAGCCAGTGGACTGGTTAATCCAATTATTGAATGCAAATTCAGCCATGGGCAATGAAGAACACCAATCATCCTGCTGAGACATAGCAAGACATCTCAAAATCTGTTCGAGTGACTGATTGGTCCTCTCTGACTGACCGTTGGTCTCAGGATGGTAAGCAGAGGAGAAGGTCACACAAATACCCAGTCTTTTACAAAATGCCCTCCAAAATTTGGACACAAATTGTACCCCTCTTTCAGAAACCACACTCAAAGGCATGCAATGCATCCATACAAAGTGCTCAATAAACAACCTAGATAGTGTCTCAGCATTAGGCAATCCTGCCAGAGGTACAAAATGCGCCTGTTTACTGAATCTGTCAACCACTACCCAGATTACAGTTTTGCCATTAGAAGGATGGAGATCAGTAATAAAATCAATGGATAAATGAGTCCAAGGTCTATCTGGAATTGGCAATGGCACAAATTCCTCGGCTGGCCGGTTATGTGAGCTCTTAGCATGGGCACAGGTATCACAAGCAGACACAAACACAGTGATATCAGAGTTAATGGAGGACCACCAAAATAGCCTAGCAATGGCTTTCCGAGTGGCTGAGATCCCCAGGTGTCAACTGAGAGCAGAATCGTGGAATTCCCGGAGAACCCTCAACCGGTACTGAACCGGGACAAAGAGCTTATTATCGGATAAAGAGGGAGGAGCAAGAGACTGAGCCTTCCGAATATAGGATATCCCTCAACAACCACGCCGTGCTGAAGAATGGAGGAAGGAGGTTCGGGGGGTGATATCAAATCAAAACTGTGAGATAAGGCATCAGCCTTGACATTCTTGGAACCAGGCCGAAAAGTGATTGAAAAATGAAAAAGAGAAAAAAAAAGGGACCACCTAGGAGTCAACCTTTTAGCAGATTCAAGATAAGACAAGTTTTTGTGGTCTGTGATCACCGTGACCCGATGAATCGCCCACCCCCCCCCCCCCCGAAAAAGGCCTCCATTCTTCAAAAGCCAATTTTATGGCCAATAACTCCCGGTTACCCACGTCATAGTTCCTCTCAGCAGAAGAAAACTTCCGGGAGAAAAAGGCACATGGTCTTAAATTAGTCAAGGTAACGAGTCTCTGTGACAACACCGCCCCCAATCCCACCTCAGATGCGTCCACCTCTACAATGAACGGTTTAGATGGGTCGGGCTGAACAAATACAGAAGCAGACATAAAGCACTGCTTTAATGTAACAAATGCTTCAACTGCCAAGATTGACCAAACTTTGAGATCAGCCCCCTTGTGAGTGAGATCGGTGAGTGGCTTGACCACCTGAGAAAACCGCTTAATGAATTTTCGATAATAATTGGCGAAACCCAGAAAACGCTGCAACCCCTTGAGGTCTCTGGGTTGCACCCAATCAACAATGGCCTGTACCTTTCTGGGATCCATCCGAAACCCATTGGCCGAAAAAATTATCCCCAGAAAGGAAAGCTGCTGGACACAAAACAAACATTTCTCGGGTTTAGCAAACAGAGAATTACCCCATTACCTGTGAAGAACAGCACGTAAATGACCAATATGGGATTCCTTGTCAGGCGAGAAAACAAGGATATCATCCAAGTATACAACCATAAAGCGCCCGATAAAATCAGAAAAAACATCATTCATGAAGTTCTGAAAGACAGAGGGCGCGTTCGTGAGACCAAAGGGCATGACCAAATTTTCAAGCAGACCTTCAGAGGTGAGAAATGCTGTTTTCCACTCATCCCTTTCCTGAATACGGATAAGGTTATATGCTCCCCTGGGATCAAGTTTGGAAAACCACGTAGCCCCAGACACTAGGTTATAAAGATCAGGAATGAGTGGGAGAGGGTAGGTATTTCTCACCATAATTTTAATTAGTTCTCGGAAATCGAGGCACGGGCGTAAACCACCATCTTTTTTCTTAACAAAAAAGAATCCCGCGGCCACAGGTGAGACAGAGGGACGGATGTGACCTTTGTGTAGGCTATCAGAGATATAGTTTTTCATAGCAGTACGTTCCGGGCCAGAAAGATTGTACAAACGGGCTTTGGGCAATTTAGAACCCGGAATAAGATTAATGGTACAATCATAAGGACGATGGGGTGGCAAAACCTCAGCTTCTTTTTTGGAGAACATGTCCCCAAAGTCCTTCAGGTACTCCGGAATACCCTTCAGACTAATGGCAGACACAAAAATAACAGAAAGACAACCATTAGAATAATTAGGACCCCATTTAACAATATCACGAGAGCCCCAGTCTATAACTGGATTATGCATCTGCAACGAGGGGAACCCCAACACCAGTCCTGCAGGAAGATTATTCATAACATAACATGAAATTCGTTCCTGGTGCAAGGAACCCACCTTGAGGAGGAACTCCTCAGAGACAAACTTAAGGACATTTTGAGCCAACGGTGTCTTATCAATGGCAACGATATAGATGAGAGTCTCTAGCCTAACTGTCCCTAACTTTAACTTGGACACCATACTAGAGTCAATGAAGTTCATGGAAGATCCACAGTCCACAAACGCTGAAGTGGAAGCAAAACCACGCCCATAACACAGTTCCACCTCTAACAAAATTTTCTGAAAGGATGAAAATGGCACCTGAGAGTCTGGCTGACCTCCTAGACCATCACCCAGACTCGGCAGCTTGTTACTTGATGGACAAGAGGGACAGTCCTTCTTCCAATGTCCCGGATCTCCACAATAAAAACATAATTTCCCATCTCGTCGCCGTCTCCTCTCTTTCTCCTTGAAATTGGTGGCACCAACTTCCATAGTCTCCTTGAATGACACGACCTCAGACTTGGCCGGCAATACAGGAATTTCACGCTGGATAATTCCTCTCTCCCGTAACCTCCGGTCCATATGAATGGCCTGGGTCATGGCCTCTTCCAGGGAACTGGGTGGCATATGAAGGGCCAGCGCGTCTTTGAGATGATACGATAATCCTCTCTAAAACAGGCATCTTAGAGCAGAGTCATTCCAAGACACCTCAACAGACCACCTCCTAAACTCAGAACAATACTATTCAGCAGTGAGTTCACTCTGGGAGAGACCCATGATCATGTCCTCTGCTACCCTGACCAGATCTGGTTCATGATAAATCAGTCCCAAAGCCTCAAAGAATCTGTCCACAGACACACATTCAGGGCAGAAGCAGGTAGAGAGAAAGTCCACGACTGAGGTCCCTCCCGCAGTAAGGAAATGATTATCCCCACCCGCTGACTCTCATCACCAGAAGATAGGGATCTAAGAGAAAACAATAGTTTTCAACTCTCCCTGAAAGTACGGAATTTCTCCCTCTCACCGGAGAGGTTATCTGGGAGCTTTACCATAGGTTCAGGAGAGAGCAATGAAACATCAACAGTGTTAGAGTGCTTACAGTCAGTTTGCAACGATATTACTGTGTTAGAAAGCTCCCTTTGCAGGTGGTTCTGAGACGAGGCCAAAGCCCTCTGTTCCACAAATAGGTCTTGTATCATCACTGTCAAGCTGTTCATTTGATCCGCCAAGGTATGGTGCGGATCCATAGAAAACAGAGCAGAGAGAAAAAAATGCAAAAATCCATTTAAATGTAGGGGTGAGCTATAATGTCAGGCTGCTGCAGTGTAGCGCAACCTTCCCCAGAGGAAGCTAGGGAGGGATGTGAGACTGCGTACACAGAGTAGCTCTCCAGAGCATAAGCACAGGCACCACCAAGTGGTGGGAGCGTGGTCAGTAGTGTTGAGCGATACGATAATGCAAATATCGGCTATCGGCCGATATTAGCTCTATCGGCCTTTCGATAATTCGTTTAGATATTTTCGTCTTATCGAATACCGGAATCGGATTTGTCACTGTCACTGTCTGTGTCCGTCGGTCGGGTCTGTCACTGTCAGTGTCCGTCGGTCGGGTCTGTCAGGAGTCAGCGGCACTTACCTGGCAGAAGATCTCCGGCGGTCACGTCCTGGACTGCTTCATGGCCGCCATCCTCTTCTCCCCGGCGGTCACATGCAGTTTCTCGCGATAACTGCAGTGACTGCTGGGTAATCCCGGCCGTAAAGCAGTCAGTCCGATGACGTCACCGCCGGGGAAGCAGGTAATCAGCTGTGCTGCGTCGCGATGACAGGCTCTGCCTGTCATTGCGATGTAGCAGAGCTGGATCGTCGTGGGACTGTCGTTACTATGGACTGCGTCGGACAGGTGGTATACTGTTGGTTTGTTTTTTTTCTTTTTTTACAGGAGATCGATGGCGTCGCAGGAATGAGAGTACAATAAAAGAAATGAAAACTGTGTTGTCTCTTTTATTTCATTAAAATACTTTTTTCTTGCTTTGTCTTTTTTTATGCATTTAATAACTTTGGGATTAATAATGGATCGGTGTCTTATTGACACCTCTCCATTATTAACCGGGCTTATTGTCACCGTGCAATCAACGGTGACATTAACCCCTTATTACCCCGCTTGCCACCGCTACAGGGCAGTGGGAAGAGCCGGGTAAAGTGCCACAATTGGCACATCTTTTGATGCGCCAAATGTGGGGCTGCTGTAGCCTGGTATTATCAGGCTGTTGAGGGCCAAAATCCATGGGCCTTGACAGTCTTTTAATACCAGGCCGCAGCAGTCTGCATTTTACTTGGCTGGTTAACAAAAATAGGGGGACCCCTACGCCGTTTTTTTTTCGAGGGGATCCCCTATTTTTGTTAACCAGCCAAGCTAAGCAGACTGCTGTGGCCTGGTATTATCAGGCTTGCAAGGTCCATGGATATTGGATCCTTACCAGCCTGAAAAACCAGGCCTCAGCGGTCTGCTTCATCTGGCTGGTTAACAAAAATAGGGGGGACCCCACGCCAATTTTTTTCGAGGGGATCCCCTATTTTTGTTAATCAGCCAAGATATGCAGACAGCTGTGGCCTGGTATTATCAGGCTGGCAAGGTCCATGGATCTTGGCTCCTTAACAGCCTGAAAATCCAGGCCTCAGCGGTCTGCTTCATCTGGCTGGTTAACAAAAATAGGGGGGACCCCACGCCATTTTTTTTCGAGGGGATCCCCTATTTTTGTTAACCAGTTCCCTCTGACGTCACTGATTGTGTCCCTGGCTGACCTGAAGTGAAAGTGGAAAGCAATCAATTAAGCTTTCCACTTCCTCTCCTGTCAGCCAGGAGAGGAACTCATTCATTTGGGGGTTTACTGTGAGGCTGCAGCATTAGCTGCGGTCCCTGCAGTAAACATTAACCCTTTCTGATGGATTACACCGTGGGACCTGACTGTACATCGGATTAGTAAGAATAATTTTGCTTTATTATTTTATTTTTATTACAGGAAATGGTTTTAGCAGGTAAATAAAATATGGTCAAAAACTGTGTGATTATTTCATTAAACTTCTTTTTTATTAAAGTGTGTGTGTTTGATTTTTCTTTCATACAATAGGATTAATAATTGATAGTTGTCTGATTGACAGCTCTCAATTATTAACCTGGCTTAAAGTGACCTTTCAATTGCAAGGTCATTTTAACCCCTTATTAACCCATTCGCCACCGCTACAGGGCAATGGGAATAGACGGGCAAAGTGCCAGAAAGGGCAAATCTAATTAGAGATTTACCCTTTCTGGGGTGTCTGGGGGCAGATGTTAGTAGCCGGGGGGGGGCCAAAAATAATGGTCCCTCTCTGGGCTATTATTATCTGCCCCCACTCACTGGCTTTGTCTGTCTGGTTGCGAAAATAGGGCGGGAGCCCACGCATTTTTTTTCAGCAATTTTACACCTCATATATATATATACATGTCATTGAATTTGTGACACATATATATATATTTATATTTATAGTTCATACACTTCTACATAGTATAATAGCCGCTAATTCAATTGCCGGCTTTTGTGAAAATGCAGAACCCGACATGAAATGACACTTGGTTTACATAGAGTTAACCATGTCTTTTCATGTAGTTTGATATCTGATTTGCACAAACAATTACATGAGTGTAAGTGTGCAAAATTTCACACCTGTAGGGGTTAATTAAAGGTGTAAATTCGTAGCAAAAAAGTCTGTTTTTTTTACAACGAATTTACACCTTTAATTAACCCCTACAGGTGTGAAATTTTGCACACATAGACTGATGTAATTGTTTGTGCAAATCAGATTGCAAACGACATGAAAAGACATGGTTAACCCTATGTACACCAAGTGTCATTTCATGTCGGGTGCTTCTGTCTTTTCACAGAAGCCGGCTTTACCCGGCAATTGAATCAGAGGATATTTTACTATGTAGAAGTGTATAAACTATACATATATGTATATATAATGTCACAATGACATGTATATATATATATATATATATATATGTATTCTATGTGTGTATATTTAGTGTTTACAAGGAAATAAAGGTTTTTTTTAGTTGCGATATTTTGTTCCCATAGACTTACATTGGACTTCCGGTATCGAAATCGGATATCGACGATATTTAGTGCTATCGGCGATACAATTTCGATACGATATTTTTAGATATCGAGCACTATCGCTCAACACTAGTGGTCAGACAAGCCGAGTCAAAACCGTTCAGAGGCAGCAGTACAAAAGGAATAAGCAATACACGTGGTCAGGAGAAAGCCAGGAGGTCAGCAACGGTCAGAAACAGATAAGACAAAGACAGAAAGCAGTAGCGAGTCCGAATACAGGCCAAGTAAAAAACCAGAGACTCAAACCGACAAAGAGGGAAATACAGGGAACAGGGCAGACAGAGGGAGACAACAGACACGGGGCAAGTTAGGGATTACAGCAGGACAAATCAAGGGTTACCAGAGTCAGGTTCACACGCTGAAGGTAGCAGTATAGCTCACACCGCTAGCAGGATGTATGGGAGCTAAATAGCAAACCTGAACACAGAATGAGGCAGAGCAAAGTTAACCCTTGACATGATCCGCCTGGACCAAGGGCAGACAGGATTAAACCCTGGAACGGATCATGACAATCCCGTACCAGTAAAAGAGATACCTGAGACTCCCGAGTCAGTTCCTGTCATCAAGGAGGAAGAAGAGGAAGTGGAAGGAGGTACAGGACAGGAGCTCCGAGTCCCTCAGGAAGACATTTCAGAAAGTGCAGACACGGCTGGATCTCCTACAGTGCCAACGGATTCCATCAGCCCAGAAGACTCCACTACTCCTTCTAATTTACGGCGCTCCGAATGAACAACAGCTGGCAAACCCCCTAATCGTTAGGATTAATTTATTTGGAAATGAAAAATATGGAAGTGAAGAAAACGCCCACCCAGTTCTCGTGAATTCTAGCCAGTGGAATGGCGAGCGAAAGGAGTGGGGGAATGTAGGAGGATGGCCCGGGCCAAGGAAGTTTTGCGTGTGTCTGATCTGGAACCAACGGGACTGTTACCATTGTTGACTCCTGAACCAGATCAAAAAATGTTGCATGCAGTATTTTTGGCTCTGGCTATAGCCACCAGAAACTTCTGGGCAGTCTGTAAAAACTGAATAAACTTTTCCTCTGCCTTTAAAAAACAGTCCATAAGGGATGAGAGAACCTAAATGGTAAAGTTCGGGGTTTGTAGTGGACACCAAGTGTATGATGCAAAATCCCGAACACAAACTTCTCCCTGAAGTCCCTGCTACTGTTCGGGTTCATCAGTCAAATAATACTTGTTGAAAGGCTGCAGCATAGCCAATCAACAAGCTTTAAGGCTGTGGGCACTTCCAGCACCATCAGAACAATGCCAAGTATTGGCATGGCTGTGATTGGCCGGTGTCACCCATTACCCGGCCTGAATAAACATCGGATCATTGGTGGTGTGATGGAAAATGCAAAAGAAATTAATAAATAATATAAAAAAAACTGTAGGGTCCCCCCTATTTTAGTAATCAGCCAAGGGAAAGCAGACAACTGTGAGCTGGTCTTATTAAGCTGGGAAGTAACTAATATCCATAGACCTTTCCAGCCTATTATCAGTTCAAAGCTGGCTGCTTTGCCTTAGCTTGTTATTAAAAAAGGGAGGATCCTAAAAACATGATGTGGGTCCCCCCTTCTTTTAATAACCAGCTTAAGCAAAGCAGACAGCTGAGGATTGATATTAAAAGGCTGTGAAGGTCCATGGATGTTAGCCCCTTCCCAGCTTAATAAGACCAGCCCTCAGCAGCCCCAGAAATGGCTCATCAATTAGATGCATCAATTCTGGTGCTTAGCCTCAAATCTTCCTGATTGGTGTGATGGCATTCGGGGTATAATGGGGTTGTGGTGTTGATATCAGCTGTGTAATGTCCAATGACATTCATGGGTTAGTAATGGAGATGCATCTATAAGATGCCCTCATTACTAACCCAGTAAGTAAAAACAAAAATAAACACACAGAAAAAAAAGTTTATTTGAATAAAATACTCCCCAACGATTTCCCTCTTTGACCCACTTATTTAAAAAAAAAAACTCACACCAGTCCACCGGAGTCCAAATGGAGGTCCCATGATGGTCCACTGTAGTTTATATGGCGGTCCGAAGATGATCCCGATCTTCGTCTTCCAGTGAACGGAGCCCCTTCAATGAATGGGCTCCATAGACTGGATCATCAGCCACTGCCAGGTCTCATGCAGTACTCGGCTGGGTCTTGCGGAGTACAGTGTGAGAGGCAGAATGATGAGCGGTAACATGATGACATTGGCAGGGCCGGTGTCAGCACCCGGCATACCCAGGCAAGTGCCGGGGCCCTGAGCAGGCGGGGGGACCCACTCGCCGTCGGGCACCCCGGCGCCCGTTAGCAGAGGAGAGCGGTGTTAGTGCCGCCACTGCCCCCCCGCTTGCTCAGGGCCCCGTCAGCAGCTGGCACAATACTTACCTCTCCCCGTGCCTCCGCTGCCGCAGCTCCGGCCTCCGGGCTCCAGGGGGCGCCTGTGCTTCCTCTCACATCAGCTCCGCTGAATGACGTCATCATTCAGCGGCCGGCTGTGGCAGAGAGCGCGTGGACGCCGGACAGGTGAGATGTGATGTGTATGTGTGTGTGTGTATCAGTGTGTGTGTGTGTGTATCAGTGTGTGTATGTAGTGCGGTGCTTTGTGTGTGTGTGTGTGAGAGAGTGCTTGTGTGCTGCAGTGCTGTCTGTGTGATGGTGGTGGTGAGGGCAGTGATGATGATGATGGGGAGGCATTGATGATAATGGGGAGGCATTGATGATAATGGGGAGGCAATGATGATGATGGGGAGGCGATGATGATGATGGGGAGGTGATGATGATGATGGGGAGGCGATGATGATGATGGGCAGGCATTGATGATAATGGGGAGGCAATGATGATGATGGGGAGGCGATGATGAAGATGGGTAGGCATTGATGATAATGGGCAGGCATTGATGATGATGGGGAGGAAATGATGATTATGGAGAGACAATGATGATGATGGGGAGTCAATAATGATGATGAGGAGACAATGATGATGGGGAGGCAATGATGATGGGGAGGCGATGATGGGCAGGCATTGATGATAATGGGGAGGCAATGATGATGGGGAAGCGATGATGGGCAGGCATTGATGATAATGGGGAGGCAATGATGATGATGGGGAGGTGATGATGATGGGGAGGCGATGATGATGATGGGGAGGCAATGATGATGATAATGGGGAGTCTTTCCACAGTGCCCTTTCCTGAGCCGTAACAGTGCAGAACGCAGCACAGCGCAGAGGAGAGCTCCATAGTTTGTATGGAGCATTATATGGGGACCAGTATCCTGTATGGAGCATTATATGGGGACCAGTATCCTGTATGGAGCATTATATTGGGTCCAGTATTCTGTATGGAGCATTATTTTGGGTCCAGTATTCTGTATGGAGCATTATATGGGGGATGGGGGGGCGACATCCTGCATGGGGTATTATATGGGTGATGAGGGGGAGACTATATGGTGCCCATAATATTGTATGGAGGACTGTACAGTCAAGTCTGGACTGTGCGCTGCGAGGATTTGGCGGTTTTTGAGCTATTGTAGAATTTACAATAGATATCACTCATGTAATGGAAGAAGTGAAGTATTGGGCATTGTACTGTACCTATATTTCTCTGCCGTATCTGTGCATCATGAATCGTGGTCTGTGTTAAAGGGGCCCACTGAGGCTCTTTTGCCCGGGGCCCATAAAAACCTGGAGCCGGCCCTGGTCATTGGCCTTGAGAGTAACATTATCACCTGTTCTTGAGGCTCCATAGGCCACTCGCGGTCATGTCACTGCTCATCATTCTGGCTCTCATATTGTAATCCATGAGATCCAGTGGAGTACAGCGTGAGACACGGCAGAGGCTGCTGCTGGGAAGGTCCTCGGAAATTGGTCCCTTCCCAGCATAATAAGACCAGCTCACTGTCTGCTTTCCCTTAGCAGGTTATTAAAAAATAGAGGGCCCATGTAATTTTTTTCATTTATTATTTTATTAACAAATACAGTAAATGACACACTCAAGGCACTGCTCCATTCCTCCACTTGGACCTCCGCCTCTTGGTTCAAGATTATTATCATTTATTTCTTTAATCCATGTTATTTTAAGTAATTTCCCTATCCACATTTGTTTGCAGTGCAATTATCCTACTCTTACCCCCATGTTGCTTAATTTTTTAGCTCCCTAGCCCTTACTACGACCATTTTATAGCCATTTTAC
This sequence comes from Oophaga sylvatica, assembly GCA_033576555.1. Lineage (NCBI taxonomy): Eukaryota > Metazoa > Chordata > Amphibia > Anura > Dendrobatidae > Oophaga > Oophaga sylvatica. Next base: position 684,972,776 of record JARQOD010000001.1, read on the forward strand.
AGCACCAAAGTTTGGGTCCCCATTGTTTGGGTCCAGGGTCAAGTTCGAGTAAAGTTCTGGTACCTGAACTGAACTCTGAGCTAAAGTCGACGAACCCGAACTCCCATGGGTCTGCTCATCTCTATCCATAATTTCTGGATGGACTTCAGAAGCTTGTGCAGGGTATTTTGATTGTAATTCTCATCAAGTTTTCAGGTCATAAAAGAAAAAAACTCAATTACCTAAATTCTTATTATAAAAAAGGCCGAATTAATATTTTAAGGTTGCATAACTTTTTTTTAAATAGAGATTACATTTTTACAATTAAAGAGAGCCTGCCAGGATGTTTATTATTTATAAAACACTGATATTTGTCAGCTTTTATGGAGACTACTTACTTGTTGTAAATAGTTCACCCCTCTGCACATGACATCTCCAAATATCCAGCTAGGAAGTGGATAAAGTGTTGCCGTAAAAGGGACGCAACATACCAGGAAGGTTATGTCTGTAGTGGCAAGATTTGCTGTAAAGAGAAAAGATTTATATACTTATAATATGGATTTCTGCAACTGCAAATGTAACACTCTAAATTGCAATTTTCTCAAAGAACTGCATTAAAAGTCTATTTATTTGACAGTTATTTAAATTGCATGTGACATACAGTACAGACCAAAAGTTTGGACACACCTTCTCATTCAACGATTTTTCTGTATTTTCATGACTGTGAAAATTGTAGAATCACACTGAAGGTATCAAAACTATGAATTAACACATGTGGAATTATACATTACACTTTACAAAATAGTGTGAAACAACTGAAAATATATCTTATATTCTAGGTTCTTCAAAGTAGCCACCTTTTGCTTTAATTACTGCTTTGCATGCAGAAAAGGTGAACGGATGGACTCTACATGCCTGGTTCCCACCGTGAAGCATGGAGGAGGTAGTGTGATGATGTGGGGGTGCTTTGCTGGTGACACTATTGGAGAATTATTCAAAATTGAAGGCATAGTGAACCAGCATGGCTACCACAGCATCTTGCAGTAGCATGCTATTCCATCTGGTTTGTGTTTGGTTGGACCATCATTTATTTTTCAACAGGGCAATGACCCCAAACACACCTCCAGGCTGTGTAAGGGCTATTTGACCAAGAAGGAGAGTGTTGGGGTGCTACGCCAGATGACCTGGCCTCCACAGTCACCAGTCCTGAACCCAATCGAGATGGTTTGGGGTGAGCTGGACCGCTCACCGCTTCAATTTTGAATAATCCCCAACAGTGTCACCAGCAAAGCACCCCCACACCATAACACCTCCTCCATGCTTCACGGTGGGAGCTAGGCATGTAGAGTCCATCCGTTCACCTTTTCTGCGTGCAAAGCAGTAATCAAAGCAAAAGGCGGCTACTTTGAAGATCCTAGAATATAAGACATATTTTCAGTTGTTTCACACTTTTTTGTAAAGTGTAATGTATAATTCCACATGTGTTAATTCATAGTTTTGATGCCTTCAGTGTGATTCTACAATTTTCATAGTCATGAAAATACAGAAGAATCTTTGAATGAGAAGGTGTGTCCAAACTTTTGGTCTGTACTATATACTGACATCATATATGGAAGGATATAAACAAGCCATGATTTCACAATTGATACTCCTAATGCCTAATTCAAACATCAGTTTTTCACTTACAAAACTTACATGTTCTGTCTGTGTTTTTCATGGTTAGATGGAATCATTGAAATGTCCATAAATTTTTTGGACCAAGTCACCAAAACATGGACGTGTCCATATATTTCCAAGTCTTTTCTCAAACTTGCACCACAGAGCATGTAATACTATATGGGTGAGTAATAAATGCAGAAAATTTTACAACGCTTTTCTGACAGATACAAACAAAATGTACAACAGACCACGTAATACTATATGGGTGAGTAATTGAATTAAGAAAATTTTTTACATTTTTTTGGAAATGTTTTATAACAACGAAATCTACCACATAATAATAAATGGGTGAGTAAATCCAGTAAAAAATTTCATAGCTTTTTGGAAGTGTTATTTAACACAGAAATGTACCACAGACCATGTAATACTGTATGCATGAGGAATTGGATCCAGAAACATTTTTCAGTGTTTAGTGAATGTTAGATATCAATGAAATGTACTATATTGGTGAGTATTTGAATCAAGAAAAATTTGTAAATGCTTTTGGAAGTGGTTTATAACACCAAAATGTACCACAGACCAAGTAACACTACATGGATGAGAAATTGAATCCAGAATTTTTTTAAAAAGCTTTTTGGAAGTGTTTTATAGCATCGAAATGTACCACAGAGTACATGATACTATATGGGTGAGTAACTGAATTAAGAATAAGTTTACAACACTTTTAGTGAGTGTTAGATACCAACGACATGTACCATGACGCACATAATACCACATGGGTGAGTAACTGAATGCAGACAAAAGTTTTACATTTCTTTTTCTGACTGTTAGATATAAATGAAATGTACACAGAACACGTAATACTATATTGGTGTGTAATTGAATCAAGAAAAATTTTAACCGCTTTTTGGAAGTATTTTATAACACAGAAATGTACCACAGACCACTTAATACTATAAGTGTAATTAAATCCAGAAAGAAAGTCAAAGCTTTTTGGAAGTGTTATATAACACAGAAATATACCACAGACCACGTAGTACTGTATGGATGTGGAGCACCCGCCAGGGCTGGGGAGTACTCGCTACCGGGCCGGTTCTTAAGGGGATGTGTACACGGCAGCAGTGACACAGTCTGTGGCCCTGGGCGTCCAATGAAAAATGATGATGATTAAGGGGAAATAAAGTTTATGAAAGATAGTTTGTGACGCCATCTGTGGTATTCGGCAAATAAGGTGTTAGCCGATGCTGCAGATTCAGTCCAGTTGTTGATGCAGCAGAGTTGGTTCAGCTCTCCACAGGCAGAGCTATTCCCCAGGGCAGTGGAAGTGTAAAATGATGATGCTGATTGTTGTAGTGCAGGGCTGAGGTGACGCAGCAAATAAACAGGAGGACACAGCAGTGTGCAGTCTTCACAGGTTTTACTCACAGTTCTGATGTTACAATCCCCAGCCGGGGTGCTGTGTCCTCAGGGTCTGAGGTCCAGTCAGCTCTCAGGTAGCTTGGGGTGCACGTTGCCAGGCCTCCCTTAGATGTTCCTTTCCTGGCAGTCTCACTACGCTGGCTACCGCCTCTCCTGCCCTGCGTCTTCACATACAGTGTCTTGAGCCAGTAGACTTGGATCTTGTTGGGCGACGTTGGTCAGACCCCTGGATCTTATATGTCTGCCTTTTCAGCGAATGTGTTGGATGTGACTGCAGCACATGCAGATACTGCAGCCTCCGGTTTTCTATCTGAGTCCTTAGTTTCTCCACTAGTTTTGGGGCCAGTCCCATACCTGCAACCTGGTCCCTCCACCGACCACGCTGGTGAATACGGGCCCCACGGATGGATTACTCACTATCTGTGCTCCTAGGACCCCTTCTGTACTCCCGGAAGCTTCCTTCTGTCTCTCCCTCTCCTCTCATCTGGGTACAAGCTCCTCACAGCTTGAGCTCCCCTTTTAGACTCTTCCTTCAGGAGCTACTCTCTCTGCTCCTCACTCCTCCTCTCCCTCCAGAAGACTCTTTCCAGAAACTTCTCAGACCACTGTCACACTCTCTGACTCCTCCTGCCTTTCTACCTTCTCCACCCACTCCCCAACACCCTTTCCTACCCAGCCTGGGATGAGGCCATCCTCCCCAGGGGTACACCCAGATGCCCCGACTGAACTGGTGTGTGCTGGGTGCGAGTGTTAGAGTCATGGGTAGTGCCCCCTCCTTACCTGAGAGTGGAATACCACACCTCTGGATGAGGTGCAGTACCTCTGTGGCGACTGAACCCCAGGGGTGCCACATACCCCCCCATTAAACACAGCACGTCTGCAGGCTGGAACAGAACAAAATTGGTGTTACTGGAAAACATGCAAACAATTTTTGGACATGCACGTCAACAGGCAAACTCTTCTTCTCTTTATGGGAGGCACTTCTTCTTTAACGTTGAATAACAATAACAGCAATAAAATATAAAATTACTCTCTAGAAAATATTAGCATTTACTTTCAGTAAACATTCTCTGTTAAGTGCTATAAGACATCTTTATATTAAGTGCAATAAAACCTTCTCTTTCAACTTCAACAGGGTTCAGCAAAATCCCGAACCCAGGTATTCTTCTTCTTTTAGTGCAATATGGGGGACGCGTCTCAAATCCCCAACGTAGGTCTTGGGTGTGACTACAAGGCATATCTGGTCTCCAAGTTGGACCACTTCTTCGGCCACACCAGACGGTTTTAGGTCTTTGGTCGGCTGTGCAAAATAGAGTGTCCCATTCACACTCTATAAGGTATTTGTAAAACCAAGAAGGAGCACATAAGGTGCTAACTATGTACAATAAAAGTTTTTGGATTACTCGTTGTTCATAATCACATTGTCTATGTATTAACAAGAACTAAACCTTACCTGGTTAACTTAACTATTTACAGTCACATTTGGCTAATTATTCACATTTACTGCTTTTGCCTCCAGGGTAATACCTGGGGCTGGCCATTCCCTGGCTGGGAAAGTTTGTGATGCATTTCAGGTCCTGCTACCAGGGTTTGGGTAGCCTGATTGCGCATTGTTGGTCTGGTTGAAACTGCAGGGGCTGGTGCAGTGCTTGGTGTTGCCGGGGCAGGGTTGGTCATAGTACCTGCATCCGCTGCATCTCCAGTGCCAGACTCCTCGTCCTCCTCTGGGGTCGGTGTTGCTGGCCGCCGGATGGGACGCGACTCCTCCATCTTCACCCCTTTCCGCAAGGCTGCCTTCCACGCCGACACCGCGGTGATCTGTGACCGCAGGAGATGGCTGCTGAGCTCCTCTACTTCCGCTTCCAGGAGCCCCGGGTCCGCTGCAGGCAGCTGATGATGATCTTCCTCCGGTGAGTTGGGGGAGTCCTCGGCTGCTACCCCACACTCTGGGCATCCACCACTCGCCATCTTGCCTGCCAGGTCCTTTTCTGCACCCAGGTGCTGTTCCCGATCTCGCCTCCATGGGCGGGGTTTCTTTTTCTTCCTTTTCCCGCCATCCAAGATCAGGAGGCGGATCTCGCTGGCCGACTGACAGCTTCTTAGGGCACAGAAATACTTAGAGTGGGCGGCCATGATTTTCGCACCCTCACTGCGGGGTCTCGCCCACGACGGCATGCCTTTCTTCTCCTTCACGCCTCGTGGCACTGTAATAGCGGCAATCATACAGTTCAATACAGTCTATGGCACACAGTACCCAGCGATGCCAGGGGCACGTATCCTGTTCGTGACGCCAAAATGGAGCACCCGCCAGGGCTGGGGGGGTACTCGGTACTGGGCCGGTTCTTAAGGAGATGTGTCATGGCAGCAGTGACCCGGTCCGTGGCCCTGGGCGTCCAATGAAAAATGATGATGATTAAGGGGAAATAAAGTTTATGAAAGATAGTTTGTGACGCCACCTGTGGTATTGGGCAAATAAGATGTTAGCCGGCGCTGCAGATTCAGTCCACTGGGGCAGTTGTTGATGCAGCAGAGTTGGTTCAGCTCTCCACAGGCAGAGCTATTCCCCAGGGCAGTGGAAGTGTAAAATGATGATGATGATTGTTGTAGTGTAGGGCTGAGGTGACACAGCAAATAAACAGGAGGACACAGCAGTGTGCTGTCTTCACAGGTTTTACACACAGTTCTGATGTTACATTCTCCAGCCGGGGTGCTGTGTCCTCAGGGTCTGAGGTCCAGTCAGCTCTCAGGTAGCTTGGGGTGCACGTTGCCAGGGCTCCATTAGATGTTCCTTTCCTGGCTGTCTCACTACGCTGACTACCGCCTCTCCTGCCCTGCGTCTTCACACACACAGTGTTCTGAGCCAGTAGACTTGGATCTTGTCGGGCGACGTTGGTCAGACCCCTGGATCCTATATATCTGCCTTTTCAGCGAATGTGTTGGATGTGGCTGCAGCACATGCAGATACTGCAGCCTGCGGTTTCTAGCTGAGTCCTTAGTTTCTCCACTAGTTTTGGGCCTGGTACCTTAACTGCGACCTGGTCCCTCCACTAACCACGCCGGTGAATACGGGCCGCACGGATGGATTCCTCACTATTTTCAAAGCTTTTAGTGAATGTTAGCGCAATGAAATGTACCACAATCCACGTAATAATGTATGGGTGAGTAACTGAATCCAGAAACATTTTAAAAGCTTTTTGGAAGTGTTTCATAACACCAAAATGTACCACAGAGCACGTGATACTATATGGGTTTGTAATTGAATCAAGAATAATTTTTTAACACTTTTTGTGAATGTTACATACCAACGAAATGTACCACAGAACTCGTAATACTATATGGGTGAGTAATTGAATGCAGAAAAATTTTACATTGCTTTTTCTGACTATAAGATACAAACGGAATGTACCACAGACCACATAATACTATGGGTGAGTAATTGAATGAAGAAAAAAATGTAAACGCTATTTAGAAGTGTTTTATAACACCGAAATGTATCACAGAGCACGTAATACTATATGGGTGAGTAATTGAATCCAGAAATTTTTTTCTAGTCACATGCAGCACCTTTATATTTACCAATTGACTGTGAAGCCCTCAGCCCTGCATTGAGCCTTTGTTTTACCACTCTCCATGCTCCTGCAACTGTGCCTAGGCTAAATGCACAATGTATCTGATTCAAATAGCATAGTACAATATTAGTCCTTAAAAGCCCTGTTAAAAGGGCTGTTGGTATGATGATTCAGCATCAGCACAAGTATCAACACTAGAGGACTCATATTAGTTAAACTGTGCACACACAGAGGTGGATAACTGCTTTATTCCTCCAATACGAACTGTCCCTGAGCTGTGCAATGGCGTCAGTGAGCCGAGCGTGGCGGCGCCTGTCCTTTTATACCCCTGATGATGTAATACGACCAGCCAATCACAGTAATGTCACCAAGATGGCTATGGCATTGCAGTGACTGGCAGGCAATCCTTGCATGCTTAGTGGCTGTGTGGCACCAAATATGAGGGGCGGGGATTCAAGTTTTAAATTGAGCACTGTCCAATGCTCGCAGAGCAACGAGCATATCCAAGCACCCAGATAATCGAGTGATAACCGAGTAACAGCGAACACGTTCACTCATCCCTAAAGGTTACGCTTTAATAAATTATGGTGCTTGGTAAATAGCAAATAAAAATGATGCAATGTTTTTTTATGCATTAAAAGGGGACATGTCATGTAAAAAATGGTATTTACCTGCAGATATTTCTGACATCTGACGTACTATCCCGTCCATGATACCTGGGCCAGTATGACCGTGGATGGGATAGTACGTCATCGCGATCAGCTGCGCTCACGGGGGGAGCGCAGCTGATCGCGGCCGGGTGTCAGCTGATTATGCTGACACCCAGCACTATGTGCCAGGAGTGGACACGGACCGCTCTCGGCACATTAACCCCCGGTACATTGCGATAAAACATGGTATAGGGAAGCATCGTGCAGGGAGGGGGCTCCCTGCGTGCTTCCCTGAGACCCTCAGAACAGCGCGATGTGATCGCACTGTTCCGAGGGCCTCCTCCCTGCATGACCCCGGATCCAAGATGGCCGCGGGGTCCTTCAGGGTCCTGCAGGGAGGCAACTTCCTCAGTGCCTGCTGAGAGCAGGCGCTGAGAAGCCTCCTGCACAGCCTGTCAGATCGTAGATCTGACACTATACAGTGATGTCCCACCTGGGACAAAGTAACAAAAGCAAAAAAAAAAATTAACATGTGTAAAAATAAATAAATAAATAAAAAATATTCCCCAATAAATTGATTTCTTTATGTAAATTTAAAAAAAAACAATAAAAGTACACATATTTGGTATTGCCGCGTCCGTAACGACCCGCCCTATAAAACTGTCCAACTAGTTAACCCCTTTAGTGAACCCCTTAAAAAAAAAGGCAAAAAAACTGCTTTACATCATACCACCGAACAAAGAGTGGAATAACACGCGATCAAAAAGACGGATATAAACATGATACACTGAAAACATCATCTTGTCCCTCAAAAAATGAGCCACCATACAGCATCATAAAATGGAAGAGGTGCGGGGACCCATGCCATCGGTCCCCGCACCCAGAACGCTGTGATCGGTCAGTCAATCTGACAGACCGATCACAGCATGATTGTGTGTAGCCCTGGTGGTAGGCACACGCAGTACCCTGGAGAGTGTATGGCGAGACGGCAGTTTAATGCTAAATATCCATTCACTCGACACACACTAGACACACCCCTAGGGTAGTGAAGTATACTCTAGAGGGAGTGGTCAAGGTAGTATGTGTTAGAGTGATTAGTCTAGTTCCTGTCTTCGGACAGTGAGGACGTGTGGAGTAGAGTCTAGACTTCTGGTTGAGAAGACGTTTGGAGGGAGGAAAGAGTCTAGCCTGCTTCATCACCAGTTCATATCGTGGAGTCTGGTATAGGTGTTTGGAATACACCTTAGTCTAGTCAGAGCTGTATCACCTTCTTAACACACACTGAAGAAAGAAGAAGTATTAGCACGGAAAGTCTTCAGCATCCCTGTCTAAAGGACGGTATCAGGTTCAGAGACGTGCTCCTGCCTGTGATAACTGAGCATCTGTGGCTAACTTCATAGGAAGGAAAAGGAAAGAAGTGACTGCTCGACCCTTGGCTAGTTTGAGTGCTTATGTTACCAGCGTGGACAAGGCGAAAGGCAAGTGGATTTATAGGATTAGTGCTTCAGGATTGCAGAAGTCCAGCACATTGCTACCGGTCACTGGGGACCGAAGGGTCGCTGTTGTTTCAGGCACGGTGACAGGAAAACCAGGAATCTACCGGACCCTAGGTCGCGGCAGACAAGCCCCTTATAGTCAGTACGTAACTGGGGTCAGGGGGAGTGAAGACTTTGGAGTTCTGCAGGACAAAATAAGAATTCAGCTCCTTCACAGGAAGGCCCCTAACACTAAGCTGACTGGGCAGGTACAGCTAAAGATTAGCTGGAGATTTGAGGGAACTACGCTTCAGGCTGGTTGTACTCGTTTTATTGGAGTTAAAGGAGGCCCCTAACTTGTCCAGCTGCCGTCTCAAGATACACTCTCCTTGGATCAGCCTCCCTGGGACCTGCCTTATCATCTTGCAAGTAAAGGTATGGAAAGACGCTGACCGTGTGAGACTGTGTTCTTTATCTGCACCCGACTTCACAAATCCCATAGACTTTGAGGGACCAGTCCCACCTGTAGGGGACCCGACATCTAGCTGCCTCACCATCCCCTCAGAGATCTACAGCAGCGCTGGTACTAATTACCAGAACACTACAGGTGGCGTCACGAACTGTACATAAATCAATCCCCTGTAAATATATCCCCAACATACGCCAGACCGCCCGGGCCACAGACCGAGCCACAGCTACCTGTGACAAAATCCCCATAGACTTCTACGGGCTCGGCTCTGAGTACCCCATTGCCCTGGTAATCCACAATTGTGGTGGCGGGTCGACACAATTGGGCAGAAGATGCTGAAATATCAGCACCTCCCTCCTGGTCAGTGTAGCAGTTCAGCGCTGCCAGTGGCTGAGCCGCCCCTGGCTGTTAACTCCCTGATTGCTGCGATCGAGCGCGATCGCAGCGTTCAGGAGGTAGGCAGAGGGTCGGGAATTTCCCCTGCCTTTAGATCAGCGTCCGGAGGCCCGATCTCTGTCATGATGACCCGGGGTTGTCATGACGACCACCGGCCATCAAGCTACGAAAAGCCTCACAGCTCACAGCTGAGCTAGTGCATTGCAATGCATTATACCTGCAATCAAAGTGAAAAAGTGAAAGTCCCATAAAGGGACTAGGTTAAAAAAAAAAAACATTTTTTTTAAAATATGTAAAAAAAAATAAAAAAATGTTAATAATAAAAAATTACACATTTTTATGTAAAAGAAAATTTTAAAAGTACATATTTGGTATCGCCGCATCCGTAAAAATCCGATCTATAAAAGTGTCACACTAGTTAACCCCTTCAGTGAACGCTGTAAAAAAAAGTAGAAAATTGGAATAAAAGGCGATCAAAACGACGAATATAACTAAAAATAGTATCACTAAAAACGCCATCTTGTCCCGCAAAAGCAAGCCCCCATACATCTCCATCAGCGGAAAAATAAAAAAGTTATAGTTTGCAGAATAAAGTGATGCCAAAATAATTATCTTTTATATAAAATTGTTTTTATTCTATAAAAGCGCCAAAACATAAAAAAAAAATACAAATGAGGTATCGCTGTAATCGTATTGACCGAAGAATAAAACTGCTTTATCAATTTTACCACACGCGGAACCGTATAAAGGCCCCCCAAAATAACTTCCTGATTTGCTGGTTTTTGTTCATTCTGCCTCCCAAAAATCGTAATAAAAAGCGATCAAAAGATGTCATGTGCCCGAAAATGGTACCAATAAAAACGTCAACTCGTCCTGCAAAAAATAAGACCTCATATGACTCTGTGGGCCAAAATATGGAAAAATTATAGCTCTCAAAATGTGGTGATGCAAAAACTATTTTTTGCAGTAAAAAGCGTCTTGTAGTGTGTGACAGCAGCCAATCATAAAAATCCGCTATAAATATAAATCAAACCCCCTTTATCACCTCCTTAGTTAGGGAAAAATACTAACATTAAAAAATGTATTTATTTTCATTTTCCCATTAGGGTTAGGGTTAGCGTTAGGGTTATGGTTAGGGTTGGGATTTGGGTTAAGGGTGTGTTGGAGTTAGGGTTGGAGTTAGAATTGGGGGGTTTCCACTGTTTAGGCACATCAGGGGCTCTCCAAACGTGACATGGCGTCTGATCTCAATTCTAGGCAATTTTGCTTTGAAAAAGTCAAATGGCGCTCCTTCCCTTCCGTGCTCTGCCATGCACCAAAACAGTGGTTCCCCCCACATATGGGTTATCAGCATACTCAGGACAAATTTCACAATAACTTTTGGGGTCCAATTTCTCCTGTTACCCTTGGGAAAATAAAAAAATTGGACCTGAAATAATTTTTTTTGTGAAAAAAAGTTATATGTTCATTTTTTTTTAAAACATTCAAAAAATTCCTGTGAAGCACCCGAAGGGTTAATAAACTTCTTGAATGTGGTTTTGAGCACCTTGAGGGGTGCAGTTTTTAGAATGGTGTCACTTTTAGGTATTTGCTATCATATAGACACCTCATAGTGACTTCAAATGTGATGTGGTCCCCCCAAAAAATGGTGTTGTAAAAATGAGAAATTTGGTTCCAAAATTGTGCTGATGTAAAGTAGACACGTGGGAAATGTTACTTATTAAGTAATTTATGTGCCATATGTCTGTGATTTATGGGCATGAAAATTCAAAGTTGAAAAATTGCGAAATTTTCAAAAATTTCGCCAAATTTAAATTTTTTTCACAAATAAACGCAAGTTATAACAAAGAAATTTTACCACTAACATAAAGTACAATATGTCACGAGAAAACAATGTCAGAATCACCGGGATCCATGGAAGCGTTCCAGAGTTATAACCTCATAAAGGGACAGTGGTCAGAATTGTAAAAATTGGCACGGTCATTAACGTGAAAACCACCCTTGAGTGTAAAGGGGTTAATAGCATTCTGACACCATACAGCGCCTGCACTGAGATCCCCATTTTATTCTTCCTGGCAGCATCGCTCTTTCAGTCATGGGGGTTACAGTGACATGGTTAGAGAGTGGTGGCTGTAACCCTGCTCCCGACACAGACTGAAAGCCGGCCCTAATGCTGAGCTGCTGAAAGTCAGTGCTGGGGGCACAGTTACCACTTCTGCTTTCCATGCACTGAGTAGTGACTGAAACAATGCGGGCATACCCGTATAAGGCCTCTTTCACACATCAGTTTTTTGCCATCAGTCACAATCCGTCGTTTTTAGAAAAAAAACGGATCCAGCAACTGATGAAGCTGGATCCGTTTTTTCTCATAGACTTGTATTAGCGAGGGATTGCGACGGATGGCCTCATGTTTCGTCCGTTGTTCACTAGATCCGTCGGAAAATTTGTGTCCGTCGCGCGGAGACGACGGACAAAGTAACGTTTTTTGTCTCCATCGAAAAGTCAGACCGCGACGGGTCCAGCGCCGTCCGTCATTGGCTACAATGGAAGCCTATGGGCGCAGGATCCGTCGCTGTCCATCAAATGATGGAATCCATTTTTTTAAACTGAGCATGCTCCAATTATTATTACCAGGTAGGGCAGTCGGATCCAGCAAAAAAACTGATCCGTCGCATCAGTTTTTTACAATTTGCACAGAATCCGTTTTTTTCCAACTTTGACGGATTGTAGAAAACTGACGTGTGAAAGAGGCCTAATAGTGTTTAATACATGGAAGGTTCCTTTTAACCCATAACTAAACTTATAAATATAAATGCTGAAATGTGTGGCAAAATGGCAACTAAAACAACTACTGCTCATCTTGCAAAAAAATTTCATACAGTATTGGTTACTTACAGTGGCATGTAAAAGTTTGGCCCCCCTGGTCAAAATTTTTGTAAGGCCCTTTTCACAAGTCAGTGTCTCCGGTACGTGTGGTGACTGTTTTCTCACGTACTGGAAACACTTACACACGTAGACCCATTCAAATTAATGGGTCTATGTACATGTCAGTGTGTTTTGACGGACCGTGTGTCCGTGTGCAAAACACGCAGACATGTCCGAACAGTGCACAGGTGGGGGCTTTTTGGGACTATTACCCCCATCATCCGACACCTGCTGTCGTTCAGACTTTAATATACCGTTCATCATTCTCCTCTGCTCGCAGGCAGGCAGGGGAGAATGACAGCCGGCTTCAGCACCAGCCGCAGGGGAACAGTGCTTACAGTAGCCTCTTCTTCCCTGGTGGCCGTCCATGTGGTACGTAGTACACACGGACACGGATATTGGTTTTTCCGGTACCAGAAATATACGGACGTTTGAAACCGGCCTTATTGTGAACAGTTAAGTAAGTTGAAGATTAAGTGATCTCTAAAAGGCCTAAAGTTAAAGATGACACATTTACTTTGTATTTTAGGCAAAAAAATATATATATTGTGTGGAAGGGCAGCTCACTCAGCAGCTCCATGAGGTAGACACAGGTACACTTTATGTTAAAGTCTCTGGGTAGTTTATTGCTTCATAAACCATAAAGCCAAAATAGTAACCAAAAAACAGCCTTTCTGGCACAAATGAAAATAAAATGTCCATATAAAGTCCTTCCCAGTATGGCTCCCACCTTCTGGGACAAACACACTCTCTCTCACTGGAGCTTCAGCCTGGAGGCTTCCTTCTTCCAAAATGAACAGACAGAAAAAAAACAGTGGCTGGAAATTTAACTCCCTCCAACCACACACTTAAGGTGGAGATATGGTGAGTAGGCATCTCGCCCATATCTTCCACCTACTCACTATGAAAGCCAGACCCTCATAACAACTTTTTTACTCTCAGCACATATCATGCTGGAGGAAAACTTATGGCTTTCACATCACGCAGGATAATAACCTTTGTGACACATATCTCCCCTCACATACGGCGCCAGTGACCCTGTCACATATTCCCCTCCCCCGCCCAAAGCTGGTGGCTTTAGCACCTTCAAACACAAAACAGGGAATTCTGAAGAGGGCATCTGCATTCCCATGTAACTTCCTGGGTCTATGTTCTACGTGGAACCTGAAATCCTGGAGGCCTACGAACCACCTAGTCACCCGGGCATTCTTACCCTTCCTTTCCCATCTCAGAGGGGCATGGTCTGACACAAATTTGAACCTCCGGCTTAGTAAATAATACTTCAGCGTATCCATAGCCCATTTTATAGCTACAGAAATCAGGCAATAACTTTTCTGCTCTCTTTTTCGATAGAATATTAATCTCCACTTGTTTCCTTAAAAAGGAGCGCGACTCGTTTTTAAATTTAGATGTCGGATCCGCATGCAGTTTATTGTAAGTATTAGTATCAGACAATTGTCTGAAGGCTTCCATCATGTAGTACTCCTTATCAAGGAGCACTACATTGCCACCCTTTTCCGCAGAACAAACAACGGTGTCGGACCACCCAGGATATCCTTAATTGCCTTTCCTCCACTGTAAAGCCCCCGTCGCACACAGCGATCTCGCTAGCGAGATCACTGTTGAGTCACTAGTTTTGTGATGCAACAGCGATCTCCCCAGCGATATCGCTGTGTGTGACATTCAGGGCAAACGTTGTATACCACCTGAAGAATTAGGTGAGGTCATCATCTCATCATTGGCACTGGGATCGGAATCAGTAGTGAGATAGTCCTTATTTTTATTTTGACACTTACAATTTTTTCTTCTCTGACTCCTCTTATTAAAGGAACAATGGTTATTAATTGGAAATTTGTTCTAGTTCCATGAAAAAATCTGTCCAGATTCATAATCGCTTTTGTCGCAGATAAATTTGTCCCTTTTTCTCTGTTTGATCTCAGTTTATAAAACAATCAATTTACTGTTCAGTTTCTTGTTTAACAACGACCATTGATTTTCTGTTAATCTCGTCTTTAGTTCTTCTCCGACTTAACTAAAGCATAAGTTAGTAACAATTTTAAAGAAATACTGACATATCAATTTTTTCATTTAGACCCAATGGAGGGTTGTAATGTACCTTGCGGGTCCAGGTCTCTCAAATAGAGGCATCGGGTATGTCTCAAAATGGAGACCTAATTTAGTCTTCAGTAGTCGTTACAAAACCGCCACTTCCCATCGGGCTTTGCCATGAGGACAATTGGACTCGACCATCCACTTTTGACTACTTTATAATCCAGAGGTCTAGCATCCTCTTCACCTCATTTGATATCACCTCCAGACGTGCTTCCGGAATTCTATAGGGCTTGAGGTTCACTCTTACATGTGGTTCTGTCAACACATCATGCTCCACCACCTGCGAATTCCCTGGCAACTTCGAGAACAGTTCACGGTTCCACTGCAACAGCTCTCAACACTGTTGCCTCTGGGCAGATGTTAGAGTCTCTGCAATGGTGACATCATCTAATGTGGCTTTGGGACTGGCTCCCAGGCAGGGAGCTTCCAGCGAATCCAAATCTAACTATGGCTTGAGCAAGTTTACATGATATATTTGGTGTGGTTTCCTTCAACCTGGCTGATGTACCTTGTAATTCACCTCGCCCAGTTTTTCCACCACCTCGTATGGGCTTTGTCACTTGACTAGGAACTTGCATTCCACCATGGGGATAAGCACTAGCACTGTAACTGTCTCAGCCTCGCTGATCAGTTATATACCCTTGCCTGTGAGTAATGTGCCTAGAGAAGATGTTCCTTCACAATAGTCATTACTTTCGCCATCCTCTCCAGCAGCTGGAGAAGCTTTATGATGCACCAGTGTGGCTTGACCTCAGCTTCCGAGGTTTCCTTGGCGATGTCCAGGAGCCTTAATGAATGTAGTCTATACGGGAGCTCGAATGGCGAGAAGCCAGTAGAAGCCTGAGGAACTTCTTT
Organism: Oophaga sylvatica; assembly: GCA_033576555.1. Lineage (NCBI taxonomy): Eukaryota > Metazoa > Chordata > Amphibia > Anura > Dendrobatidae > Oophaga > Oophaga sylvatica. The sequence continues at coordinate 684,988,284 of JARQOD010000001.1, forward strand.
GATGGAGAAGAGCAGAAACGGAAGCAGACTAGACCGTCCAATGACCTTTTTTAGCATAGCCTTTAATGTATTATTGAAGTGTTCGCAGCTGAGCAATCTGGAGGACCCTGCACAGGTCTTTCAATACGTTGCTCGTGAAGGGGGTTCCCTGTTCTGTCAGAATCTCCTTCGGCTGGCCCGTCCTAGAAAAAATATGGACAAGTTCCCTGGCAATACTCTTGGCTGAAGAGTTCCTTAGTGGTACTACTTCATGGTACTGGGTCGCATAGTCCATGACTACTAGGATATATTGGTGCCTTCGTGCAGACTTAACTAGAGGACCTACTAGTTCTATGGCAATTCTTTCAAATTGGATCTCTATTACGGGTAACAGGACCAGGGGACTTCGGAAGTGAGAAGAGTGAGCGGTAATCTAGGTGGGAAAGGACCTACAATAATTCAGGATCTCCTGGTAACATCCCGGCCAATAGAACCTCTGCATTATTCTCTCCTGCGTTTTCTCTACCCCCAGATGTCCCCCCAAAACATGTGAATGGGCCATGTCTAAAAACCCTCCGCCGGTAGGGTCCTGGAACCAATGGCTGCTCCACTATCTCACACCCCTCAGTGTGGTCACCGATACAATAATTCACCATTGTCTGCAAAGTATGAGTACCTGGTGTCAGCCCCTGACTCTTCAGCAACCCCATCGATCACAGACACAATTTCAAAGGCCCCTTGTAGGGTAAGTTTCTGAATTTGACCAGTCCCAAAATTTTACCCAGAAACCCCCAGTTCAGGAACTTCAGCTTTACTGGTCACTTCATCCTCATCACCAGCTAGGTCACACAAGGGGAACTCCTCCACATCTGACTGTGACAGGGATTCATCAGGGTTGAGCTGGCTCTTGTCTGGGTTACTTGGGTCCAATTTCTTCTGTTACCCTTGGGAAAATAAAAAAATGGGGACTAAAGATCATGTTTATGGAAAAAATATGATTTTTCTATTTTCACATCCGGGCGTTGTAAACTTTAGTGAAACACCTGGGGATTCAAAGTTCTCACCACACATCTAGATAAGTTCCTTAAGGGGTCTAGTTACCAAAATGGGGTCACTTGTGGGGAGTTTCCACTGTTTAGGCACAATAGGGGCTCTCCAAACGCGACATGACGCCTGCAGACCATTCAGTCTGCATTCCAAAACATCACTACTACTCTTCCGAGCACCGACATGTGCCCATACAGTCATTTTCTCCACATATAGGGTATCAGCGTACTCAGGACAAATTGGGCAACTTTTGGGGTCCAATTTCTCCTGTTACCCTTGGGAAAATAAAAAAATTGGGGACTAAATGACCATGTTTGTGGAAAAAATATGATTTTTTTATTTTCACGCGCGGGCGTTATAAACTTTAGTGAAACACATGGGGGGGTTCAAAGCTCTCACGTCACATCTAGATAAGTTCTAGCCAATTTTGCGTTGAAAAAGTCAAACGGTGCTCCTTCCCTTCCGAGCTCTGCCATGCGCCCAAACAGTGGTTTACCCCACATAAGGGGTATCAGCATACCCAGGACAAATTGCACAATAACTTGTGGGGTCCTGTTACCCTTGGGAAAATAAAAATTGGGGGTGAAAGGATCATTTTTGTGGAAAAAATATGATTTTTTAATTTTACGGCTCTACGTTATAAACTTCTGTGAAGCCCTTGGGGGTTCAAAGTGGTCACCACACATCTAGATAAGTTCCTTTGGGGGTCTAGTTTCCAAAATAGGGTAACTTATGGGTGGTTTCTACTGTTTAGTTACACCAGGGGCTCTCCAAATGCGACATGGTGTCTGCTCTCGATTCCAGCCAATTTGACATTCAAAGCCTCAAAAGATGCTCCTTCCCTTCCGAGCCCTGCCGTACGCCTAAAGAGTGGTCTTCCTCCACACATGGGGTATCGGTGTACTCAGGACAAATTGCACAATAAATATTGTGGTTCATTTTCTCCTGATACCCTTGACAAAATAAAAAAAATTGTGTCCGAAGGGGGTGCAGTTGAGGGGTGCAGTTTTTTAGAATGATGTCACTTTTGGGTATGGATGTGATCTTGCTCATTTTCCGAAGCTCTCCTTTGCTCTAACCGCTCAGTGGTCCTTTTAGTACTAGAGAGACCTCCCTGTTTGAACGTTTGAAGATATTTGCCCCAGGGTGACCCTCGGGCTGAAGATTAGATAGTACATAGATCTCACCCTGGGGTACCTAGGCCTTAAGACACAGACTCTCACAGAAGCTGCCCCATTTCTGTATGCTCCCTATTGCCCAATCAATCTGGGGAGAATGGAGGCACAGTCAAGGCATCCCAGAAGTATCTCATCCATACCCTCAGAGATAACAAGAAAGAGACTATCTCCAGATGTTTTGGAGACATAGTGAGAGTAAGAGGTATAGTCTGATGAGAAATCGGGGATGGTAAAAAAACCCATTAGCTACCCAAATGAACATTGGCTTAGGAAGCATCAATAATGGAATTGCGTGCTGTTGGGCAAAGGCAGCAGACATGAAATTGCCCTCAGCCCCGGAGTCCACACAAGCCTCAGCATTGAGAGTAGTTGACCCAGACATCAAAGAAACCCCAAAGATCAATTTGGAAGACACAGCAACTGGAACTAGTGAGCCTCTCCCTAAAGCCACTAGATGCTGTGACTCCCTCTGATGCTTCGGACATTTATTGGCAAAATGACCGGTTTGCCTGCAGGCAAAACAAGTCAGTTGTGGAAGTACAGAGCAGGTGCTTGATTCTACTTGAGAGATATCCATGGGCTTTACAGGGTCATCAACCTGCGTTGGAGGATTCATAGGATTGGTGACGTTCGGAGCCAACCGAATCCCCGATTTACTCTGAGCTTGTTCCAATCCCCGCTCAGCATGCTGAAGATCTATGCAAGTGGACACGGATATTAATTCCTCCAGAGTAGTGGGAATCTCCCTAGTGGTCAAAGCATCCCTGACTTGATCTGCTAAATCCCTCCAAAAGATAGGTATCAGGACCTTATCAAGCCACTCCAACTCAGAAGTCAAAGTACGAAATTGAATGGCGAATTGACTAACCATGGATGAACCATGAGTTAATGCCAGAAGTTGGAGTGCGGTATCATGGGTTACTTGTGGCCCTAAAAAGACCTCTTTCAGGGCACCCAAAAAGCGAGAGGCGTTAAGAATCAGTTGGTCATCTCACTCCCATAATGGCGTAGCCCACTCCAACGTTATGCTTGACAAAAGGTAAATCACAAATCCCACCTTGGTTCACTCAGTTGGGAATCATGCAGCCAGTAACTCCAGGTGAATTGAGCACTGATTCACAAAACCTCTGCAGGCCTTGCTGTCCCCGGAAAACTTATCACTGTAATTGTACTGACTTGGAGAATCATGACTCAGAGTAATTTTTATCACAGGATGGATGCCAGAAAAACAAAAAAAAACTCAAAAAAAGCAACTTCACCAAATTAGGATTTTTGAATGGTAAAATATATGGCGTCATTCAAAACTACAAGTTACCTTTGAAAAACAAGCAAAAAATGAAGGCTCAAAAACGAAAATTGGCTGTGGAATAAAGAGGTTAAAGGAGAACAGAAACACTCAATATGTTTTAAAAGCTTCAAGAGATGGTTAAACATAAACCCAAAAGTAAGTTGGGGATGAGTAGGGTAGAGTGGACATGTTAGGAGATGCAGTTAGGATGTTAGAGTGGGAAGGTTTTCATCAGTAAAGAGGAAGAACGGTTACAGGGCAGAAAATTAAGCAGTTGTGTAGATAGCTTGTGGGGACTGTAGCTTGTAGCTTTAGGTCTGATGTTGTTAATCTTAAGTTTTAAATATGACTCGCTCCACAATTGTGGATACCAGGGCTATGGGGTACTCGGAGCCGAGCCCATAGATTTCTATGGGAGATGTCACTGGCAGCGGGACTCAGTCCGTGGCCCTGGCAGTCAAGCGATGGGGGATATTTACAGGGGATTATTAGGTAGTTCGTGACGCCACCTGTGGTATCTGGTCAATTGTACCAGCGCTGCTATAAGGATCTTCACAGGGGATGTTATGGGGCAGCTGGGTGGTAAGTCTCCCACAGGTGAGACTGGTCCCTGGAAGTCTATGGTGATGATGCAGGGTGTATTATTATTATTATTATTATATATTTATATAGCGCCATTTATTCCATGGCGCTTTACATATGAAAAGGGGAAAAATATAGACAGATACAATAAACATGTGCTAGACAAGGGACGCATAAGTACAGAAGGAGAGAGAACCCTGCCCGCGAGGGCTCACAGTCTACAGGGATGGGTGAGAATACACTAGGAGAGGGTAGAGCTGGTTGTGCGATGGTTCAGTACACTGAGGATCATTGCAGGTTGTAGGCTTGTCGGAACAGGTGGGTCTTCAGGTTTTTCTTGAAGGTCTCCGTTGTTGGTGAAAGTCTGATGTTTTGCGGCAGAGAGTTCCAGAGTATGGGGGAAGCCCGGGAGAAGTCTTGTATGCGGTTGTGGGAAGAAGAGATGAGGGGGGAGTCGAGAAGGAGATCTTGAGAGGATCGAAGGTTGCGTGTGGGTAGGTAGCGGGAGACCATGTCACAGATGTATGGAGGAGAAAGGTTGTGGATGGCTTTGTATGTCATGGTTAAGGTTTTGAACTGGAGCCTCTGGGCAATAGGAAGCCAGTGAAGGGCCTGGCATAGTGGGGAGGCAGGGGAATAGCGGGAAGACAGGTGGATTAGTCGTGCAGCAGAGTGTAGGATGGACTGGAGTGGTGCCAGAGTGCTAGAGGGGAGGCCAGACAGTAGGAGGTTGCAGTAGTCGAGGCGGGAGATGATAAGGGCGTGCACTAGTGTTTTTGTGGTTTCATGGTTGAGGAATGAGCGGATCCGGGAAATATTTTTGAGTTTGAGGCAGCAGGAGGTGGCGAGGGCTTGGATATGTGGTTTGAAAGAGAGGGCAGAGTCGATGATCACCCCAAGGCACCGAGCATGTGGGACTGGGGAAAGCGAGCAGCCATTGACATTAATGGATAGGCCTGGTGGAGGGGTAGAATGAGGTGGGGGAAAGATGATGAATTCTGTTTTGTCCATGTTCAGTTTGAGAAAGCGAGCAGAAAAGAAGGCTGAGATAGCAGACAGACACTGTGGGATTTTGGTCAGTAGGGAGGTGAGGTCAGGTCCAGATAGGTAGATCTGTGTGTCATCGGCGTAGAAGTGATACTGCAAGCCGTGGGATTCTATGAGCTGTCCCAGGCCGAAGGTGTAGATAGAGAAGAGTAGGGGTCCTAGGACTGAGCCTTGGGGAACACCGACAGACAGGGGGCGAGGTGAGGAGGTGGTGTGTGAGAGGGAGACACTAAATGTTCGGTCTGTTAGGTATGATGAGATCCAGGATAGGGCCAAGTCTGTGATGCCAAGAGATGAGAGAATCTGTAGGAGGAGGGAATGGTCTACGGTGTCAAAGGCAGAAGACAGGTCCAGGAGAAGGAGGACAGAGTAGTGTCGCTTGCTCTTGGCGGTTAGCAGGTCGTTAGTGACTTTAGTTAGGGCAGTTTCAGTTGAGTGATGCGGTCGAATGCCTGATTGTAACCGGTCAAAGAGGGAGCAGGAGGAAAGGTGGGAGGACAGTTCAAGATATACATGCTGTTCCAGTAGTTTTGAGGCGAAGGGGAGAAGAGATATCGGGCGATAACTAGACACTGAGGATGGGTCGAGGGAGGGCTTTTTGCGGATCGATGTGATTGAAGCATGTTTGAAGGATGAAGGAAAGACACCATTTGTAAGTGAAAGGTTGAAGAGGTGTGTGAGAGTAGGGATGAAGACTGTGGCAAGGTTAGGGATGAGGTGGGACGGGAGTGGGTCAAGCGCGCAAGTGGTGAGGTGTGATCTTGACAGGAGAGTGGAGAGCTGATCTTCTGTCATGGTGGTGAAGCTGGTTTTGGAAGAACAGGGCTGAGTGGCTAAGAGGGGCATTGGGGGCTGCGGGCCAAAGCCTTCTCTGATAGTATCAATCTTTTGCTTAAAGAAGGAGGCAAAATCTTCGACAGAAGATAAGACAGTAGATAAGAATTCAGTCACACACAATGCAGCTTCTTTTCATACCTTTTACTTGAAGGTGTTTCAGCAAGATCCCGGGGAGCTGGTCGGGGTGGAGAGTGCACATTCGGGTAACCGCTGAGCAGGTTAGAGGCCTCCTTTACTTCCATATACATGTGAGTCCAACTTGCGTGAAGCGAAGTTAACTCTGAACTCTCCAGCTTTCTCAATAGCTGTAATGCCCGGCCAACATTGTGGTGGAGCCTTCTAAGTGGTGAGAACTAAGTCCTTACTTTTGTCTGCGCTTGACTCAAAGTCCCGTTCTCCCTGACTCCGGTTACGTATTGACACTTTGGGCTGCCCTCTGCGACCTATAGTCCAGATGCCTCCGGTTTTCTTGTTACTAAGCTTGAAACTCTAGCAACGCTTCGGACCCCGGTGTCCAGCAATTTAGTGCAGGTAATCCAATACCTGTAGCACTTCTCTGTCTTCTCCACTGCGCCCTTCGCCCTGCTTCCCGCTCTTAACATAAGCACTTGTAGCTTTTCATGGAAATGTCAGCTTGTCCCAGAGCTCGCTGCACAGCTCTCAGTATCCTCCAAGTCCAGACTGGACTGAGACTGAATGGCTGCTCTGTCCTTAGACAGAAGCTAACTGACTGAAGTCAAACGGAACACTCCCTGAGCTTGACTGAACTGAGCTCTTCTCAGACAGGAAACTCTCTCAGCTCTGATTGCTACGTGTCACTCCCCCCTATATCTCAGATGGGTGTGTCTGAAAGAGTGAGTGGCAGTGAATGCATATCAAGCGTTGCGATTACCTTCCTGTGCACTCTCCTGGATTTTATGTGTGCCTTACATAGCTGGGCCACACAAATACGTGGCAAAGTTCTAAGCAGAGGTGAGGAATGCGATAGGTGGCACCAGGGACAGAGAAGGGAGGTAAAAGTGTTAAATAATTGTTTCATTGAAAGGAAAAAAACAAAACTCAAAACCATGCAATGTCAGCAAAGCACATAATCTCCCATGGGCACTTATTTGTGTCTGTCAGATCAAAAACACCATCATCTTATGTTTTCTACTGACCCTTGGAAGCAGATGAGGCATTTAACAGCATTACTGTGCTGAGAACGTGTGCTGTGAGGCCACAGATGTATCAGCAGTAGATGCAATTTACAGCGTCTGATTGTCTAACTAATACACAAACACTTATACCATTTGTGACACAATGGTACGGTACTGTGTATCATAACATAGCATCTTGGACCATAAATTGAACTGAATAATATCTTTAGTGGATCAGAAATGCAAATATGTCCTTGTATAGTCGTGTAATAAATTGCAGTCATAGGAATGCAGAATTTAATTTGCATCTAACTTTCATGTAACCATTATTACATGTAGATAAAGACAGAGAGAAAATTGGTGTTAAACATTTTTTTGGGAAACTGATGAAATCTTACAACTCACCTTTTCTAATGCAAAAACAGACATCCAGAAATGTATGCTTGGACAATAAAAGGCTACGAATATGGTACTTAACCCCTTCACGACTTTGAGATTTTCTGTTTGTTTTTTTTAGTTTTCTTTTTTTCCCATTTCCAAGAGCCGTGACTTTTTTATTTTTTCATCTATATAGCTGTATGAGGGCTTGTTTTTTGCGGGACGAGTTGTACTTTTGAATGACGTCATTCATTTTATTATGGCATGCACTATAATATTATAAAAAGAAATTCACATGCATTGAAAATGGGGGTCGGCCATGAGGACTAGAGACAGAGCTCCTCCATGAACTCTCATCTATAAAGTCTTATCAGTAGCAACTCTTATCTCCTATCTCAGTAATGTAAAAATCTGTCTTCACTGAATCCTGATTTTACTCCAGAACTGAGAATTTTGAGAATGAAGGATCAGTCCTGGTTGAGAAAGAAGCAGATTTCTCTGATAATATACATTATAACGTTGCTAATTTTCCTGTGTAAAATTTATTAAATAAAAATTAAAACAACGGTCACGCTTTAATGTCTGTATACCATTTTTGGTTACAGGTGTATAACATGCTGTGTATGTGCATTTTAAATATGGGGATCTGAGAAATGTCCTTAAAAAGAAGATTAACCAATGCTAAAAGCCCCAACTACAGACCTCAAACAAGATTTCAGAGTGCTGAGTTCTGTGAATTAACATTGCCTCTAGTCTCTTGTTACAGGTGTCCCTCTTGAACACATACCTTTCTAGACATGAAAGCAAAGTCTATTTCATTAAATCACACATATCATATGAAACATAATCAACTTACCAATATAGAAGTTAGGTACCGTCCTCATCGGTTTGTGCTTGGTGATTACATATATGACCAGCGAGTTACCAATGAGTCCCACCAGCATGATGAGTGCAAAGAAAAGTGGGACCAACCAGGCATCCACCAGAAAAGGGGGTGTCTGCTCTATGTCATAGAGTGATCTATTGGGGCCAGCCAGAGAGTCATTTTGGGGTCCCTCCACAGAGTCATTGAAGCGTGAATGCATTAATTCTCCTTCAGTTGACACACAGTCAAGAGGGGTCCCTGTAGCTTCCATGGTTAAAAAAGGGAAAAACAATGCTCTAGTTACATTGGCATCCACTTCATCCACGGTACATGTTGTCGTTTCTTAAAATAACAATTGAGAAGATTTCTTGAAGATATGACTATTTATAGCCACAATATCAGGATAGAAGCAATTCTTCAAGTGATTACTGCTATATGTTTCCAGGAAATTCTGATCAATCTCTGTATCATGCTTTCTTTCCTAACCTGAAGAAGTGCAGCTTGTAAATGAGGGTGCTCATCATGAACATCCTTCTCCCAAGTTTCATTCCATGATTCCTGCTTACTGCTTCTCAGCATGTAATCTTCAGGGCTGAGAATCAGGGAGAGCAGGACAAAAAAGAGAGCGAGCAGAGAGGATTCCTCTGGGTCTTAATGCTGGCAACCATTCTGACACAAGATAGTTTAGCTTTACCTGATAAAACATCTATAAATATAAATAATTGTTGTCATTCATACACATACATTCTTCTGCTTACTACTCACTGTAGAAACTGGAAATTACAAAGGAAATAAAATAATTGTAACAGACCATAATACAATTCAGAATAGACTATTTAGCAAATATCCAACCTTGATGTTCCATCCTTACATTAAATCCTCGTCTATGTCAATTATTCAATCCAAGGATACCATATTAAATGAAATCTAAATACATACTAAGATACAGGACAGCCAGTTTGTACTGGTGGGAATCTAATGAAATATCTATCAACAGAGAACAGTTTTTCTAGCTGCATATAGTAATTACACTGCTCAAAAAAATAAAGGGAACACTCAAATAACACATCCTAGATCTAAATGAATGAAATATTCTCATTGAATACTTGTTGTGTACAAAGTTGAATGTGCTGTCAACATAATCACACAAAAATCATCAATGAAAATCAAATTTTTGAACCAATGGAGGCCTGGAGTTGGAGAGACCCCCAAAATGAAAGTGGAAACAAGTCAAAATGAAAATCAAAACAAGACAAAATTAAAGTGGAAACAAGTCAAAATGATGCTCAGTATTGTGTGTGGCCTCCACGTGCCTGTATGACCTTCTTATAACACCTGGACATCCTCCTGATGATTTGTGGATTTCTCCTGAGAGATCTCCTCCCATATCTGGACTAAAGCATCCTTCAACTCCTGGACAGTGTGTGGTGCAACGTGTTGTTGGTGGATGGAGCGTTAATTTTGAGGGTCTCTCCAAATCCAGGCCTCCATTGGTTCAAAAATTTGATTTCCATTGATGACCTTTGTGTGATTATGTTGACAGCACATTCAACTTTGTACAGAACAAAGTAGTCAATGAGAATATTTCATTCATTTAGATCTAGGATGTGTTATTTGAGTGTTCCCTTTATTTTTTTGAGCAGTGTATATAGTGCCCTTCTATTTGATAGTAAGAGCTTGTGATGATGTCAGTTTTTCACACATGAGTAGGGTTGAGCATTCCGATACTGCAAATATCGGGTATCGGCCGATATTGGCTGTATCGGAATTCCGATTCCGAGTTCCGATATTTTCGTCATATCGGATACCGGAATCGGGATTGTCACTGTCACTGTCAGTGTCCGTCGGTCGGGTCTGTCAGGAGTCAGCGGCACTTACCTGGCAGAAGATCTCCGGCGGTCACGGGCTGGACTGCTTCATGGCCGCAATCTTCTTTCCCCGGCGGTCACATGCAGTTTCTCGCGATAACTGCAGTGACTGCTGGGTAATCCCGGCCGTAAAGCAGTCAGTCCGATGACGTCACCGCCGGGGAAGCAGGTAATCAGCTGTGCTGCGTTGCGATGACAGGCTCTGCCTGTCATTGCGATGTAGCAGAGCTGGATCGTCGTGGGACTGTCGTTATGGACTGCGTCGGACAGGTGGTATACTGTTGGTTTGTTTTTTTTCTTTTTTTACAGGAGATCGATGGCGTCGCAGGAATGAGAGAGTAATAAAATAAATGAAAACTGTGTTGTCTCTTTTATTTCATTAAAATACTTTTTTCTTGCTGTGTCTTTTTTTTAAACATTTAAAAACTTTGGGATTAATAATGGATCGGTGTCTTATTGACACCTCTCCATTATTAACCGGGCTTATTGTCACCGTGCAATCAACGGTGACATTAACCCCTTATTACCCCGCTTGCCACCGCTACAGGGCAAGTGGGAAGAGCCGGGTAAAGTGCCACAATTGGCACATCTTTTGATGCGCCAAATGTGGGGCTGCTGTAGCCTGGTATTATCAGGCTGTTGAGGGCCAAAATCCATGGGCCTTGACAGTCTTTTAATACCAGGCCGCAGCAGTCTGCATTTTACTTGGCTGGTTAACAAAAATAGGGGGGATCCCCACGCCGTTTTTTTTTCGAGGGGATCCCCTATTTTTGTTAACCAGCCAAGCTAAGCAGACTGCTGTGGCCTGGTATTATCAGGCTGGCAAGGTCCATGGATATTGGATCCTTACCAGCCTGAAAAACCAGGCCTCAGCGGTCTGCTTCATCTGGCTGGTTAACAAAAATAGGGGGGACCCCACGCCAATTTTTTTCGAGGGGATCCCCTATTTTTGTTAATCAGCCAAGATATGCAGACTGCTGTGGCCTGGTATTATCAGGCTGGCAAGGTCCATGGATCTTGGCTCCTTAACAGCCTGAAAATCCAGGCCTCAGCGGTCTGCTTCATCTGGCTGGTTAACAAAAATAGGGGGGACCCCACCCCAATTTTTTTCGAGGGGATCCCCTATTTTTGTTAATCAGCCAAGATATGCAGACTGCTGTGGCCTGGTATTATCTGGCTGGCAAGGTCCATGGATCTTGGCTCCTTAACAGCCTGAAAATCCAGGCCTCAGCGGTCTGCTTCATCTGGCTGGTTAACAAAAATAGGGGGGACCCCACGCCATTTTTTTTTCAAAGGGAACCCCTATTTTTGTTAATCAGTTCCCTCTGACGTCACTGATTGTGTCCCTGGCTGACCTGAAGTGAAAGTGGAAAGCAATCAATTAAGCTTTCCACTTAAGGGCCCGTCTCACATAGCGATATCGCTACCGAGATCGCTGCTGAGTCACTAGTTTTGTGACGCAGCACCGAGCTCACCAGCGATATCGCTGTGTGTGACATTCAGCGACGATCAGCCCCCCTGCCGGGTATCGCTGATCGTCGCTGAAATGTCAGGACCTTTTTTTGATCGCTGGTTTCCCGCTGACAGGCACGCATCGCTGCGTGTGACAGGCGGGAGACCAGCGATCCGCTGGTAACCAAGGTACACAGCGGGTTTCCAGGCGCGGGGCTGTGCCTAGAAACCCGCTGTGTACCTTGGATACCAGCGCCCTGATGCAGGGAGCTGGTATCCAAGGTACACAGCGGGTTTCCAAGCGCTGCGCGGTGCCTGGAAACCCGCTGTGTACCTTGGTTACCAGCGGATCGCTGGTCTCCCGCCTGTCACAAGCAGCGATGCGTGCCTGTCAGAGGGAAACCAGCGATCAAAAAAAGGTCCTGACATTTCTGCGACGATCAGCGATACCCGGCAGGGGGGCTGATCGTCGCTGAATGTCACACACAGCGATATCGCTGGTGAGCTCGCTGCTGCGTCACAAAACTAGTGACTCAGCAGCGATCTCGGTAGCGATATCGCTATGTGAGACGGGCCCTTAAGCGATGTTACCCGCAGTGTCGCTGTCCCAGATCGCTGCCTGAGCTGCCTGTTTGGCAGCTCAGCAGCGATCATGTAGCGATACACCAGCGATCCTGACAAGTGCATATCGTTGTCGGGATCGCTGGTGTATCGTTATGTGACACCCAGCCTTTACTCTCCTGTCAGCCAGGAGAGGAACTCATTCATTTGGGGGTTTACTGTGAGGCTGCAGCATTAGCTGCGGTCCCTGCAGTAAACATTAACCCTTTCTGAAGGATTACACCGTGGGACCTGACTGTGCATGGGATAGGTAAGAATAATTTTGCTTTTTTATTTTATTTTTATTACAGGAAATGGTTTTTGCAGTAAAATAAAAGATGGTCAAAAACATGTGTCTTTATTTCATTAAAATGATTTTTAATTAAAGTGTGTGTTTTATTTTTATTTCATGCAATAGGATTAATAATTGATAGTTGTCTAATTGACAGCTCTCAATTATTAACCTGGCTTAAGGTCACCTTTCAATAGCAAGGTGGCTTTAACCCCATATTAACCCATTCGCCACCGCTACAGGGCAATGGGAATAAACGGGCAAAGTGCCAGAAAGGGCGAATCTAATTATAGATTTGTCTTTCCTGGGGTGTCTGGGGGCAGATGTTAGTAGCCGGGGGGGGGGCCAAAAATAATGGTCCCTCTCTGGGCTATTATTATCTGCCCCCACTCACTGGCTTTGTCTGTCTGGTTGCGAAAATAGGGCGGGAGCCCACGCATTTTTTTTCAGCAATTTTACACCTCATATATATATATACATGTCATTGAATTTGTGACACATAATATATATATATATTTATATTTGTAGTTCATACACTTCTACATAGTATAATAGCCGCTAATTCAATTGCTGGCTTTTGTGAAAATGCAGAACCCGACATGAAATGACACTTTGTTTGTGCAAATTAGATAGCAAAGGACATGAAAAGACATGGTTAACCCTATGTACACCAAGTGTCATTTCATGTCGGGTGACCCGACATGAAATGACACTTGGTGTACATAGGGTTAACCATGTCTTTTCATGTCCTTTGCTATCTAATTTGCACAAACAATTAAATCAGTCAATGTGTGCAAAATTTCACACCTGTAGGGGTTAATTAAAGGTGTAAATTCGTAGCAAAAAAGTCCGTTTTTTTTACAACGAATTTACACCTTTAATTAACCCCTACAGGTGTGAAATTTTGCACACATAGACTGATTTAATTGTTTGTGCAAATCAGATAGCAAACGACATGAAAAGACATGGTTAACCCTATGTACACCAAGTGTCATTTCATGTCGGGTGCTTCTGTCTTTTCACAGAAGCCGGCTTTACCCGGCAATTGAATCAGAGGATATTTTACTATGTAGAAGTGTATAAACTATACATATATGTATATATATATGTCACAATGACATGTATATATATATATATATATATGTATTCTATGTGTGTATATTTAGTGTTTACAAGGAAAGAATGGGTTTTTTTTAGTTACGATATTTTGTTCCCATAGACTTACATGGGACTTCCGGTATCGGTATCGGGTATCGCCGATATTTTAATGGTATCGGCGATACCATTCCGATTCCGATACTTTTGGATATCGGAAAGTATCCCTCAACTCTACACATGAGTGATATCCATTTTTTTAAGGATAGCACTCGTACCTATAACAGTCCATGGGGCTTTAACATGTCTGATTTTTTCCTCATGGTCTGTGAAAAATCATGGAGACATATTAATCCGAGTTTCAGATCAAAATTGGCAATGCAAGTCTATGAGTCAGGCCATATTCCACATTCAGTATTTGGTCAGTATTTTACATCAGTATTTATACTGTAAGTCAAAACCAGGAGGGGAACAAACAGAGGAAAAGTATAATAGAAACACGTCACCACTTCTGTGTTTATCACCCACTCCTGGATTTGGCTTACAAATACTGAGGTAAAATACTGAACATGTGAACATGGCCTCAGAGAAAAAATCTAACAGCACTTAAATGTCATCCGTGTGCTGTCCAGATTTCAAAGACTGATAAATAAGAGAAGATGGAGAAACTTTTTATATTCTCATCAGTGAAAAAAAAAAGATGATCCTCTGAACAAACTGATGGAAATCTGATGACAATGTGATGAAAATCACTGATGAAACTTGGTCCATTTTTCTTCTATGTCAAAAAAATAACATCTTAGACCCCCTTCACATGTATGTGTCTCCAGTATGTTTAGCATCCGTTTTTACACATACGGGAGACATGTATCCACACGTCCCTTTGAAATTCTATGGTGATCTTCAAATGTCCGGGCCGTGTATTTATATGAAACACAGGGAGACATGTCCGTTTATTTGACAACGTCAAATACAAGTCAATGGCACTGTGTAAATACGTGCAGCATACGGATGGCATCTGTGTGACATCCTTGTGCCATCCACGTGACGTGTACCTTAATAGAATGCAGAATAGAAATTACAGATTATTATGCTTCAAAGATGTGCAAAGATACAGATAGGCAGATAGATAGATATTGCTAAAGGTGCTCTTGACATAAAATTCTCACTAGATGTCAGTAATAACTCATCCAATCCACACAGGCAAAGATATCAAACCTTAGATGTCCATTAATTAAGTTATGTGTAATAATGAGAAATAACACAGGAAAAAAAGTATTGAACATGCGTGCTGAAATTTATTTAACCCCTTAACGACCACTGGATACCCCTTTTAACGGCAGCAGTTAAGGCCTCTTTCACACATCCGTTTTTTGCCGTCAGGCGCGATCCGGCGCTTTTTTAAAAAAACGGATCTGTTTTTTTAAACCAACGGATGCGTTTTTTTGTCATTGACTATCATTAGCGCCGGATCGTGCCGCATGTCATTGCGTTTAGTCCGTTTTCTGCCAGATCCGTCATAGATTTTAATTCTGGCGGCCGGACAGAACGCATCATGTAACGTTTTATTTTTGTGCCGGAAATGCCTGACAGCGCCTGAAGCGGCGCATCAGGCGTCCGGAAACAATAGAAGTCTATGGTACCGGATCAGTGTTTTGTGCAATCCGGCAAAAGACTGATCCGGATTCTGGAAATCAAGGACTACTACTACTACTACTACTACTACTACTACTGCTACTACAACTTCTTTTTCCGGGCAAAAAAGGTCAGGACGGATCCAGCTAAAAAACGGATCCGGCACATCAGTTTTTTACAATCTATGCCGGATCCGTCTTTTAAACAATTTGCCGGATTGTGCCTGATTGCAAAAAACGGATGTGTGAAAGAAGCCTAAGGGTACTTACAGTGGGTTCGGAAAGTATTCAGACCCCTTTACATTTTTCACTATTTTTTTCATTGCAGTCATTTGGTAAATGCAAAAAAGTTCAGTTTTTTTCCCATTAATGTACACTCTGCACCCCATCTTTACTGAAAAAAACAACTGTAGAAATTTTTGCAAATTTATTAAAAAAGAAAAACTAAAATATCACATGGTCATAAGTATTCAGACCCTTTGCTCAGTATGGAGTAGAAGCACCCTTTTGAGCTAGTTAGTACAGCCATGAGTCTTCTTGGGAATGATGCAACAAGTTTTTCACACCTGAATTTGGGGATCCTCTGCCATTCTTCCTTGCAGATCCTCTCCAGTTCTGTCAGGTTGGATGGTGAACGTTGGTGAACAGCCATTTTCAGGACTCTCCAGAGATACTCAATTGGTTTTAGGTCAGGTTTTTGGCTGGGCCAGTCAAGAATGGTCACAGAGTTGTTCTGAAGCCAATCCTTTGTTATTTTAGCTGTATGCTTGGGAGGTCATTGTCTTGTTGGAAGGCGAACCTTCAAACAAGTCTGAGGTCCAGAGCACTCTGGAAGAGGTTTTCATCCAAGATATCTCTGTACTTGGCCGCATTCATGTTTAATTCAATTGCAACCAGTCATCCTGTCCCTGCAGCTGAAAAACACCCCCATAGCATAATGCTGCGACCACCATGTTTCACTGTTGGGATTGTATTGGGCAGGTGATGAGCAGTACCTGATTTTCTCCACACATACTGCTTAGAATTATCACGAAAAAGTTCTACCTTCGTCTCATCAGATGGAGAATCTTATTTCTCATAGTCTGGGAGTCCTTCATGTGTTTTTTTTTTTTTTAGCAAACTCTATGCAGTCTTTCATATGTCTTGCACTGAGGAGAGGCTTTTGTCTGGCCACTCTGCCATAAAGGCCCTACTGCTGGAGGGCTGCAGTGATAGTTGACTTTATGGAACTTTCTCCCATCTCCCTACTGCATCTGTGGAGCTCAGCCACAGTGATCTTGGGGTTCTTCTTTACCTCTCTCACCAAGGCTCTTCTCCCACGATTGCTCAGTTTGGCTGGACGGCCAGGTCTAGGAAGTCTTCTGGTGGTCCCAAACTTCTTCCATTTATAGATTATGGAGGCCACTGTGCTCTTAGGAACCTTGAGTACTGCAGAAATTCTTTTGTAACTTTGGCCAGATCTGTGCTTTGCCACAATTCTGTTTCTGAGCTCCTTGACCAGTTCCTTTGACCTCATGATTCTCATTTGGTCTGACATGCACTGTGAGCTGTGAAGTCTTATATAGACAGGTGTGTGCCTTTACAAATCAAGTTCTATCAGTTTAATTAAACACAGCTGAACCCTAATGAAGGAGTAGAACAATCTCAAGGAGGATCACAAGGAAATGGACAGCATGTGACATAAATATTAGTGTCTGATCAAAGGGTCTAAATACTTATGACCATGTGATATTTCAGTTTTTCTTTTTTAATAAATTTGCAAAAATGTCTACATTTCTGTTTTTTATCAGTCAAGATGGGGTGCAGAGTGTACATTAATGAGAAAAAAAAAGAACTTTTTTGAATTTACTAAATGGCTGCAGTGAAACAAAGAGTGAAAAATTTAAAGTGGTCTGAATACTTTCCGAACCCACTGTATGCCTCAGCGCCGATTTTAACCCCTTCACCCCCAAGGGTGGTTTGCACGTTAATGACCGGGCCAATTTTTACAATTCTGACCACTGTCTCTTTATGAGGTTATAACTCTGGAACGCTTCAACGGATCTTCGCGATTCTGAGACTGTTTTCTCGTGACATATTGTACTTCACGTTAGAAGTAAAATTTCTTCGATATAACTTGCGTTTATTTTTGAAAAAAACGCAAATATGGCGAAAATTTTTAAAATTTTGCAATTTTCAAACTTTGAATTTTTATTCCCTTAAAACAGAGAAATATATCACACAAAATAGTTAAGAAATAACATTTCCCACATGTCTACTTTACATCAGCACAATTTTGGAACCAAAATTTTTTTTTGTTAGGAAGTTATAAGGGTTAAAAGTTGACCAGCGATTTCTCATTTTTACAACAAAATTTACAAAGCCATTTTTTTTAGGGACCACCTCTCATTTGAAGTCACTTTGAGGGGTCTATATGACAGAAAATACCCAAAAGTGACACCATTCTAAAAACTGCACCCCTCAAGGTACTCAAAACCACATTCAAGAAGATTATTAACCCTTCAGGTGCTTCACAGGAACTAAAGCAACGTGGAAGGAAAAAATGAATATTTAACTTTTTAGCCACAAAAATGATCTTTTACAAACTTTTTTTTTATTTTCACAAGGGTAAAAGGAGAAAATGGACAGATAAGGTTGTTATGCAATTTCTCCTGAGTACGCCAATACCCAATATGTGGGGGAAAACCACTGTTTGGGCACACGGCAGAGCTCGTAAGGGAAGGAGCGCCGTTTGACTTTTTCAAACTAAAATTGGCGGGAATTGAGATTGGACGCCATGTCGTGTTTGGAGAGCCCCTGATGCGCCTAAACAGTGGAAACCCCCACAAGTGACACCATTTTGGAAACTAGACCCCCTAAGGTACTTATCTAGATCTGTTGTGAGCACTTTGAACCCCCAAGTGTTTCACAAAAGCTTTTTTCCACAAAAATGATTTTTTAGTCCCAAATTTTTGAATTTTTCCAAGGAAATTGGACCCCAAAAGTTGTTGTCCAATTTGTCCTGAGTACGCTGATACCCCATATGTGGGGGGGGAACTGTTTGGGTGCACGGCAGGGCTTGGAAAGGAAGTAGTAACGTTTTGGAATGCAGACGTTGATGGGGGTCATGTTCCGTTTTCAGTGCCCCAGATGAGCCTAAACAGTGGAAACCCCCCACAAGTGACCCCATTTTGGAAACTAGACCCCCTAAGGAACTTATCTAGATCTTTGGTGAGCACTTTGAACCCCCAAGTGCTTCACACAAGTTTATAATGCCCGGGCATGAAAATAAAAAATCCTATTTTTTTCCCACAAAAATTATCTTTTAGTCACTAATTTTTTATTTTCCCAAGGGTAACAGGAGAAATTGGACCAAATAAGTTGTTGTCCAATTTGTCCTGAGTACGCTGATACCCCATATGTGGGGGGAACCACTGTTTGGGCGCACGGCAGAGCTCGGAATCGAAGGAGCACCATTTGACTTTTTCCAACCAAAATTGGCTGGAATTGAGATTGGATGCCATGTTGCATTTGGAGAGCCCCTGATGTGCCTAAACAGTGGAAACCCCCCACAAATGACCCCATTTGGGAAACTAGACCCCCTAAGGAACTTTTCTAGATCTTTGGTGAGCAATTTGAACCCCCAAGTGCTTCACACAAGTTTATAACGTAGAGCCGTAAAATTTAAAAATCATATTTTTTCCACAAAAATGATCTTTTCACCCCAATTTTTTTTTTCCAAGGGTAACAAGACTCCAAAAGTTATTGTGCAATTTGTTCTGAGTGCGCTGATACCCCATATGTGGGGGTAAACCACTGTTTGGGTGCATGGCAGAGTTTGGAAGGGAAGGAGCGCCGTCTGACTTTTTCAACGCAGAATTGGCTGGACGCCATGTCGTGTTTGGAGAGCTCCTGATCTGCCTAAACAGTGGAAACCCCCATAAATGACACCATTTTGGAAACTAGACCCCTCAAGGAACTTATCTAGATGTGTGGTGAGAACTTTTAACCCCCCAGGTGTTTCACTAAAGTTTATAACGTACAGCCGTAAAATAAATAATCCTTTTTTTTTTTACAAAAA
>JARQOD010000001.1:685007721-685213157 GCA_033576555.1 Oophaga sylvatica
ATATTTGATTAAATGGCAGGGCTACCCAGTGGAGGACAACTCATGGGAACCAGTCAATAACGTTAATGCTCCTCGCTTGTTCCGCCAGTTTCATCAGAGGTACCCAGACAAGCCTGGTCTGAGGTCATCCGGAGGTTGTCCCTAAGGGGGGAGTAATGTAAGGTTCTTTGTACATGTTTCTTGAAACTCAGTTTTTCCATCAGCCATTTTGCTTTCTGTCTTGCTGCAGCTATCTTGCCCTCAGTCAATATGGAGTTTCCAGCTTTCATGTTCCCGCCCTGATTCTCTCCCTCTTGCTTCTTAAGCAGCCTCAGCTGAGCAATCAGTGCTTCAGAATCAAGCCTGCAGTGAGCCTGTGACCTGACTCCTGGAAAACCTTGGACTTTGTACTCCAGCTATTTCCTACTGAGGAACTTTGGAACACTTGTGGACTCTGGAAACCTGCTATTTGATAAATCCACGTTTGCATGGAATTACGGTAACAGAGAAGAGATCCTGAACCTGTTGTGGAGAGTTATTGCTGAGCTTAAGTTACTCTGGCCTGCTGTGTCTCCTGCTTCTGTACCTGCAAACTGTGTGACCATTTTTGCCACTTGTATGAAGTAATACAAGTCCTTCTATATCAAACCTGTGTCTCATGTGTTTTCCTCGCACCCAAGCACAAGACGCTATATGAACTGTACACCATACATTACACGTGTTTATTTTGCGACTCAGTTGTGTTAAGTGAGTTTGCACACATCGCCATATAGCGCTGCGGCCCTCCTTCTAGCGGCTCTGTGGAATAACAGAGTTCGCACATATTGCCACAGCGCATTACGGCGTTTATTTTGGCGACTCTGCGGATAACAGAGTTCACTTCTTGCGCCATTTTACTAGCAGCAGGCTCCGCCTGCACGGTGGACCCCGGGCTGCAAACGCACCTTTCCACATCTTATATTTGGTGCATTCCGCAGACCCTAACACAAGGCGCCACCATTGATTCCAGCCAATTTTGCATTCAAAAAGTCAGATGGTGCTCCCTACCTTCTGAGCCCTGCCATGCACCCAAACAGTGACTTTTCCCCACATATGGGGTATCGGTGTACTCAGGAGAAATTGCACAACAATTTTTGTGGTCTATTTTCTCCTGATACCTTTGTGCAAATAAAAAAAACTTGATTCCAAATTAATTTATTTGTGAAAAAAGTAAAATGTTCATGTTTTCCTTCCACATTGCTTTTGTTCTCGTGAAGCGTTAATAAAGTTCTTGAATGTGGTTTTGCACACCTTGAGGGTGCAGTTTTTAGAATGGTGTCACTTTTGGGTATTTTCTGTTATATTGACCCCCCAAACTCACTTCAAATGTGAGGTGGTTCCTGAAAAAATGGTTTTGTAAATTTCCTTGGAAAAATGAGAAATCGCTGGTCAACATTTCACCCTTATAACGTCCTAACAAAATAAATATGCTTTCAAAATTGTGCTGATGCAAAGTAGACATGTGAAAAATGTTATTTATTAACTATTTTGTGTGACACCACTCTCTTATTTAAGTATCCAAAAATTTAAAGTTTGAAAATTGCTAAATTATCAACATGGTGTAGCTAACAAACCTCTGTTGGTTGTATTATACAGTATATGACAAAAGTGAGTACAGTCCTCACATATTTTTTTAAATATTTTATTATATCTTTTCATAGGGAAACACAACATATGACACTTTGATAAGATGTAAAGTAGTCAGAGTACAGCTTGTATAAAAATGTAGGATTTTCAGTGAGGTCTGTAAAATTAAAGAAGCAAATCCCACTATTTGTTTTACTTGATTCTGTCATGATCCGTTCCAGGGTTTAGTCCTGTCTGCCCTTGGTCCGGGCGGATCATATCAAGGGTTAACTTTGCTCTGCCTCATTCTGGGTTCAGGTTGGCTATTTAGCTCTCACACATCCTGCTAGCAGTGTGAGCTATACTGCTACCTTCGGCTTGTGAACCTGACTGGTAACACTTGATTTGTCCTGCTGTTATCCCTGACTTGTCCCGTGTCTGTTGCTTCCCTCTGTCTCCCCTATTCCCTGCATTTCCCTGTTTGTCTGTTTGATTCTCTGGTTTTTGACTTGGCTTGTATTCGGACTCGCTTCTGCTTTCTGTCTTTGTCTTATCTGAATCTGACCGTAGATGACCTCCTGGCTTTCTCCTGACCACGCATATTGCTTATTCCTTTTGTCCTGCTGCCTCCGTACAGTTTTGACTTGGCTTGCCTGACCATGTTCCCGCCACTTGGTGGCGCCTGTGTTTCTGCTCTGTAGAGGGCTTGCTGAGACCTGTGATACTTCAGATGACTGATTATTCCTGACTCAGTTTTGGACATTTTTGCTGCCACCTAGTGGTGGTTTTGGCTGCTGCAGTGCAGGCCTACTCTTCTCCCCTCTGTAACCTACAGGTGGAGCACACACCAGCCTGCATTACAGCTGCGTGACAGATTCATTGTCCAGTGCGTGTCCAGGAGGTGCTTCATGCACAGAATGAATCCTTTCTCCATGGGGGTGAGCAACCTGGCCTAGGGCATACAGCTGACTGGACACTTCGGGGCTATCTTTGGGCCATTTTTGTAAAGGCACCGAGGAAATAGAAACATCACCGGTGTGAGTTTGGATGTAAAAGGGTTGGGAAGGGTCAGGGTTAACCAATGCATTGGCTGCCATAAGGGCGTGCTTCAAACCTTCAAAAGCCTGCAAGGCTTCTCCCTTTACATTGACAGGGGCAAAATCATTATCAACATGTTTTAGTAAATCATACAGTGGCTTAGCCAGATGAGCAAAATCTTCAATAACTTATCTGCAAAAGAATTTTCTGAGCTCATTAATATTAGTTTGTATTGGGATCAGCTTGAATAGCTTTAACCCTATCATGCATGGGTTTCTTTCCTTCTGCTGAGACAGACACACCCAGAAATTTAACAGCTGACTTCATCAATTGTACTTTACCTAAGCTCATTTTGAGTCCTGCATCCTGTAGAGCCAGACAAACATTTTCAAGGGTCTCTTTCACATTAATGATGAGCGAGCATGCTTGGTAATGCTCGGTGCACGCCCGAGCATCGCAGTGCTCGCGATGCTCGGCGAGCGGTGAGCGTTTCCGGGATTGCTCGGTGGGAGCTCTGGTCCCCGCCCTACATGTTTGGTGCTCTTTAGAGTGCCAATCAACATGCAGGGATTGTCTGTCACACACTGTAATGCCGCAGCCATGCTGGTTGTGGCATTACAGTGACTGGCTGGCCGCACAGCGTCATCAGGTCTATATGAGACGCGGCGCCGCCCTGCTTGTCACAGTCTGCTCCGCAATCACCAGTGTAGGGAGATTTGCTGCAGAGATAGGGACAGGATAGGTGAATTTTAAGTTAGTGTGGGTATACAGTCATGGCCAAAAGTTTTGAGAATGACACAAATATTATATTTTCACATGATCTGCTGCCCTCTGGTTTTTATGTGTTTGACAGATGTTTTTATCACAGACAGAAATATAATTGCAAACATATGAGTAACAAAAGCTTATATTGACAGTTAGAATGAGTTAATGCAGCAAGTCAATATTTGCAGTGTTGACCCTTCTTCTTCAGGACCTCTGCAATTCTCCCTGGCATGCTCTCAATCAACTTCTGGACCAAATCCTGACTGATAGCAGTCCATTCTTGCACAATCAATGCTTTCATTTTGTCAGAATTTTTAGGTTTTTGTTTGTCCACCCGTCTCTTGATGATTGACCACAAGTTCTCAATGGGATTAAGATCTGGGGAGTTTCCAGGCCATGGACCCAAAATCTCTATGTTTTGTTCCCTGAGCCATTTAGTTATCACCTTTGCTTTATGGCAAGGTGTTCCATCATGCTGGAAAAGGCATTGTTGATCGCCAAACTGCTCTTGGAGCGTTGGGAGAAGTTGCTCTTGGAGGACATTCTGGTACCATTCTTTATTCATGGCTGTGTTTTTAGGCAAGACTGTGAGAGAGCCGATTCCCTTGGCTGAGAAGCAACCCCACACATGAATGGTTTCAGGATGCTTAACAGTTGGCATGAGACAAGACTGGTGGTAGCGCTCACCTTGTCTTCTCCGAATGAGGCGTTTTCCTGATGTCCCAAACAATCGAAAAGGGGATTCATCAGAGAAAATAACTTTACCCCAGTCCTCAGCAGTCCACTGCCTGTACCTTTTGCAGAATAGCAGTCTGTCCAAGATGTTTTTTCTGGAGAGAAGTGGCTTCTTTGCTGCCCTCCTTGAGACCAGGCCTTGCTCCAAGAGTCTCCACCTCACAGTGCGTGCAGATGCACTCACACCTGCCTGCTGCCATTCCTGAGCAAGCTCTACACTGCTGGTAGCCCGATCCCGCAGCTGAAACACTTTTAAGAGACGGTCCTGGCGCTTGCTGGTCTTTCTTGGGCGCCCTGGAGCCTTTTTGGCAACAATGGAACCTCTCTCCTTGAAGTTCTTGATGATGCGATAGAATGTTGACTGAGGTGCAATCTTTCTAGCTGCGATACTCTTCCCTGTTAGGCCATTTTTGTGCATTGCAATGATGACTGCACGTGTTTCTTTAGAGATAACCATGGTTAACAGAAGAGAAACAATGATGCCAAGCACCAGCCTCCTTTTAAAGTGTCCAGTGGTCTCATTCTTACTTAATCATGACAGATTGATCTCCAGCCATGTCCTCATCAACACCCACACCTGTGTTAATGGAGCAATCACTGAAAAGAATTTAGCTGGTCCTTTTAAGGCAGGGCTGCAATGATGTTGAAATGTGTTTTGGGGGATAAAGTTCATTTTCTAGCCAAATATTGACTTTGCGAGAAATTGCTGTTAAGCTGATCACTCTTTATAAAATTCTGGAGTATATGCAAATTGCCATTAGAAAAAGTGAAGCAGTAGACTTTGTAAAAATTAATATTTGTGTCATTCTCAAAACTTTTGTCCATGACTGTATGTGCAGCGGTGTGCGGGCTGTGTGCGTGATCGGTATATGTGCGGTGGTGTGCGGGGCTGTGTACGTGATCGGTGTATGTGCGGCGGTGTGCGGGGCTGTGTGCGTGATCTGTATATGTGCGGCAGTGTGCAGGGCTGTGTGTGTGTCTCCGCGTATGCAGGCATCGTCGGATGGGACTACAAGTCCCATCCGGCTATGCCTGCTACAGTGACAGTGACTGACACATTAGCCAATGATGGGACAGTAGTAGTCCCATCATACGGCTAATGTGCTGAATTTAAAAAAAAAAAACACATACATTACATACAACATACACATGACATACAGAACATACAATGACATACAACACATAAAATTGAGCACATACTCACCTATTCCCCGATGCCATCGATCTGTGTACCGCTCTTCCGCCAGGAGAGAATGACGTCACTACAGTTCATTCTCTCACGGCAATGCTGGGTGAGAAAATTCCCACGCAGCATTGCCATAAAGTGAGAGAACGAACTCAGGTAACCTCAGTAATGCACTGCAGGAGCCATTGTCCCCTGTCAGTGCATCACTGGGAGGCTCTACAGAGCAGTGGCATCACCTGATGTCACTGTTCTATAGGGGAGACCGTCGTGGGACCCTCGTTATTAATTGGACTGCGTCGGACAGGGAGTATACGGTTGTTTTATTTTTTTACGTTTTATTACAGGAGATCGAGGGCGTCGCTTGGATCTGAGCGAATAATAAAGATATGAAAACCGTCTTGTGTTTTATTTCATTAAAATAATTTATTCTTATGCGTGTGTTGTTTTTTTTAACCCTTTATTAATATAAGATTAATAATGGATAGGCATCTTATTGACACCTCTCTATTATTAACCGGGCTTAATATCACCTTACAATAGCAAGGTGATATTAACCCCTTATTACCCCATATTCCACCGCTACAGAGGAGTGGGAAGAGAGGAGCTAAGTGCCGAAATTGGCGCATCGTACAGATGCGCCAATTCTGGGGCAGCTGGGTGCTGGTATTTTTAGCCAGGGGGGGGCGCCAATATCCATGGCTCCTTCCTAGGCTATGAATATAGCGGGTTGATATTCATAGCCTGGGAAGATCCATGGTTATTAACCCCTTCCCAGGCTAGAAATATTGGCTGTCGGCTTTCCCCCTCTGGCACAGAAAATTGCGCGGGAGCCCACGCTCCTATTTTTTTTTATTAACTATATTGCGTTAAGATTTTGTGTGTGTGTGCGCGTGTGTCTTTAACTATGTACCATTTTATCTATCATTTATCTATTTACCTATATATCTTTTTGTCTATATATCTATCTTTCTATATATATTTCTAACTATTATCCCTCTATCTATGTATTTTCTATCTATCGATCTATCGAACTACTGGTATCTATTATCTATCTATCTCTATCTGTGTGTGTGTAATGGAGTGTGGGTTGGACAAATGTAAAAGAGGAGGATGGACAAGAAATGACATCACAAATCTTTTTTTTGTTAAAAAACATATCTTTATTTAGCTGTCAAAAATGCATACAAAAACGCATGAGAAAAAGCATGAAAAACTGCGTCAAAACCGTGCCAAAACTGCATCAAAACCACGTCAAAAAAGGACATGCGTTTTCTGCCAAGAGGTGCGTATTCGGCGTGGAAAAATCCGCAGGCAAATCCGCAACGTGTGCACAGGCCCTAACACACCCCTAATCTTAATCCCAACCCTAACCCTAATCTTAACTTTAGCCCCAAACCTAATCTTAACTTTAGCCCCAACCTTAACCCTAACCCTAATAGGAAAATGGAAATACATTTTTTAAATTTTATTATTTTTCCCTAACTAAGGGGTGATAAGGGGGGGTTTGATTTACTGAATAAATAAAACAATAACCCCTGCGCTTCCAATAAGGGTGCAATTAAAGAATAATTTTAAGTGACCCACACATAAGATAAACAATGACAAGTATATAGACACCTGAATGAGACGACTAAAAATATATGTCAATGAAATGCCTGATGAGAATAGATGGCGACTTACTTGTTTCCTATAGGCTGTATCTGGCGCTTGTATGTGGGAGCTCGTCTGCCAGGGACGTGTATAAGCTCAGAACGTGCGCTAATGGTATTGGTGGTAGTCAGGAGATCCTACAAGGGAGCGACCTCCCTATGGAGCAGGAGAACTCCTGAACGGCCACGCAGCTGAGACGATGAACCGTGGCCGCCTCCGGCCGAGAGGCGCCGCTTGAAGAGAGCGGGAAAGACAGGGAGAGAGAATGGAAAGCGGGGTGACGTCAGCACGGGACGGGAGCCAGAAAGGGTCAAAACAAACTCCAACGCGTTTCAAAGGCTCTCAGGCCTTCTTCATCAGGGATCCCTCTCTTCAAGCGGCGCCTCTCGGCCGGAGGCGGCCGCGGTTCATCATCTCAGCTGCGCGGCAGTTCAGGAGTTCTCCTGCTCCATAGGGAGGACGCTCCCTTGTAGGATCTCCTGACTACCACCAATACCATTAGCGCACGGTCTGAGCTTATACACGTCCCCTGGCAGACGAGCTCCCACATTCAAGCGCCAGATACAGCCTATAGGAAACAAGTAAGTCGCCATCTATTCTCATCAGGCATTTCATTGACATATATTTTTAGTCGTCTCATTCAGGCGTCTATATACTTGTCATTGTTTATCTTATGTGTGGGTCACTTAAAACTATTCTTTAATTGCACCCTTATTGGTAGTGCAGGGGTTATTGTTTTATTTATTCAGTCTTTTTCCTCTAGTCAGCAGTTGCACAGTAGCTGATTTAACACCAGCAGCCTCCGCAGGTGTGCGCACGTGCAAGTGTGTACTTTTACTGATTGGTTTATGTACAAGTGCACCTATTTACGTATCTGCACTACTCATTTCTCTAGGTTGCGCCAGTGTAATTTTCTAGTTCATACTGGGTTTGATTTACTATTTATAGCGGGTTTTTATGATTGGCAGCTGTCACACGCTAAAAGACGCTTTTTATTGCAAAAAATAGTTTTTGCATCACCACATTTTGAGAGCTATAATTTTTCCTTATTTTGGCCCACAGAGTCATGTGAGGTCTTAATTTTTTCGAAAAACAAGCAGCCGATTTGTGTGTTAGATTTCAAAATCGTGGATATGGAAAAAGGACTATCTGTCGTTCTTATCAAAGAGCCCAGAGGAGTGATAGAGTGGACCTTCTATACAAGAAAAATACTTCAAAACAAGAAGATCAGGTACGATGTGTGTTGGATTTTTCATTCTAGGAGCGATGAAATTAGAGAGGCTATCTCTAAACACTGGCACATCCTACGTATGGATAGCACTATTTCCAAATTCATCAGTGAAAATCCCACCATTACCTTTAGAAGAGCATTGAATTTGAAAGATCAACTAGTTCACAGCTATCACAAGGATAGGCCTAAATTTATTTTTGGATCTAAAGGTCCAAAATGGGGGTGCAGTAAATGTGACAAATGTGTTGCTTGTAAAAACATCTGTGATACGGTGGAATTTACCAACTCCAGGAATACAAAAACATATAGAATTACACATACCATTACATGCACTACTAGGGCGGTCGTATACCACGCCACGTGCCCGTGTGGTCTCATTTATGTTGGCATGACATCACGGGAACTCCGCCGCAGAGTGCGTGAGCATGTCTTAGATATCGAAAATGTCACCACTGAGACAGATGTATCAAATTTAAAACCCATTCCAAGACATTTCAAAGTGGCACACGGATGTGATCCTAATGGATTGTCAGTTAGGGGTATCGATAGAGTTTTCATTAGCCCTAGAGGTGGAAATTGGAAAAAATTGTTGGCACAAAAGGAAGCCAAATGGATATATAGACTGGATACTTTGACACCCTTGGGCCTTAATGACCATAATAGCTTTGCCTCTTTTCTGCCCACTTAAATGATTTTGGTATTGTTATTTTTGGTATAATCTCCTAGCTTTTTTCATGCTGTTTTCTGTGCTGTTTTTATCTGGCTTTTTATTGTTTTAATTGTGTTTTTATTTTAAATTTGATAGGGTATTCTCTTACACTTGGACTCACCATTGAAGAGGAAACTACCTTTGTCTACTCGATTGACCATTATATGTCCACGTTGACCACATTATATATGATAATGATTTTACATGTTGGTATTGCACTATCCTTAGTGGTCATCTTGTTGTGGGTTATTCTTTGCACCAAAATATATTCTTTTTTCATGCTATTAAATTTGATTTATTCTTAGTATTATTATGTCACATGTATGTCTATATTTAGTGGTATGTTTATTTTTATTTGTCACTAACACTATTCCACATTAACTTCATATATTTTCTTATTAATATTATTCACTATTCATTATTGTGGTTGTTTAATTATACTTTTTTCACAGCTTCTTATGTCATTTTGTTCTTTCTGATAAATGTAGTTCCGTTTTTTGGACAGATAATATTGATTTGATTTTTCTAGGTGACGTTCCTACCATCTTCATATTTCTGATCGGTTTTTTTGATATTAGGTCGTTTTGTATCGTTCTTCCATTACCGCCATAATCTATTGGCATTCTTTATCCAATATTTGCTTTTTCCAAATCGTCTGTGTCTTTGCAACAATGTACTGACTGCTGGTTACGTTTTTGTTTATACTTACCCGTTACCATGGATAGACGCTCACCGGAAGTGACGTTACGATGTCTTTCCCGAAACCGGATGTGACGTGTTCTGCGGAATCGGACGCATCTATGTTCTTTTTGGACGTTCTTTATGCGCATGCGTCGGCGTTCGTTCCTTGGTAACGCACATTGATATACTTTGCACCAGCTGGATTGTGACAATTAAGTCATTAACCACCGGTTGTCTGAAATATCTCATTATTGTTGCTCACACTGATTGGATAGAATCATTTGTTATTCTTCGTTTTCATTGGTGATCAGTCCTATATATACCCTACCTGGCCAGTACCCAACCACCCCTGGACGAAGCATTTCAGTGCGAAACGCGCATCGGGTGTGTGGTGGGTCTCTCTGGTACACCTTCCACTCTGGTAACTATGCCTTTACACATTATATAGACAATTATGCCATTGTTTTATATGTTGTTACTCTCTATATGAAATCATTATTGGGTTTTTGATTATTCTGCCAATAAAGTTTTATTGCACCATTATGTACTTAGCTGAACTTTCAGCTTTTATGTCATAAGCTGCACTTTTGCGGCATGCTATTACTACTTCTTAAAGATGCTTTTGATAAATATGTCTTATATATCTTTTTATGATGTATTTTGGTGCAAGAATACTACATATTTTTGATTATTTCATGGTGTATTTTGTCCATTGGTTGTATTCCAGTTGAGTCCCATTCCTGTATCTGTGGTATTGCCTATACTTTTTTTTATCTTTATTGTGTCTCAATAAAAGTATTTTGTATTTTCATAAACTGGCGTTATATGAGGTTTTTTGTCTGTGAATCTATATATTGCTACCTCATGCCTGTCAAGGGATATATTTAGGTGTTGTTTGTATAAGTATAATACATATCAGTGTTCTATCCCCTGGGGGTATGTCTCCAATACCCACCAGTAACGTGCCATTTGGGGTGATCCCTTAAGCTTGGATTGTAGTATAGTTGATATCATGTGGAACACCCTGTTCCAATAATGCTTTACTTTAGGACATCCCCATAGTATATGGAGCAACGTCCCACGTTCCCCACAATTTCGCCAGCACAGTGGTGAGGACTCTGGGAATATTTGGTGTAGACTCGATGGAACAAAATACCATCTCAGTACTGTTTTCATAAATGATTCTATGTGTGTGCTACTTCTTAGTGATTTGTGCGCTATTCTCATAGATTGAATCCATTCTTCTGAAGTAATATCCATTCCCAGGTCTCTCTCCCACTGCCCTAGCGGATACGTTTTTTTAAACACTGATACCTCTTCAATCATCGCATAAATCCTTCTTAGACCTTTCAACTTATTCATATAAACAGCAAATATTCTAGGATTTCAGCTCATCGAACTCCAAGAGAGCTTCCTAAGAAGGTGATTCATTTGAAGATATGAGAAGACATCATTGTCTCTTAGAGAGTATTTAGATTTTAGGGCTGCAAATGGCATCAGATTTTCCCCAGAACACAATTGATCTATGAAAATTACTCCACTACGTAACCAAGCTGTGACATTTAGATTTGGGATAGCGGTGGAAAGGACTGCCACAGGGATGATGTTCCTAGGTAATTTAGTGCCCTTTCCCGAGCGTTTATGGAATATCTGCCAACTATAAACCGCTGCTTTGGTAAGCGGAAGTAATGTAGCTGGCAGAGGGAGACCTATCAAAGACGCTGCTAGTATAGCTCTGTATGACAATGGGGACATCTGAGATTCTTCCATATGGACCCAATGTGTTTGTGATTGTCCAAGCCAACCTAATGCCAATGTAGAGATCTGAGATGCTATATAATAGTTAGGAATGTCTGGCACTCCCAAACCACCCATCCATTTATCTCTAGATAAAATATGACTGGCTATCCTGGGCTTGTGTCCCGCCCTGATATATGTCGACATCAAACTCTTAATGGCTCTGAAAAATGAGAAATGATTTTTGATCGCTAGTCTAATATCAGAGGAAAGGTATTCTTTAAAACATAACAATCCAATCTCATGTGGGATATTAGAATATAGTGAAGAAATATCCATGGTTACAGAAACATATTCATTTTTCCATTGTATTTCTTTCAAAAATTGGATCCAATGGGTTGAATCCCGCAGATAACTTTTCAAATTACTAACGTGTAGGCGCATGATCTTATCAATATAGGCAGCTAGATTGCTTGTTAATGAATTTATACCTGATATTATTGGTCTACCAGGGTATTATATGGATCCTTATGAACTTTCGGGAGATGATAAAAAAATGGAATACTCGGGTCTTTGACCAAAGGGAATTTTTCTTTTACATCCAGAATCCCCATACTTATGCCTCTCTTAATTAATTCATTATATTCCTTTTCTGTTTTCGGGACAATATCTATAGTGGTTTTTACATAATAATTATTATCTGATAAAATCCTAAGAGCTTCTTTACAATAATCATCACGATTTTAAATTACAACACCCCCACCTTTATCTGCTGATCTTACGATTATGTTATCATTCTGAGAGATCGATTTCAGTGTGTTTTTTTCTTTTTTCGAAAGATTATTTCTATCCCTTGTGACAATGTCCTTTATCTTATTTTCACAGATAGATAATTCTTTTAATTGCTTTAATAGAATATCATTAAAAACATTTATATGGTGACCCCTACTTTCTAAGGGATAAAAATTAGAGAGTACGGGAACATCAAGGTGGAATAAGTCATCAGTGCAATCATGATTCATATTGTCTCTAGGGATCAGTGTCTTATTAGATTTATTTTTTTCTATAGCAAAATGTCTTTGTAGAGTTATTTTTCTAAGGTTTGTAGATCCAAAAAAAAGTTCAAAATCATTTGTTCTGCTAGTGGGACAGAAAGACAGTCCTTTAGGCAATAGTGTTTGTTCATCCACTGACAGATTATATTATGATAAATTAAAAAATGTTACTACATTTGTTACTACATTTGTTCCACCGGTATATTTATTTTTCCTTTCTTCCCCCCCCCCACCTCGTGATCCTCTATAATGTTTTTTCTTTTTCCTATTATGGAGGAAAAAAATGTACCTGTGTTTTCTTGGGTGTTAGAGATTGCGGTAAAAAAGGAACTGTAACCTTATCAATTTTATTACTGTTGTCAATGACCATAGTCTCCCCTGAAGGTGCCGAACTCTTGCAGAAGCAGAACTGACCCTGAGCCCCATCAGGCAATCCCAAGCAAAGAGACCTCTGATTTGTTTTACATGCGGAGACACCCGACATTATGTCTGAGGATGAGCAAGAAGAGGTAGGTGTTGTGAATGGGTTTGAGATGAGTTCTGAGCAGAGGCTCCCTCTGGTGGTTACAAGCGGTGCTAGTCTGTCCAGTGAAGATTGTGAGGACTGGGAATCAGGTGTTACTGACTGGTCTTATATAAGGGAGTCACCTTCCCATCAGGGTTGCCGGTGATCAATTGTTCTGGTCTGAATCCTTTATTCCAGTTTCCCTTGTAGCCTGCTGTGTCGTGTCTGCATCTCCTGCTAACAGATAAGACATTTTCTTCTTTTGTGTTTGTGCTATATTTTTGCATTTTGTCCTGCACTTCTGTGGGGGCCTTCAGGGTCCCCTCCGGGGGCTTCTGCCCTCTCAGTTTTGTTCAGCCACTGATGTTTGTACTTTTGCTTTTTCCAGTTTTTTCAGTGGCTGCTGTTTTGATTTTGTTACACCAGAGAACTAATTTAGGTGGTAGAGGTCGTGTGATCTCAGGTGATTTTGAAATTAGTAGAGTTGGTGTTTTTCAGGGTTTTCTGAGATTGCAGTAAGTACCCTTCCTATCCTTTTCTATTTAGATAGTTTGGGCCCCAGCGTTTGCTCATACTATTTTCTTTCTGTGTCAGTATTTCCTCTTGTCTAACCGCCATTACATGTTTGGGGGCTTTCTATTATCTTTGGGGTTCTGCTCCGGGGCAGATAGCTTTCCTATTTCTATCTTTAGGTGTAGTTTCTCAGGCTGTGACGAGGCGTCTAGGACCAATGTAGGAACGCTCCACGGCTGCCTCTAGTTGTGGTGGTTAGTCAGGGTACTGCAATCTCATAGATTCCAACTGCTCTGGTGTATTGCTTTTTTTTGCCTGCACTCCTCAGCTACCGAAACATAACAGTATCACCGGCCTAAAAATTTAAAATTGTATGGTACTCACAGAAGGGAAAAAATATTGTGAAAGAAAAAACGGTTGTCAGAGTTGTCAGAGATATTTTTCTGTTTGTTGCATTTTTTTTTTTTTTCCCTCTGTATCTCTGGGTGCTGGGGAGGATCTTTTCTCTCAATGGAGTTTGCACAGTTGTCTGGCCGTGTGGATCAGCTTGCCACTGAGGTTCGGAGTATTGCTATCTATCTTGCTGGGTTGCCTGTTGTGGAACCTAAGATTCCTATGCCAGATTTGTTTTTAGGGGATCGAGCTAAGTTTCAGAATTTCAAAAATAATTGTAAATTGTTTTTTGCCTTAAAATCTAAGTCCTCAGGAAACGCAGCGCAGCAGGTTCAAATTATCATCTCTCTCCTGCGCGGCGATCCTCAAGATTGGGCTTTTTCCCTGATACCTGGGGATCCTGTTTTGAGTGATGTTGATGCATTTTTTCAGGCCTTGGGGTTATTGTACGATGAGCCTAATGTCACTGATCAAGCTGAGAAAGCCTTGTTGGCATTAAATCAGGGGCTTGATGACGCTGAGTTATACTGTCAGAGATTCCGTAGGTGGCCAGTCCTGACCAAATGGAATGATGACGCTTTGGCAGCCCTTTTCCGGAAGGGTCTGTCAGATAATGTAAAGGATGTTATGGTGGGATTCCCTGTCCCCTCTGGTCTCAATGATTCTATGTCATTAGCGAATTGACAAATTGACAGACGTTTGCGTGAGCAGAGAAGTATGCGTGGAATGGTGTTGCCTTGTGAACCAGCTTCTGAACCCATGCAGTGTGATGGAGTGGTGTCTGGGGCACAGCGTCATGAGTTTCGAAAGCGCAATGGGTTATGTTTCTACTGTGGTGATGCCTCTCATGCTATTTCAGTCTGCCCTAAGCGGGGAAGACGTTTTGCACGCTCAGTTGTCTTGGGTAGTGTTCAGACTAAGTTTTTATTAACTGTCACTCTGATATGCTCTCTGTCCTCATTTTCTGCTCAGGCTTTCGTTGATTCTGGAGCAGCTATTAACTGATGGATTATGATTTTGCTAAACGTTGTGGATTTCCCTTGATACCCCTACAGAAGTCTATTCCCCTACTGGGGATCGATTCTACCCCTTTGGCTGAGAATAAACCCCAGTTTTCTACTCAGGTGATAATGAGGGTTGAACCTGATCACCAGGAGTGCTGCAAATTTTTGGTTCTGTATAATCTGCATGACATTATCGTGCTGGGTTTTCCTTGGTTACAGTCTCATAATCCTGTTTTGGATTGGAAATCTGTGTCTGTAACCAGTTGGGCTGCCAATGTGTTAATACCAACACTCCTGTTTTTTCTGCCTCCCCCAGGCTCAGGATGTTCCTGACTTTTTGATTGATTTTTCTGATGTGTTTAGCGAAAGTAAATCTGCATCCTTGCCTCCCCATAGGAGCTATGACTGCGCTATTGAATTAGTGCCGGGTAGTAAATTCCCTAAAGGTCGCCTTTTTAACTTGTCTGTACCTGAACATGACGCTATGCGGTCTTATATCAAGGAATCATTGGAGAAGGGTCATATCAGACCATCCTCTTCACCCTTAGGTGCCGGTTTTTTCTTTGTGGCCAAAAAGGATGGTTCATTAAGGCCGTGTATTGATTATCGTCTCTTGAACAATATTACTGTGAAATATCAATACCCGTTACCCTTGATTTCTGACCTGTTTTCCAGGGTGAAAAACGCTACTTGGTTTACCAAGCTTGACCTCAGGGGGGCGTATAACCTTATTCGCATTAAGCACGGGGATGAATGGAAGACGGCATTCAATACCCCTGAAGGGCATTTTGAGTACCTGGTGATGCCCTTTGGGCTCACTAATGCTCCTTCTGTCTTCCAGTCCTTCATGAATGACATTTTCAGGGATTTTGTGGACAAATTTCTGATTGTTTATTTGGATGATATCTTGATTTTTTCTATTGACTAGGACTCTCATGTGAAACATGTTCGAACTGTATTCCAGATTTTGAGAGAGAATGCTCTGTATGTGAAGGGATCAAAGTGCCTTTTTGGCGTACAGAGGATCTCATTTCTGGGATTCATTTTGTCCCCATCTGTTATTGAAATGGACCCGGTCAAGGTTCAGGCCATCTGTGATTGGGTCCAACCTACTTCATTAAAGGCTCTTCATAGATTTTTGGGTTTTGCCAATTTTTATCGTAAATTTATTGGTAATTTCTCGGTTATTGTTAAACCATTAACTGATTTGACCAGAAAGGGTTCTGATGTGGTGAATTGGCCTCCTGAGGCAGTCTCTGCATTTCAGGAACTTAAGCAGAGATTCACTTCTGCTCCTGTTCTACGGCAGCCTGATGTTTCTCTGCCATTTCAGGTGGAGGTTGATGCCTCTGAAATTGGGGCAGGTGCCGTTTTGTCCCAAAAAGATCCAGAGACCTCTAAAAGTAACCCTTGTGCCTTTTTCTCTCGAAAATTTTCTCCTACTGAACGTAATTATGACGTGGGTAATCGGGAGTTATTGGCCATGAAGTGGGCTTTTGAAGAGTGGAGACATTGGCTGGAGGGAGCCAAACATCAGGTGGTGGTCCTTACGGACCATAAGAATCTGGTCTATCTGGAATCTGCCAAGCGACTCAATCCTAGACAGGCCAGGTGGGCCTTGTTTTTCACACGTTTTAATTTTGTGGTTTCCTTTCTTCCTGGCACTAAGAATGTTAAGGCGGATGCCCTCTCGAGGAGTTTCCTTGTGGACTCTCCTGAGTTATCTGATCCTTCTGTTATTTTAAAAGAGGGTGTAGTTCTTTCCGCCATCTCGCCCAATTTGAGACTTGCTCTGGAGGGGTGTCAGGAGGATAGGCCCGAGTGCTGCCCTGTTGGAAAATTGTTTGTCCCGGACCAGTGGAAAAAGAGTGTGATGTCTGAGATTCATTGTTCCGCGTTGGCTGGGCATCCCGGAATTTTTGGTACCAGAGACTTGTTTAGTCGGTCCTTTTGGTGGCCTACCTTGTCTCGTGATGTCAGGGAATTTGTGCAGTCCTGCGGGACTTGCTCTCGCTCCAAGCCTTGCTCTCGCTCTAGTGGTTTGTTGATACCATTGCCTGTGCCCAAGAGACCATGGACCCATATCTCTATGGATTTCATTTCCGACCTTCCTGTTTCTCAGAGAATGACCACCATCTGGGTAATTTGTGATAGGTTTTCCAAGATGATACATCTTGTGCCATTACCTAAGTTGCCTTCCTCCTCTGAATTGGTGCCGTTGTTCCTTCAGCACGTGGTTCGTTTACACGGCATTCCTGAGAACATTGTGTCTGACAGAGGAGTCCAGTTTGTTTCCAGATTTTGGAGGACTTTTTGTTCTAAACTGGGTGTTCAATTGTCTTTCTCCTCGGCATTTCATCCTCAGACCAATGGTCAAACTGAGAGAACAAACCAGACATTGGAGACTTATCTAAGATGCTTTGTGTCTGCTGATCAGGATGACTGGGTCTCTTTTTTGCCTTTGGCTGAGTTTGCTCTTAATAATAGGGCTAGCTCTGCTACTTTGATGTCTCCGTTTTTCTGTAATTCTGGGTTTCACCCTCGATTTTCTTCAGGACAGACGGAGGCTTCTGTCTGTCCAGGTGTTGACTCTGTTGTGGAGTGTATGCAACTGATTTGGGACCAGGTAGTGGAGAGAATGTCCCTCTCTCAGGAGAGGGCCCAGCGGTTTGCTGACCGGCATAGGACTGATGGTCCTCGGTTTAAAGTAGGGGACTTGGTCTGGTTGTCCTCAAAGAATATTCCTATGAGAGTAGCATCTCCTAAATTTAAGCCTAGGTTCATTGGACCTTATAAGATCATGGAGATTATTAATCCTGTTTCTTTTCGTTTGCTTCTTCCAGGGACATTTAAGATCCATAACGTGTTCCACAAGTCCTTGTTGAAGAGGTTTGTTGAGCCAGTGGTTCCTGCTGCTGTGCCTCCTGACCCTGTTTTGGTTGAGGGCAATCTGGAGTATGTGGTTGAGAAAATATTGGATTCTCGTTTTTCTAGACGGAAACTCCAGTATTTGGTTAAATGGAGAGGTTATGGTCAGGAAGACAATTCTTGGGTGTTTGCTTCGGACATCCATGCTAGGAGACTTATCCGTGCGTATCATAGAACTCATCCTGACCGACCTGGTTGCTCAAATGAGGGTTCGGTGACCCCTCCTCAAGGGGGGGGTACTGTTGTGAATGGGTTTGAGATGAGTTCTGAGCAGAGGCTCCCTCTGGTGGTTACAAGCGGTGCTAGTCTGTCCAGTGAAGATTGTGAGGACTGGGAATCAGGTGTTACTGACTGGTCTTATATAAGGGAGTCACCTTCCCATCAGGGTTGCCGGTGATCAATTGTTCTGGTCTGAATCCTTTATTCCAGTTTCCCTTGTAGCCTGCTGTATCGTGTCTGCATCTCCTGCTAACAGATAAGACATTTTCTTCTTTTGTGTTTGTGCTATATTTTTGCATTTTGTCCTGCACTTCTGTGGGGTCCTTCAGGGTCCCCTCCGGGGGCTTCTACCCTCTCAGTTTTGTTCAGCCACTGATGTTTGTACTTTTGCTTTTTCCAGTTTTTTCAGTGGCTGCTGTTTTGATTTTGTTACACCAGAGAACTAATTTAGGTGGAAGAGGTCGTGTGATCTCAGGTGTTTTTGAAATTAGTAGAGTTGGTGCTTTTCAGGGTTTTCTGGGATTGCAGTAAGTACCCTTCCTATCCTTTTCTATTTAGTTAGTTTGGGCCCCAGCGTTTGCTCATACTATTTTCTTTCTGTGTCAGTATTTCATCTTGTCTAACCGCCATTACATGTTTGGGGGCTTTCTATTATCTTTGGGGTTCTGCTCCGGGGCAGATAGCTTTCCTATATCTATCTTTAGGTGTAGTTAGTTTCTCAGGCTGTGACGAGGCGTCTAGGACCAACGTAGGAACGCTCCACGGCTGCCTCTAGTTGTGGTGGTTAGTCAGGGTACTGCAATCTCATAGATTCCAACTGCTCTGGTGTATTGCCTTTTTTACCTGCACTCCTCAGCTACTGAAACATAACAGGTAGGCCACTGATCCGTCGGCCGTTAAACTAGTGGGCTCCGTGGCTGGGGGACGCTGCCCGGATCCTGAGCTCCCAAGAAGGAGAGAAGGAAGTCCCTCAAGTTTAGTTTCCCTGTGCCCCTTCATATGGGCTGAAATGGATGGCGGGGCCATCCGTTGTCTAGTTGATACCTGTTATGTCCCATGAATGAGACATTTTACATGCTGTATTGCAGTCTCTCATATTGTTTACTGTTGCTATGTGTCCCTGTGTTTGCATAGCTGAAATCCTTCCTTTACATCAAGTTTGTCCCTTCTGTCTCTCTGTCTCCCTCTTCTGGTGTGATGTCATTTCCTTCTTCTTTCTCCTGTGTTTCATTCTCCATCTTGATTTTATCAGAATCACATGTGTTTTCAGTCTGTCTGAAGAAAGTCTTTTTTACCTGCTGCTGTTTATATGCATTCAACAAGAATTCTTGAAGAAATCAAAGTCTCTTCTGGATTCTTCATAACATGTGTGCCAGCAGCTGAGTTAAGCTATCTGCGATCGTCGCCAATTGTAAGTAAGGTGAAAGAGATCCGGCATCTTACAGAGCCATAGTTACAGCCACAGGCCCCGGGGACAGAATAGTAAAAAAGACTTTTCAGATTCATCTGTAAAACCCACAGCTTCTATAAAGCTACAGAACTTCCTGCAGAGCATCCGCTCTCAACATATAAGAGTCTATACAGCTCCCCTTCTCCCTGTGAATCAGGATGGCTGAAGAAATGACTACACGGTCTCTGCCAGACCCATTGTCAGAGGAAGAGTGCATAGACCCTGATCCACCATTTAGTGAGAAGGCTAGACGTGTCACAAAGCCAACATGGAAAATAAGGGAGAATCTAGAATCCAGTAAACATGATCTTCTCCGTGCAACAGCAGAGCTATGGTAAAAACTCTTATGCCACATAAATAGCCTGTCTCAGCCTGCTTCTCTCCAACGACCACTGGAGGGAGCTCTCGCACAACTGTGTTCAGATTATCAATGTTATGCAAAAATAACAGACCAATATATCGCAGTGTTAAAAAGACTTAACCCATCAGTTACCTGCAAAGAGCTGCAAGCTTTCCAAAAACTTAACTCTGAGAGAGAAAGCATGGTGCGCGATATAAAAGCCAAAACAGAAGCAAGAATCGCACTAATAGCCGAGATGTCATCTTGCATTTCTGGCTCTGCCAGACAGTCAAAGCGAACATCTAAGTCATGTTCTTCAAAATCCTCAACCCTCAGCGAACAGCTCATAAAAGCACGTGCAGAAGCTGAGGCCACTTAAATACAAGCTGCCTTTGCTCAAAAGGAAACTGAAATGAAAACTGAGGCAACTAAAATACAAGCTGCCCTAGAGGCCACTAAAATACAAGCTGCCCTAGAGGCCCTAGAGAAGGAAACTGAGATGAAAACTGAGGCCACTAAAATACAAGCTGCCCTAGAGGCCCTAGAGAAGGAACGCCAACATGCCATAGCCATGGCAAAGTTAAAGGTCCTGGAACAAGCCATCAGTGGGAGCCAAAGAGACAGCATCAGTTTAAGTGTTTTTGATACTGAAGACCCTCTTAAGCGTACTAGAGACTATGTACAAAGCCAACACAGTGCTATCCCTGCTCCTGCAATCCTTCCTGACCACACAGATGCTCCCCTGAAACATCAGGGTTTTGATACTGAAGACCCTCTTAAGCGTACTAGGGACTATGTACAAAGCCAACACAGCGCTATCCCTGCTCCTGCAATCCTTCCTGACCACACTGATGCTCCCCTGAGACAACAGGACACAGAGCGTTTATTCCCATCCTGCACCCAAGGTCAGTACAATTACAATACGCTGCCAATCTTGTATCCTGATCCACCTCTGTGCACCGAAATGTACCAGAAACCTGCAAATCACCAAATCTTATACTCAGAATCCTACGTACAGGCCAATATGCAGGCCAGTCACCACACTCCGGTCAATCACACAATTCCAGTCCCATGTGTAGCAGAAACTAAGCTCATTAAGCCAGTTAATGGACTGAACGCCTACGCTGCCCCATACGTACCTGCATTCCCAGGTCAAATCACAGACTGTATGAACAAAGCTAACGAAAAAATAGGAACAGCATCCAATCCAGGTGAAGTATAACAAGTCTTTATTCAGCCACCATAAAATACGACGTTTCGGCCATTTTCAGGCCTTTATCAAGTATACAAAAACAGGCAAAATGGTGTCCTTAAATGGTGTGGAGGAGCCAATCACCATCCAGGAACCGCCCATAATACAAATAGACATATATACAGAATATACAACGATAATCAATTTAAAACAGTGATCAAAGCTCAGAATAGTGACATCATAGAAAAATACAGCAATGTTATAATTGTGCATATAATATGCCATAGATTACTCCATATAAACAATATCACCATTTAGTCTGCCAATCGATGATCTGTTACTGCACACTCCCATTCTGGTGCTGCACCAATCATGTACTCACTAGCAGCAGCGTCCTCCATATCCAATCAGTGTCAGTTCAGCAGCGCTTAGTCAGAGCACTTATCCAATAGCCCACAGGATAACAAATCGGGAGGCACACCTAACTCACTCCCCACTGTGTGATAAACAAAGGCACATGTTCAGAAGTCATCATAGCAAACGCCCAGTGGATCATGTGAACACCAGCGTCATCAGACACCCAGTCACATGACCGCAAGCATCATCCGAGGTCTAATCACATGATAGTCCCATCATAAGCCTCTATTCTAAGCTGAAAACACTAAAATAGCGCGCGATCACCGGCATCATCCGACACCTGAAAAAAGAACACGCATGCACAATAAACTCTATCATTATTTATACTACTCCAGATATGTCATCAGGAAACCTGCAGGTCACATGACCGTCAGTATTGGCATACTGTAAACAAGAGACCGCACATGCGGATCGATATAGAATGGAAGATTAACAATATAGCAGACGCCTAAAGAAATATATATAATATCTACAAAATAAATGATGTCATCAGGAACTATTAAGTCACCACTCCGATCACTCCAGATAATAATCCTACGAAAACAACAAACATAAGTAAAATATATATCTAAAAACAAACACAGAATATAGATGCAAAAATTACCTAGCACAAATATGCAAATTATATTCGATATTCAACCCCTTTGGTTGCAATGTCTCCAAAATGGAGATCCACCGGAGTTCTTTCTGTTTAAGCAACTTAATCCTGTCGCCACCTCTCCTAAGGGGTGGAACCCCGTCAATAACTCTAAATCTCAGCTGACTGACCAAGTGTCCACATTCTACAAAGTGCTTAGATACCGGCAGTTCCATCATCTTCGTCCTGATTCCATTCTATATAGATCCGCATGTGCGGTCTCTTGTTTACATTATGCCAATACTGACGGTCATGTGACCTGCAGGTTTCCTGATGACATATCTGGAGTAGTATAAATAATGATAGAGTTTATTGTGCATGCGTGTTCTTTTTTCAGATGTCGGATGATACCGGTGATCGCGCGCTATTTTAGTGTTTTCAGCCTGGAATAGAGGCTTATGATGGGACTATCATGTGATTAGACCTCGGATGATGCTTGCGATCATGTGACTGGGTGTCTGATGACGCTGGTGTTCACATGATCCACTGGGCGTTTGCTATGATGACTTCTGAACATGTGCCTTTGTTTATCACACAGTGGGGAGTAAGTTAGGTGTGCCTCCCGATTTGTTATCCTGTGGGCTATTGGATAAGTGCTCTGACTAAGCGCTGCTGAACTGACACTGATTGGATATGGAGGACGCTGCTGCTAGTGAGTACATGATTGGTGCAGCACCAGAATGGGAGTGTGCAGTAACAGATCATCGATTGGCAGACTAAATGGTGATATTGTTTATATGGAGTAATCTATGGCATATTACATGCACAATTATAACATTGCTGTATTTTTCTATGATGTCACTATTCTGAGCTTTGATCACTGTTTTAAATTGATTATCGTTGTATATTCTGTATATATGTCTATTTGTATTATGGGCGGTTCCTGGATGGTGATTGGCTCCTCCACACCATTTAAGGACACCATTTTGCCTGTTTTTGTATACTTGATAAAGGCCTGAAAATGGCCGAAACGTCGTATTTTATGGTGGCTGAATAAAGACTTGTTATACTTCACCTGGATTGGATGCTGTTCCTATTTTTTCGTTGGACTGTTGTTCATTTGGATCCTTGAACGCCTGAACGTGCATCCGTGCTAACTCCCGAGTGCTGTCAGCTGCTTGAATACTTGTGGATTGTGGATCCTGGCAGACGTGCACCGGTCATGGAGACTTTGATGCTTGAACCAGAGGTGGGTGAACTGGACAATGCCGCTATATTTTCATACACAGATGAAGATGCTAAAAGAATCCTAGCCAGAACACAGATAGATATGTCTTTTTTGAATAAACCTACCATAGAGATGTTGAATAAGAGATATGAAAATGAGAGGAGAAAATATATCTCACACGAGTTGCATGCCATGACTCTGTGCGAGTATCACAGGGTTCACAGGATACCTCGTGGACTAAGGCCACATCTGCGGCCTACACTACTGGCAGACAATATGCAATTTTGTAATAAATTTGAATCGATCACTAATAAGTATTCATTTGATCTAATGCTCTTGAACATCGAGTTTC
Organism: Oophaga sylvatica; assembly: GCA_033576555.1. Lineage (NCBI taxonomy): Eukaryota > Metazoa > Chordata > Amphibia > Anura > Dendrobatidae > Oophaga > Oophaga sylvatica. Next base: position 685,031,211 of record JARQOD010000001.1, read on the forward strand.
TCCACACAGAAATGGTATCGGTGAAGAATAAAATCGATGATTTGGAGAAACAATTGACTATGCAGTTGACAGCACAAGAATGGGACACGTTCAAGAAACACTTGGATGAGAAACTACTGAAATTTCGTGGTGACATTGAGAAAACGAAAAAAAACGAAATGGTTTCGTGATGCTGAAGATTACAGGACTGGACATGTTTTTTCTTGGCAGGGTGGAGCACGCAGAACTATCTATAGGAAACCAGATTCCTTTGCACAACCCCGCAGAAGAAGGAGACAGCAAACAAGGGAACAGAAGAGATTCGGTTTTACCACGGCAGAGTCTGATTCCACTGACGATTCCAATTTGTGTGTACCTTCTTCTTCTCATTTTTTAGGGAAAGGAAAAATGGACAATGTGGCAAAAGGAGGCCAAGGAGAGGTGGTAAGAAACACCGGCGACAGAGAAGTGGACAATCAGATGCCGTGCACCTCCCGCAATCTGCCCATGAGAACCCGGAACGAGGGGAAGAAGAGAGCCACATAGAACAAAAGAACTTAGTGGTAAATATTTCATCTTGCACACATTACTGATGTGGACTATAATGTATTATCCAAAGGACTGTCGTTTTGCCCTTCCAATTATCCAGATTGGTTTAACATTGAATGTGACCTTTTTGCCTTTTTTAGAAGGCTAAGATTAGCAGTATATTTCAATGAGAGTGAGGACACACCTATTGCTGCAATTAGTGATGCCCCTAGGGGTTTTGCTTTACATGATTTTGGTCTTTATAACAAAAGTAACTTTCAACCTCCTGTTAAAAATAATTTTGTTGAATCATATATTCAATTGGTTGAAAGGGACATGGCTAGATTGAAACGTGAGGGTGTAGGTCCATTCAAAAGAGGGAATTTAACACACAGTGAGAGACAGGTGTTGGATAGGCTCTCAGGTAACAAAGCTATCACCATCAGGGCAGCCGACAAAGGCAGGGCCCTGGTGGTGATGGATACCCATAAATATAGGGCTGAGATTTGTGGTCAATTGTTGGACACGGCAGTTTATGCTAAGTTGTCTAAAGATCCCACACCTTGTTTTCAAAGTGAATTGAGAATACTGATCAATGAGGCATTATCTAATGGTTTGATAGACCAAAAACTCTCTGATTTTCTTTTGGTGGAGTTTCCAGTGACACCTATTCTGTACACCCTGCCTAAAATCCATAAAAATCTGATGGATCCCCCTGGACGCCCAATTGTGTCTGGGCGGGGCTCTCTATGTGGTAAGGTATCCATTTTTCTAGATAAAGTGTTACGTCATTTTGCTATTGAGGCCAAATCTTATATCATGGATACTAACCATTTTCTGAGTAAGATTGAGGGTCTGGACATCACAGAGGATACTATTCTCGTTTCGTTTGATGTTGTATCACTGTACACCTCCATTAAACATGAACGTGGTTTGGAGGCTGTTGGTGTGGCGCTGGCGGGCTCTGACATGGCCCCAGGTGGTACACAGCTGGTCCTGGCACTGTTGGAGTTTGTCCTCAAGAATTTTTTTCTTTTTGGGGATGAATTTTTCCTGCAGTTGCGTGGTACCGCCATGGGGTCCAATGTGGCGCCCACTTATGCAAACATCTACATGGCGGTATTCGAGGACCAGCATGTGTACAATTCCATCCACTGGCGCCATGTCAGAGCCTGGTGGCGCTACATTGATGATATCTTTTGTGTTTGGGAGGGGAACATGAATGATCTGGTATCTTTCCATAGTCATCTTAACATGATATTTCCCGAGCTGAAGTTCACAATGACACACTCCTTTGACCAGATTCAATTTTTGGATACTTTAGTGTACAAGCACAGTGGATTGTTATGCACTGATTTGTTTATAAAGGACACAGACAGGAATAGTCTCCTTGTTTTTGATAGTAATCATCCAAGGAAAATGATAGAGTCTCTGCCTTGGAGTCAGATGCTGAGAGTACGTAGGATAGTAAAGGACGAGACTGTATTGGACAGGAGGCTTGATCAGATGTGTGAGAAGTTCATCACAAGGGGGTATCCTGAGAAGGATCTTAGAAAATTCAAGGAGAAAGCCTTGAAGACAACATTGGAAGATGTGAGAAACAAACGTATTAAGATTTCCCCTAAAATAGTCCCTTTTGTTTCTACCTATTGCCCTGTTAGTGGTAAAATAGGGAATATCTTGAATAAGCATTGGGGTCTATTACATAGAGGTTTACCGGATGTAGTTGAATTTGCGCACAAGCCATTGCTTTCTTATAGGCGAGGGCGTAATTTGAAAGATAAGTTGGTCAAATCTGACATTGGATCCTCCAAAATATCCAGACAGTTAACTTTGGGCCCTCCAAAAAATGGAAATTTTCCATGTTTGAATTGTGCATGCTGTGGCAATATGATCAAGGGTGACAGTTTTGGCCACTCACGCACGGGTCAACGCTTTCGGATCCAGGAACGGTACTCTTGTACATCTAGCTTTGTAATCTATATGCTCGTGTGTCCGTGTGGACTCATGTATATAGGCGAGACAACGATGGAAGTTAAGGCTAGGATAAGTAAACAGAAAAGTACTATCAGGACGAAGATGATGGAACTGCCGGTATCTAAGCACTTTGTAGAATGTGGACACTTGGTCAGTCAGCTGAGATTTAGAGTTATTGACGGGGTTCCACCCCTTAGGAGAGGTGGCGACAGGATTAAGTTGCTTAAACAGAAAGAACTCTGGTGGATCTCCGTTTTGGAGACATTGCAACCAAAGGGGTTGAATATCGAATATAATTTGCATATTTGTGCTAGGTAATTTTTGCATCTATATTCTGTGTTTGTTTTTAGATATATATTTTACTTATGTTTGTTGTTTTCGTAGGATTATTATCTGGAGTGATCGGAGCAAGTGGTGACTTAATAGTTCCTGATGACATCATTTATTTTGTAGATATTATATATATTTCTTTAGGCGTCTGCTATATTGTTAATCTTCCATTCTATATAGATCCGCATGTGCGGTCTCTTGTTTACATTATGCCAATACTGACGGTCATGTGACCTGCAGGTTTCCTGATGACATATCTGGAGTAGTATAAATAATGATAGAGTTTATTGTGCATGTGTGTTCTTTTTTCAGATGTCGGATGATGCCGGTGATCGCGCGCTATTTTAGTGTTTTCAGCCTGGAATAGAGGCTTATGATGGGACTATCATGTGATTAGACCTCGGATGATGCTTGCGATCATGTGACTGGGTGTCTGATGACGCTGGTGTTCACATGATCCACTGGGCGTTTGCTATGATGACTTCTGAACATGTGCCTTTGTTTATCACACAGTGGGGAGTGAGTTAGGTGTGCCTCCCGATTTGTTATCCTGTGGGCTATTGGATAAGTGCTCTGACTAAGCGCTGCTGAACTGACACTGATTGGATATGGAGGACGCTGCTGCTAGTGAGTACATGATTGGTGCAGCACCAGAATGGGAGTGTGCAGTAACAGATCATCGATTGGCAGACTAAATGGTGATATTGTTTATATGGAGTAATCTATGGCATATTATATGCACAATTATAACATTGCTGTATTTTTCTATGATGTCACTATTCTGAGCTTTGATCACTGTTTTAAATTGATTATCGTTGTATATTCTGTATATATGTCTATTTGTATTATGGGCGGTTCCTGGATGGTGATTGGCTCCTCCACACCATTTAAGGACACCATTTTGCCTGTTTTTGTATACTTGATAAAGGCCTGAAAATGGCCGAAACGTCGTATTTTATGGTGGCTGAATAAAGACTTGTTATACTTCACCTGGATTGGATGCTGTTCCTATTTTTTCGTTGGACTGTTGTTCATTTGGATCCTTGAACGCCTGAACGTGCATCCGTGCTAACTCCCGAGTGCTGTCAGCTGCTTGAATACTTGTGTATGAACAAAGCTATCCAGCCAGCATCGGTCCTTCCAAAATCAGAGAATGCTGATATGACTGGCCTCGCAAGGTACATGATTCGGCGCGATCTAACTAAGACCGGTCTTACAGAGTTTGACGATAAACCTGAGAACTACAGGGGTTGGAAGTGTACCTTTGAAACCACGATCAGTGATCTCGGCATCACCGCCGCTGAAGAGCTAGACCTGCTAATCAGGTGGCTTGGGCCACAATCCACGGATCGGGTCAAGAGACTTAAATCTGTCCACATCAGTAATCCCATTGCTGGTCTCACTGCTGCATGGAAGAGGCTAGAAAGAAGCTATGGCAGTCCTGAGGTCATAGAAAGGGCCCTGTTCAAACGACTAGAGGATTTTCCAAAGGTATCTAATAAGGACAGTACAAGGTTCCAAGAGCTCAGCGACCTCCTGTTAGAGCTTCAGCTGGCCAAAGCAGACCCGTACCTTCCTGGCCTCAGCTACCTGGACACTGCTCATGGGGTAACCCCAATAGTTTCCAAGCTGCCACCCAATATCCAAAATAAGTGGGCTATGCTTGGATCAAAATACAAAAGGGAAAACCAAGTCTCCTTCCCTCCATTTTCCTACTTCTGCGAGTTCATCGAAAATATCGCAGAGTGTAAGACCGATCCAAGTTTTTCCTATGGAGAACACAGCGACCCTATTTCATCTACAAAACACGACAGTCCACGTCTTAACTACAGGAACCACCAAGCTCCAATGTCCATCAAGAAGACTGATGTTCTTCCGGCACCTTCAGTATCACAAGATAAGAGCGACAAAGGTGAGAAGGTTGAGAAACCTAATTGCCAGTGTCCAATTCACAAACTACCACATCCCCTGAAGAAGTGCATCGGCTTCAGGAAGAAGCCCCTTCAAGAACGAAAGGAGCTCTTGAAGAAGTTTGGAGTATGCTTCAGGTGCTGCGCCTCTACCGAACATCTTGCTAAGTACTGTGTCATCCCCATCAAGTGTCTAGAGTGCGACAGCGAAGACCACGTACAGGCGCTCCATCCATCACAGCCTGACTCTGTGTCTTCACCTTCTCCCACCACAAGCCATGGCGGGGAGAGTACAGACCAAGTGACAAGCCATGTTGCGGTATCTTCCTCATGCACCGATGTCTGTGGAGAAGGTCTTCGAGACAAGTCCTGTGCGAAGATTTGCCTGTCATGGGTGTATCCCAAGGGCCATCCAGAGAAGGCAGTCAAGGTGTACGTTAGCCTGGATGACCAGAGCAACAAATCATTAGCCAGGTCAGAACTCTTTGACTTGTTTGACTTAAAAGGAGACGTCTATCCCTACACCTTGGGCACCTGCAGCGGCGTTTTACAAACCTCTGGAAGAAGGGCCAGTGGCCTCATAATAACTTCTCTTGAGAAAGGCGCCACGGAGATACCACTACCCACGCTTGTAGAGTGTAACCAAATACCATTCAATAGGGAAGAAATCCCAACACCAGAAGTCGCTCTTCAGCATCCTCATCTCAGAATGATAGCCAAAGAGATGCCACCCCTGGATGATAAGGCAGACATCCTAATTCTCCTCGGCAGAGACATTATACGACTGCACAAGATGAATCAACAAATCCACGGACTACTCAATGAACCATATGCCCAGCGCCTCGAGCTGGGCTGGGTCATCATTGGCAACGTCTGTAGTGACCAGACAAAGAATCAGAACGACATCTCCTCTTACAAAACCGTTATCACGTCGGATGACAACGACTTGTCCTCCCTGTCATACTCACATCACCAATGGATGAAGGAGAAGTCAAACGACACTACGTGTCAACGGCAACCATCCGATATTTCAAGTCCGCTTTATCCTCGAGACTACAACCTCGAGATAACAGCATTCGATCCTTCAACCAAGGACAACTCACTACCTACAGAGGGAGACAAAGTGATCATCAGGGTCATGAGCGTCAAACCCACCGAAGACAACTATAACAGCTGGGTAGCTCCCTCACCTTCTCTTCCAGCAAAGACTAAGTTGCCAAGGGATCCACAGCAAGTAACAGCTAAGTTCCCAACCTTTGATACCCATCTCCATCACAAGCCTGGTCAAACCGAAGCCATGCTAGACTTCAGTGCTCAGAGTGAGAGCCCCTCTCTCAACAGCCTACCTCTGACCAATGGTGCCAGCGTTTTCCCCACGCAATTCAGCCTCAGCTCACTGGCGGATGTTGAACAAGACACGTTCACTTCCCAAGCATCACCCTGTAAGGAACTTGCTATAGAACGAGGAGCCTCGCCTGTTGAAAACAGCATCGACGGTCCTCTCGGGTTTAAGACACCCATCGCAGTTCTAGGCAGGGTACCACTGAGACAGCTTGCTACTCCGGATATCAACGGGAACACTATGCTACCATCTCAGAGACAGCAAAGATGGGAGACTGCGAAGAAGTCCCTAAAGGCCTTACAACAAGTCCTGCCCCGTAGTTCTGTAAAGACTCTTTCAACCGTCATCAAGAGACAAGTCTACCTTTCCTACGACGTGTCTACGAAGACTACAGCTGCAGGAGCCTCTCCCAGCGCTTCAGAAACCGGCAAAAAGGTTCAGAAGCTGAGCTCTCTTTACCCTGGACATCCTTTCAGCTGGTCAGCCATCCTATCTGCTGACATACATTTCAGGCAAATCATCTGCTGGCTCCTTCGAGCAGGAGTCACATGATCTTAGCTTCGTCTCTGAACTCAGCTCACGGCGGGGAGCCTACCGCCATATACTCCTCCAGCTGTGTTGGAACATTGTAATATTTTAACTTTCTCCAGCGGATTATTGGGTTGGTGGAAGTGTTTGCACGTTGCGGCTTCCCCAATCCGAAGATGGGTTTTCGTTTGGACTCGGACTATTCCGCTGTTGAGGACTTCATGCCTCCAACTGAACATTGGACCATGCCAATTGGACTTCAACTGTTGTTGTTATTACCTGCATGCTTGTTTTTTCCTTTTGTCTTTCAGGTCTACAGTGACATCTCCAGTGGACATCATAAAATTATGAAATCTATAGATTTCAGATGGGGAGTGTTATGTCCCATGAATGAGACATTTTACATGCTGTATTGCAGTCTCTCATATTGTTTACTGTTGCTATGTGTCCCTGTGTTTGCATAGCTGAAATCCTTCCTTTACATCAAGTTTGTCCCTTCTGTCTCTCTGTCTCCCTCTTCTGGTGTGATGTCATTTCCTTCTTCTTTCTCCTGTGTTTCATTCTCCATCTTGATTTTATCAGAATCACATGTGTTTTCAGTCTGTCTGAAGAAAGTCTTTTTTACCTGCTGCTGTTTATATGCATTCAACAAGAATTCTTAAAGAAATCAAAGTCTCTTCTGGATTCTTCATAACATGTGTGCCAGCAGCTGAGTTAAGCTATCTGCGATCGTCGCCAATTGTAAGTAAGGTGAAAGAGATCCGGCATCTCACAGAGCCATAGTTACAGCCACAGGCCCCGGGGACAGAATAATACCAGTTCCCAAGTGACTATCATGCCAGAGACTTATTTCAGATATTTTTCTGGGGCGATATGGCCCGAATGGGGCCCTGTGATCACGCTGACAGCGGCCAACCAATTACCCATCCCAGTTGCAGGGGTGGTCTGGATGCAGATTACCATATTTGGCAAAGATATGGGCTGAAAAGGAGTAGTGTTGACCGCTGGAAACCCCAGCAATAGCCTCATAGTGACGCTAGGGATGAATGTGCTGAAGGAACTCGGGATCATCCTAGTCAATGAGTCACCAGATGCTTTTCTCAATCGATGGAACCCCTGCATCCCCCAAAGAAAGGTCTTCCAGCATTTGATACGGGTAGCCCAGGCTCAAGAAACGTCGAGAGAAGGAAAAGTCCTGGGCAAGGTGGTTGTTCTGGCCGCTGCCAAACTTGTTTTACCGCCTGGCCAGACTGTACTCACGCTGCCCGTGTGATCAAGTACACCTCTTGAAGGAGTGGAAGTCCAGATAGAACCCGCCCTAATAGATCAACTGCCTTCAGGACTTCTCATTGCTCGGACACTGGCCGTCATCCGCGATGGTAATGTAGTGGTGTGGTGTGTTGATCTAGGGGAGGATGAGCTCACGCTCTCACCCAAGAGTGAGGTGGCGCAAGTACTCGGTATGCCGGAAAAACTGATGCAACCAGAAGCCGTTCAGTTAGCAGTGAAGCAAGGAGATCCCTGGACTGTAGCCATCACCATGTCCTCAGAGCCTTCGTCCAGCACCATGAGAGAAGGGCGCAGGATCATGGAACAGATGCTGGCTGAACTGACAGGACTCGCGTCACAACAGGTGCAACAGGTAGAAGCTATGCTCAGATGATACCAAGATGTCTTTGCCCTTCATGATGATGATTTCGGGTGCACCACAGCCATAGCTCATGAGATCCCCACTGGAAATGCCGCACAGGTTCGGGAGCACGATCGACAGATCCCTCCACAAATGTACCAGGAAGTGAAATAAATGTTGGCATACATGCTGCAGAGTGGGGTCATATGGGAAAGCCAGAGCCAGTGGGCAGCCCCTGTCATTCTAGTTTGAAAAAAGATGGAACCCTGCGTTTTTGTGTGGACTACCGGCGACTAAATGCCTGTACAGTTCGGGACTCTTACTCCCTACCGAGAATTGAGGAGTCGTCTGCCCTGGGAAAAGCTAAGTACTTCTCATCATTAGATCTGGCCAGTGGATATTGGCAAGTGCCCATGGCTGAGGAAGACCGGACAAAGACAGCATTCATACTGCCTATGGGGTTGTTCATGCGCCTGGAACTTTCAGCGGCTGTTGGAGTGGTGTTTATGAGACCTGAACTTTGAAACCACCCTCATTTAGCAGGACAACATCACTGTCTATGCAGCTACTTTTAAGGAAAATCTTTGGCGGCTGGAGCAGGTGTTGAGTCGGCTGCAGAGGCACGGACTGAAAGTGAAACCTCAGAAAGGCCATCTTTTCCGCAAGCAAATTGACTACCTCAGACATGTTATATCCACTGAGGGAGTGAGGCCTGCACGTGAGAAGATAGCGGCAGTACAGGACTGGCCCACTCCGAAGACAGTGAAGGACGTATGGGCCTTTATTGGACTTACGGGGTACTATTGACGGTTTTTGAAAGACTTCACATGTATTGTCAATCCACTGCGGGAATTATTGATAGGAGTACCGTCTGGTGAGAAGAACGGGACTATCCAGTGGGGAAATATCCAGGAAGAAGCCTTTCGAGTCCTGAAGATGGCCCTGACGGAAGCACCCATACTTGCATATGCAGACTTCTCTCAACCTTTCATCCTTCACACCGATGGAAGTCTCCAGGGACTAGGGGCTGTATTGTCACAGGTACAGAATGGAAAGAAGCTGGAATTGTTGGCATTGGTGTGGGCGATGACCGAGAAGTTTGCCGAGTACCTGTCAGGATCTGAAGTATGAGTACGCACTGACAACAATCCCTTAGCCCACCTAGAAAATTCAAAACTGGGGGCCTTGGAGCAAAGATGGGTGGCCCGGATAGCAAAATATCGATACAAGATCGCATATTCGAAAAGGAGCTGAGAATACACATGCAGATGCCCTGTCCAGAGTGACCCACCAGCGACCTGGCCATGACCGAGCCGAAGAGTTGGAGGCAGAAGAGATTCCTGGGTTCCAGAATCTCGCCAGGAAGCTAGCGACAACGCGGGAACAGGTCATAGAAGCGTCGGGAAAGCACCTGTTGGGACGGCCTCGAGATGACTGGGTGCGGCTTCAGCAGGAAGACAGAGAACTTGCTCAGTTGAGACAATGGGTGGCTCTAAAACAACTCCCAGCCAGAGTGAGCGAGATACCTTGTCCCTGGGAATGCTACAGATACTCCGACAATGGGAGAGGCTTAAACTGGAAGATGGTTTGCTGTATTGGAAGGTGCAGTTGGTACGGGAATTGGGAGTCACCTGGCAAGTGTTACTCCCCAAAAAGGTGATCAGTGAGGTGGTCACTAGTGTTGAGCGATACTGCTCGATATATAAAAATATCGGATCGGAATGGTATCGCCGATATCACTAAATATCGTCGATATCCGATTCCGATACCGGAAGTCCCATGTAAGTCTATGGGAACAAAATATCGCAACTAAAAAAACACTTTCTTTCCTTGTAAACACAAAATATACACACTTAGAATACATATATATATATATATATATATATACATGTCATTGTGACATATATATGTGTCCTGTGTGCCTTAATTGAACTGTTTTTTTGCTTGAGAATTGCAAAAATCATCATAGACTGTATTTGCCATTTTTCCGTCATATCTGCGCCACGAGGCACAGGTGAAGAATAAGGGGGTGCTCTCGTGGGCGTACACTCACTCCGTGGCGCGAAAACGATGTCCGCACGCTCTAAATGTTACTGCAATGTAAGATCGTGCCCCACAGCTCTGGAGTTCCGCCTCCTCTTCCTCCTCAGTGGGAGTAAACGAACGCGAAGGTCCTGCCTCCCTACAAAAGATGTCGCCTCTCCTGATGCTAATGACACATGTGACTTTGCTGAGATGGCGAATGGACGTGAGCAGAAGTGAGAAGGGATGGAGGAGTCAGAGCTCTCCCCCACGGAAGCGACCCGATCGCCACGGGGCCACCGTTTGGCACCCGGCCTGGAAACCCTCCTACGCTGGAAGAAGCGGAGGATACCCTTAGAAACCTGGCCCGGCACCGGGAGGAGGTCGCCAGGATGGAAGCGAGCTGGCGGGCCTTAAAACTACAATTGGAGCAGCGCCAATCCCTCTTACCCCCTGAAGTGTCTGTACCGGAAGGTGAGGCACCCGTTCCAGTACAGAAGGCCGTGCGGGCATCCCAGCCCTTGCAATCTGAACCGGTTGCCAGTATCTCAGTGGAGGCACCCGTTCCAGTACAGAAGGCCGTGCGGGCATCCCAGCCCTTGCAATCTGAACCGGTTGCCAGTATCTCAGTGGAGGCACCCGTTCCAGTACAGAAGGCCGTGCGGGCATCCCAGCCCTTGCAATCTGAACCGGTTGCCAGTATCTCAGTGGAGGCACCCGTTCCAGTACAGAAGGCCGTGCGGGCATCCCAGCCCTTGCAATCTGAACCGGTTGCCAGTATCACAGTGGAGGCACCCGTTCCTGCAGAAAACGCCGCACCAGCACCCCAGATCCCGCTGTCTGCCCCCGTCGCTGAGGCAGAAGCGACACCCGTCCTCATGGAGGAGGCCGCGCAGGCACCAGAGCACTACCTGCCTGTACCGGAGCCCCGACCGTCATCTGTTCCAGAGCCGGCTGCTTCCGCCACAGGTGAGCGCCGCCAGGACTGGGGGTCGCCAGGAGAGCTGCCGCAAACCGGACATCGTAAGCTGGCATTTGATGGTGGAGACATGGAGCAGCTGGTGGAGGAGAATTACAACCGGCGTCAGGAGGAAGAGTGGAGACGTCGGGAGCGGGAAGCAGAGCGACAAAGGGAGCAGCGAGAATCCCAAAAGCTTCGGCAACGTCACCTGGAGAAGGACCTGGCAGAGAAGGCACGTATGAGAAAGGATAAAAGTACGGTGAGGGAGCCGCGGCGTAAGGGTGCAGTACGGAACTTTAAGTTAAAAGGTGGTTGGGGCTTCATCCAGGAGCCTGGACTTTATTTAGAAGTTTTTGTAACCCGGCGGGACGTGGAGGCTCACCTCCCAGAAGGACACCCGGGGAGGGACATGTTGCCAGGAGACTTGGTGACTTACACCCGACACTGGGGTTACAATGGATGGTACCCCTAAATGTTACCAGGTGCGACCCCTACTCCCCAGAGTGTCAGGAAACTGACAGACCCTACGAGCCTTCAGCCTCCCCCAACCAGGCCTCTGCACAAGTGCCCACCCCACGCCGTAAATCTCCCCAGCCTCCCTCAGTGGTCTCCTCAGCAGCCCCAGCTATGGACATGATAATGATAGCTGGCCCGTACCCGGCGCCTGTTAGGCCCCCTGGGGTTCGTACAGTCCGGGACATAGGTTTCCAGTCCCGGAGGGAGACGAAAGAGGTGGCCACACAGACCCAGATAGCGGGTCACGACGTCACTGTACACGCCACACGACGTCATCAGGTCTGGGTGGACCCTCCTGTCACGGATGTTTGGCAAGCTCCACAACAGTACCAGGTGGTACCTGGAAGAGGCCAGCCAAAGAAGTCTAAATAACCCGGACAGGGTCTCTGTATGTAAATAGTTAAATTATTGATGTACCCGGACGGGTGAATGTTCATAAAAAGAAGTTTATTGTTGCCTTAATATACCCATGTTGGGTAATGATTTGATGTACCCGGACGGGTGAATGTTCAGAAGAACAAGTTTATTTTTGCCTTAATATACCCATGTTGGGTAATGGTTTGATGTACCCGGACGGGTGAATGTTCAGAAGAACAAGTTTATTGTTGCCTTAATTTACCCAGGTTGGGTAATGGTGTTTCACTGTAATGAAAATGTTCAACTTTGAAGCCATGAACTGTAGTGGCTCACAAATTTTTCTGTAAATAGTTGGCACTTCGGTGCTCCATTTTGGTTTTACAAAAAACTTTACTGTGCACTATTTTCAACTACCTCAGAACCTAAAAACCCGTTTGGTGTGGCCGAAAGTGAGGTCTGCTCAAGGAAAGTCTTGCAGCCCACCCAAGACCACAGTTGGAGGTTTGGAGCGGGTCCTCCACAAGCACAAGTAAAGGACACTGTGAAGTTACCCCGGTGGGGTTGTATTCCTAAGAAGTCTCCACGAACTTCGGCACTAATGCTATTTGCACTTTTGTTGAATATGTATTTATTAACACACATGTATAACACATATCAAGGGTATCAACAGTAACAAAACATGTCACATAATATAAGCCATTTGCACTTTTGTAATGTTATTATTAAAAATTTTATTATGCAACGTTTAACTTGAAGTGTTTCCTGCTTTCTTACTACGTCGCATAGTCCACTCTGCTACATCACTTTGCACCATTGCTCTATCTCACATCTATCTGCCCTGGAAGGATAGCGTGTTACCTGTAGAAGACTTTTCACCTACCTGCACTACACCACCCTTCCAGAGGACCTGCACAGCAGCGCTGGACACCCTGACCAGGTACTACAGGTGGCGTCACGACAAACTACACGAACATTCTATCATCCCCTGGAAATATCCCACATTCCAGTGATCGCCCAGGTCACGGACCGAGCTGTGCTACTCGTGACATCCCCCATAGAAGTCGACGTGATCGGTGCCGAGTACCCCCAAAACCCCTGTCTCTGTGCGACTCAACTTCCCTCACTGTGCTGGCACTTTACATTTACAATGCCTCTGGGTTTTTTTTTTGGGGGGGTGGGGAACATTCAGACTTTTGCTATGGGGCCCCATGATTTATATGTACGCCCCTGCTGCTGAGGAATGGTATTTAAGGCTGTTAAGGAGCCAACATACATGGACCTTGCCAGCCTGATAATACCAGGCCACAGCAGTTTGCTTAGCTTGGTTGGTTAACAAAAATAGGGGATCCCCTCGAAAAAAAAAGGCGTAGGGGTCCCCCTATTTGTGTTAACCAGCCAAGTAAAATGCAGACTGCTGCGGCCTGGTATTAAAAGACTGTCAAGGCCCATGGATTTTGGCCCTCAACAGCCTGATAATACCAGGCTACAGCAGCCCCACATTTGGCGCATCAAAAGATGTGCCAATTGTGGCACTTTACCCGGCTCTTCCCACTGCCCTGTAGCGGTGGCAAGTGGGGTAATAATAATAATAATAATAATCTTTATTTATATAGCGCCAACATATTCCGCAGCGCTTTACAGTTTAACAGTTTCAAAACACAAGTCATAGGTAACAACGTTAACAATACAATAATTAAAGCAAAATAAGCCGACCTTGCTCGTGAGAGCTTACAATCTACAATGAGGTGGGGGAGATACAAAGTACAGGTGTGTATATAAGGGGTTAATGTCACCGTTGATTGCACGGTGAGAATAAGCCCGGTTAATAATGGAGAGGTGTCAATAAGACACCGATCCATTATTAATTCCAAAGTTTTTAAATGTATAAAAAAAAGACACAGCAAGAAAAAAGTATTTTAATGAAATAAAAGAGACAACACAGTTTTCATTTCTTTTATTATACTCTCATTCCTGTGACGCCATCGATCTCCTGTAAAAAAAGAAAAAAAAAAACAACAGTATACCACCTGTCCGACGCAGTCCATAGTAACGACTGTCCCACGGCGATCCAGCTCTGCTACATCGCAATGACAGGCAGAGCCTGTCATCTCGACGCAGCACAGCTGATTACCTGCTTCCCCGGCGGTGACGTCATCAGACTGACTGCTTTACGGCCGGGATTACCCAGCAGTCACTGCAGTTATCGCGAGAAACTGCATGTGACCGCCGGGGAAAGATGATGGCGGCCATGAAGCAGTCCAGCCCGTGACCGCCGGAGATCTTCTGCCAGGTAAGTGCCGCTGACTCCTGACAGACCCGACCGACGGACACTGACAGTGACAGTGACAATCCCGATTCCGGTATCCGATAAGACGAAAATATCGGAACTAAGTATCGAAAGGCCGATAGAGCTAATATCGGCCGATACCCGATACTTGCAGTATCGTATCGCTCAACACTAGTGGCCACGAAAGCTCATGTAAGAGAGGCTCACTTTGGCCAGGAGAACACATTTCAGTGGTTGAAGCTGGTTTATCATCTCCGGTTAAAGACTGCACTGGAAGAGGCCTGTCGGTAATGTCGAAGTTGTAAATTGGCTAAGCCTCCAGAACAGAGAGCTCCTACGCAGACCATTGTGACCTCTGCTCCCCTGGAACTGCTAATGATCGACTACTTGACCGTGGGTCTTGCTCATCTCGAATATGAACATTGTATTGTGATGAGCGACCATTTCACTAAGTTTGCTGTGGTGACTCCAACCCGGGATCAGATGGCTGAATCAGCTGCACGGGCCATCTGTTGAGATTGCATTCGGGTGTATGGATGCCCAAAAAGCATTCATTCTGACCAAGGCACTTACTTTCAAAGTTGAGTGACGGAGGAGCTCCACCGCCTGTATCGGATTAAAAAGTCCAGTACTACACCTTATCATCAGCAAGGGAATGGAGCCTGCGAACGTTTCAACTGTACACTGATTCAGATGATGAGAACGTTGGAGGAAGACAGGAAAGTCCGTTGACCCGAGTATGTAGCTGAGTTGGTCTGGGTGTACAACAACCGAGTGCACAGTACAACCGGATATACATCATACACCCTGCTGTTCGGCTGAAAGGGACGAGAGATAACCGAGCTAGAGTTGGACCCAGAGGAGGACTACCCACAAACGGGAGTGTCCACCTGGGTCCATGAACACCGACATCGCTTGCAGACTCTACATCGACTGGTATAGACCAAGTTTCGGGAACTTGAGCACCAGGAAGCAACGCCCCTGCGAGGGATAGCTCTCAAGGCTGGAGACCGAGTATTGGTCCGAGACAATCGACCTCGAGGCAAGTTAGAACATCGATGGGAAAAACTCCGTATCCAGTGAAACGCTGAATTGGATCCAATGGTCCAGTCTATGAAGTTCAGCCTGTGGGGGAAGAAGGGGCCCCTACCCGAGTGGTCCACCAAAGCATGCTACTTTATTGCCTGTCAAGAGGTCCCGAAAGAGAAGAAAGGGCGCAAGTGTTCCTGAAATGCCAACTCCAGCGACCTTCGATTATGAAGAACCTGCCTCACCCTCTGATCTGGATGGTCCGCTACCCACTGGCCCAGGGGAAGTGCGAGAACCTGAAACTCCCAAGATGGCTGCTCTATTGAACCCGGACGCGTCCCCGTTCTCGACTGCCCAACCTGACTCGACCACCCAATCTGACTTATGCCAGAAAGAATGAATGACAGCTGGAATACCTCCCAATTGTTATGAACAGTACCAATTTATTTGGCAGTGGATCTTTCAAGAGATGGAGGCGTGTTAATGTCTACTGCAAGAACTCTCGCACGCGAATGGCGAGCTAAAGGAGAGGAGTGTAAGGAGGAAGACCGGGCTGCGGGTTCCTGTACCGAGCCGGGTGTTGAATTGTTGAGGCTGCCTCTCATGTTGCCTGGGGGAAGAAATGAGCCGGACTAACCTCATGACCCGGGTAGGAGGGGCATCATAAAAGGAAAAGCGCAGCGTTCCCTGAGCACCGGCGCCGTGACAGGCTGCATTGTTTGGTCCACGCCATCTCCAACGGGACAGCTGAAGAGAGAGGTGCTGCGCACCCTGTGACTGTGAGAGATAGAGGTGACGTGCGCTCAGTGACTGAGTACCGCGCACGTGCAGAACAGAGACAGCCGAGTACCGGACATATTTTTGCGGCCTTCCCTGCCAGTTGCTTCATGCCCGTTCACTTTTAACCCTGGCAGTGTGTTCATGGACTAGGGGCTCAGCGGAAGGCACCGGAGACCGACCGCTGCTGCCAGAAGACGGACCCTCGTTTAAACGATCCTCATCTGAGGACATCTCCCCGGCCTCTGCCAGTTCTACAACCCTGCGAGATCATTGACTGTGAGGAGCACAAAGGACACAATAAGTTCCTTAACCGGACTGCCATTGTTTTATACTTGTTATTCCTATTATCCATATTTTAACCATTTACCTCCCTGCGAGGAGTTAACATGATATTATGTTAAACTGTTGCATTTTGTTAGCCCTTGCTCTGCCTCTTGCCTGTCACTGCATCCCACAACCTGCCTACATATTGCAACACTATCATAACATTATCATCAGTTCACTCCATTTTTTGAGTGCTAAGAAGCCATCATGAATGCTGTGGACATGTTGCGTTCGGCGGCATGTCAAAACTCTGCATGCGGACGCATCCGCATACAACACGTGTCCCTGCGTACCCAATGTTAAAGATAGGTACTCATGACGACGCAGGACGCGTGCGGAAGTAGGCAGAGCGTAGGCGGATCTTAAGGGAAGAAGTACGCAGCCATACGCAGACCAGCCGAACGCAAGTGTGAACCCAGCCTTAGTCTTCTAAGGTTGAGAATGTTCATGAGAGTGGGAGTGTTACACACAATCTAATTCATTCATAGTGTTTCCTTTCTACCATTAATTGGGAGACTATTGAAGTTAAGTATTGGGGGAATTTTTGTTTTTCTAGTTTTTTATCTAAATTCCTGGCATCTATGAGATCTCTTCTTCAAGATTTTATTCAGGATTTTGATGTTTTTCTGAGACTGAATGTGAAGGTCTACCCCGCATAGGTCAATTGATTGTGCTATCGAATTTATCTCATGGGCCAAATTGCATAAATCTTGTCTGTTTAACCTGTCTCTTACAGAAAGAGATACCTTGAAAGAGTACATTCAAAAGAGTCTCTCCAAGAGTGACATAAGGCATTCCACCTCACCAGTCACTGTGGGATTTTAATTTGTTAAGAAAAAAGATGGAGGTTTGCGTCCTTGTTCGGATTTTAGAGAGATTAATAAGATTACTATATGTAATGCATACCCACTCCATCTTATTCTTGATCTGTTTAATCAACTAGCGGGGGCCAAATGGTTTTCTACATTGGATCTGAAAGGGACATATAACCTTTATAAGCATTTGCCAAGGTGATGAGTGGAAGACTGCCTTCAATACACCCAAGGATCACTTTGAAAATTTGATGATGCCATTCCATTTGACCAATGCTCCAGCATGTTCAGATTTCAAAATATTTTAATTTTTACTCTTTGGTGGGTAGATTTGTGATGATAGCCTTGGATGATATTTTGATTTACTCAGGTTCTCATGAGGAGCATCGGAAACATGTTCGACAGGGGCTTCAGGTTCTTCATGACAATCATTTGTTTGCCAAGCTAGAGTAATGTCAATTAGAGGTGCTGCAGATTCAGTTTTTGGATGATTTGGTTTCTGCTAAAGGTTTCCAGATAGATCACATTAAGGTACAGGCTGGGAACTGCCAGAGCCATCACAAGCATCCAAGTATTGGCATGGCTGTAATTGGCCAGCGCGACACATGTCCCAGCCTGTATAAACGCAGGATCACGAGTTGCTCTGCCATTTTATTCTGAGCCTGGTATAGCGTGCCATAACAGCCTGTTGCACTTTTACAAAAACACTCTGTGTACGCGGCACCCGTCTCTGTGATAGTACCGTGCATACACAAATCTTTTTAGAGTCAACTGAGTCGGTTGATGTGTCAAATTTTTTTCTACTCTAAGGTAATCAAGTCTGTCATAGTACTGTGCCAAAAGGTGCTGTGTGTATTCTTGAACCCATATCTGTGGTAGTAGTTTGCTATAAGCCATTGTGTGTACTCTGGACCATTTTCTGGGTGTGAAATTTGTGATTAGCTTCTGTGGGGGAAATTTGGAAACATGCTCTGTGAATGCAATTTTTAACTGGTCTGCCGGTAGCAAACCTCGCTGCGGATCGCCATCTCTATCCATGATTCATCGGCATCATTTGGAACATATGCTAGCAGAGCAGACATTTTGGATCTGTGGGGATACTATGCCCCATGCTCTTTGGGTGAAATCTGCAAGCTGCTTCTGAGGGGGTACTCTGCCACATGATCTGTGGGTGAAATTTGTAAGCTGCTAATGTACAGGTACCTTGCCTCATGGTTTGTGGATGAAATTTGTAAGCTGCTTCTTAGGGGTAATGTGCCCCATAGTCTGTGGGTCAAATTTGTAAGCTGCTATTGTACGGTGTGATGACACAGCATTTCTACTTAAATATGCCAGACATAATTTCAGTAGTCCCAGAATCATAAACAGTTGTCTGAAGTATTGACTCATCTTGTAGGTTAAACTGATACTTTTCAATGGATGAATTGCTAATGTTTAAGGGGGCCCGTCAAAATCGGGGCGCCACTGATGGGGGGTAGTTGGCCCTGGCAGCAGCTCTAATCCTGGCAAGTCAACAGAAGGGTGAGACTCTGTAATTTGCACCATCTTGGGTATTTGCTGGGATTGTTCTATATGCTATTGTGTGTTGGTGGTTCAATAAATTATTGCCACAGTTTTACCTTCACCCTGTGTTGTCTGAGTAGTGTTCTGCCCACAGGAAGATAGAGCGGGCGTTCATTGGTATGTAAACACAGCCAGGACAGCGGACAAGAGCACACACTGACCTTGTGTCTCTACATACGGGTACTCTGCCCCATGGTCTGTGGATGAAATTTGAAGCTACTTCTTAGGGGATACTCTGCACCATGGTTTGTGAGCGAAATTTGCATGCTGCTAATATAGGGGTACTGTACCCCATGGTCAGTGGTTGAAATTTGTAAGTTGCTTCTAAGGCGGTATTCTACCCCATGGTCTGTGGGTGAAATTTTTAACTGGACTGGAAGTAGTTAGCTTCAGTCTCTTTGAGGGCACTGTTAAATTTTGCTATGTTTTATGTTATTCATTTACATCCTATTTTTCAAATGATTGCTATGGCGATAGAACCCCTTTAAGTCCTTCCCTACTCACATTTTTTTTGCAGGGCAATTGTCCTGCTCTTACCCCAATATAGCTTCCTTTTTCACACACTAGCCCTGACTATGACCATTTTTCAGTCATTTTAAACCACCAAAGTTCGGGTCCCCATTGACTTCTATTGGGGTCCAGGGTCAAGTTCGAGGTCAAGTTCAGACCGGACTTTTTACTGTATGTTGGTCAAAGCCGGTGAACTAGAACATTCATGGGTTCGCTTATCTCTACATTTTACAACACAATGCCAGGTAGCATGTTGCTCATGCTACTGTGAGCAGCTTATGTAGCCTATATGTGCTATCGTGGCCTGCAAAGTCTCCAGACTAGTTTCCTATCAAGCACAACGGGACGCCATTGGTCGGTAATTGCAAAGGGAGCTTGCCAACAGTGGATCTTGATGAATTCTCTGCCTAATTGCATTCAGCTTGGCAGAATATTCCTCAGACAACCATTAATAATCTCATGGTTGTGTATTTCTGTGCAAGGCACTACTACTCGATGCTGCACAAATAGAAATGTTTTGAAAATGTTGTTTCCATTTTTTCATCATTTGCATATAACTAACGTCTATCGATTCTGTAATTTTCATAACTACATGACTTCCTTTTGTGTGTTACGATTCCAATGTTGAGGAGTGCACAAATGTAAACCTAAATATCAGTAATAAATGTATCGTTCATAATGCACATTATATTCCCAGTAATTAAAATCATGTACAACAAGTATGCACACATTTCACCATTACTTCATACAATATATACATTTGTTTTGCGATCATCCAATGTATGGAACACTATAGACAATGAAAACTATTATTGAACTGCTGAACCCAATACAAATTGCCCCTGAAATTTCATTATAGATAATAATGTCATGAAAACGGTTTAGGTTCTTGCGATGAAGAGAATTGGGCAGCACTTCATAGCAGAGAGCTAATCAGTGGGTAGATTTCACTTTTAAGTATGCTCTATTACCAAGGACACATTCCTGTAACCATGCCTTTCTCTGAAGTAGTACGTTATGACGAGTATTCTGAAATACTTCATGTCCACTTCACCTTCTGTGCCAAGCATTAAAGGCATCATTAGTAAAATGTGAATTTTGAGATTTCCATTAAGTACTCCTATTCTTGGCTGTAAAAATGATTGAACTGATTAATCATTACTTGTTAGTCAAGAAAAATAGTGCTCTGATCAATCATTAGTAAAATATTTAGACTTGAGAGTCCTCAGTGGTTGATAATCATTAGTAGTGAGTAAAGTGTATTTGAAATGTTTTCATATAAAAAAATAGGCATTTAAACTGGAAAATAATGATCTGTCAAGGGAAGTGCAACCTAGGAGTTTATTTTATGCAGGAAAACATAGGGGCACTCTGTTATGCAGATTGTTATGTAGTTCAATAAGTAATGGCATTAGCAATGTAATAAACAAACCTCTCTACAAATCTGACCATTAAAATGCATACTAATTATAAAAAATGTTTTATGAACAAGCCTAGCTCCAGGCACTAAAAGTAAATGGCCAGCTGTTCTTTTTCAGGTAACAGGTGTCTTAACAACTGTGATTACATTATTATTTTACACTGATCAACAGGGTCGATCATACCATTGGTGTAACCCGGGGAGCCTCACAGGGTTTCAAGAGGCAAGTGAACCACTTAGGCCGGGTCAGACATGCGAGAAACTCGCATGAGTCTCGCATGTCAATACCCGGCACTGCCGCCGGCACTTGGGCCGAAGTGTGCGGCTGCAAAGAAATACATGCGGTTGCACGCTCCTGTCCAAGTGCCGGCGGCAGTGCCGGGTATTGACATGCGAGACTCGTGCGAGTTTCTCGCATGTCTGACCCCGGCCTTACACCTTGAAAGTAGGTTAAATTATGATTTATGATGGGGTTTTGGATTGAAAAAAGGCCCATTCAGCAGGTGAATTAAGTACTGAACACTAGTGATGAGCGAATATGCATGGTAACGTGTTATCCAAGCATAATCAGGTGTTATCCGAGTATCTTGGGCATGCTCGGATAATATATTCGAATCCCTGTGGCTGCATGTTTTGTGGTGGTAGACAGCCGCAACACATGCAGGGATTGCCTGTTTGTTTGGCAATCTCCACATGTGTTGCGCCTGTCTACCACCACAAAACATGCAGCCACAGGGATTCGAATATATTATCCGAGCATGCCCAAGATACTTGGATAACGCCTGAGCATGCTCAGATAACAAGTTAACCAAGCACATTTGCTCATCATTACTGAACACGTCAACAATTTTCTAAGTAAATATATTTCTAAAGATGCTCTTCTTGACATGAAATTCTCACGAGATGTTGGCAACAACCCATCCAATCCACACAGGCAAAGAAATCAAACCATAAATGTCCATAAATTAAGTTATGTGCAATAATGAGAAATGACACAGGGAAAAAGTACTGATCACATGAAGGAAGAGAGGTGTAAAATGAGCTGATCAGAAATTAGAAATAAAAAGTTTCCAATATTGGGTCACTTGTGTGGGGGTTTCTGCTATTCTGGCACCTCAGGGCTTGGCTAATGGCACCCACAATCTATTCAAATGAAATCTGTGTTCTAAAAGTCAAGATGCAGGAAAAAAAATTGATCGAGTCACTCCAAATAATTCGTATATCATCTAGTATAATAAACAAAAAAATAAAAAAAAAATATTTTTGCTATTCTAGTATGTCTCTCCCCCCTTTTTTTTCTCTTTCCTGAATGCTACACACCTGTTTTCTAATGAAAATGAAGGATATATAAGGTTCCTCCCTTGGTTTAGTGTTCATTCACACCAAGTCTAAGAACATGTCTTGTTCGAAACGCGTATGGTGAATATATGTCCTTTTTTTCTCTCCCATGTTTCCCTCCTCTTTATCCAAATATCCTTTGGCAAACGTTTTTTGGATATTTCTTTTTTAAATGAATAAGAGTATAAGAGGATTTTATTTGTAATATATCAGGAGCTGGATCAAATTTTTTTTTCCTGCATCTGAGTGCTCGTAGCAGCGCTGATCGCGGACTCCTGAACCTGGTGAGGCTGGTGGAGGATGAGCTGGTTTATTGTCTTGCATTCATGTTCTAAAAGTCAAGCAGCGCTCCTTCACATTCAATCCCTGCCATGTGCTCAAACAGTAGTGTACAACTGTAACAAAGTGGCACGGGGTGGTAATCCTGACCGAGCTCACCCACTAAACACAGTCTGATGACACCTCAGCCCCTTGTACATGCAATACGGGACTGATGCAGCTTTTCCCCACAGGTTATCTTCTCTTCCTCTGGTCGCACTAGTTCCGGGAATTTCCATAGTTGTCCTCCATATTACGCTCGTGCGCATTGAAATCTTGAGTGGCGCACGCGCAGTATGCTTTACCCAACTGCGGGCAAAGCCGAAAAGCATTAATGCGCATGCGCCAGTGAACTATGTCCCAGAAGTACTTCACTGTGTTCTAGGACATAGTTCACTGGCGCATGTGCACTAATGCTTTTCAGCTTTGCCCGCGTGCGCGAGTCAAGATTGCAATGCGCACATTCGCAATATGGAGGACAACTACGGAAATTCTCGGAAATATTGCGGACAGCGGCCAAAGAGGGGTGGAGGAAAGGACCCAAAACACCCCCCACCGGACCGGACCGAAATCATTTGCATAGCCCGCCAAAAGCCAAAATGAGGTGACAGATACCCTTTAAAGGAATCTGTCACCCCATTTTTCGTATATAAGATACAGCCACCGCCATTCTGTAATGCTGTAGATAAGCCCCCGATGTAACCTGAAAGATAAGAAAAACAAGTTAGATTATACTCACCCGGGGGGTGGTCCGGTCCGCTGGACGTCCCAGATCTAGCGCCTCCCATCTTCATGCGATGATGTCCTCTTCCTTGCTTCTGTCGCGGCTCCGGCGCAGGCATCTGCCCTGTTGAGGGCAGAGTAAAGTACTGCAGTGTGCAGGCAGGCGCCGGACCTCTCTGACCTTTCCTGGTGCCTGCGCACTGCAGTACTTTACTCTGCCCTCAACAGGGCAGAGAAATAAGCCTGCGCAGGAGCCGCAACAAAAGGTAGAAGACGTCATTGCATGAAGATGGGAGGCGCCGGGCCCGGACCACACCGGACAGCCAATGAGTGAGTATACTCTAACTTGTTTTTCTTATCTTTCAGGTTACATCTGGGGCTTATCTACAGCATTATAGAATGCAGTAGATAAGCCCCTAATGGCGGTGGCCACATCTCATAGTCCAAA
Organism: Oophaga sylvatica; assembly: GCA_033576555.1. NCBI lineage: Eukaryota > Metazoa > Chordata > Amphibia > Anura > Dendrobatidae > Oophaga > Oophaga sylvatica. The sequence goes on from JARQOD010000001.1 coordinate 685,054,843, forward strand.
AATGGGGTGACAGATTCCCTTTAACTATTTGCTTTCCCTAACTCTACACATAGTCATTAAAGGGCAACATACACAATACAATACAAATACAGCATATAGTATACATTAAGACCAGACAAACACAGCTCAACATAAAATATTACATCACAGTACATAAAGTGCACGAGGGTTACAGGGAAGGATGAGAGGGCGCAACTGAGGGGACCTGCCACCTCCTTACACAACCACAAATGAGGTATTTCAACGCTCGTTATAAATTTGGTGCTAAAACAGTATTTTCGTGGAAATAATGTATTTTTTTTGTTTTCACAAGTAAATGTTGTAAAATTTTGGAAATCACCTGTAGATTAAAAATTCTCAGTACACCACTAGATGAATTCCTTCAGAGGTCTAGTTTCCAAAATGGGGTCACTTGTGTGAAGCTCTTCAAATGAGACATGGTGTCTGCAATCTATTCCAGCCAAATTTGCATGCCAAATACCAGTACCAATATTGCTTCTTCCCTTCTGAGCCCTGCTGTGTGTCGAAACAGAACTTCTTGACTACATGTGGGGTATCGCCACGTTCAGAAGTGGTAAACTGCGTGGTCCACTTTTTCATGTTCTGTCTTGCAAAAGGGAAAATATGAGGATAAAGTAAATTTTTTTGTGAAAAAAATGAAAAATTTCAATATAGCGCCCTAATGTTATCAAATTCTGTGTAGTAGCCGTGGGTTCAAAATGTTCACTATATCCCTAGATAAAATCCTCGAGGGATGTAACTTTCAAAATGGGGTCACTTGTGAGTGGCTTCTGCTGTTTAGGCACCAGACCAGCTAATGAAACATGGCACCAACAATTTATTTCAGCCAAATTTGTGTTCCAAAATTCATATGGTGCTCCTTCCCTTCTGAGACCTGCTATTTGTCTAAATAGAGGTTTCTGACTACATGTACGGTATTGCTGCGCTCATAAGAAACTGGGTGAGCATTGTGCGGTCCATTTTCTCATGCTATTCCTTGTAAAAGTGAAAAAATTGGCGCTAAAGCAACATTTTAGAGGAAAAATTTAATTTTTTTTTTTTTCATTCTACTTTGCATTAATTCATGTGTAGCACCTGAAGTGGTTAAAAAAATCCTGGCAGCAGTTTTGAAGTATTTGAGGGGTGCAATTTTTAACATGGTATCACTTTTGGGAAGTTTCCAATATATAGGCCCCTCAAAGTCCATTTAAGTCTGGGTAGATCCTTAAAGAAACAGGTCTTGTAAATTTCTTGAAAAAAATGAGACATTGCTGCTGAACTTTTAATACTTTAAAAATATTAACAATATAACTTTTGAAAAATGATGTAGATGTAGCCATATGGGAAATTATGTTTATTAATTATTTTGTACAGCATGACTAACCGGTTTAGGCCCCCTTCTCACGTCCGTTTTCACACGTACCGAAGACATGTACAAACGCGCACCCATAATAATGTATAGGGCTGTGCACGTCTGTGTTTTCATGTCAATTTTTTTTCCAGGAGCACTTATGACAATACATACTGCACACGCGCAAACAGATAAAGTATGGCATACGTGTGCTGTCCATTACAAGTACCAGAATAGAATGCAGAATAGAAATTAAAGATTTTTAGGTGTTTAAGATGTGCAAAAATATAGATAGCTAATTATGCAGTAAATTGATCATTAATACATATCCGTGACATATAATTAGTGTCTTGCATGTTTAGCTTACTGTACATGTATAAACCTAATAAATAAATGAAGAAAATAACGTGAGGTCCCCTCTATGTTTGTAACCAGCAAAGGTAAAGCAGACAGCTTTACACACCAGGCACACCAGAAAAATTACATGGATAGTAGAAGAAACGGACCATCTCACATGCATTTTATTTAAACAAATGTGTGTAGGCCTTAAGGATATAGGATTTTGAAAGAAGCCCTCTATTAGAGATGTGCCACTTCTGGTGTTTGACCCGGCTCTTCCCACTTGCACTGTAGTGGTGGCAATTGGGGTTCATATTTGTGGGGTTGATGTCACCTTTGTATTGTCTCGTGATATCAAGCCCACCGGTTAGAAATGGAGAGGCGTCTACAAGACACCTATCCATTACTAATCCTATAGTTGTCTTGTAAATAAACACACAGACAGAATAAAGTCCTTTATTTGAAATAAAACAAAACACACTTTTCCATTTGTATTTAAAAATAAACACAGTTGTACTCACCTAACGTCCATTCTATTGAATCCCTCGTCTCCTATAAAAAACAAACAAAAAAAACCCCATCAAACTCCCTCACCTGTCCATCGCTCTGTCCCACGTCGTAATCCATGTCTGGGGATAAACAGTTTTCAACCTGGACGGTGCCAAAATGCGACCGTCCAGGCTGAGAACCACTTGGGAAAAAGCTGCTGCGAGCTGAGCCTCAGAGACTAGTGGTGACATCATCGAAGTTATTGCAGGTCACTGAGACTGCGTTCCCAGCCGGCAAATGAACTGGGGTGACCTTGGTGACATCACCGTTAGCACAGTGAGAAAAAGTCTCACTGTGCAGAGGCGAGTTCATTGCAGTTCAAACTGACCGCAGTGAAATTCTCCCGGTGAACTCGCTTCTGCACTTTTTCTCACTGTGCTAGAGGTGATCTCAACGAGGTCACCGCAGTTCATTGGCCCGGCTAAGAACGCAGTGCCAGTCACCGGCAGTAATCTATGTCACCGTTAGTCACTGCAGCGCTGAACGGTCGCATCCTGGCACCATCCAGGTTGAAAACGGTTTATCCCCCAGACATGGCTTACGACGTGGGACAGAACGATATCCCTCACCTGTCTATCATTGTATTTTATTTTCGTTTATTACAGGAGACAAGGGATTCAATGGAATGGGTATTGATGGGATTATGGTTTAATTTAAAATCATAAAAGGAGTCTGTGTCATTCTTTCAAATAAAGGACTTTATTCTGGCTGTGTGTTTATTTACAATAATAACAATAGGATTAGTAATGTATAGACGTCTTATGGACGTTTCTCCATTACTAAGCCATGGGCTTGATGTCACCTGACAATACAAAAGGCACATCAACCCCACAGACATGAACACCACTTGGCACCGCTAAAGGGCAAGTGGGAAGAGATGGGAAAGTCTAAGTTACTTACCGTTAACGGTATTTTTCGAAGTCCATGACAGCACTACAGAGAGAGGGGATCCGCCCCTTAGGAACAGGAAACCTACAGATACAAAAAGGGCGGCATCTCTCCCACGCATCAGTTGGATTACAGAGCATAAGAGGACTACCAAGGTTAAATGGTATACAGCAAAAAAATTTATACATCACACAGTAACATTAATCAATTGTTTATTACATGTGGACTATATAAGAGGAAGAAGTGCACATAGAACCCGGGTGGGAATGTAAGGGTGCTGTCATGGACTTTGAAAAATACCGTTAACGGTAAGTAACTTAGACTTTATTCGAACGTCCATGACAGCACTACAGAGAGAATTACAGAGAGTAATAACTACTTAGGGAGGGACTACTGCCTGCAGCACCCTTAGTCCGAAAGAAAGGTCTGAGGAAGCACCCAAATCTAATCTATAATGCGTGTAAAACGTATGTGGAGAAGACCACGTAGCTGCCTTACATATCTGGTCAATCGAGACTTCTGCCCTCTCTGCCATGAAGTCGCCACAGCTCGGGTGGAATGCGCCCTTAGCCTCTCAGGTGCCGGCTTGCCCCTCGAGGTGTATGCCAGAGAAATTGCTTCCCTAATCCATCTGGCCAATGAGCTCTTCGTTAATCTACGGCCTTTGTAAATTCCTTGAAAAGAGACAAACAATGCATTGTCCCTTTTCCAGGGATCAGTGACTGCCAAATATTGCAGTAGACATCTTCTAACATCTAAAGTATGGAGTTTTATCTCTTTTTGGTTAGATGGATTAGGGATGAAAGAAGGAAGAACAATTTCCTGTGTTCTGTGGAAAGCGGAAGACACCTTAGGTAGGTATGCCGGATCAGGTCTAAGTATTATCCTGTCATTCAGGACCTGAGTGTAAGGAGACAGTCTAGATAGTGCCTGGATGTCACTTACCCTCCTAGCCGAGGTTAATGCTACCAGGAAAGCGGTTTTAAGGGAAAGAATTTTTATTGATGCTGCTGATATAGGTTCAAAAGGGGGCTCTGTTAAAGCAGTGAGAACAAGGTTCAAGTCCCATGGCATGATTCTCACCTTCACTATGGGTCTCGACCTACCCGCAGCTTTAATGAATCTACTAACCCAGTAATTATTTGCGATGTTGCAACTGAAGAGTGCCCCCAAAGCTGAAACTTGCACCTTAAGGGTGCTTGTGGAGAGACCTAAGTCCAGACCCTTTTGTAGGAATTCTAGAATCTGGGTTATCGGTGTTGGGTCCCCTGCTACCACCCCCGAGCTCTGGAGAAATTTCTTCCAAGTCCTAGCGTACATTCTAGTTGTAACCTCTTTTCTGCTTTTAAGGAGAGTATTAATTACATTAGCGGAAAACCCCTTATCTCTCAGCAGCGACCGTTCAAAATCCACGCCGTCAGGTGGAGGCCCGCTACTCGAGGATGGTAGACTGGACCCTGGGAGAGCAGATCGGGAATGTCCGGCAGGACCCACGGGTCGGCTATCGACATGTTTCTGAGACATGAAAACCATGCCCTCCTGGGCCAAAAAGGAGCGATTACTATTATCCTTGCCCTGTCCTTCCTGACCTTCCTCAATACTAGGGGGAGTAAGGACAGGGGAGGGAAGGCGTAGGCTAGATTGAAATCCCACTGTAATAGAAGAGCATCCACTGCCAGAGGGCGTTCTTTGGGATTCAGAGAGCAGAACTGTCTCACTTTCCTGTTGCTTTTGGTAGCAAAGAGATCTACCTCCGGTTGACCCCATTTCCGCACAATTAGGTCGAAGATGGAAGTCTTTAATGACCACTCTCCTTGACTCAGGAGATTGCGGCTTAAGAAATCCGCCTTGGTATTTTCTTCTCCCCTTATATGTAGAGCCGTTAGAGAAAGAAAGTGTCTTTCTGCTATTTGGAGTAGGCGCCTTGCCACTTCCATGAGAGGACCGGAACGAGTACCACCCTGGTGGTTGATGTAAGCGACTGTGACACGATTGTCGGAGAGCACTCGAACGTGGTGACCCTGTAGATAGAGGAGCTTTTTAATTGCTAGCTCTACCGCCGCTAACTCCTTCATATTAGAAGACATTTGAATTTGATCCTGCTCCCATAAGCCCTGAACCATAACGTCCCCCATATGAGCCCCCCACCCAGAGGGGCTAGCATCTGTTGTGACTATTCGGGATATCTCATATTCCCAGGGAACCCCCTTAGACAGATTCGTCTCATCCTTCCACCAATCCAGGGTTCTTATAGCAGCCTGGGACAAGGATAGCTGGCCTTCCAGGTAACCACCTAACAAATTTTGATACAGCAAGACCTCAGCTTGCAGCGTCCTTGTGTGAAATTGAGCCCACCGAACCGCGGGAATGCAGGACGAGAGGGAGCCCAAAAGAGACATGGCCTTCCTAAGTGACATGGAGGGGTTTTTGGAAGCGTTTAGGACTTGGTACTGTAAGCGAACCAACTTATCTGACGGCAAACTACAGATCTGGTTCCGCGAATCCAGAATTAGCCCTAGAAACTGTTGGACCCTCATCGGATTCAAACGAGACTTATTGGTATTTATTAGCCATCCCAGCCGCTCTAAAATAGACATTGCTCTTTGCAGTTGCTCAAGGCAATGCTCTGTCGTCTCCCCAATGATAAGAAAGTCGTCGAGGTAGGGGACTATAAGCATGTTGGATTCACGTAAGTGGGCCATGACCTCCGACATAACCTTAGTGAACACTCGTGGGGCAACCGCCAAGCCAAAAGGAAGGGCGCTATATTGAAAATGTCGCAGCGATTCCCCCATCTGGATTGCTACTCTGAGGAAACGCTGATGCTCCATATGGATCGGTATGTGGTAATAAGTGTCTTTCAGATCTAACACCACCATAAAGCAATCTTCAAATAGAAGCTTTATTGCTGAACTGACCGTTTCCATTTTAAGTGGGTGAATAATCAGGAACTTATTGAGGGATTTCAAATTAATAATTGTTCTAAAAGACCCGTCCGGTTTACGGATCAAAAACAGAGGGGAGTAAAACCCCTTACCCCGCTCTGCTTCTGGCACCTCCACTAAGACTTTCTTAGCGCAAAGCTCCTGAACCTCCAACTCTAGAGCGGCCTGCTCCGATGGGGATGACCTGAGTGGGGTAATTTTAAAGTTATCCCAAGGTACCGAGGAGAATTCTAACCGCAGCCCTGTAGCTATGATGTTAAGGATCCAGCTACTGCTTGAGATTTCCGACCAGGCCGGGTAGAAGGCCCTCAATCTGCCTCCTACCGGCATTGCTAGTCATTGCGAGGGTTTTTTTGTTTCCCTAGGTGGACCCCTAAACATAAACCCTGTACTTCTTCGCCTCTTTTCATCCCATTTGGCTTGTTCCCTGGACGACCTTCTGTGGCTGAACCTCCTTCTGCTGAAAGGTCTTTTATAGGAAGGGGTTGATAGACTGGGAAACTTTTTCTTGTCGTCCCCTGCCTTTTCTAAAAGTTCGTCCAGGACCGGGCCAAAAAGATATTCGCCGTCACACGGAATGGAGCAGAGGCGAGATCTGGCTTGAATATCGCCCGGCCAACATTTCAGCCATAATGCCCTTCGTGCTGCATTAGACAGCCCTGCCGCTCTGGCAGCCATTCTTACTGAGTCCGCTGAGGAATCAGCCAGGAAAGCCGCCGCATTCTGAATTATCGGCAAGGTCTTCCGAATTGACCCCCTGGAGGTTCCATCTGCTAACTGGGATGCTAACTGGTCTAGCCAGACCATCATTGACCTGGCTGCACAAGTGGCTGCAACCGCCGGTCTCAGGGCACCTGCCGACATCTCCCATGTGCCTTTCAAGAAGGAGTCTGCCTTCTTGTCTAGTGGATCTTTCAAAGACCCCATATCATCGAATGGGATGGAAGATTTTTTAGAAGCCTTCGCCACTGCTGCATCCAGCTTCGGGGCCTTATCCCATCTACCTGTCAAGGGATCTTCAAAGGGATATCTCCGCTTAAACGCTTGGGGTAAGGAGCCTCTTTTTTCAGGCTTCTTCCACTCTCTGTCTATAAGGCCTTGGATGCTACTGTTTAGTGGAAAGGACCTCCGTTTTTTTGGATCTAGACCACCGAACATCAGATCCTGTACTGAGAGCTCTGGTTTCGCCTCCTCTACCCCCATGGTGGACCTAACTGATTTGACAAATTTGTCCATCTGGTCCAAGGGAAAACAAAAACGGGTAGCATCTTCCGTAGAAGACGAGGAGGAAGCCGAAGAGGAAGTCGAGGAGGGTCCTGACACAACTTCACCCCTGTCATGGGCGGCAGGTGAATCTGAATCAGATAAAACTGGTACAGTTCTACGCCTGGAAGATTCTCCGTGTCTTGAGGACGCTTTCAACTCTGCTCTTATTATCTCCTTCAGGCTTTCGGTGAAATCTGGAGTCTCCTCCGCTATCTAAAAAGGGAAGGGGCATAGGGGGGGGTTACTATCTCATCCCAGGCCCCTGCCCTTCCCCCTCAAATGCCCTACCGTCTGTTGCATGCACGGCGACCTTTTAGGGCAAGCGTCAGGCAGAGGGCAAGCACAAAAGGCACATTCCCTGTGCTTGCTTTTCACCGAACACTTCTTCCCCTAGTAACAGACACAGAATAGGGGAAAAATTGCATTACTGGGTATTCTAAGTCTGACGATCTCTTACCCAGATTATACAGCAGTAGGTACCGGATCACGGGGAGGGGCCTTTTTCCCAGCTGCGGAACTTCTGCGGCTGGTGCTCCTGGCCATTGAAGAGGAGCGCTCTGTCTGCTGCTGCTGGCTCTCCTGTTGCACCGAGGGAGCTTCTGCAGTGTCCATCGCGAAAATGGGGCAGAAGCGCTTTACCTCTTTCCTAGGCTCCTTATATCCTCCCCCGGATATCCGGGTCAGCAGGTCTGGCCGGGGTCCACCCCCTCCTACTCCCCGCTCCACGGCCCCCCCCCGCACCTCCCCGCCGTCCCCACAGCAGGTGCCGTCTGATGATGCAGCCGCCAAATATTTCAAAAACGCCGGCCGGCGTCTCACTTCCGGTTTCGGCGGTGGAGACTCCGCCCCCTTTTCCCAGCACTCCTACAGACCCAGCCGTACCGATGGAGGCAAGTATAGTCTCCCGCCGCATCGCCCCTCCAGCCGGGACACGAGCTCTCAACCAAGCCCAGCCGCGCTGCTGCAGAAGCGGCGCGTGGCTAAACTTTTTCAATTCAAAAAACCCCCGCCGCGCCGTCCATAGCAGCGACGCGCGGCGGGAAATTCAAAAAATCCCCGCCGCGCCGTCCATAGCAGTGACGCGGCGGGAAATTCAAATTTCAAAGAATAACATTTTTTTTTTTTTTTGTTGAAAAACCACGGCTGCACCACCTTAAGAGGCCCCCACCATGACAGGACCACAGGAGAGGACAGGGAGAAGGGGGAATACTTACCTGGCTGGGAGACAGGGATCCTCTGGATACTGCTCCACCTGCTCCGCACACTGTCGTGGAATCCTACCCGGACCCACCGTGGCGCTTCCAGGGGCTCCGCACCGGCCGAGGTAGGAGATTCCCCCCGCTACCTGGGTCGACCGGCCGGCCTGGGTCCTCCTGAAGATCTTCATCTGTAGGAAACCCATCCTTTAGGAACAGGAAACCAACTGATGCGTGGGAGAGGTGCCGCCCTTTTTGTATCTGTAGGTTTCCTGTTCCTAAGGGGCGGATCCCCTCTCTCTGTAGTGCTGTCATGGACGTTCGAATAAAAGAGCATCTTAAGGTACTGCCACACTAAACGTTCCCGCTAACGATCACGATAACGACGCTATCGTTGGTGTGATCGTTTTAAGGTCGCTAGTAGCTGCCATACTTGACGATCTCATTAACGGCGCATCAGCGGTTAGCGATCTTTTTAACGACTTTGGCGGTCGTTGGGATGTGCCACACTGCATGTACTGTGAAAGATCACGACCTCGATAGGCGTGACTGAGCACAACCTTTTGCACGCCCCTCATCACAGATTGGTGGTCACTATGTATGTCATAGATATTTATCACAGCTCTCCCGCTTTGTGATTGGATGACCGCGTCATAAAAGACAACATATCAGCACTCCTCTCCATTGCTCTCGAGCAGAAGCGGTTCTTTCAAATCACCCAGTGTGTCCTGCTAGCCTTCGTAGCTACTGCGATCCAGTTTACGCCACCATTTCGGTTGCTACGTTCTTCGTTGGGTTTTTTGCGATCCAGTCTGTGTCGTATCCTCTGCGATCCAGTTTGTGACGCTAGTTTCCCTATTTTTTTTTTCAGAATCACACAAGTTTTGTAAGGTAGGTATTTTTTTTGTCACATTTAATTTTTATTTTGTCTTTAATTTTACCGATCCATTTTAACCATTGTCGTCCATCATGTTTTTTCATTGTTTTGTTCAGGCACGCCCACCATTTTATGATCCCAGCTCTGTCAATGTTTACTCATGCTGCGCCCACCACCACCATTTTGTGATCCCTGCTGTTTTTTGCGTAATTGTTCATCTATGTTTTTTTTCCCATTGTTTTGTTCGGCCCCCGCCCACGCCCACCATTTTATGATCCCTGCTCTGTTTACTCCTGCGTCGCCCACAACCACCATTTTGTGATCTCTGCTGTTTTTTGCGTAATTGTTCATCTATGGTTTTTTTCCCATTGTTTTGTTCGGCCCCCGCCCACGCCCACCATTTTATGATCCCAGCTCTGTCTATGTTTACTCATGCTGCGCCCACCACCACCATTTTGTGATCCCTGCTGTTTTTTGCGTAATTGTTCATCTATGTTTTTTTTCCCATTGTTTTGTTCGGCCCCCGCCCACGCCCACCATTTTATGATCCCTGCTCTGTTTACTCCTGCGTCGCCCACAACCACCATTTTATGTTCCCTGCTGTGTGCAATATTGTAGACTATGTAAGCATTTTATTTAACCATTCTGCTGTTCTCACATAATCATTTTTTTATTACAGATGGCTGATAAGCAGGAGTTTTTGCGTGATTTTATCGAGCTGTACCGCTCAATGCCGTGTCTCTGGAAAATTAAGTCTGCAGATTACTGTAACCGGTTGAAAAAGAAGGACGCCTACCAAAAACTGGTGGAGCTCTGCAAGAACCGTTACCCAGATGAACCGGCGGATGAGTCAACGGTGAAAAAACGGATTCAGGCCCTCCGCACTGTGTACAAAAAAGAGCTCAATAAAGTTATAAATTCTACCAAATCTGGAGCGGGGGCCGAAGAAGTTTATGTCCCCCAACTGTGGTACTTTGATCTGTTCGCTTTTACAAGGGACCAAGAAGTACCCAGACAAGGGACATCCATTTCGGATCTAGACCCAGTGATCCAGCCGGACACCCCTGTCATACATGTAAGTACCTTTGTATTACAACACATTTTAATGTACATGCCAAAGTGGACTTAAATTTAAAAAATATTATTGTGAAATGTAGATAAAATGGCAGAATATATCCCTTCATGTACTGATAATTTATGTAGCTCAACGGTTGAGGCCTATCCATTTACAAGTGTCGTTTTCACAATTTTGCTGTTTTTGGGTATAGTGTGAAGATAAATTTCTTTGTCTATACAAGTGTCGTTTTCACATTTTTTCCGGATATGGGTGTTATAGTGTGAAGATTAATTTCTTTTTCTTTGTGATTTACCATTTGTTTTTTGTTCATGCAGGACACAGAAGAGGCGGTCTCCACACCTCCAACTGAACAAGACAGCATGCCGTTGATCATAGACAAAGTAGTCGAGCCACCATCATCTGTGCGGAGGCGGCTTTCACTTTCAGGAAGGAAAAGGAAGGCTCCCACCTCGGCTACTCCTGAATTGGTGGAAATTGCAAAAAAACACGGATTTTGGTAAAGACTTACCTGTAAAATCCTTTTCAGCGAAGGAAGGAAGAGAGACACAGTATTCATTACTGATGGGTAGGCGGAGCCCCAGATCAGGATGTTACCTCAGATCAAAAGAGTGATGACTGGCTGGCCCCTCCAGCTCGGGCTCCTCCTACTCAGCTCCAGTCGTACCAAAGCTTTTAGGAAAAGAGCCAAGATCACCAGCGGAGCAACATAACCCCTTCTGAAGGAACTTCAGAGAAAAAACACAAGGATACAGGTTATGCATGCAAAGAAAGCCAAAAACCACAGAGTTCCAGGTACTACTCACGGAACCTGACTACTGCGATGAGCTGGCGATGCTGGAACAGAGCCTTAGCGCGCTGACCTCAGCCCAGATAATCGCTATCAGATAAGGGTCGCGCTGCATCTGAAAACATCAACACACTTCTGCCGTGGGAGGGTGCTGTGTCTCTCTTCCTTCCTTCGCTGAAAAGGATTTTACAGGTAAGTCTTTACCAAAATCCGTGTTTCAGCTGCAGATGAAGGAAGAGAGCCACAGTATTCATTACTGATGGGACGTCCCAAAGCAGTTCAAAAATAAGGGTGGGAAAAAACCAACAAAAGGCAGAAACCCAACAACCTTAACAACAAAGCGCAACCAGCGCTAAACACAAGTTCATCCAGAACTTTAAACTACAGCTGCCTGCAGGACCCTACGTCCGAGGGCTGCATCAGCGGAAGCACTGACGTCCACTTTATAAAACCTTGTAAACGTGTGGACAGAGCGCCAAGTCGCCGCTCGGCAAAGCTGCACTGCCGAAGCACCTTGATGAAAAGCCCACGATGAAGCCACAGCTCTCGTGGAATGGGCTCGAATCTTAATCGGGCAAGATTCACCCCGAAGACGGTAAGCTTCCAAAATAGCTGACCGGATCCAACGAGCTATAGAACCCTTGGAAGCTCGTTGACCACGCCGACGACCTGCCGGAACCACAAACAGGGAGTCCGTCTTACGAAAACCTTGAGTAATAGATAGATAAAACTTCAAGGCCCGCACTAAATCCAATGTGTGTAAATCTCGCTCTTTCGTATTCTTCGGATCCGGACAGAGTGAAGGCAACACAATATCCTGGTTAACATGAAATTGTGACACCACTTTAGGCAAAAAATCACCCCGAGTGCGAAGCACTACACGATCCGGAAAAAACTCCAGAAAAGGAGGCGAACAAGAAAGAGCTGCCAATTCAGAAACTCTCCTCAAGGAAGTGACTGCAACAAGGAAAGCCACCTTCCAAGAAAGTAAAGAAAGGCTAGCAGAAACCATAGGTTCAAAAGGTTTATGCTGAAGAGCCTCCAAAACAAGGTTGAGCCGCCAAGGAGACACGGGTGCCTTCCGCGGCGGAAACTTACGAGAGATACTTCGGAAAAAGGAGAGCACGTCTCTATTCGAAGCAATGGTTCTCCGGAACAATAAGGACAGAGCAGAAATCTGACCTTTCAGAGTGCTAACTGCCAAACCCTTGTCTAGCCCATGCTGCAGAAAAGCCAACAGGTTGGGAATGGAAAATTTTCTCGGGTTCCGAGAAGACCCCAAACACCACGAAAAGAAGGTTTCCCAAATTTTGTGGTAAATCCTAGAAGTAGCCGGACATCTTGCAGCACGAAGGGTAGCAATGACCTCGGCTGAAAAACCTCTACGGTCAAGATTTCGGTCTCAAGAGCCACGCCGTCAAACGCAGGGACATCAAGTCCGGATGACAAACGGGCCCCTGAGTCAACAAGTCCGGTTGAAGAGGGAGTGGAAACGGAGGTGCCGCCAACAGCGACATTATTGTCGAGAACCACACCCTTCTTGGCCAGTCTGGAGCTATCAGAATAGCTGGAATTCTCTCTAGTCTGATCCGACGCAGCACTAGAGGAAGTAAGGATATCGGCGGGAATACATAGATCAGCTCGAACTGATCCCACTGAGCCACTAGAGCATCCACCGCCACCGCCTTCGGGTCCTTGTACCTGGACATGAATGTCGGTAACTTGGCATTGGACCTGGATGCCATCAAATCCACTTGGGGGGTTCCCCAGCGAGAGCACAGTAGTGCAAAGACTTCCGGGTGGAGGCTCCATTCCCCGGATCCATCCTTCTGCGACTGAGAAAGTCCGCTGTAATATTCTGAACCCCTGGAATGTGAATCGCCGAAATGGCTGGTACATTGGCCTCTGCCCAAATCAGAATTCGGGACACCTCTACCATGAGTCTGGAACTCCTTGTCCCACCTTGGTGATTGATATACGCGACAGCCGTCGCATTGTCTGTCTGCACACGGACTGGCAGACCGCTCAAAGGGACCGTCCAATGTTGGAGGCAAAGGAAAATCGCCCTCAATTCCAGGATGTTGATCGGAAGCACAGACTCTTCCGGTGACCATACCCCCTGAATCCAGAGATTGTTCCAAACACCCCCCCAGCCCGTCAGGCTGGCATCGGTGGTTATGACTGACCACTTCAGAGGGAGGAAAGACTTCCCCAGGGAGAATGCCCCTGGACGTAACCACCATTCTAGAGAATCCCGCACCGCGCGAGAAATGGTGACACTGCAATCCAGCGATTGCGACTGATTCCATCGACTCAAGATGAACCTTTGAAGAGTCCTGGAGTGGAACTGGGCAAAAGGAATTGCCTCCATGGACGCCACCATCAGTCCCAGAAGACGCATACACTTCCGTAGGGACATTGCCGTTGAGGATGTCATAATCTGTACATGTCGAAGAAGACATGACTGTTTGTCTGGTGGTAGGGAAACTACCGACCGAAACGTGTCGAGATGCATTCCCAAAAAGAGAATTGTCCTCGATGGTTCCAGGGACGACTTCTCCCAATTGACCAGCCAACCGAAGTCTTTCAGAAACTGAAGAGACAAATCCCGAGCCGTCAACGCCTCCTCCTCCGAGGAAGCCACGATCAAAAGATCGTCCAGATAAGGGAGAATCGTAATCCCCTGTCTTCGAAGGAGTGCCATGAGGGGCGCCAGAATTTTTGTAAAGACCCTTGGCGCTGAGGCTAAGCCGAACGGCAGAGCCACGAACTGGTAATGATTCTGACCTATGGCAAATCGAAGAAAGCGCTGATGAGCCTTTCCGATGGGAATATGCAAATAGGCGTCGCGAATGTCGATTGACACCAGAAAATCGTTCTGTGACAGAGCTGCCACAACGGAACGAAGCGACTCCATGCGAAATTTCCGGGCATGGACATGCCGGTTTAATCGCTTGAGATCCAGAATCGGGCGAAATTTGTTCTCCTTTTTGGGAACTATAAAAAGGTTGGAATAAAAACCTTTCCCTCGGTCCTCTGACGGAACCGGTATCACTACACCCTTTTGTAGTAGCGATTCGACCTCTCGCTGTAGAGCGACAACAAGCTCGGGTTCCGACGGAACGCGAGATTGACAAAAAACATTTGGGGGTTGAGAAGCAAACTCTATGAAATAGCCTGCCGACACTATCCGCGTTACCCAGGAATCTGGAACGCGAGCCATCCAAGTCTCCTTGAAAAGAAGCAGGCGACCCCCCACTCGAGAATCCTCGAGTGGACCCCTGGCGTCAATCCGACTTTGCGGGTTTCTTGTCAAGTTCCCGCTTGTTCTGGCGGAAACTCTGCTTCCAGGGAGTACGAGTTTTCTGAGAGGATTTCTTTCCTGAGAAAGAAGGACGACCCGATCCCCACGAGGAGTGACTAGATCGTCCTCGGCCCCGAAAGGACCGCCGACCACTATAAACACCAGGCTTACTGGACACCGAGGCCATGGCCCTTCGCTGTGGTAATGCTGATTCCTTCGCCTTAGCCTTGGAAATCAGCTCTGTGAGGTCGGATCCAAAAAGATGGCCACCCTTGTAAGGTAAGGCCAACAACCCTTGTTTGGAAACTGCGTCCCCGGCCCACTGTCTGAGCCATAAAGCTCTTCTGACTGTGACCGCTGAAGCTTGCGCTTTGGCCAGCAGAGATGCCGTATCCAGACCGGCATCAAAGATATAACAGGCTGCCGTTTCTAACCATTCACAAGTTTCCCGTATCTCAGATAACGGAGATTCATTTTGCAACTCCGTCTTCAGACGTGCCAACCAGCTTAGAGAAGCTCTAGCAGCACACATGGATCCTAGCACTGCTCGAAATCCATGACCCGCAGCCTCATAGCTTGCTTTTGCCGCCAATTCTGCCTTTCTATCCAAAGGCTCCTGTAAGCTCGCTTTTCCCTTAATAGGGAGTAGAGAGGATTTACTAAGCTGAGACAAAGACACATCCACTTCAGGAGCAGAAGTCCAATTAGCCTTTAACTCCGTAGAGCAAGGATAAAGTGTATCAAAGAAATGCGTTCCATGAAAACGCTTATCTGGACATAGACGTTCCTCCTCTATTACACCATTAAGCTCATCCAGAGCTGGCAATGTTGTGCGCGAAGCACGGGACTCCTGGAAAATGCGTGCTGATTTACCAGGACGACTAGTTACCTCCTCCGGTAACTGTAGTATATCTCTCATGGCTTCAATTAATGCCTCCGTACGCTTCGTCATAGAGGAACGCCCCTGCGGCTCGTCCGCATCTGAATCGGATATTTCTCCATCCGAATTTAAAGGGGAACTCTGCCCAATATCAGATACATCTGACTCGCTCCGTGTAGAGGCCGGTAACGGCCTGCGTCGCTTCCTCTGAGAGGAATTAGCAGACACATATTGACCTAAAAGGTCAGATAAGTTATTAATCGATCGAGCGATATCATCCAATTTTCCACCGCTGTCGACCGCAGCGCTAGACGCTGTGGAGGTCTGCGTATCTGATTGCCGCAATGGCACTGGGACGTGATCCGCGGCATCTGAACTCTGTTCAGACATGTCTCACCTGTATGAGCAGGTCAAAGCGGTAATACCAGCAAAAAACTATGCGTTTTTTTTTTTTTTTTCCAAACGCTGAAGGGTTAACGCTCCACCAAGCAGAGTTACCCCAGCGGTATTCAGTCAGCAAATTTAGCTGGTAGAAATAACCCTCAAAGGGGTTAATATTGCAAACTCACCAAAATATATATATATTTGTGAGCCCCAGCCAATTTTTATGTCTCTGATGAGACTGCAGCTGCAGGATAGCGATCGCTGCGCTGCGGGGTGAGGAATCCGCACTCACCCAGCTGGCCGTGGTGTCTATATGAGGAGAGGAGCGGTCCGAGGAGCCCAGGAGCCTGAGTAATGGCCGCCACAGTGAGGGGGTCGCAGGAGAAAAGCCAGAGCGCGCGTCTTCCTGCTCAAAAGACCGGGATAGATAGGCCACGCCCCCTGCTAGCTCAAATAATGAGCGCGAACTCTCCCCGCTCCTGCTCCCTCTCTGTCCTGCAGCTATCTGCCTGCGGACAAAAAATCACCACATCTTCTTGTAACAGCGCTGTCACAGCAGCGCTGAAGCATACTGACATTACATGTAGTAGCGCTGTCACAGCAGCGCTGAAGCATACTGACATTACATGTAGTAGCGCTGTCACAGCAGCGCTGAAGCATACTGACATTACATGTAGTAGCGCTGTCACAGCAGCGCTGAAGCATACTGACATTACATGTAGTAGCGCTGTCACAGCAGCGCTGAAGCATACTGACATTACATGTAGTAGCGCTGTCACAGCAGCGCTGAAGCATACTGACATTACATGTAGTAGCGCTGTCACAGCAGCGCTGAAGCATACTGACATACATGTAGTAACGCTGTCACAGCAGCGCTGAAGCATACTGACATTAGTAATAGCGCTGCTCATTCAGACGCTAAAGCACTCACACATAATTATTATTAAAATTTGTGTGGAGTACTCACCAGCCAAGGCGCCACAGGGACCCTCAGGGGTTTCTGGCGCAGTGCCCATGCTTCCCCCCAGGGCGAAGAACGCAGTGACCGCACGTGTGGTTTGCGTTCCCGCCAGAGAAGCTCTCCTCATCCCCCAGGGCCGGCAAGGATTCTGCAGGGACTTTGAGTAAATACAGATCCGCCAAGGGAGAGGTTGGGGTACAGCAGCGCTGATACCCCTGAGACCTCTAGACCAACTAGTGATCCAAGTCTCCTGTCCGAATATTAAAATAATAAAATCTTCTGAGGAGCTGCATTAGCAGCGACCATCCTCTGGACCTCAAATCTTAGACTGGAGCTGAGTAGGAGGAGCCCGAGCTGGAGGGGCCAGCCAGTCATCACTCTTTTGATCTGAGGTAACATCCTGATCTGGGGCTCCGCCTACCCATCAGTAATGAATACTGTGGCTCTCTTCCTTCATCTGCAGCTGAAAACTTCTTACGGCAGAAAAAGAACAAACTAAAATAACTGGCTTTGCATATTTTGCTAATGAGAAGCTGCCTACTCTGGATCCTGTTCAGCGGCTTCATGCAGAGAGACTGATGTTTGAGGTACTGACTCAAGCGTCTTTTGGAACCCTTGACAACAGATATGTCGTCATGCCAAGACCGCAGTACCCGGACTACTCATGGCCGCACAATCCTGTGCCAAACCCAGTTGGGATAATCCCAAACGCTGGTGCTCCCCCTTATTTTTATTCACCGCAGAGGCAGCGTGGTAATGGCAATGATCCATCTTACCAGCAGTTGTAGTTTTTAAAATGTTTTACAAAATTTTTTTTTTGTTGTTTTTATATTTTTACATTGATACCTTTTTTAATAAAAAACTTATTTATCTAATGAATTGTGGTCTTTTCTTATGTGATGTCAACTATTAAAATGTTGTATTTTTATTACATCTACTTGTCACACATGGGGTCATGGGAGTACTAGCTATCATAGGTGTTCCATCATAGGGAAAAAATGAAATGAAAAAAATATCAAAAATTAACATTTTTTTTTAAGGCCCCTGGTCACACTAGCGCTAAAACCTTATACTAAAAAATAATACACCACACCTGCGTAGATTAACGTAAAATATAAAATATATATTATTGTTTATATATATATATATATATATATATATATATATATATATATATATATATATATATATTTTTTTTTAAAGATATAAAATTTAAATAAAAACAAAAAACAGTAACATAACAAAATAAAAAATTATAAACTAAATATTAACAAAATAAAAAAAAATTACAAAAAAAATAACTTAATGAGGGCCCAGGTGTCCAGCCGCTGCCCTCTCCAGCATCACCCCATGTTGATGCAGAGCTCCCATGGCACTTTGCAGCTCTGCCACCGCTGTCTGCATCGCTGCCACAGTGCTGCTCATTTTCGCCATCAGCCGGCGGTGGGACACCAACAGGTCCTGGGCAGTCAGGATTTCTGTGGAGGTAAAGGTAACAGTTAATAGTGAATTCTGTTGCAACATCAACATGTACATGTTATGTTAATTAACACTTACGGTTGTCGTCAGACGACCCGCTGACTGCCCACCCAGAACCTGTTGGTCCGCCGGCTAGGGAAACACAGAAAAAAAAATTTATATCACAACAGCCATTACACATAAGACCTTACAAAGTTCTCAAACTTGTCTGAAGCTTATATAATGTGCGTTAATTACCTGATGGGGAGCCTGCATCCGTGTCACGGGATGATGCAGGAGAGAATCCATTTCCAGAAGGACTGGAAGACCCCAACTGTGGAGGGGGGGTTGCTGCCAGGGAAGGGGATGAAGGGTTGGAGAGGTGTGGTGATGATGGTGGTGGAGGGGTAGCCGGGGAAGGAGATGATGGAGGTGGAGGGGTAGCTGGGGACGGTGGAGCAGCTGGTGCTGGTGAAGGTGGTGCTGTAAATGAAATATACAATTCAGTCAAATAATCCTTCTACTAACCCCGTTACTGCCAGTACTTCCATCTATGCCTGTAAACCCCCTCACGACTGGTACTCCCTTCACTGCCTGCCCTATCACTGCTGGTACTGCCATCACTACTGGTCCTCCCGTTACTGCCAGTACTTCCATCTATGCCTGTAAACCCCCTCACGACTGGTACTCCCTTCACTGCCTGCCCTATCACTGCTGGTACTGCCATCACTACTGATCCTCCCGTTACTGCCAGTACTTCTATCTATGCCTGTAAACCCCCTCACGACTGGTACTCCCTTCACTGCCTTGCCCCATCACTACCGGTACTCCCATCACTGCGGGTGCATTGATATAGGTAAAGCTACTTTTACACTTGCGTATTTTTGCGCAGCGCAACTTGCGCTATCGGACGCATGCGCAATGTTCCCCTATCTTTAACATGGCGGGCGCAGGGTCTAGCGCTTGCACGCGTTCATGTGCGTTTGTCGTGCGCTGCGCATTTTCCCGGTGTGCGCCCATACGCGCTAGACGCTACATGTTGCATTTTTTTTTCCGGTCAAAAAAAAAAAAAAAAAAAAGAGATGATTGAGACAGAGATGATGGAGACAGAGATGATAGAGCCAGAGATGATGGAGACAGAGATGATAGAAATGTGACACAGACAACGCATGCGCCAAAAAAACCCAAACGCATGCAAAAATGCATGAAATCGCAGACAAACGCTGCGTTTTTTGTCGAAATGCGCATGCTGATGCGACTAAATATCGCAGCGTTTATAAGCGTTTGCATGCGTTTTTTTAATGCGCTTCATGTGCGCTCGAAACGCAGCGCTAAAAAACGCAAGTGTGAAAGTAGCCTACCCCACAAAACATAACCTCTCCAGATACCCTCATCAATACTCACTCAGAGGCCTGCGGAGCTGGGCCCGGATGCTGGCGACCCTATCGCGTGAGCGATATCGCAGGTCCGCCAGCTTCTTGCGGATCTGTGCTCTTGTGCGCCGCACATTAAATCTCCTCTGCAGGCCCCGCCGGATCCTCTGCAGGCATACCCTTTTGTGGCGCATTGGATGCGCCGCAGGTAGCCTGCAGTGGTAATCCCAGAGGTCCGTTTTCTGAATTAGATAACGGACCTCCTCGTCCGTCCATTTTGGGCCGCGCTGTCTCTGTCTCACCGCCGCCATCACAAACAACAGAGCATTGGGCGACGCCAGCGCCATGACGTCACAGCGTGCGCACGTTACGTGCGGCCGCACTCGCGACGCAAAACGGTTTTGCGATTGAAAAGTGACCGCAGCAGCCATGCGCCAGCCAAGCACAGATATGAGATGCTGTTGCAATCGCAATACCACTGTTCCAAGCTAGGCGATCACAATGGCGTGTCATGTCTTTATGGCTGGGGCTCGTGACAATCTTCACCTTGCAAATCACAATAGCTTTTTGCATATCTGTTTGCATATCTGTGTAGCTGCAGTGTGTGAGTAG
Source organism: Oophaga sylvatica (assembly GCA_033576555.1). Lineage (NCBI taxonomy): Eukaryota > Metazoa > Chordata > Amphibia > Anura > Dendrobatidae > Oophaga > Oophaga sylvatica. Next base: position 685,075,091 of record JARQOD010000001.1, read on the forward strand.
TCACATTGCGATCACAATGACGTCGCATATCTTTATGGCTGGGGCTCGCGAATCACCTTGCAAATCACAATAGCTTTTTGCATATCTGTTTGCATATCTGTGTAGCTGCAGTGTGTGAGTAGTCACATTGCGATCACAATGACGTCGCATATCTTTATGGCTGGGGCTCGCGAATCACCTTGCAAATCACAATAGCTTTTTGCATATCTGTTTGCATATCTGTGTAGCTGCAGTGTGTGAGTAGTCACATTGCGATCACAATGACGTCGCATATCTTTATGGCTGGGGCTCGCGAATCACCTTGCAAATCACAATAGCTTTTTGCATATCTGTTAGCATATCTGTGTAGCTGCAGTGTGTGAGTAGTCACATTGCGATCACAATGACGTCGCATATCTGTGAATAGCTGATTCCCTGGTGAATGTTGACCTTTACCTCCCAAGAATTTTCAAATATATGTATAACAATTTTTTAATCTTTCATATATGACTAAAATATATATATATATTATATATTTAAACTTTATATATGCAGCTGTGGTGTATTATCTGTTATATATAATTATAATGTTTGAACGCTAGTGAGACCATAGGCCTTTAAAATAATTGAAAATATTTGAAACTTTTTTCTTTATTTTTTTAACAATTAACTCCTATGACTGATGGTACTCCCATGACCACGTGTGTGACAAGTAGATACAATGTAAAACCAAAAATAGACAACAAAAAAGCCTTTGAAAAGATTTTAAAAACTGCAGCTGCTGGTAACATGTCTCTTTGCCATCCCCATTACTCCCTCCCCACATCTCACCCATTATTAGCCCTTCTCCCATATTGGTAAAATAATTGAAAAAAACACGAATGCATTTTTAAAATAAAAATAATTTATTATAAAAACATTGTTAAAAAAAGGGTAAAGTAAAACATTCTCAAAATCAAACTAGACCTGATGCTGCCAACTCACTGCACCAGGCCCATTAAAGTAATGGCAGTACTTGTCTCGGCCGGCCTTCGCATTGTCCTTGCTCCTGCCTTGATTGACAGGTTGAAGGCCTGCAATAGCGGGATCATTGTCACGCCATTCTCCAAGCACCACGTCACCATTGCTGTCCGAGTCCATGAAACCTGGCGGACTGCAAGTACCAGCATCGCGTTTTCTTAGAAAATTGTGCAGCACACAACAGGCCAACACCACCCAGTCTATCGATTCCAGCTTCATGTTGATTGGAGTGTGGAAAACCCTGAAGCGGTTGGCCATTATGCCGAAGGCATTCTCCACAACGCGCCGTGCCCTAGAGAGTCTGTAGTTAAAAATCCGCCTTTCCCCTGTCAAAGTCTTTTGTGGGTATGGTTTCACAAGATGCTCATGAAGGGGGAAGGCTTCATCGCCCACAAACACAAAGTTTAGGTTGGCGGTGGTGTCCATGTTGGTTGGCAAGTTAAGTTTATTATTAAACAACCGTTCACCAAAACTTGTGTGCTCCAAAACGCCACCGTCAGAAACCCTTCCATTAATGCCAACATTAACGTCAATAAATTCATAATTGGCATTAACAAGGGCCATGAGGATCACGCTGAAGTAGCCCTTGTAATTATGAAAAAAGGATCCGCTGTTGGCTGGTTGCGTGATCCGCACATGTTTGCCATCCAAGGCACCACCACAGTTTGGGAACTGCCAAATCCTTTCAAAATCAGAGGCAATAATTTGCCATTCCGCCACTGATTTGGGAAAAGCCATGTAGCTCCGTAAACTGCGGACGATGGCGTTGCATGTCTCCGGAATTAGTTCTCCAAGCAGCGACCGAGAAATTGCAGCAGAATATTGCAAATCCTTCATTGAACGTCCGGTTGACAGAAATCGCAGCGTTACTGCCAAACGTTCCTCTGCTGAAACAGCTGCACGCATCCGGGTATCCTGCCATTCAATGAGTGGCCTCACAGCTTCCAGTAGGAGCTTGAATGAATCCTCCGACATCCGTAGATAATTCCGGAAATCCTGCGGATTCTTCTCCTGCAATTCCCTCACTAGATGCATGTGGAGAATTTGGACCTCTGCTCCAGCCATTCCCTGGTCCACATGCGACGCTTTCGCTTGGAGCGCCTCTCTTCCACCCGCACCTCTTCCTGACGATCTGCCTCCATTGACAGTGCAACTGCCACAATCATATGCTCCGCGGTGGACAGGTTCATTATGTGCAACCTGTACGGTAAAGAAGAGAAAAGTTAATTACTAATTAATTACTATTAATAAAGTGTTTAAACAAAATAAAATAAAGAATAAAATAAAAAATATATAAAAAAAAATAAAATTAAACTTTTCAGTTAACATTTAATATACTGTTTACAAATGTCTAAAATGGTGGGGGGTGTAAAATAAATAAAGCAGACGAAAAAAATAAAAAATAAGGTCAGGGGTGTAAAATAAATAAAGCAGACGAAAAAATTAAAAAAAAAAGGTCAGGGGTGTAAAATAAATAAAGCAGATGGAAAAAAAAAAAAAAAAAAAGGTCAGGGGTGTAAAATAAATAAAGCAGACGAAAAAATAAAAAAAAAAAAGGTCAGGGGTGTAAAATAAATAAAGCAGACGAAAAAATAAAAAAAAAAGGTCAGGGGTGTAAAATAAATAAAGCAGACGAAAAAAAAATAAAATAAGGTCAGGGGTGTAAAATAAATAAAGCAGATGAGAAAAAAAAAAGGTCAAAAAACATTATCAAACAACATCACAAACAATATGTACCTTGAATCCAAATATTCCGAAGATCCAAATCAAAATGGGGATGGATGGTGCTCTAGCGGGATCGCAAAACCCACCACTGCGCCACAAACAGGATCGCAAAACTCCAACACACGATACTATCCTCGCAACAACGCACAAAGAGACCCATAAAGTGCTCTGGAAACAATGGATGGGGGCGCAGTTATTATAGCTGAGGCGATGTTGTGGTCACCAATCGGAGCTGAAGGGCGTTAACGAAAGAAAACAAAGTCCCGCCTGCGCCGCTGACTAATGCGTCGTCAACGAGGTCGCACATCGTTCACAAAAGGTGCCAGACACAGCGATTCAGGCTCACCAGCGGGACGCCAACGATCAAAATACGGTCCAGAACTCTAGTGAACGATCAACGAGATCACAGCAGGGGCCACGTCGTTGCTACATGCCACACACAACTACGTCGCTAACGAGATCACTAAATAGTGACGTTTTTTAACGATCTCGTTAACAACCTTGTTTAGTGTGGCATACCCTTAAGTCTGTGCAGCTACGGGTTGCGATTTCTAGGCTGGGGGGTGGAGGGGCTAATATTCATGGCCCCTTACCAACCTGCGAATACAGGCCCCCAGCTGTCTGCTTTAGTTTGGTTGGTTGTCAAAAGTTGGGAACCTCCAAAGTTTTTTCAATTATTTTAAATAATTAAAAAAAAAAAAACGCGTGGGGACCACTCCATTCTTGATAACCAGCCGTGCCAATGCTGACAGCTGAGGGTTGCAGCCCCTAGCTGTGTTTTGCCTGGCTGCTAATCGAAAACACAGGGGAACCCATGTAATTTTTTTTAATTATGTATTTATTTAACCCCTTCACCAGAAGCCTGTTTCCACATTCCTGACCAGGCTAATTTTTTTCAATTCTGACCAGTGTCACTTTATGAGGTAATAACTCTGAAACGCTTCAATGCATCCCACTGATTCCGAGACTTGTTTTTTCACGATTGATTATACTTCATGATAGTGTTAAGATTTCTTTGGTATGACTTACAGTACATTTGTGAAAAAATTGGAAATTTGGTGAAAATTCAGCAATTTTCAAACTTTTAATTTTTATGCCCTTTGATTCAGTTATGTCGCACAAAATTGTTAATAAATAAAATTTGCAACCTGTCTGCTTTACATCAGCATAGTTTTGAAAGCATAATTTTTTTTGTTAGGAAGTTATAAGGGTTAAAAGTTTGCTAGCAATTTCTCATTTTCACAACAAAATTTGCTAAACCATTTTTTTAGGGACCACCTAACATTTGAAGTCACTTTGAGGGGCCTATATGACAGAAAATACTCCAAAGTGACACCATTCTTAAAACTCAAGATGCTCAATACCACATTCAAGAAGTTTTATTAAGCTTTCAGGAGCTTCACAGGAATGAATGGAATGTGGAAGGAAAAAAATAAACATTTATCGTTCTCACAAAAATTTTTCTTTATAATTAATTTTTTTTTTACTTTCGCAAGGGTAACAGGAGAAAATGGAAGATAAAATTTGTTGTGCAATTTCTCCTGAGTATGCCGATAGCCCATATGTGGGGGGAAACCACTGTTTGTGCACACGTCAGGGTTAGGAAGGAGCGCCATTTCACTTTTTGAATGTAAAATTTGCTGCCATAATTAGGGTATGTGCACACGTTGCAAATTCGTCTGCGGATCCGCAGCAGTTTTCCATGGGATGTACAGTACCATGTTATCGTATGGAAAACAAAAGCCGCTGTGCACATGCTGCGGAAAAATCTACGTGGAAACGCAGTGGTTTATTTTCCACAGCATGTCAATTCTTTGTGCTGATTCCGCAGCGTTTTTACACCTATTCCATTTTAGGAATTTGCAGGTGTAAAAATGCAGGGTAAATCCGCAGGTCATTTTATCTGCGGATTCAACGCGGAAAAATCCGCACAGGAATCCACAAGTGTGCACATACCCTTAGTGGACGCCATGTCGTGTTTGGACAGCCCCTGATGTGCCTAAACAGTGGAAACCCCCCTCAAATGATACCGTTTTGGAACCTAGACCCCTTAGGGATCTTATCTAGATGTGTGGTGAGAACCTTGAGCCCCCAGTTACTTCACAGAAGTTTATAACGTTGAGCCGTGGAAAAAAAAAAAAAAAAAAATCACATTTTTCCCACAAAAATGTTTTTAGCTCCAAATTTTGTATTTTCTCAAGGGTAACAGAGTAACAGGTGAAATAGCACAACAAATTTTGAGTTCACAGATACCCCATATGTGGTCGAAAACTACTTTTGAGGCACAGTGCAAAGCTCATAAGGGAAGGGGCGCCTTAGTACAGTGCAGATTTTGCTGCACTGGTTTTTAGGGTGCCTTGCTACATTGACAGCTCCCCTGAGGTGCCAAAATAGCAGAACCCCCATAAGTCACCCCATTTTACAAATTAAACCTCTCAATGAATTAATCTAGGGTTGTAGTGATTATATTGACACCACAGGTGAGTAACAGAATTTTATATCATTGGACAGTGAAGAAAAAATAATTTACATTTTTACCACCAAGAATGTGTTTACATTTTCACACTAGGAAATGGGTAAAAATGGCATCAAAATTTATCCCACAATTTCTGCTGAATGTAGAAATACCCCATATGTGGTACAGTACTGCTTAGCAACACGGCAAGACTCGGGAGAGATGGAGAGCTACTTGCCTCCTGGAGCGCAGATTTTCCTAGAATAGTTTGCAGACTCCATATAAAGATCTCCTAAGTGCTAGAAAAGCAGAATCTTCCCTCTGACCCCATTTTGAGATTATACCCCTTTTGGAATTTATCTACAGGTGTAGTGACGATTTTGACTCCATGGGTGTTTTTCACAAGCAAGCTGTAGTGAATATTGCTGAGTGAAAATTGCAAACTGCCATTGTAGTGCCCAGTATGTTGTAGTGCCCAGTACATTATGCCCAGCTCATGCTTCTGAAGACACACACCTGTAAGTTAGGCGGGCTGTCATCGCTTCTGAAATGCCAAACATGTGGACGTTATATTTGGTTTAAGCACACTGGGGCTCAGAAGGGAGGACATTTGGATTTGGGAGAGCAGAATTGGCTCAATTACTTTTGGTGGTCGTGGAGCAATTTCGCTTTTCCAGAACCTTTGCGCTACCAGTAAACGTGGAAGCCCCCTCTATATTTCCATTAACAGATAATGGATCTGATTGGGGACTTGCTTTTTTTGTAGATTAAGTTGAAGCTTTCATTTGGAACATTTTACATAGCGTTTGGGTTCACAATTATCCGGTGCTCTATGTTGAGCATTTACTTTCGGGTTTCCATCTAAATCTGAGTGACGCGATTCAGATGTAACCCCGAGGAATCCATTCACTACAATGAGGCAGCAGAGTTACTCTGGACTCCGTCTGGCCTCTGTTCAGCAGTGTCCTTTTCAGAGGTGTATAAAACTGTGGGGGACTTTTATAGTCGCCTTAAAGACAGACACACGTGTCCACAGTGCCTCCATCCACCTCATTACAGGGAATCTTCCACCGGGGTTCCGTCTGACACACGTATTTCAGAGATTTATACGGAACCCTCGACGCAATGCTCAACACAGAGCGCAGGAGAAATATGCGCTGAGCCTTACTGCGATCTTTGAGAGGCTATAATTTTTCCATAGTTTGGAGTCGTGGGAGGTCTTGTTCTTTGTGGGACGAGTTGATGTTATTGGTACCATTTTCAGGCACATGACATTTTTTGATCACTTTCTATTCGATTTTTAGTAAGTAGAATGAATAAAAACCAGCAACTCAGGAATTGTTTTTATATTATTCCGTTCCGAGTGTAGAAAAATTGATAAGCCAGCTTTATTCTTCGGGTCAGTACAATTACAGTGATACCTCATTTATATTTTTTTTATGTTTTGGCGCTTTTTTATAGAAAAAATAATTTTTGCATCGCTTTACTCAGAGCTAGGACTTATTTTTCTGCTGATGGAGCTGAATGACTAGTGAACTAGTGGGACACTTATAGAGCGGGTCATTTCAGATGCAGTGATACCAAATATGTGTACTTTATTTTCTGACAGTGTACTTATTAATAATCTTTATTTTTATTTAGTGCTAACATATTCCGCAGCGCTTTACGGTTTGCAAACATTATCATCGCTGTCCCCAATGGGCTCACAATCTGTCTTTGGAATGTGGGAGGAAACCGGAGAAACCCATACAAACTCCTTGCAGATGTTGGCCTTGGTCGGATTAGAACTCAGGACTCCAGTGCTGCAAGGCTGCAGTTCTATCCACTGAGCCACCGTGCTGCCACTATTATTGGATTAATTTGTTTTTGTTTATTTATGGATTTTTTTTTATATCTTTTTACACTTTCGTGAATGGGTTTTCGTCTCATGGTGCAGTGCTGAACTCAGTTCACTGTGAGATTTTTATCCTCAGTTTCTTGAGCAGGCACTGATCATCTTGAGTTGACTACAGCTATGCAGACCAATTTGATGCACTGCATGGACTGAGCACTGACAGACTGACCTCCCACCCCTTTAACCTCACTCATACGTCTATTTTGAAAAGAACCTCTGGCTATGACGCTGAGCACCTGCACTCAACTTTTGTTGACCATGGCGAGGCCTGTTCTTAGCGGAACCTGTCTTGTTAAACCCCTTTATGGTCTTGACCAGAGTGCTGCAGCTCAGTTTCAGAGTGTTGGCAATCTTCTTACAGCCTAGGCCATCTTTTTGTAGAGCATTTTTTTCAGATCCTTACAGAGTCCTTTGCCATAAGGTGCCAAGTTGAGCTTCCAGTGACCAGTATGAGAAAGTGTGAGAGCGATAATGCCAAATTTAACCCACCTGAGAACTTGTTGTAACACTAATGAGGCACATGACACTGGAGAGGGGAAACAGCTAATTCTGGAAGAAAAAAATAAATAAATAAAAAACATCACAGAGGCTCATAGGGCGATGCATGAGCACTGTAATAGAAAAAAACTACTATGATCAATTTGTTAGAAGTTGTATTATGCTTTCTGCAAAATATGCAGTTTCTATTTGTGCACACATTCACAGGTTACCAAGAAGTATTTGGGAATGTGCAGTTATTGTAAAGGATCACAGGATTTATCAGATGTATCGCTGCAGGAGATAAGCACAGAAAAATGCAAGAAAAGAGTAAGTAATAAAGCCCTGGGTCTGTGTCACTATATATTGCACTTGTGTAGGTTGAAAACAAAACAAGAGGTACCTCCAAAACATATTAATTAAATGAATAGGAGTGGAAATCCACTGTTAAATTAAATTAAATAGCAACATAGCTGCGACTCATCTTAACGTATGAAAAACTGAGGACCAAGAGTCAAAATGCTAAATAAAAAACTAATTTTATTGAAACAATTTATAAGAATCTCAAACAAGAAAAAAGAAATGTAAACATAATCCAGCCGTGTGGAGACGTAACTGGGAGCAGATTTAATACATGAATAGAGAATAGTATGCGGTCATAGTAGAAAACCAAAATACCAAACTGAAAAAACGAAGGTGTCCTGTTGACACCTGCACCACATGAATACTGACAAGAGCTGAGCCGTAAGTATGTGAGTCAATATTTCTCAGGGCCGAACAATGAGTAGTACAAAGTCACAATTGTATACGTAGTGATACACAGCGCTGAGCTGGGCCCAAGTGCTATTGAAGAAAAAAAAAAAAAAAAAACTGCACAAGGCAGCTTTAAATGAAAATCCAGATAGGTAAGTATCTTACTGACACTCAAAGGGACAGCTCAGCGCTGAGATCACAGCCCATAAAGCAACAGCTTCATCATTAGGCACACAGCAAAAAGTACTCGATGATACATCAGCCATTAGTAATAATTACCAGTCATAGTGGTGCTAAGGTGGGCGCAGGACACCGCAATCCCTGACGTACGTTTCGGTACACCTTCTTCTTGCCCCTGAAGAAGGTGTACCGAAACGTACGTCAGGGATTGCGGTGTCCTGCGCCCACCTTAGCACCACTATGACTGGTAATTATTACTAATGGCTGGTGTATCATCGAGTACTTTTTGCTGTGTGCCTAATGATGAAGCTGTTGCTTTATGGGCTGTGATCTCAGCGCTGAGCTGTCCCTTTGAGTGTCAGTAAGATACTTACCTATCTGGATTTTCATTTAAAGCTGCCTTGTGCAGTTTTTTTTTTTTTTTTTTCCTTCAATAGCACTTGGGCCCAGCTCAGCGCTGTGTATCACTACGTATACAATTGTGACTTTGTACTACTCATTGTTCGGCCCTGAGAAATATTGACTCACATACTTACGGCTCAGCTCTTGTCAGTATTCATGTGGTGCAGGTGTCAACAGGACACCTTCGTTTTTTCAGTTTGGTATTTTGGTTTTCTACTATGACCGCATACTATTCTCTATTCATGTATTAAATCTGCTCCCTGTTACGTCTCCACATGGTTGGATTATGTTTACATTTCTTTTTTCTTGTTTGAGATTCTTATAAATTGTTTCAATAAAATTAGTTTTTTATTTAGCATTTTGACTCTTGGTCCTCAGTTTTTCATACTTGTGTAGGTTGGCAGAAATTGGCAAAACGGTCCCTCTAACATTTATGGAGTAAAGATAGAGATAGAAAAAAACACGGATTTTGGTAAGAACTTACCTGTAAAATCCTTTTCAGCGAAGGAAGGAAGAGAGACACAGTATTCATTACTGATGGGTAGGCGGAGCCCCAGATCAGGATGTTACCTCAGATCAAAAGAGTGCTGACTGGCTGGCCCCTCCAGCTCGGGCTCCTCCTACTCAGCTCCAGTCGTACCAAAGCTTTTAGGAAAAGAGCCAAGATCACCAGCGGAGCAACATAACCCCTTCTGAAGGAACTTCAGAGAAAAAACACAAGGATACAGGTTATGCATGCAAAGAAAGCCAAAAACCACAGAGTTCCAGGTACTACTCACGGAACCTGACTACTGCGATGAGCTGGCGATGCTGGAACAGAGCCTTAGCGCGCTGACCTCAGCCCAGATAATCGCTATCAGATAAGGGTCGCACTGCATCTGAAAACATCAACACACTTCTGCCTTGGGAGGGTGCTGTGTCTCTCTTCCTTCCTTCGCTGAAAAGGATTTTACAGGTAAGTTCTTACCAAAATCCGTGTTTCAGCTGCAGATGGAAGGAAGAGAGCCACAGTATTCATTACTGATGGGACGTCCCAAAGCAGTTCAAAAATAAGGGTGGGAAAAACCAACAAAAGGCAGAAACCCAACAACCTTAACAAAAAAGCGCAACCAGCGCCAAACACAAGTTCATCTAGAACTTTAAACTACAGCCGCCTGCAGGACCCTACGTCCGAGGGCTGCATCAGCGGAAGCACTGACGTCCACTTTATAAAACTTTGTAAACGTGTGGACAGAGCGCCAGGTTGCCGCCCGGCAGAGCTGCACTGCCGAAGCACCTTGGTGAAAAGCCCACGATGAAGCCACAGCCCTCGTGGAATGGGCTTGAATCTTAATCGGGCAAGATTCACCCTGAAGACGGTAAGCTTCCAATATAGCTGACCGAATCCAACGAGCTATAGAATCCTTGGAAGCTCGTTGACCACGCCGACGACCGACTGGAACCACAAATAGGGAGTCCGTCTTACGAAAACCTTGAGTAATAGATAGATAAAACTTCAAGGCCCGCACTAAATCCAATGTGTGTAAAGCTCGCTCTTTCACATTCTTCGGATCCGGGCAGAATGAAGGCAACACAATATCCTGGTTGACATGAAATTGTGACACCACTTTAGGCAAAAAATCACTCCGAGTGCGAAGCACTACACGATCCGGAAAAAACTCCAGAAAAGGAGGCGAACAAGAAAGAGCTGCCAACTCAGAAACTCTCCTCAAGGAAGTGACTGCAACAAGAAAAGCCACCTTCCAAGAAAGTAAAGAAAGGCTAGCAGAAACCATAGGCTCAAAAGGTTTATGCTGAAGAGCCTCCAAAACAAGGTTGAGCCGCCAAGGAGACACGGGAGCCTTCCGCGGCGGGAACTTACGAGATATACCTCGGAAAAAGGAGAGCACGTCTCTATTTGAAGCAATGGTTCTCCGGAACAATAAGGACAGAGCAGAAATCTGACCTTTCAGGGTGCTGACTGCCAAACCCTTGTCTAGCCCATGCTGCAGAAAAGCCAACAGGTTGGGAATGGAAAATTTTCTCGGGTTCCGAGAAGACCCCAAACACCACGAAAAGAAGGTTTCCCAAATTTTGTGGTAAATCCTAGTAGTAGCCGGACTTCTTGCAGCACGAAGGGTAGCAATGACCTCGGCTGAGAAACCTCTACGGGTCAAGATTTCGGTCTCAAGAGCCACGCCGTCAAACGCAGGGACATCAAGTCCGGATGACAAACGGGCCCCTGAGTCAACAAGTCCGGTTGAAGAGGGAGTGGAAAAGGAGGTGCCGCCAACAGCGACATTATTGTCGAGAACCACACCCTTCTTGGCCAGTCTGGAGCTATCAAAATAGCTGGAATTCTCTCTAGTCTGATCCGACGCAGTACTAGAGGAAGTAAGGATATCGGCGGGAATACATAGATCAGCTCGAACTGATCCCACTGAGCCACTAGAGCATCCACCGCCACAGCCTTCGGGTCCTTGCACCTGGACATGAACGTCGGTAACTTGGCATTGGACCTGGATGCCATCAAATCCACTTGTGGGGTTCCCCAGCGAGCGCACAGGAGTGCAAAAACTTCCGGGTGGAGACTCCATTCCCCGGGATCCATCCTTCTGCGACTGAGAAAGTCCGCTGTAATATTCTGAACCCCTGGAATGTGAATCGTCGAAATGGCTGGTACACTGGCCTCTGCCCAAATCAAAATTCGGGACACCTCTACCATGAGTCTGGAACTCCTTGTCCCACCTTGGTGATTGATATACGCGACAGCCGTCGCATTGTCTGTCTGCACTCGGACTGGCAGACCGCTCAAAGGGACCGTCCAATGTTGGAGGCAAAGGAAAATCGCCCTCAATTCCAGGATGTTGATCGGAAGAACAGACTCTTCCGATGACCATACCCCCTGAATCCAGAGATTGTTCCAAACACCCCCCCAGCCCGTCAGGCTGGCATCGGTGGTTATGACTGACCACTTCGGAGGGAGGAAAGACTTCCCCAGGGAGAATGCCCCTGGACGTAACCACCATTCTAGAGAATCCCGCACCGCGCGAGAAATGGTGACACTGCAATCCAGCGATTGCGACTGGTTCCATCGACTCAAGATGAACCTTTGGAGAGTCCTGGAATGGAACTGGGCAAAAGGAATTGCCTCCATGGACGCCACCATCAGTCCCAGAAGACGCATACACTTCCGAAGGGACATTGCCGTTGAGGATTTCATAATCTGTACATGTCGAAGAAGACATGACTGTTTGTCTGGTGGTAGGGAAACTACCGACCGAAACGTGTCGAGATGCATTCCCAAAAAGAGGATTGTCCTCGATGGTTCCAGGGACGACTTCTCCCAATTGACCAGCCAACCGAAGTCCTTCAGAAACTGAAGAGACAAATCCCGAGCCGTCAACGCCTCCTCCTCCGAGGAAGCCACGATCAAAAGATCGTCCAGATAAGGGAGAATCGTAATCCCCTGTCTTCGAAGGATTGCCATGAGGGGCGCCAGAATTTTTGTAAAGACCCTTGGCGCTGAGGCTAAGCCGAACGGCAGAGCCACGAACTGGTAATGATTCTGACCTATGGCAAATCGAAGAAAGCGCTGATGAGCCTTTCCGATGGGAATATGCAAATAGGCGTCGCGAATGTCGATTGACACCAGAAAATCGTTCTGTGACAGAGCTGCCACAACGGAGCGAAGAGACTCCATGCGAAATTTCCGGGCATGGACATGCCGGTTTAATCGCTTGAGATCCAGAATCGGGCGAAATTTGTTCTCCTTTTTGGGAACTATAAAAAGGTTGGAATAAAAACCTTTCCCTCGGTCCTCTGACGGAACCGGTATCACTACACCCTTTTGTAGCAGAGATTCGACCTCTCGCTGTAAAGCGACAACAAGCTCGGGTTCCGACGGAACGCGAGACTGACAAAAAACATTTGGGGGTCGAGAAGCAAACTCTATGAAATAGCCTGCCGACACTATCCGCGTTGCCCAGGAATCTGGAACGCGAGCCATCCAAGTCGCCTTGAAAAGAAGCAGGCGACCCCCCACTCGAAAATCCTCGAGTGGACCCCTGGCGTCAATTCGACTTTGCGGGCTTCTTGTCAAGTTCCCGCTTGTCCTGGCGGAAACTCTGCTTCCAGGGAGTACGAGTTTTCTGAGAGGATTTCTTTCCTGAGAAGGAAGGACGACCCGATCCCCACGAGGAGTGACTAGATCGTCCTCGGCCCCGAAAGGACCGCCGACCACTATAGACACCAGGCTTACTGGACACCGAGGCCATGGCCCTACGCTGTGGTAATGCTGATTCCTTCGCCTTAGCCTTGGAAATCAGCTCTGTGAGGTCGGATCCAAAAAGATGGCCACCCTTGTAAGGTAAGGCCAACAACCCTTGTTTGGAAACTGCGTCCCCGGCCCACTGTCTGAGCCATAAAGCTCTTCTGACTGTGACCGCTGAAGCTTGCGCTTTGGCCAGCAGAGATGCCGTATCCAGACCGGCATCAAAGATATAACAGGCTGCCGTTTCCAACCATTCACAAGTTTCCCGTATCTCAGATAACGGAGATTCATTTTGCAACTCCGTCTTCAGACGTGCCAACCAGCCTAGAGAAGCTCTAGCAGCACACATGGATCCTAGCACTGCTCAGAATCCATGACCCGCAGCCTCATAGCTTGCTTTTGCTGCCAACTCTGTTTTTCTATCCAAAGGCTCCTGTAAGCTCGCTTTTCCCTTAATAGGGAGTAGTGAGGATTTACTAAGCTGAGATAAAGACACATCCACCTCAGGAGCAGAAGTCCAATTAGCCTTTGACTCCGCAGAGCAAGGATAAAGTGTATCCAAGAAATGCGTTCCATGAAAACGCTTATCTGGACATAGACGTTCCTCCTCTATTACACTATTAAGCTCATCCAGAGCTGGCAATGTTGTACGCGAAGCACGGGACTCCTGGAACATGCGTGCTGATTTACCAGGATGACTAGTTACCTCCTCCGGTAACTGTAATATATCTCTCATGGCTTCAATTAATGCCTCCGTACGCTTCGCCATAGAGGAACGCCCCTGCGGCTCGTCCGCATCTGAATCGGATATTTCTCCATCCGAATTTAAAGGGGAACTCTGCCCAATATCAGATACATCTGACTCGCTCCGTGTAGAGGCCGGTAACGGCCTGCGTCGCTTCCTCTGAGAGGAATTAGCAGACACATATTGACCTAAAAGGTCAGACAAGTTGTTGATCGATCGAGCGATATCATCCAATTTTTCACCGCTGTCGACCGCAGCGCTAGACGCAGTGGAGGTCTGCGTATCTGATTGCCGCAATGGCACTGGGACGTGGTCCGCGGCATCTGAACTCTGTTCAGACATGTCTCACCTGTATGAGCAGGTCAAAGCGGTAATACCAGCAAAAACTATGCGGTTTTTTTTTTGTTTTTGTTTTTTTTTATACGCTGAAGGGTTAACGCTCCACCAGGCAGGGTTACCCCAGCGGTATTCAGTCAAAAAATTTAGCTGGTAGAAATAACCCTCAGAGGGGTTAATATTGCAAACTCACCACAATATATATGTTTGTGAGCCCCAGCCAATTTTAGGTCTCTAATGAGACTGCAGCTGCAGGATAGCGATCGCTGCGCTGCGGGGTGAGGAATCAGCACTCACCCAGCTGGCCGTGGTGTCTTATGAGGAGAGGAGCGGTCTGAGGAGCCCAGGAGCCTGTGTAATGGCCGCCACAGTGAGGAAGTCGCAGGAGAAACGCCAGAGCGTGCGTCTTCCTGCTCAGAAGACCGGGAATAGTTAGGCCACGCCCCCTGCTAGCTCAAATAATGAGCGCGAACTCCCTCGGTCCTGCTCCCTCTCAGTCCTGCAGCTATCTGCCTGCGGACAAAAGATCACCACATCTACTTGTAACAGCGCTGTCACCGCAGCGCTGAAGCACTCACACATTATTATAATAAAAATTGTGTGGAGTACTCACCAGCTTAGCGCCACAGGGACCCTCAGGGTTTCTGGCGCTGTGCCCATGCTTCCCCCCAGGGCGGGAAGCGCAGTGACCCCAGTGTGTGGTTTGCGCCCCCGCCAGGGAAAACTCTCCTCATCCCCCAGGGCCGGCAAGGATTCTGCAGGGACCATTATGTAGTTACAGATCCGCCAAGGGAGAGGCTGGTGAAATACACTGATAAACATGTAATAGCGCTGTCACCGCAGCGCTGAAGCATACTGATATACATGTAATAGCGCTGCCATCAGACGCTAAAGCACTCACACATTAATAATAAAATTTTGTGTGGAGTACTCACCAGCCAAAAGCGCCACAGGGACCCTCAGGGGTTTCTGGCGCTGTGCCCATGCTTCCCCCCAGGGCGAGGAACGCAGTGACCGCACGTGTGGTTTGCGTCCCGCCAGGGAAGCTCTCCTCATCCCCCAGGGCCGGCAAGGATTCTGCAGGGACTTTGAGTAAATACAGATCCGCCAAGGGAGAGGTTGGGGTACAGCAGCGCTGGTACCCCTGAGACCTCTAGACCAACTGGTGATCCAAGTCTCCTGTCCGAATATAAAATAATAAAATCTTCTGAGGAGCTGCATTAGCAGCGACCATCCTCTGGACCTCAAATCTTAGACTGGAGCTGAGTAGGAGGAGCCCGAGCTGGAGGGGCCAGCCAGTCAGCACTCTTTTGATCTGAGGTAACATCCTGATCTGGGGCTCCGCCTACCCATCAGTAATGAATACTGTGGCTCTCTTCCTTCCATCTGCAGCTGAAAAATGTTTAAGTGGCCACTTTCTCTTTCTTCCTCACATTCCCTATTGCATGCAATAAAGGGGTAAGGGTGTGTGTGTGTGTACAAAAAAATAGAAGCAACTCAAGCCGTAGGATATTTAATATTTTATTTTCCAAACCATAAAATGTGCATAAAACAAGCAACTGACTTTTCCAGGCAGAAAATCATTCCATACCATCATTGTTCAAGGTAAAGAATCTACTTGTGCGTTTCGGGAGTCCTTGAACAAAATATCAGTATCACGTTAAAAGGGTTCTGGGGTTTGTTTGAAACACTTACAGCAGCAAGCCATGGAAATACAAGTAGACAAGAGGATATCTGCATCCCAGGAATCAGCTCCCTGCTCCGGCACTGCCGTCCTGACAGTCTCCACGAAACCACCATCAATGACACCCCGACCACCTGACCATGCAACGAGTAACTGCAGTTGTCAGATGACTGGCGGGTCATGAGGCCATCGCTAATGCTGTGACAAAAAACAGTTGTAAAAGTAGCACTTGAGGGAGGAGTGGACTCCTGGGAGAGTATATATTTTCTCCATATATCGTCATTGCTTGACACTGTCGGTCTTTGTAAGCAAACCATAATACCCCTCTGACAATCAGACGTTACATAATACACACATTATGCATATTTTCACATATCCCTTGGCAAGTCATGGGACAAATACAGAAAAGCAGGTAGTCTGAGGTTGAACTACTCATAGGAAGCATCAAAGATAACATTTACTTGCTGTTGTACACGGATATAGAAGTAGAAAGGAGCGTCTAAAGTGTACAACGAAAACTGAAGGAGTACATTTTACAGGGGTTATGTGACATTATTCTTTACAGCTCATAACCTTAGTGATCCAGTCTAAGGACTTGGAGTTGAGATCTTGGGACGGGACTGCACTTCATGAGAGGCTGTAAATTTTCATTCTAAGGACGGACCGAGTACATAGAGCACATACACAGTGCGTGTCTAGAAAACACAATCATATACAATGTGTTATCTTTGCTAGAGGACTGCTTTATAAGAAGTATGGTGAAGGGAAGAGGAAGATATTGTTAAAACACCACTCCGGTGTTTTTTTCTTCCCCTTCATGTTTTTCCTCAGAACTAATGTTTGCTCCCTTCCTCTAGTAAGATGCCTACCAGCCGCTGTCTTCTGTTTTCTGAGCCCCTCTGGTCATCTGCTATTGTAGTTGTGACCTGACAGGCCACTACAGTGTTTGCTGGGCGAGCCAGAGGTCATGTCTCAATGCAAATCTATGAGAGACAAAACAAGGATTTCATAGATTTACATTGAGATCTTTGTGACCATTACCCCTGACTTCTGGTCATTCAGGAGCTACGATTACAAGATGGCAGATCAGGACTGGAATTGGGAGGAGCTGAAGACAGCAGGTGCCAAGTATATTACTAGGGGCAGGCAACATGGATTAGTGATACCTCTCCAGAGCTGAAAAATAAAAGAGGACGGAGTCACACCAGCGTACAGCATCGGATGCGATAGGCTAATGACACGCGACTCCTGCTCGGCTGTGAGTGTGAGCCGAGTGTCAGTGCTCTGTGCTCCAATCCTCTTGCATGACAGGATCGGAGAACAACTGCAGAGGAGACGGAGAAAGTAATTTCTCCATCTCCTCCGCTGCTGGTGTCAATCGCACTGCACGCAGGTGACATCTGAGTGCAGTGCGATGTTTCCCTCGCACCCATAGACTTGTACGGGTGCGAGTGAGCAGAGTTTAGCTGCCAATCGCAGCATGCTGCCATTGTTCTCTCATGCCAAATTGGCATGAAAATATAATCGAAGATCTGAGCTGCCCCATAGTATAACACTGGGCAGAGTGCTATATGACGTTTTATCGCATAGCACACGGCCGTGTTATACGGTAGTATGGCCATAGGCTGATAATTGGAAGGAAAGTGAAGAGTGGAAGGTAGTACTGAAGAAAGAAAGTATTTAGGGATAAGGATTTTTAAATCCCATCACTAAAATGTAACAAGGCAAATGGCACTATACATAGTTAGATGCAAGTTTAAAGTGAAGTAATGAATTTGATTATAAAACAGTTTAATGTTGCAGAAGACAGGGAAAAATAATTTACTATGGGACACGCCATATCTTTTGTTCTAAGACTTCATGTCCACTGCATACACTACACAATTTTTAAAACTTCATTTCTCCATGGTCAATTTAAACAAAGGCAACAGTTGTGATGGCGCCACCTGGCGATAAAGCATGAGGAGACACCATCAGTAACAAAATTTACATTTTTTTTTTGTATTTTTAATAAAGGATAAAAACAAATACATTTATGTTTTTTCGTCTACAGTGTCATGACACTAAACAAAGATGAACCCTTTAAAAGCCTTTTGTTAAATGACCTAGAACAAACATGAAAGAGAAAACAAACAGGCAGCCAGGACTAAATCTGTGTCATATAAATGGGTTTTAGATCATGAAACATTCCAAACCTTTATTTGGTGAAATTAAGTTAGCGGCATGTCACAAAACCTGAGTCAAAACAAAGTGCCTTACAATGCTCGGATATGATGGAAAGCATTTCCCGGGAGTTGGAGAGCGGACTGAGTGCTTTTGTGTTAAATGTTGAAGCTTTCTCCACATCCACACGTTCCTTTAATGTTTGGGTTATTAAATACAAACTCGCTGGAAAGTTTGTCCTCTACATAGTCCATTTCTGTTCCTAAAAGAGTAAGCTGAGCCTTCTTCTCTATGAACACTCTCACGCCTGCCATTAGAGAAAAAAAAAAAAAAGCAGAATGAAGCAGGAATTCCAACATGACAACCCTCAATTGTCACATAAGACTAAAGGTACTGCCACACTAAACAATCCCGCTAGCGATCACGATAACGACGCATACTAATGCGATCGCTAGCGGGATTGTTTCTATATCGCTAAGTGCGGCCACATTTAGCGATATAGTTAACGACGCTATCGCCGTTAGCGATCTTCTTAACGACTTTAGCGGTACAAAAGTACCGCTAAATCGCTAAGAAAAGGTGCCACACTAGCGATATATACTTACCCAGCGGGAGCGCCGACGAGAAAATAGGGTCCGGAACGATTCCAGCGACGAGCGAGATCACAGCAGGAAGCTCGTCGCTGGCAGCTGCCGCACTGAACAACATCGCTAACGGGATCGCTAAATAGTGACGTTTTTTAGCGATCCTGTTAGCGATATTGTTCAGTGTGGCATACCCTTTAGGGTATGTGCACCCTAGCATCATTTTTGAAACAGAAACAAAAGATGTTGAAGTCTCTTCTGATTTTTGGGGAGAATTTTGTTGTGGATTTGAAGTTGGGGCTAATTTTTCTTTTATAACTTTATAAATATTACAGTGGCAGCGGCCATTTTAAGCGCTTTTTCAGGTGGAATCAGCGTGAAAAAGATGTTGTGCACATACATGCCTTACAGAGGATAGGCCTTTAACACAGATTTGTCAGCGGAGTATGCTGCATATATCAGGGCAGCATATCACAGCTTTAAGATCAGTACACCTAATAACCAATATGACACTAATTAACTTGGCAGCCATAAGAGATTATAGAGATTAAAATGCCCAGTGAAAACAACTATCACCTCTCCACAGGATAGGCGATAACTTATTGTTTGGTGGGGGTCAGACTGCTACTACCCACACAACACTGAATCATTGAACATTTCACCACATTAGAAAAGAGGGAAGTCCAGTGGATTCATGAGGGAGTACTACCCATCAGTCTGTGTATACCTGTATACAGTCACTGCCATAAGGTTTTATTTACAAGTCCGTGTTTGTCAACTGATGGCTGGCAAGGTTCTCCAATGACAACATATGGACACGTTATATTCCTTGGGGCTAGGTCAGTCCTTTTTTTTTGCCGACTGATGGTCCGACATGTCTTGCTCTGACCCATTTTGAGAATAGAACTCGCTATTCCAGGTGAGAATGGGTCAGTCGGGAGAAACAAAAAAAAAAAAAAAAAAAACAACCACAAAACAAAAACTCCGCACACTGTTCAAACAACAGATGGGCAAATAATGTGTATGAACAGGAGCACTCCTGTCATTACTACACATTCGTACCTGTAATACACAACCCTTAAGGTACTGTCACACTAAACGAGATCGCTACTGCGTCACCGATTTTATGACGCAGTAGCGATCTCGTTAGCGACGCAGCTGTGTGTGACATGTAGCAGCGATGTGGCCCCTGCTGAGATGTAGCTGATCGCTTATGAACGTTCTGAGCCGTTTTTTGGTCGTTGGTGTCCCGCTGGTGAGCCTGAATCGCTGAGTGTGATACCCTTTATGAACGACTTTACCAGCGTCGCAGGCGGGACTAGGTTTTCCCAACGACCACAGAGGTCATTATACAGATCGCTGATGAGTTGTGTTTGGAAGCTAACTAGCGATCACATAGCGATCGCACCAGCGATCTCGCCAGGTCATGTCGTTGTCGTGATCGCTAGTGCGATCGCTAAGTGTGACAGTGCCTTTACATAGGAAAGCAGTTTCAGCTGACAAACAATTATTAAGTTAGAATAAACTCATTAATGTCTGTCTCCTCCCAAGAGTACACATTCCTTACACTTGTCTTTGTTGCTGAATGTAAGGATAAGAACACCTACATTGCTGTAATCAATTTATTTTTAGATAAACATTTTGGTAATTGGTTTTGTGAGATATGGGAAAATGATATTTTGATTTCTGATGGAATTCCCCATCAAGATAAGTTTGGCCCAAAAATACTTGCTTCAGACCACTCAGCCCCCTCCCTTGGCATGCATTCCCCAAGGCCATAAAAAGCCATTTAATGTTTTCCTATAATTAAAACGCCAGGAACAAGCTCTTTGAAGCTCTGTCCCCACCAATTAACACTGGGGTGTGAACTCTTCTGCAGCTACAGGCAAACCGTAATCTTGCCTGACTCAAGCACATGGAGACAGCGTGGCACTATAAGTCACAGCAAGGCTCTGAGGTATTGAATCTGGAAAATGACCTATAACAGAATGCAATATCTCAGACTAGCCGAGCACATAATCGGAATCGGCATTCCTTTCCCCATATGTACGTGCCCAGCAGCCACCTGTAGCACTCTGCATTACTGAGTTATAAAGCATAGCTACAGGAATTAACTACGGTAGGCATATTTAGTTTCCATACGCAGATAAAATCCAGCGGAACGCAGTGGCGGTGCTGCCGCCGACCTATTCAGAGCTTCGGGCGGAAAGTTATGGGTCACCCACGGTTCTGGACAGAAAATCATATTCTCAGATATGGGAGGAGAGAAGCTGCACAAGCCCAGGTGTGGGAGCAGCCTAGGAGATATAAGACAGCCCCTCAGCTTGGACTTCGTTTTCTTACTGGCAGGAGGATTCATTACCTGAATAGGTAGATACACAGCTGTCTGACAAAAACAATTAGTACAGTGTGTGCAGCTTACTGTACATGTATTTAATTAATAAAAGATTATTTTTTTTAAAAAAAAAAAACTGGTGTGGGTGCCCGCATAATTTTTGTAACTAGCAGAGGGAAAGCTGACGGCTGGGGGACGATGTTTATAGCCTAGGACAAGGGGGGAAAGTAATTCCCATGGAGCTTCCCAGGCAATTAATATCAGCTCACAACCGTATACTTAACCTTTAATGCCTATTAAAATGAGGGACCCTAAAAATGAAGTAGGGTCCCCCAATAATTAATAACCAGCAAAGGCTATGCAGACAGCTGCGGGCTCATATTAACAGCCTAGGAAGGGGCAATGGATACTGCCCCCTCCCCAGGCTAAAACATCAGCTCTCAGCTGCCCCAGAAAAGGCACATCGCTAAGATGCGCCAATTCTGGCACTTACCCTCGCTCTTCCCACTTGCCCTGTAGCGGTGGCCAGTGGGGTGATAGTTTTGGGTGGGTTGATGTCACCTTTGTATTGTCAGGTGACATCAAGCCCAGAGGTTAGTGATGGAGAGGTGTCAATAAGACACCCCCATTACTAACCCCATAGTCACATTGTATGAAAACACAGACACCCAGAATTAAGTCCTTTAACCCCAGAGCTTTCTTCAGTTTTGTGTTTTCGCTTCCCTTCTTTCCAATGCCATAACTTTTTTATTTTTCTGTCAATATGGCCATGTGAGGGCTTATTTTTTGCGGGACGAGTTGTACTTTTGAACAACATCATTGGTTGTAGCATGCCATACTCGAAAACGGGAAACAAATTCCAAGTGGGGTGAAATTGCAAAAAAATTGCAATCCCACACTTGATTTTTGCTTGGCTTCTTTGCTAGGTTCACTAAATGCTAAAACTGACCTGTCATTATGATTCTCCAGGTCATTACGAGTTCATAGACACCGAACATGTCTAGGTTCTTTTTTTATCTAAGTTATGAAAAAAAATTCTAAAGTTTGCTAAAAAAAAAAAAAAAAAAAAGCGCCATTTTCCGACACCCGTAGCGTCTCCATTTTTCGTGATCTTGGGTTGGGTGAGGGCTTATTTTTTCCCCCCTCAGCTGACGTTTTTAATTATACCATTTTGGTTCAGATTTGTTCTTTTCATCGCCCGTTATTGCATTTTAATGCAATGTCGCGGCGACCAAGAAAAAGTAATGCAAGCTTTTCTATTTTTTTTTTCTCGCAGCGCCGTTTAGCGATCAGGTTAAACCTTTTTTTTTATTGATAGATGGGGCGATTCTGAACGCAGCGATACCTAATATGTGTAGGTGTGATTTTATTTTGTTTTATTTTGAATGGGGTGAAAGGGGGTAATTTAAACTTTTATATTTTGTTTTCATATTTTTAAAACTTTTTTTTTTTTTTTTTACTTTTGGCATGCTTCAATAGCCTAGCTATAGCTTGATCGCCTCTGCTACATACAGGCGATGCTCAGATCACCTGTATGTAGTAGAATTACTGCATTGCTATGAGCGCCAACCACAGGGTGGCGCTCATAGCAATCCAGTATCAACAACCATAGAGGTCTCAAGGAGACCTCTGGTTGTTATGCCGACGCACCAATGACCCCCGATCATGTGACGGGGTCAGCGGTGTGCGTATTTCTGGCCCGGAAGTGCGCCTTAAATGCTGCTGTCAGAGTTTGACAGCGGCATTTAACTAATTAATAGGCACGGGCGGATTACGATTCCACGTGTGCCTACTGCGGACATGTCAGCTGTTCAAAACAGCTGACATGTCCCAGCTTTGATGCGGGCTCACCGCCGGAGCCCTCATCAAAGCGGAGGTACTGCCATTGGACCTACTATTCACTCCAATGGCAGTAAGGGGTTAATTGAAAGAATGACACAGACTCCTTTAATAAATATTAATTAAACCATACTTACGAAATCGCCCATTCCTCTGATGCAATTCCTCTGATGCACTTGTCATTTGCAAAAGAGTAAGAAAAAAAAAACAAACAATATTCCTCACCTTTCCGCAGAGATGCTGCTAATCCATTTGTCCCACGACGGGTCTAGCTCTGCTACATCTAGATGGCAGGTTGCATGATGGGACCATACAGCCTGTCATCCAGCATAGACACTGAGCACCATGTGCTCAGTGTCTCCTTGACAACTCGTATTCCCTGTCTGAGGGCACCACGAGCGTGAGAAAATTCTCCTGCTAGCGGTGCCATCAGACAGGTCCTGCGAATTCACAGCCAATGAACTCACTTCACCTTTCTGACGTCAGTGCGAGCGTCGTAGGAAATTTCGCGCTAATCAAAAAAAATCATGTTTCCAGGTCATTTTTAACTCGTAATGAATGCTATAAACAGAAAACCTCAAAAACAATGGCAGAACTGTATTTTTTCCCCCCTCAACCATTTCATGGTGCTATTCAAAACTACACCTTGTCCTGCAAAAAACAAGTCCTCATATGTCTATGTTGACATAAGAATAAAAAAAAAATTATGGCAAAGAAAATAAAATTCCCTGGTCCTTTAAGGGGTAATAAAGACTTACCATCTTGAACTACTTCCTCATCTGAAACTCCCTTGGCCTTTACATATTCTAGATAATATGACAAGCCATTGCAGCCTCTTGTACGGACACCTACTTTCAGGCCAATCTGGAAAAGAAAGTCTTGTTATAGAACATCTATGACCAGCTCTCTGATTATAGATCACGCTGTAGTTGTCAATCTTGGGGAGTCACTTTCTTAGCATAGAAGAGAACAACCATCTTCTACAAGACTGGGGTAGATCCAGAATACATTGCTTTATGTTATATGTCCCCTGAATGCAAATAAAATGAAATATTCAGGGACCGGTAGATTGGTACCATGTCAAGATCCCAAGATGATTTTATCATACCCAAGTATATGAATACATTTTTTTTTTATTTCACTGACCGCATTGTATTATGGTGAAGAAAAATAAACAACTAGTTTAAAACTATTTTTTTATACTCTGAAGTTAAGGGGAAATCTATCAGCAGTTTCTTGCCACCCACACCAGAGGAAGCGTGAAATCCAGACATAGAGAAAACATAGCTTGAGACACATGCTCAGGTGTTTGCATAGATGTGTCAATTCAAGCAAAAGGCTCACTGATTTTAGCCAATTTTGAAGTACTGACAGGTTTCTTTTAAAACTTCAAAGAAATTGTCAATCTATAGAATAGATCATCAATATGAGAGCGGAGAAGGGCAGCACCAATGAGCTGAAATCTGCTTCTGATGGATATAAGTGATGTACGGGGCAGACACAACAGCTGAGTACTGATGTTTATTCCCTTACTCAAAAGAAGGGGATATAAATGTGATCATAAAACAGTCTCATAGTGATGACCTGTCATACAAAATACACCACTTGTTAAAGGGGCTGTTCAGTTTAGATTCAGTGATACATTTGGCAACGTTTCAAAAGTGGAAGCTATCACCGTGATCTGGCCGGATAATGTTATAGTGGAGGAGGAGAGGAGTTAATGTAAAGTCCTTTAGGGTATGGTTCCACGTTCCGGAACCAATGCGCTTTGGACGGAGCGGAAATTCCGGTCCGCCCAAAGCCCCGCCCCCTTCTGAATGCGCGGTGAATCCGGAATCACCGCACCGCTACATAGGCCTGTGTTATTTACCTTGCGGAGACGGAGCGTCGCTGCAAGGTAAAAGGACATGCTGCGATCTGAAAAGACGCGCCGTATGTCCGTTTACGCAGGTCTAACGCCTGCGTATTTTAACGCATAGTGGAGACGGGATTTCATGAAATCACCTCCACTATGTTGTAACATCTGGACGCTGCGTGTGACGCTATGGCTGTACACAGCGTCAAACACGCAGCGTTTCCTGACCGTGGAAACATACCCTTAGGAAGAAATTTAGTAAAATTTGTATTTCAGTCCTTGTTAAGAGTTTCCCAAGAAGCTGATCACAGGGTGTCATGCTGTAATGAGCCCTTGGTAAAAGCCGATGATATCATGGAGAACAATCAGCAACTGTGCAACTTTACTGCAGCGCCCCCACAGGGAAGATAAAGTATTATAGACATTAATGGACTACGTTTAACGCATGAAAGAGTCATGATCTCCAGAGGCGCCTTGAGTAAATGCTATACCACTGCCAACATAAGGTTCCTGAATTTCCCTCTGCCAAATTCTATTATCAAACATAGATTACAAATCATTGTCCTACTTACATGGTCAGGCTTCTCTTCTAGTAGTAGCTTTACTTTGTTCACAGCAGATGGAGTCTGTAGAAACACAAATTACTTTATTCTAGTGAATGTCAATATTGAAGATTATCACAGCATACATAATAATAATCTTTATTTATATAGCGCCAACATATTCCGCAGCGCTTTACAGTTTAACAGTTTCAAAACATAAGTCATAAGTAACAACGTTAACAATACAATAATTAAAGCAAAATAAGCCGACCCTGCTCGTGAGAGCTTACAATCTACAATGAGGTGGGGGAGATATACAAAGTACAGGTGTGTATATACAATGGTGCATTTACAATGATGGTCCAGCCATCTTGAGGGACTGAGGGATGGGTGGAGATAGTGAATGGGCTACACATACACACTTAAACATAGAACGACTTTGATTAGTGAATGTGATAGGCCACTCTGAACAAATGTGTTTTGAGGGAGCGCCTGAAACCATGCAAATTGTGGATAGTCCTAATTTCTTGGGGTAGAGCATTCCAGAGGATTGGCGCAGCGCGGGAGAAGTCTTGGAGTCGGGAGTGGGAGGTACGGATTAGTGCAGAGGTTAGTCGAAAGTCGTTTGCAGAGCGCAGCAGTCGGTTAGGCCGATAGATAGAAATGAGGGAGGAGATGTAGGGGGGTGCTGCACTGTGGAGAGCTTTGTGGGTGAGAACAAGTACTTTGAATTGTATCCTATAATGAATGGGCAGCCAGTGTAAGGACTGGCGAAGAGCGGACACGTCCGAGTACCGATTAGCCAGATGGATGACCCTGGCTGCTGCATTAAGGATGGACTGGAGAGGGGATAGTGGAGTAATGGGGAGGCCAAGTAATAGAGCGTTGCAGTAGTCCAGGCGGGAGTGGATCAATGCTACAGTGAGGGTTTTTGTTGTTTCCATGGTGAGAAAAGGGCGGATTCTAGAGATGTTCTTTAGGTGTAGACGGCAAGAGCGGGCAAGAGCTTGTATATGGGAGGTGAAGGAGAGATTGGTGTCAAACATAACACCCAGACAGCGAGCCTGCTGCCGGGGTGTTATTATGGTGCTGCCCACAGAGAGGGAAATGTCAGATTTAGGAAGGTTAGTAGACGGCGGGAGCAGAAGGAGTTCAGTTTTGGAGAGGTTAAGTTTCAGATAGAGAGCGGACATGATGTTGGAGACTGCGGACAGACAGTCGGTGGCGTTCTGTAGACCAGCGGGGGTAAGGTCGGGGGATGACGTGTATAGTTGTGTGTCATCAGCATCATCTTCTTAACCCCTTAGTGAGAGCCAATTTGCAGCTTAATGAGCGGGCCAATTTTTATAATTCTGACCACTGTCACTTTATAAGGTTATAACTCTGGAATGCTTCAACATATCCCACAGATTCTGAGAATGTTTTTAAGTGATAGTGGTAAAATTTCTTCGATATAACTTGCATTTATTAAAAAAAAATGGAAATTTGGTAAAAATTTTGAACTGTTCAAACTTTTAACTTTTTGTACCCTTAAAATCAGAGCGTTATGTCACACAAAATAGCTAATAAATAACATTTCCCGCATGTCAACTTTACATCAGCACAATTTTTTTTTGTTAGGACGTTATAAGGGTTAAAATTTGACCAGTGATTTCTCATTTCTCCAACATAATTTACAAAACCATTTTTTTTTTTTTTTTAGGGACCACCTCACATTTGAAGTGAGTTTGGGGGGATCAATATAACAGCAAATACCGAAAAGTGACACCATTATAAAAATTGTACCCCTCAAGGTGCGCAAAACCACATTCAAGAAGTTTATTAACCCTTCAGGTGCTTCACAAAACTAAAGCAACGTGGAAGGAAAAAAAATGAACATTTTACTTTTTTCACAAAATATTTACTTTGGAACAAATTTTTTATATTTTCACAAGGATATCAGGAGAAAATGGAACACAAAAGTTGTGCAATTTCTCCTGAGTACGCCAATACCCCGTATGTGGGGGAAAGCCACTGTTTGGGCATATGGCAGGGCTCAGAAGGGAGGGAGCACCGTTAGACTTTTTGAACGCAAAATTGGCTGGAATCAATGGTGGCGCCATGTCGAGTTTGGAGACCCTGATGTACCTAAACAGTGAAAAACCCCAAATCTTACTCCAATCCTAACCCCAACACACCCCTAACATAAAAATGGAAATAAATACATTTTTTTATTTTATTATTTTTACCTAACTAAGGGGGTGAACCAAAATTTTCCTATTGTTGAGGGTTGCAGGCTGGCAGATCATAGCGGGCGCACTGCGCATGCGCCCACTATTTGCTTTGCGGTAGAAGAAGCTGGCGGCATTGGTACTTCACAAGGGGACCAGGGACACCGGAGGAACCAGGGGAGGATCGGGGGACCCCATTCCTCTCTCCTCTGATGTGCAATCACATCAGAGAAATTAAATGGGAAATCTGACTTTTTCTTTTGCGGTCGCTGCTATTCTGTTAATAACGGCGACCGCAACACTGGGGTCGGTAAAAACCGACCCGAATCATGTTCTATGGGGTTCAGGGGTAGCTGAGACACTGGAGGAATTTCAACTAGGGGGAGCTCGACACTTATTTCTTAGTGCCGTTAAAAAGTGGCGCTGAGGCATAAGTACCCTTAATTGCCACCGTTAACCCCTTTCTGCCATCAGACGTACTATCCCGTCCATGGTACCTTGGCCCGTATGACCATGGACGGGATAGTACGTCCCATGCAGCTGAGACCCGGCACTATGTGCCAGGAGCGGTCAGGGACCGCTCCCGGCACATTAACCCCTGGCACACTGCGATCAAACATGATCGCAGTGTACTGGGGGCACAGGGAAGCATCGCACAGGGAGGGGGCTCCCTGCGTGCTTCCCTGAGACCCTCAGAACAGCGAGATGTGATTGCGCTGTTCTGAGGGCTTCCTCCCTGCAGAGAGGCGGCTTCCTCAGTGCCTGCTGAGAGCAGGCGCTGAGAAAGCCTGCAGCAGTGCCTGTCAGATCGCTGGTCTGACAGAGTGCTGTGCAAAATGTCAGACCAGCGATCTGACCCTATACAGTGATGTCCCACCCTGGGACAAAGTAAAAATGTAAAAAAAAATAAAAATGTATAAAAAAAAAATAATTCCAAAATAAAGAAAAAAAAAATATTCCCCAATAAATTCATTTCTTCATGTAAATAAAAAAAACAAAAACAATAAAAGTACACATATTTGGTATCACCGCGTCATTGGGGGACACAGAACCATGGGTGTTATGCTGCTGCCACTAGGAGGACTAAGTGAACATAGAAAGATTAACTCCTCCCCTGCAGTATACACCCACCTGATGGCTCAGATTGAACCAGTTCGGTAACAAAGCAGTAGGAGCTTTCAACAATTAACAAGAATAAACTATGTCAAAAACTAAGAACTAAACAACAAGCCTATAGGCTAATAGGGTGGGTGCTGTGTCCCCAATGATTGGCTCGGAGAAAAGGATTTTATGGTGAGTACAGAGAAAACCCTATTTCTCCTACGCCTCACTGGGGGACACAGAACCATGGGACGTCCTAAAGCAGTCCCTGGGTGGGGAGCACACAATTGCTATTACCCCATGCACCACTGACTTACTGCTGTGGTACTGCCGATTGCAGAATGCACCTGCCAAGAGCAGCATCTGCAGAGGCCTGAGAATGAATGTGATAGTGTTTTGTAAAAGTATGCAAGCTGGACCAAGTCGCAGCCTTGCAGATCTGCTGTGCTGAAGCCTGATGCCGAATGGCCCAAGAGGCGCCCACTGACCGAGTAGAATGCACCCTAATCCCTGCTGGGACAGGGGTGCTCCTGACACGGTAGGACTCCTGAATAGCCGAGCGAATCCACTTGGCCAGTGTGGCCTTTGAAGCGGCTAGACCCTTCTTATGCCCCTCTGGAAGCACAAACAGGGCCTCTGACTTGCGGAAGGGAGCCGTCCGCAAGATGTACCGTCTAAGAGCTCTGACCACGTCCAGAGTGTGAAGAGCCTTCTCAATATGATGGACCGATGCCGGACAAAAAGGCAAAACAATTTCCTCGTTGAGGTGAAAAGAAGAAACAACTTTGGGCAGGAAAGAGGGGACCGTCCTCAAGACTGACTTGTCTTGGTGAAAAATCAGAAACGGAGGCCGACAGGATAAGGCTGCCAACTCAGAGACTCGTCTGATTGAAGTAATTGCCACTAGGAAAACCACCTTCCAAGAAAGAAAGGTCAGTGATACATCTTGCAGTGGCTCGAAAGGAGCTTCTTGTAGAACACTGAGGACCAGATTAAGATCCCATGAATGCAACGGCATTTTATAGGGAGGCGTCACGCGGGAAACTCCCTGAATGAACGTCTTCACTTGTAATCTGGTGGCAATTCTGCGTTGGAATAGAACTGACAAGGCTGAAACTTGTCCTTTGAGCGAACTAAGTGCGAGACCCGCCTCTAATCAGTATTGAAGGAATTCCAATATAGAAGGGATGGAGAACACGAGAGGAGATCGTCCATGGTCCTTGCACCAAGAGAAGAAGGTTCTCCAGGTGCGATGATAAATGCGCATGGACGCGGGCTTTCTAGTACAAATTATGGTGGAAATCACTTCCTGAGAGAATCCAGCCTGGGCTAAAATCCAGGATTCAACGGCCACGCCGTCAAAGACAGGGCCCCGGAGTTCTGGTGGCAAATCGGACCCTGCGAAAGGAGATCCATGCGATCTGGAAGTCGCCAGGGAACGTCGGTGACAAGTTGAACTAGTTCCGCGTACCATGCCCGGCGCGGCCAGTATCACTGGCACCCCCTCTGCTCTGATTTTCTTGATGACTCTCGGGAGTAGGGGGGAGAGAGGGGAATATGTACGGGAGTCAAAACCTCTGCTACGGCAGAACCAAGCGTCTGCTCCGACAGCGCATGGATCGTGCGATCGGGCAATAAACTGGGGAACCTTGTTGTTTAGCCTTGAGGTCTACGTCCGGAGTCCCCCAGCGACGACAAATCTGCTGAAAGACTTCCGGGTGAAGAGACCATTCTCCCGAGGAAAGTCCCTGGCGACTGAGAAAATCCGCCACCCAATTCTCTACTCCCGGAATGTGGACCGCCGAGATGGCCGAATGGTTGCTCTCGGCCCAGCGGAGGATGGAGGATGTGACTGACTTCGTGCATGGCCGTCTTGCTGCAGGTACCCCCCTGACGATTGATATACGCCACAGCCACGGCGTTGTCGGATTGGATCCTGATGGGATGACCTGCAAGGAGATGGTGAAACCTCAGTAGGGCTAGTCTGATCGCTCGTATCTCCAAGAGGTTGATGGGGAGATGATACTCTCGAATGGACCAATGACCCTGTGCCGTGTGGTGGCTGAAAACTGCACCCCATCCCAGAAGACTGGCGTTGGTAGTCACCACTAACCAACGTTCTGGGAGAAAGGACTTTCCTTGATTCAGGGAGGATCTCAGCGTCCACCCCCTTTGCTGCCTGCCTGACGCGCAGTGACAGAAGGAAGCGACTGTCGAGAGAAAACGGATTCATGTCCCAAGCCAACAGCAGCGCATGCTGCAAGGGCCGGAGATGGAACCGCTTCTATCACTGCTACCATTTTCCCGAAGATCCTCATGCTGAAACGTATGGAGTGAGATGCTGGGCGAGAAAAACTCTGTGCTCCTTGTTGCAAGGCCAAGGCCTTTTCCGGAGGGAGACTGACCAACCCGCGGGAAGTGTCCAGAATCATTCCCAAGAAGGAAATTTGCTGAGCCGGTATAGGAGAAGACTTTTCGAAGTTTATTTTCCAGCCCAGGCGAGAAAGTGTATCCACCGTGATACCTACAGACTCCTCGCAGTCTTGAAAAGACGGGCCTTTTATCAGTAGATCGTCCAGATACGGAATTACCACCACTCCCCGAGTATGGAGAATGGCCATGACGGCTGCCATGACCTTGGTGAAGACTCTGGGGCGGTTGCGAGGCCGAAGGGCAAGGCAACGAACTGGAAGTGTTCCTCACGAACTGGCAAAGCGTAGGAACTGTTGATGGGGGGGGGGGGGGAGATTGGAATGAGAAGGTAAGCATCCTTGATGTCGATGGATGCTAGAAACTCTCCTTTTTCCATGGAGGTGACGACTGAACGGAGAGATTCCATTCTGAACTGCCGAACCTTGACAAACTTGTTTAGCAGCTTTAAGTCCAGAATGGGCCGTAGAATTCCGTCTTTCTTTGGAACTACAAATAGGTTTGAGTAAAACCCCTTGGACCTTTCGTTCTGAGGAACCAGAACGATAACTCCGTCCCTTTGAAGCGCATGTACTGCCTGAAGGAAAGCTGAAGTCCTTGTTGTGGGAGAGGAGGATCGGAGGAAGCGTGTCGGAGGGGGAGACGAAAACTCTATTTTGTATCCGGAAGACACCAGCTCTCTGACCCACTCATCGTGAACAACGAAAAGCCAGGCCTGACAGAACGAAAGTAAGCGGCCGCCTACTTTGTCGGTGCCCACCAGATTCTGCAACGAGTCATTGTGAAGAAGATCTACAGGATCTGGCTCTCTTACATCCAGACGTCCTTGGCTTGGATTTCCAGGAACGGTTAGGTCTGTATGAGACCTGGGAACTTCTGTCTCCGCGCGGAGACCGTCCTGATCCAGAAGAGAAGGTTGTAGAGGACCAACTGGAATTGTTGCGAAAGGGCCGGGACCGAGGCTGTTGTTGATTCCGAAACGGCCGAGCGGGCCTTTGTTGAGGGAGAAATGTACTCTTCCCTCCAGTGGCATCAGAAATCAGTTGGTCCAGTTTCTCACCAAATAAGCAACCATATATGAAAAAAGGCTGCACTCAAGCATACTAAAGCATGACAACATAGAATACATGAAATTTTGAATAGCAATATGGCTTTGGAGTATAAGGAAAAAATTTGAGACGCTTAGTATAAACATTTGGCCAAACATTTTAAAGCCCACCAACCATCGTCAAGGTGGTCTCAATTCTGGTGAGTCCCTGACCTAATGTGAACATACCTCTATTAGGCTGATATCTGAATTTCTGGGTGAATATGCACCTCTGTCATTAATGCCTGCATTTATGGGTAAAGTAGGGATCTGGTGTAATTAAAATCACCACCTGGTGGGGGCGGAGTGCTCGGTCAGTAAGCTAACATTCAAAAGACAAAAAACCTGACTAGCACATCCAGACTAATGTGAACTAGGTGCAAACCAAGGGAAGCTACCCCCATGTAAAATATATGAAAAAAGGCTGCACTCAAGCATACTAAAGCATGACAACATAGAATACATGAAATTTTGAATAGCAATATGGCTATTGGTGGTGATTTTAATTACACCAGATCCCTACTTTACCCATAAATGCAGGCATTAATGACAGAGGTGCATATTCACCCAGAAATTCAGATATCAGCCTAATAGAGGTATGTTCACATTAGGTCAGGGACTCACCAGAATTGAGACCACCTTGACGATGGTTGGTGGGCTTTAAAATGTTTGGCCAAATGTTTATACTAAGCGTCTCAAATTTTTTCCTTATACTCCAAAGCCATATTGCTATTCAAAATTTCATGTATTCTATGTTGTCATGCTTTAGTATGCTTGAGTGCAGCCTTTTTTCATATATTTTACATGGGGGTAGCTTCCCTTGGTTTGCACCTAGTTCACATTAGTCTGGATGTGCTAGTCAGGTTTTTTGTCTTTCAAATAAGCAACCAGTTTGTAAGGCAGAGAGGTTAACAAGCTCTTGGAGGCGGAATCTGCTCGCCAATCTCGGAGCCATAGGGCCCTTCTGATGGAGACTGCATTTGCTGCCTGTGCAGTGCAATTGGCCGTATCTATCGAAGCATTAACAACGTAGTGCCCGGATTGGACTGAGTAGCGAGGTTGGCCGCCTCCGGGGGAAGATTGCTGTCGTGAATGGTTGTGGTTAATACCTCTGCCCAAGTGACCATTGCCTTGGCCACGAAAGTGGCGGCGAAGGATGGAAAGAGCGCCGCTCCCGAAGCCTCAAAGACTGAACGAGCAAGATAATCAATTTAACGGTCAGTGGAGTTTTTGACTGAGGAGCCGTCAGACAAAGATAGGATTGTTTTAGATGCAAGACGCGATACGGCGGGATCCATTGAAGGGGACTGAAACCAATCCTTCATGAGAGCCGGCGCAAAGGAATATTTGGACTCTATCGGCTTTTGGCCCGTGAACCTTTTATCTGGGAGTCTCCCCCTGCATTTTTGGACAATGTCCTTAAACTCAGGATGATTGGCAAATACTTTGCGGTCTCGTTTAGTCTTCTTAAAAGACACTAGGTGTCCTGGGGCGGATACGGTTTCTTCATCCACCCTCAGGGTCTTGTTGACCGACTAAATAAGGGAATCAAGCGTTTCCTGATAAGTCAGGGAGTTCTGGACTAAAGAAGCCTCAGACTCGTATTCAGAGTCATGTGCGCTGCGGACTTCTGGAGAGGGGGAACGAGAAATAGAACTCGCAGACGCCAAAGCCTGATCAGGAGATGCTTCATGGGTCCTCTTTCTAGACACTTGAGACCCCTTCGACTGAGTATCACCCCTACTGGTGGAAGGTTCCCGACCGTCGCCAGAGTCCCCTGCAGCCGACAAGGCAGCATTCTGACTCAAAGAGGGGCCCCGGAGAGTCTACTGCTTTGGTGAGGGAATCCATAGACCGTGACAGGGACGCAGCCCACTCAGGGGGACTGGGCTCAGCCGGGTTGGTGGTGGCGTCTGAGCACAGGCCGGATCACAATCTGTGCATAATTGAGTACTGTGAGTACGGGGCAGCGCAGTATTGCAAGTGGAAATGTAGTAAAAAACACTGTTTTATTAGCTTGTTTTTCCTCCTTAGATTGAGACATAGTGTGCCCTAAAAGGTTAACGTATTTGCAGGAGCAGGGAAAGTGCATAACACTGCGCAGAGAAGGGGTTAAGCTCTGTTCCAGGTGGTTAACCACAGCTTACCCAAGGTCCTGATCCGTGTCCCCAGGGAGTATTCGGAGGCCTGAAAGCACAGAGGCTTCAGCGATCCTGCAAAGTTGCTGGCGGTGCAGTCAGTGCCCCCACAGCCGGTTTAGAACAGACTGACTAAAGAATTATGGCCCCCGAGACCAGCAGGGCACTTCTTGTCCAGGACGAGAAGCGCCAGGAACACGGGAGACAGCTGTGGCGGTGGGAGGGCCCATGCAAATTGCGGCCTAGTCCGGCTAAAAGCCGGAAGCTAAATTTGAGCCGGCCGCAATGTGCGCCGGCTGAACAGAAGGGAGCCACAACTGGGGACAGCCGTCTGCCGCTGGCACCGGACCATGCTACCTCCTCCCTCGGGGACCAGGACCCGGTATCTTCAGTAACCACATACTCACAGATGCAGCAGAGCCGGATATGTCTCATACCGGCATATATCTCGAGCCATCCTCCCTATGGGTAAGGAGATGGCGAGGACCCTCCGTTAATGCTGACTGCATTTGGTTGCCCAAGGCGTCCGAGGTAGTGGGGCTGTAGTTGCGCCATCAGGTGGGGGGCCACTGTTCTGGTCGTTCTTGGGCCTCGGAGAGGAACATGAAGGAACACTCCATGTGCTTGTCCTTTAGTAGGTGAGGGGAGATTGTGACCGTAAAGAAACAGTCGCCCTAAATTGAGATTAGGCGCTAGTTGTCGCAGGAGAGGGTACGGGAGATATACTCCGCGTATCTCGCCTGTTGATGGTTCGGGGGAGAATGGACCCTAGAAAAAAAGGATCCGTCGCCCCCTTCACTCCGTTAATTAAAAAATAAAAGATTACAGAAAAAAAAAGGAAAATAACCAAAAAGTTGGGGTCTGAACGCAGACCCAACTGCTTCCTATAGACACTAAGCAAGAACTGGTTCATTCTGAGCCAGCAGGTGGGTGAATACTGCAGGGGAGGAGTTAATCTTTCTATGTTCACTTAGTGTCCTCCTAGTGACAGCAGCATAACACCCATGGTTCTGTGTCCCTCAATGAGGCGTAGGAGAAATTCTTTTTTTTTTTATATAAAATTGTTTTTATTGTATAAAAGCGCCAAAAAATAAAAAAAAGACATAAATGAGGTATCGCTGTAATCGTACCAACCCAAAGAATAAAACTGCTTTATCAATTTTACCACACGCGGAACGGTATAAACGCCCCCCAAAAGAAATTCATGAATTGCTTATTTTGTTCATTCTAACCCCCAAAAATCATAATAAAAAGCGATCAAAAAAGGTCATGTGCCCAAAAATGGTACCAATAAAAACGTCAACTCGTCCCACAAAAAATAGGACCTCCCATGACTCTGTGGGCCAAATATGCAAAAATTATAACTCAAAATTTGGTGATGCAAAAACTATTTTTTGCAATAAAAAGCGTCTTTTAGCTTGTGACAGGTGCCAAACATAAAAACCCGCTATAAATAGTAAATCAAACCCACCTTTATCACCCCCTTAGTTAGGGAAAAATAAAATTGAAAAAATGTATTTATTTCCATTTTCCCGTTAGGGTTGGGGCTAAAGTTAGGGGTGTGTTAGGGTTAGGTTTGTGGTTAGGGTTGGGACTAGGGTTAGGGTTGTGTTTGGGGTTAGAATTGGGGGGTTTCCTCTGTTTAGGCACATCAGGGGCTCTTCAAATGTGACTTGGCGTCTGATCTCAATTCCAGCCAATTCTGCGTTGAAAAAGTCAAATTGCGCTCCTTCCCTTCCAAGCTCTGCCATGCGCCTAAACAGTAGTTTACCCCCACATATAGGGTATCAGCGTACTCAGGACAAATTGCACAATAACTCTTGGGGTCCAATTTCTCCTGTTACCCTTGTTAAAATAAAATACTGGGACAAAAAAATCATTTTTGTAAAAAAAAACAACTTTATTTTTACGGCTGTACGTTATAAACTTCTGTGAAGCACTTGGGGGTTCAAAGTGCTCACCACACGTCTAGATAAGTTCTTTGGCAGGTCTATTTTCCAAAATGGGGTCACTTGTGGGGGGTTTCCACTGTTTAGGCACATCAGGGGCTCTCCAAATGTGACATGATGCCCACAGACCATTCCAACAAAGTCTGCAATCCAAAACGTCACTACTTCCCTTCTGAGCCCCGACGTGTGCCCATACAGTAGTTTTCTCCCACATATGGGGTATCAGCGTAATCAGGACAAATTGGACAGCAACTTTTGGGGTCCAATTTCTCCTGTTACCTTTGGGAAAATAAAAAGTTGGGGACTAAAAGATCATGTTTGCGGAAAAAATGTTTTTTTTTTATTTTCATGCTAGGGTGTTATAAACTTTAGTGAAACACCTGGGGGTTCAAAGTTCTCACCACACATCTAGATAAGTTCCTTGAGGGGTCTAGTTTCCAAAATGGTGTCATTTGTGGGGGTTATCACTGTTTAGGCACATCGGGGGTTCTCCAATCACGACATGATGCCCGCAGACCATTCCGTCTGCATTCCAAAACATCAACTTTTGGGGTCCAATTTCTCCTGTTACCCTTGGGAAAATATTTCCATTTTCCCGTTAGGGTTGGGGCTAAAGTTAGGGGTGTGTTAGGGTTAGGTTTGTGGTTAGGGTTGGGACTAGGGTTAGGGGTGTGTTGGGGTTAGAATTGGGGGGGTTTCCTCTGTTTAGGCACATCAGGGGCTCTTCAACATGGTGTCTGATCTCAATTCCAGCTAATTCTGCGTTGAAAAAGTCAAACGGTGCTCCTTCCCTTCCGAGATCTGCCATGCACAAAAACAGTGGTTTAGCCCCACATATGGGGTATCAGCGTACTCAGGACAAATTGCACAATAACTTTTGGGGTCTTGTTACCCTTGGGAAAATAAAAATTGGGGTGAAAATAACATTTTTGTGGAAAAAATGATTTTTTTAATTTTACGGCTCTACATTATAAACTTGTGTGAAGCACTTGGTGGTTCAAATTTCTCACCACAGATCTAGATAAGTTCCTTAGGGGGTCTAGTTTCCAAAATGGGATCACTTGTGGGGGGTTTCCACTGTTTAGGCACATCAGGGGCTCTCCAAATGCAACATGGCGTCCAATCTCAATTCCAGCCAATTTTGGTAGGAAAAAGTCAAATGGCGCTCCTTCCATTCCGAGCTCTGCCGTGCGCCCAAACAGTGGTTCCCCCCCCCACATATGGGGTATCAGCGTACTCAGGACAAATTGGACAACAACTTTTGTGGTCCAATTTCTCCTTTTACCCTTGGGAAAATAAAAAATTGGTGACTAAAAGACAATTTATGTGGGAAAAAAATAGGGTTTTTTATTTTCATGCCTGGGCATTATAAACTTGTGTGAAGCACTTGGAGGTTCAAAGTGCTCACCACAGATCTAGATAAGTTCTTTAGGAGCTCTAGTTTCCAAAATGGGGTCACTTGTGGGGGGGTTTCCACCGTTTAGGCACATCTGGGGCTCTGCAAACGGAACATGACACCCATCAACGTCTGCATTTCAAAATGTTACTTCCTTTCCAAGCCCTGCCGTGCGCCCAGTTCCCCCCCCCCTCCACATATGGGGTATCAGCGTACTCAGGACAAATTGGACAACAACCTTTGGGGTCCAATTTCCTTGGGGAAAAAAAAAATCAAAAATTGGGGACTAAAAAAATCATTTTTGTGGAAAATAACTTTTTTCACACCCGGGCATTATACACTTTTGTGAAACACTTAGGTGTTCAAAGTGCTCACAACAGATCTAGATAAGTTCCTTAGGGGGTCTAGTTTCCAAAATGGGATCACTTGTGGGGGATTTCCACTGTTTAGGCGTGTCAGGGGCTCTCCAAGCGCGACATGGGATCCAATCTCAATTCCAGCCAATTTTGGTTGGAAAAAGTCAAACGGCGCTCCTTCTCTTACGAGCTCTGCCGTGCGCCCCAACAGTGGTTTTCCCCCACATATGGGGTATCGGCGTACTCAGGAGAAACTGCACAACTTTATCTGCCCATTTTCTCCTTTTACCCTTGTGAAAATAATTTTTTTTTGTAAAAGATCATTTTTGTGACTAAAGTTAAATGTTCATTTTTTCCTTCCACGTTGCTTCAGCTCCTGTGAAGCACCTGAAGGGTTAATAAACTTCTTGAATGTGGTTTTGAGTACCTTGAGGGGTGCATTTTTAAGAATGGTGTCACTTTTGGGTATTTTCTGCCATATAGACCTCAAAGTGACTTCAAATGTGAGGTGGACCCTAAAAAAAAAAAAAAAAGGCTTTGTAAATTTTGTTGTAAAAATGAGAAATCGCTTGTCAACTTTTAACCCTTATAATTTCCTAACAAAAAAAAATTTTGTTTCCAAAATTGTGCTGATGTAAAGTAGACATGTGGGAAATGTTATTTATTAACTATTTTATGTGACATTTTTCTGTTTTAAGGGAATAAAAATTCAAAGTTTGAAAATTGCAAAACTTTCAAAATTTGCGGTTTTTTCAAAAATAAACGCAAGTTATATCGAAGACATTTTACCACTAATGTGAAGTACAATATGTCACGAGAAAACAATCTCAGAATCGCTAAGATCCGTTGAAGCGTTACAGAGTTATAACCTCAAAGAGACAGTGGTCAGAATTGTAAAAATTGGCCCGGTCATTAACGTGCAAACCACCCTTGGGGGTAAAGGAGTTAAAAGGCGTTTCGGCGGTCGTTAAGGGGTTGTCTACTACTAAATAAAAAAAAACATACATACTCATCTTGTTCGTCTCCCACCAGTCTCCTGACCTCCTGTACTCTAGTGGGCAAAAGGTGACCCCTGCAGCCGCTCCGTAGACATCAGCCTATTTTCCTTTTCAAGTTTATTTTTTTATTGAAGTAGCGGACCACCTTTTTATAAGGAACACTGGTAATCTGGTGACTAATAAATATAGACAGAAGGTAAAGCTGTCCTGCTAGTCTGCAGGATTTTCTACATGTTGTTGAAACAGCAAAACCAAAGAAATGAGCCAAAGCAAAAGTTGGGACTCGACTGGGTACACAATGTCACGGTGGGATGGCCTTTATGATCAAAATAGCATTAAACTAGAGTAAGTACCTTATGTTATTTACATGTACCATTACCATAAGGTATATGCTTTTGCTGCAGTTTTTTGTACTTTGTACAGAGGCATGACCCCCTTTTGGAGCTAGGCATTTATTTATATAGCTCCCTATGGACAGGTGACTGCACTGTCAGGGCTCGTTAGTCACATTAAGGTGGGCTGACAAGGTACAGACAGGCTAGGACTGCCCCGACTTCCCAGTAAAATTTCAGTTTATTTTTTCAATTGAATTGTATAGGTCATGGGTCAAAAAAGTTATTAAAATTATTTTTTTC
This sequence comes from Oophaga sylvatica, assembly GCA_033576555.1. NCBI lineage: Eukaryota > Metazoa > Chordata > Amphibia > Anura > Dendrobatidae > Oophaga > Oophaga sylvatica. The sequence continues at coordinate 685,114,611 of JARQOD010000001.1, forward strand.
CCATAAAAAAAATGGCATTTTTAACAGGGTGTGTAGAAAGCTTATATCCACTGTATGGTACGGCTGCGCATTCCTAACAACCTGTAAAAGTATAGCCATATACTGCTCAATGGATTAAAACAGGTACCAAAATGGCAGACAAAAGGCCTTTAGTAGGCCCACAGATGGGCACAAGAATGATGGAGTCACACAAATGCACCATTTAAACAGTTAAACAGCAGCAATTGGAGCTAGCTTTGGCTTCTGTTAGCAGCAGTTGATAGCTATATAACACAGCTGACTCCTATCAAGTATGTAGCCACCTATACCAACTTATCCCATGTCAGGAAGGTGTTAAAAAAAAAAAAAAAAATACATATACCCCTTAGCAAAATGTGCTTCTAATATGGATTTTGCCACCAATTTACAACCAAATCAGCAGTAGAAATTTGCCAGCACATGCGAGATAACTATTGTTGGTCACACAAAAGTGAAACAGGCTTAGGCCCCTTTCACACGTCTGTGGCTCCGGTACGTGTGATGACAGTTATCTCAATGAATGGGTCTATGCACGTCAGTGTGTTTTCACAGACCATGTGTCTGTGTGCAAAACAAGCAGACATGTCCGTTTTAACACGGACACACAGGCCACGTCCCGCACACCTGCTCAAGGAGAACAGTGCACACTGTCCTCCGTATGCACGGATGGCCGCCGGGGAAGAAGTGGCTACTGTCAGCCGCTGTTCTCCTGCGTGTGGTGCTGAAGTCGGCTGTCATTCTTCTCCCCTGCTCTGCCACCAACAGTGCGAGCAGGAGAGAATGAATGAAAAACCCGACGTGGGGTCCCCCGTATTTTTTTAACCAACCCGGCAAAACTAACAGGAGCGGGCTGCTATTCTAAGACTGGTAAGGGGCCATGAATACGGCCCCCCAGCCTAACAACAGCAGCACGCAGCTGCCCAGGAAGGCGCATCTATTAGATGCACCAAATCTCTGGAATGCTCTATCCCAAGAAATTAGGACCATCCACAACTTACACAGCTTTAGGCGCTCCCTCAAAACACATTTGTTCAAAGCAGCCTATACCGTTCCCTAATCAAAGTCATTTTATGTGTAAGTGTCTAGTTCATTCACTATATCTATCCCCCACTCCCTCAAGATGGCTGGATCATCATTGTATATACACACCTGTACTTTTTATCTCCCCCACCTCATTGTAGATTGTAAGCTCTCATGAGCAAGGTTGTCTTAGGGTAAGTTTCCACGTGGTGTATTTTGTCAGGATTTGCTGCGGATTGAACGCTGTGTAAAGCCGCAGCGTCCAGATGTTACAGCATAGTGGAGGGAATTTTATGAAATCCCATCTCCACTACACGTGCAGGGACACAGGTGACACGCGAAATTACGGACATGCGGCGCTTCATTCTAGACCACAGCAAGTCTATTTATCTTGCGGAGATGCTCCATCTCAGCAAGATAAATAACCCAGTCAATGAACACATGCGGAATCACCGTGCGTACAGAAGCCGGCAGCGCTTTGGGCGGAGCCGGGAATCCGCTGCGTCCAAAGCGCTGCCAGCACACAGCATGGAGACATACCCATATTTTGCTTCAACTATTGTATTGTTAACGTTGTTACATACCGTATATACTCATGTATAAGCCGACCCCCTAATTTTGCCACAAAAAACTGGGAAAACTTACTGACTCATGTATAAGCCTAGGGTGGAAAATGATTATGCCCCCATATGATGCTCCAGATTATGCCCCCGCAATTGCGCAATTCAAATTCGGGCCGGCGCATGGGCAGTGTGCTTTGCCCGACAGTGGGCAAAGCATAAAATCAGTACAGCGCATGCGCTACTCTTTGGGGCAAGGAAAGAGTAGCGCTTGCGCTGTACTGATTGTTGTGAATGTGTTAGAAATGAATTCTGAGCAGAAGCTCCCTCTGGTGGTTACAAACAGTACTGAACCATTCAATGAGGATTGGCAATCAGGAGTTACAGACTGGTCTTATATAAGGGAGGTTCCCTCCCATCATGGTTGCCGGTGATCAATTGTTCTTGTCTCAACTGTGGTTCCTGGTTCACTTGGAAGCTTGCTGAGTCTTGCCTCTTCTCCTGCTCTCAGATAAGATATTTTCTGTTTTTATTTTTGTGCTTGCTTTTTGCATTGTTTCCTGCACTTTTGTGGAGGTCAGCCAGGTCCCCTCCGGGGGCTTGGGCTCCTCTCAGTTCTTCTGGAGCCACTGTTATTTGTTCATTTGCCTTTTCCAGTTTTTTCAGTGGCTGCGGCTTAGTTTTGTTACACCAGAGAACTAATTTAGGTGGTAGAGGTCGTGTGATCTCAGGTGTTTTTGCAATTAGTAGAGTTGGTATTTCTTAGGGTTTTTTGGATTGCAGTAAGTGTCCTTCCTATCCTTTTCTGTCTAGGAAGATTGGGCCCCAGCGTTTGCTCATACTATTTTCTGTCTGTGTCTGTATTTCCTCTTGTCTAACCGCCATTACATGTTTGGGGGCTTCCTATGTTCTTTGGGGATCTGCTCCGGGGCAGATAGCTTTCCTCTTTCTATCTTTAGGTGTAGTTAACCTCTCAGGCTGTGACGAGGCGTCTAGGACCAACGTAGGTACGCTCCACGGCTGCCTTTAGTTGTGGTGGTTAGTCAGGGTACTGCAATCCAGTAGATTCCAACCTCTCTGGTGTATTGCCGTTTTTGCCTGCTCTCCTCAGCTACCAAATTATAACACTGATTTTATGCTTTGCCCACTGCCGGGCAAAGCACACTGTGCATGCGCCGGCCCGAAATTGAATTGCGCAATTGCGGCAAGCCGAACGCTGTCTGTGGGATTCATAGACGGCAATATGCAACGGATGACGAGGAGCGGGGGGGGGGAGGGAGAGGAGAAAAAACGCCGCCCCTCTGACCTGACCGCCCTGATTGACAGGGAAAAATCCGAAGATTACTAAGGTATTTTGATACGAAAACGGGGGTATCAGTATATATGATACCTACCGTTAGCTTTGTTATGGGACGCACTATTCAGCCATATCTTTATCTGATATGGCAATTTTGGGGTGACAGATTCCCTTTAAGTATACGATTCCACATGTGTTAATTCAGTTTTGATGCCTTCAGTGTGAATGTACAATTTTCATAGTCATGAAAATACAGAAAAATCTTTAAATGAGAAGGTGAGTCCAAACTTTTGGTCTGTACTGTGTATATACATACATACATACACACAGTACAGACCAAAAGTTTGGACACCTTCACATTTAAAGATTTTTCTGTATTTGCATGAATTTCATGACTATGAATATTGTACAGACCAAAAGTTTGGACACCTTCACATTTAAAGATTTTTCTGTATTTGCATGAATTTCATGACTATGAATATTGTAAATTCACACTGAAGGCATCAAAACTATGAATTAACATTATATATACTTATTCAAAAACTCCCAGATAAACACTTGTTTGGCAGTCTGCTATTCCACCTGACCCACTTATACATCAGGTAGGAAAATATCCTGGAAGGACGATTTACTAATTACAGCAAGTCAATACATACTGTAGAAGTAAGTGTAAAATACATACACTGAGTTCTTCAATAACACTGTCTGAATGATGCCAAGAGAGAAGCGGGATGCTTAAGGCTAAGTGCACACGTTCAGGAATGTTAGCAGAATATTCCTGAGCAAAAAAAGCGCGTTTTTTTTTTTCGCGGTTTTTACCGCAATTTTTTCCTGAACTTTCTAGGTCAATAATATAGCGGGAAAAACGCTAGAATTCCGCGAAATTAATGAACATGTTGGTTCTTTTTCCGAGATGCGTTTTTTTCGCGGAAAAAACGCACCATGTTCACAAAAATTCCAGAATTCATTCTAAATGATAGGATGCTTAATTCATGCGTTTTTGACACGTTTTTTCCAGCGAAAAAAAACGCAAATAATCCTGAACGTGTGCACATAGCCTAAAGGGAAGCTGTAAGCAGGATTGTGCACAGTAACCTACACACAGTGTCAGGTTGGTGCCATTACACTGTCTTGTGATTGTTGTTTTCTCTTTATTTTCAGTTTTGAGTTAATGATATGCTCGTGCCCCGGGGTGTGTGTGTGTGGTGGGGGATCTTCATATCGTGCTGTGATTAGCTATTCATAATGAAGACTGCTGACAGGTCACTGATCCTTAAATGACCCGCCCACTAGTTTACATAATGAATATTATACACACCACACACACACACATGTGCTTCTCACTAAATTAGAATATCAAAAAGTTAATTTATTTCAGTTCAAAAAGAGAAACTCATATATAGAGTCATTACAGACAGAGTGATCTATTTCAAGTGTTTATTTCTGTGACTGTTGAGGATGATGGCTTACAGCCAATGAAAACCCAAAAGTCATTATCTCAGTAAATTAGAATAATTAACAAAAAACACCAGCAAAGATTTCCCTCGGTCAGAAAACGCTGCAGCTGTGACAGCATAGACATAGAGGATGGGATTTCAAGAAATCCCATGCCCACTACGTGTGCACGGACACCTCCGGCTTACCTGCGGAGACGGACATGTGGTGCGTCTTTCCAGCCGCAGCATGTCAATTCATGTAGCGGAGACGCTCAAGTCTCCACTACCCATAGGCTTTCGCTAAATGCGGTAAAACCACATTATACTTCCTAGTCACACGCATATTATGTGCGGGAACGCAGGTTACTACACGTGTACTAATTTAAATAAAGGTGTACCTTGTTTAAGCCGGAAGTACATGTACACTGCAGTTCTCACTATCAGCTGACAGCGAGAACTGCAGTGCACGTGACCGCTGGGAACGGAGTTATTATTATTTCCTTCTTGGGTTTTCTTTTGCAGCTGCATATATAAAAAAAATTACATACTCTGTATCCATGATGTGTCATAAAATACCAGCCTATTTAACTTTTTGACCTTTTAATATCCAGATTTTGATCCACCTAGAGCAGTACTATTTTTGAATTCAATCTCCTCCTTTTTTGGTTTGAGTGCAGGTATAATTAGCCTAATTGATTTTGCTGTGCCCTTCCCTGACTGCTATTGGAGGTACATTCCCCTTTCTTGTCTTTATAATTTATTTTAACCTTTGTATATTCAATAAAGATTTATTCAATTTTAACCTATTTTCTAGTCACTTTTTCTGCTATGGCATCCCACCACAGCAGTTTATGTGCAATATAATTATTGAAGGGCAGCCAGCCTGAATTAAATAGGATTAAATTGTAATTGAAGGCATTTGCTATTATTAATTATACACATACTACATATTGGGATAGGATCTGGGAGATGGGAATACCCATTTAATGATAAGGAAATCCCATCAGATTCATCAAAATTTACACACAAAAGTGGCAAACATTTCAGTACAAATGCACTTCACAGGCTGGGGCAAGACTCTGAATGAATTTTGCTCATCAAGTCTGGCATTCAAAATGTGAGTCTTGATGAATGTGGCCCTATGTGGCACAAATTACTGGTCTCAACATACTGTAGTTCTCTACATGGGGGATGAGCCAGCACACCAGACACAATGGTGAGCACTATTGTCTTCCTCCAGACAGCTGTGACTTTCTCATAATCAATGGACACCAATTTTCATCAGTATTTTACATCAGTGTTTGGGTCAGTGTGCAGTTTATACCATCAGCGTTACATAACTTGTTCGAAAAAAAAAAATTAATGGATGGCAGCTGCGCGCTGCTTGATTTTTTCAGGGACCCATAAACTTGCTTTGGTATGTTTGATCTGTGAGGTGCCCAGGGGCAACCAGCACACTATGGGCAGTGGCCGTGCTGGGGGGGTGGAGGGGGAACCGGCACACTACGGACAGCGGCCGTGCTGGGGGGGAACCAACAAACTACGGGCAGCGGCCGTGCCGGCGGGGGAGGGAGGTAACCGGCACACTACGGGCAGCCGCCGCGCCCGGGGGGAAACCGGCACACTACGGGCAGCCGCCGCGCCCGGGGGGAAACCGGCACACTACAGGTAGTGGCCGCGCCCGGGGGGAACCGGCACACTACAGGCAGTCGCCGTGCCTGGGGGGAACCGGCACACTACAGGCAGTCGCCGTGCCTGGGGGGAACCGGCACACTACAGGCAGTCGCCGTGCCTGGGGGGAACCAGCACACTACAGGCAGCCACCGTGCCCGGGGGGAACCGGCACACTACAGGCAGCCGCCGTGCCCGGGGGGGGGGAACCGGCACACTACAGGCAGTGGCCATATCAGTAGAAGCTCAGGGAACAGCAGAACATATGGCGAGTGTGACGCACTGCAGCCAGCACAGGACTCCTTAAGGTATGGTTCCACGTTCCAGAACCAATGCGCTTTGGACGGAGCAGAAACCCCGCTCTACCCAAAGCCCCGCCCCCTTCTGAACGCACGGTGAATCCAGTTGTGCTCATTGAACACATCCGGAATCACCGCAGCGCTACATAGGACTCTGCTATTTACCTTGCGGCGACGTAGCGTCTCTACAAGGTAAAAGGACATGCTGCGATCTAAAGAGACGTGTCCGTTTACACAGGTCTGACGCCTGCGTGTTTTAGCGCATAGTGGAGATGGGATTTCATGAAATCCCCTCCACTATGCTGTAAGGCTGTGTTTCCACCGTCAGGAAACACAGCGCTTTGGACGCAGTGGAAAGTCTGCTCCACCCAAAGCCCTGCCCCCTTTAGAGCACATGGTGAATCCGGTTGTGCTCATTGAACACATCCGGAATCGCCGCAGCGCTACATAGCCCTGTGTTATTTCCCTTGCGGCGACAGAGCGTCGCTGCAAGGGAAAAGGACATGCTGCGATCTAAAGAGACGCGCCGTATGTCCATTTACGCAGGTCTGCCGTCTGCGTGTTTTTACACATAGTGGAGATGGGATTTCTTGAAATCCCCTCCACTATACTGTAACATCTGGACGCTGCGGCTGTACACAGCGTCAAACACGCAGCGTTTCCTGACCGTGGAAACACACCCTTGGGTGGGCTCCTTGTGTGCTCTTTACGGGCAGCCTGCACTCTCCTCACACATTATTACATGCGGATGACAGACGTATTCGAGGGGATAAAGTCACACTCATCCCTCACAGGCCGCTGCCGCGTTACCCACCAGTGTCAGAGCCGCCCGGGTCGCCTGCAGCTTCCTCTTACTGACCGCCTTGATGGTCGCCCTCACAAGCGAGGCGGACATGTTGTTGTTGTTCTCACCCGCTCCCCCATGAACCGGAGGAGTCAGCTCCCAGCAATAACTGACAGGACAAGCCGAGGAGGCGGCGACTTCACTGAGACTCCGCCCACTAACGCCCCGCGGATTGGATGAACAATGTACATCCGGCGGTGAGCTGTCAGTGCGCCTGCGCAGCCATCAGTAGGCAGAGCACGGTGTCCTTGTTAAGTTGTTACACAACTCGCAGGGGGTGAATGTGTCTTACCAGTGCCAGCTATGAAGCCCTGCGCCAACGCCGTCTGTGCAGCACAGGGAACCCTGTATATAGCCCCCAATAGAGCAGGAAGGCTGCGGCCACAACACAAACGCTGCTGCATCCGTGTGAGTGGATGTGTCACATTGTGTCACCTAAATACCTGACTTGGATTTCCTGCCGTCATGTTACCCTAGGAGGTCACACTGTGCCCCATCACCTTACAGAAAACTGCGATGTAGCAGCTATATGTATCGATTTTCGCTCAAAGTGCGTTGTAGCCAAGTCACCATATGGCCTCAGGGCAGGAGCAGACCGTGGAATCTCATGAGAGAATCGGGCAATTATGCCGAGTACAATCAGAGTGTGAGCCGATTAGGGTCTGCGGAACGCACCAGATAAATATAAATGGTGCGTTCGCAGCCCGGGGTCCACCGTGCAGGCAGAGTCTGCTGCTAGTAGGATGGCGGTATAGGCAAACTCTGTTACTTCACAGAGTCGCAAATATAAATACTGTGGCACAATATGGCGGTATAAGAGAACTCAGTTACACCACAGAGTCGCTGAGGTAGAGACGCAGAGATAGGTACTGTGTCCTGTTAACCCCACAGGGATACACAGATAACTGCTGTGTGGATAGCAGTCCGTGATCATGTAGACCGCAACGCAATCAAGCAATCTCCTCACCGGAGAAGCCGGTATTGTAGGGTCTTATTTCAGCCGAGCCCTAACCACATGCGTGCATGATCACACTGGCGCAAAGCACATAATGCAATTCATGCTAGCGCATGGCCGCAAGGCCATACAACCCTTTTATAGTAGCAACTATAGGGCCTGCCAGAAAAGGACCAATGAGAAACTGTTCCAGAACTTATGTAGTTTCAGGACCTTCCTGGCAGAGCAATAGGAGCTGCTGCAGTACCTGAGCATGTGACGCCTGATCTCCAATGAGAGATCTTACCCTGGGCATGCTGAGAAGGGGAAACGCAGGACCAGTACTGGCTACAATAGCAGAACCTGGAGAGGCAGCAGCAAGTCTCTAAACAGTATTAGACCGGGTGAGACGCTGGGACCGACACCTCTGCTGAGCAGGCTCCACTGCGGCCGGAGATGGATGGGGGACCGCAGCGGGACTGGTTCAAGGCTCCCCTTTGCAGCAGCGGGAACTCAAACCCTAACATTACACCCCCCTACTAGGGCCCCCCTTCTTTGGGCCTCGCTGCGCTCAAAGGCAGCGATGAGCTGCAGAGCGTGAACATGCTCGGCAGGCTCCCAGGACCTATCCTCAGGCCTCCAATCCACCAAATAAAATTTTTTGCCCCGTACCACCTTACACCCAAAGATGGCGTTCACCTCATGATCGTCGGTAGATGAACCCGACGTCCCGGCAGAGGACTCGGAAAACCGGGAGATGGCCACGGGTTTCAAAAGAGACACGTGAAAGACATCAGAGATACCAAGGTGAGGTGGAAGGGCTAAGCGGTAGACTACAGGGTTTACCTGCTCAAGGATCTTAAAGGGGCCCAAATAGCGAGGTGCCAACTTAGTTGACTCAACTCGCATCCTGATGTTCCGGGCAGAGAGCCACACTAAGTCGCCCAGAGCAAATGTCGGAGCGGGGCACCGATGAGCGTCACCGGAAGACCTCATCCTCTCCTTGGAGGCCTGAATAGCATCCTGAGTGCGGTTTCAAATGTCCCGTGCCTCCACGTCCCAGTCTGCCACCCTGGAGTCATCGGAAGACACGGGCATGGGCACCGGTACCCGCGGATGCTGACCGTAGTTTAAGAGAAATGGTGTCCGGTGGAGTCAGCCACAGCATTATTTAGAGCGAACTCAGCCCACAGTAGCAAGGATGCCCAGTCATCCTGCCTGGCTGAGACAAAATGTCGCAAGTATGTGACCAAGGTCTGGTTGCCTCTCTCTACCAACCCATTCGTCTCGGGATGATAAGCCGAAGAGAGATTTAACTCAATGCTGAGTAGATGACACAGCTCTCCAGAACCGAGATGCAAATTGGGGACCTCGATCACTGACAATTTTGTCTGGCATTCCGTGTAGCCGGAAAATGTGCCTGATAAATAATGCTGCTAAGGCCCGTGCGGAAGGTAACCGTGGTAATGGCACCAAGTGTACCATTTTGGAGAAGTGGTCAGTTATGACCCAGATGATGGTGCAGCCCGGAGACTTGGGTAAGCCCACCACAAAATCCATCCCAACCATCTCCCAGGGCCTGTCTGCCACCGGTAAAGGGAAAAGTAACCCAGCTGGCCGTTGTCGAGGGGACTGATTCTTGGCGCAGTAGACGCACGCCTGAACGTATTCCCTGACGTCACGGACCATATGTGGCCACCAGTATGTCCTCGCCAGCAACTCAGATGTCCTCTTTGCCCCAAAATGTCCACCCACCCTGGACGAATGTGCCCAAGAGAGTACCTGCAGTCGCAAATTGATGGGGACAAAAGTCTTGCCTGGAGGCACAGACTCAAGCGAAACTGGGGCCACAGTTCTTAGGCTCTCTGTGGGGACAATCAGCTGAGGCTCCTCCACCTCCTCAGAGGACACCACGGAGCGAGACAGCGTCGGCATGAATGTTCTCCCAGAGAGAAAATGGAGGGTGAAATGGAACTGGGAGAAGAACAGGGACCATCTGGCCTGACGGGAATTTAGCCGCTGGGCGATCTGTAAATGGACCAAATTTTTGTGGTCAGTGAACACTTGAAAGGGAAAGCGAGCCTCCTCCAGGAGATGTCTCCACTCGGAAAAGGCCAACTTCATGGCTAGCAACTCCCTATCCCCAATGGAATAATTCCTGGTGTGAAGGTCTTGGAGAAGAAGAAGCAAGGATGTTTACGACCTTGAGCATCCTTTTGAAAAAGGACTGCTCCAGCACCAACGGACGAGGCATCTACCTCCAATATAAAAGGCGTATCAACCTCGGGATGATGTAGGATAGGAGCGCTAGCAAAATGGGACTTGATTGAAGTAAAGGCCTTGGAGACCTCCTCTGACCACAATTTGGGATTGGCTCCCTTCTTGGTGAGGGCTACCAAGGGAGCAACCAAAGTAGAGAAGTGGGGAATGAATTGGCAATAGTAATTAATGAACCCCATAAAGCGCTGCACCGCTTTAAGAGAGTGGGGTTCTTGCCAATCTATTACAGCCTGTAGTTTGGCAGGATCCATAGCCAATCCCTGAGTGGATATGATATAGCCCAGGAATCGCAGAGACTCCTGCTCAAACACACACTTCTCCAACTTGCCCGCAAGAGGTCGAAGACCCTGCAGACATCTCTCCGGTGGGTGTCCATATCTGGAGAAAAGATGAGAATGTCATCCAGATAGACCACCACTGAGGTGGCAAGCATATCCCAGAAGATGTCATTTACGAAATCTTGGAAGACGGCTGGAGCATTACAGAGCCCGAAGGGCATCACAAGATATTCGTAATGTCCATCTCTGGTATTGAACACCGTCTTCCATTCGTCCCCCTCACGGATGCGGATCAGGTTATAGGCACCACGAAGATCCAGCTTAGTAAATACCCTTGCTCCCCGGAGCCTATCAAAGAGCTCAGATATTAGGGGCAAAGGGTATTTGTTCTTAACGGTAATGGCGTTAAGACCCCTATAGTCTCTAAATCTGCCCTCACCTCTGCTAAACAGGCCTACTTCACAACCCTCGTATCTTCCCTATCCTACAACCCCAAACAGTTATTCAAAACTTTTAACTCCCTCCTCCGCCCACCACTGCCCCCTCCTACCTCCCTCATCTCTGCTGAGGACTTTGCCACACACTTCAAAAATAAGATCGACCAAACAAGGCAAGTCTTCATTGTTCAACCACCTCAACCACTTTGTATACCAGACCAATGCCCTAACCCCATAACCTCCCTCTCCAATATAACTGAAGGGGAGCTTAATTGTCTTCTCTCCAAATCGCACCTCACAACCTGTGCACTTGACCCCATCCCAACCCACCTCCTCCCCAACCTCACCACCACTATTATTCCATCCCTAACCCACCTCTTCAACCTATCACTAACTTCCGGTACCTTCCCTTCTGCTTTCAAGCATGCCACAATCACGCCTATCCTTAAAAAGCCAACCCTCGACCCAACCGCTATGTCCAGCTATCGCCCAATATCGCTGCTCCCATTCGCTTCCAAACTCCTGGAGCTGCATGTCCACGCTGAGCTTTCCTACCACTTCTCTTCTAACTTGCTCTTTGACACTCTACAATCTGGTTTCCGCCCCCATCACTCCACTGAGACAGCCCTGACCAAAATTACTAATGACCTACTTACAGCCAAAGCAAACGGACAATACTCTATACTCCTGCTTCTTGACCTGTCCTCTGCTTTTGACACAGTTGACCACTGCCTTCTACTACAGATTCTTTCCTCCTTTGGCGTCAAAGACCTCGCCCTATCTTGGATCTCCTCATACCTTTCCAACCGCACATTCAGCGTCTCCCACTCCCACACTACCTCCTCGTCCCACCCTCTCTCTGTTGGAGTTCCCCAAGGCTCTGTTCTAGGACCCCTACTCTTCTCAATCTATACACTTGGCCTGGGGCAACTCATAAAGTCCCACGGATTCCAGTACCACCTTTACGCTGATGACACTCAGATCTACCTCTCTGGCCCAGACATCACTTCTCTGCTATCCAGAATCCCGGAGTGTCTATCAGCCATATCCTCCTTCTTCTCCTCCCGCTTCCTCAAACTCAATGTGGACAAATCTGAACTCATAATCTTTCCCCCATCCCACAGATCTTCCTTACCTGACCTATCTACCACAATTAACGACATCACGCTTTCCCCCGTACCAGAAGTCCGCTGCCTCGGAGTAACCCTTGACTCTGCCCTGTCCTTCAAACCGCACATCCAAGCTCTTTCTACCTCCTGTCGCCTTCAGCTCAAAAATATTTCAAGAATCCGTCCTTTCCTCAACCCTCAATCTACTAAAATGATTGTGCACGCCCTCATCATCTCCCGCCTCGACTACTGCAACACCCTTTTCTCTGGCCTCCCTGCTAACACCCTCGCACCTCTCCAGTCCATCCTTAACTCTGCTGCACGACTAATTCACCTCTCTCCTCGCTACTCCTCCGCTTCTCCCCTCTGCAAATCTCTTCACTGGCTCCCATTCCCTCAGCGTATCCAGTTCAAATTACTAATACTGACCTACAAGGCCATCTATAATCTGTCTCCTCCATATATCTCTGAACTAATCTCCCGATATCTTCCCTCACGTAATCTCCGATCCTCCCAAGACATCCTTCTCTCCTCCACACTTATTCGCTCCTCACCCAACCGCCTCCAAGACTTCTCCCGAATATCCCCCATCCTCTGGAATTCTTTGCCCCAACACATCCGACTATCAAACTCATTCAGATCCTTCAGACGGAACCTGAAAACCCATCTCTTCAGGAAAGCCTACAGCCTGCAATGATCCTGCTGCCTCCTCACCACTACCGGAGTTATTGCCTCAACCAACACCGGAACTGCTGCAACCCCCCGACCTACTGTCTCCTGCCTCACAATCCTGTAGAATGTAAGCCCGAAAGGGCAGGGTCCTCTCCCCTCTGTATCAGTCTGTCATTGTTAGTTTGTTTACTGTAAGTGATACCTGTAATTTGTATGTAACCCCTTCTCATGTACAGCACCATGGAACCAATGGTGCTATAGAAATAAATAATAATAATAATAATACACGGTCGTAATTCTCCATTCTTCTGCACGAAGAAAAATCCTGCCCCTGCTGGTGACACTGACTTCCTAATAAACCCTCTTGCTAGATTTTCCTGGATGTATTGTGACATGGCCTCCGTCTCAAGAAGAGAGGATACACTCTTCCCCGAGGGGGCTTCGTTCCAGGCAAGAGGTCTATAGGACAGTCATAGGGGCGATGAGGCGGAAGAGTCTTCGCTGCCTTTTTGGAGAATACGTCCGCATATGACCGATAAATCTTGGGGAGAGAAGCAAGGTCTATGGGTATCTCCGTGGTGGATACCTGAACGTCCTCTATGAGACATCTGTCTCTGCAATGATCACCCCAACCCAGTATTCTCCCAGAGGACCACTCAATATGGGGAGAGTGATGGCGAAGCCAGGGTAATCCCAACAAAACCTCATCTATTCCCTCAGGAAGAACAAAAAGGGATATATTCTCCTGATGAGAAGGGGACATAGACAGAGGAAGAGAGACAGTCTGGTGGGTGATTTGTGAGGGCAGGATTGCTCCATTCAATACTCTCACCGATACTGGCTCGGCGAGCGTCACCAGTGGTATGGAATGGCAAGAGGCAAAGGAGGAGGACAGAAAATTCCCCTCTGCCCCAGAGTCCACACAAAGCTTGGCGGGAAGAGTGGATGAACCTAGAGAGATTAACCCTTTAAAGAGCACTTTCGGAGCAAAATCCCTCGCGTCTAATGACCCTGCACCCATGGTCACGGAACATGACCGTTTACTCATTCGCTGGGGACATTGGTTGGCATAATGTCCTGGCTGCTGACACACTCTACAGACCATGGATACTCGAGTGGTCCGAGACTTAGATCCCACTCGAGTAGTCTCCACGGTCTCTTGGGAGTCGGACGCCCGAACGAGAAATTCAAGAGGTTTGGCAAAGGTGGGTGCCAGCTGAAAGCTCTGCCTAAACTGGGTCCACTCTAACCTCCGCTCATGAAAATGGAGGTCGATGTGGGTAGATATCGAAATGAGTTTCTCCAGTGTGGCAGGAATCTCTCTGGTAGTCAAAGCGTCCTTTATATCAGGGTTCCCCAACTCCAGTCCTCAAGGCCCACCAACAGGTCATATTTTCAGGATTTCCTTAGTTTTGTTCAGATGATAATTGATTCACCTGTGCAATACAAAGGAAATCCTGAAAACATGACCTGTTGGTGGGCCTTGAGGACTGGAGTTGGGGAACCCTGCTTTACATGGTCTGCCAGTCCTCTCTAGAACACTGGAATAAGAACCTTATCTGGCCATTCTAATTCAGAGGCCAAAGTCCGAAATTGGACTGAGAACTGGCTGACCATGGACAAGCCCTGTGACATTGCCAGCAGTTGGAGTGCCATATCGTGCGTGACCTGAGGTCCTAAAAAGACCTTTTTCAGAGCCTCCAAAAAACGAGGAGCATTCCGCACCACACGATCGACGCACTCCCACAGCGGCGTTGCCCACTCCAATGCGCTGCCCGACAGAAGAGACACAATAAAAGCCACTTGTGCCCGTTCCGTGGGGAAACGTGTTGCCAGAAGCTCAAGCTGTATAGAGCACTGACTCACGAATCCCCGACAATGTTTACTGTCACCAGTAAACTTGTCTGGAGGTGGGATAATGTCGGAGCAGAGGTAGCGGTGGACAAACTTGCTGCAGCTACGCTAGCAGCCTGAACAGCGACTGCGGTAACATCCACAGCTGAGGTTGTGCGCTCAAGGACCGCCAACCTACCCTCCAGCTGCTGGATGTACTGCTGTAGACGCTGGTCGTCCGCCATTTTACTAGCCAGACCCTGGCGCTAGTAGTATACTGTTAGGGTCTGCGGAATGCACCAGATAAATATAAATAATAGGTGAGTTCGCAGCCCGGGGTCCACCGTGCAGGCAGAGCCTGCTGCTAGTAAGATGGCGGTATAGGTGAACTGTTACTTCACAGAGTCGCAAACATAGATGCTGTGGCACTTTATGGCTTTATAAGCGAACTCTGTTACACCACAGAGTCGCTGCGGTAAAGCCGCCGATATAGCGACTGTGTCCTGTTAACACCACAGGACTACACAGATAACTGCTGTGCGGATAGCAGTCCGTGATCATGCAGACAGCAACACAAACGACTCCTCACCGGAGAAGCCAAGCCCTGAACACGTGCATACGAATCTCCTCACCGGAGGTGCCGGTATTCTAGGGGCTTATTTCAGCCGAGCCCTAACGACATGTGTGCATGAACACACTGGCGCAAAGCACATAATGCAATTGATAGCGCATGGCTGCAAGGCCATGCAACCCTTTTATAGTAGCAACTACAGGACCTGCCAGAAAAGGACCAATGAGAAACTGTTCCAGAACACATGTAGTTTCAAGACCTTCCTGGCGGACCAATAGGAGCTGCTGCAGTACCTGAGCATGTGACCCCTGATCTCCAATGAGAGATCTTACCCTGGGCATGCCCAGAAGGGGAAACGCAGGACTTAGTCCTAAAGACGTCTGCTCGCCGCTGACCAGTACTGGCTACAATAGCAGAACCTGGAGAGGCAGCAGCAAGTCTCTGCACAGTATTAGAGCGGGCGAGATGCTGGGACCAACATCTTTGCTGAGCAGGCTCCACTGCGGCCGGAGATGGATGGGGGACCGCAGCGGGACTGGTTTGAGACTCCCCTTGTGCAGCAGCGGGAACTCGAACCCGAACACATTGGAGAAAAAACTCTCCATTGTGTCAGTGCTCAGAAATCAGACTGCACTCAGATGTTATCAGAGTGGAGTCTGTTGGTTTCCATGGACTCTGACTTGCATGGTGGAGTGCAATCCGAATATCTGAGTTTTTTTTCCCCCTCGGACAGAATATCCATGGAAAGAAATCTAACGTGCACGGCCCCATAGACCATCATTGGTCCGAGTTGATGCTTTGTCCGATCGCACTTGGACCGAAAATACGTTTGTCTGCTCCTGCCCTAAAGAAAACAACTTGTCCATCAAAAAATAATCCCCCATATGGTTACAGTGACCCAAAAATGGAATGGCTTGTCTTATGTGGTTTTAGGAGTGCGCCAGTATTCTGCCTTCCATTCTTTGCAATTGCTGGCCTGTTTGTTGGCTGAGTTACTGGTCTGAACACTGCGATCGCCAGGGCTCCTAACAGAGGCCGCTTTACCTCCGCAGCATCGGAGGCTGACGCCGGACAGATTCAGAGCAGTGCTTGTAAGCTCTACAGCTGCTTCTCGTTCAGAAACCTGCCACCCCTGATATACTGCAGAGGCGGCTGGTAACGTAGGCAACAAGCGGTAAACTATACTCAAGCATGAAAACGGAGAGAATTTGCAATGTTCCTTTTTACAAGCAATGCAACTGCTGTGGTTATGTCAGCACAGTAATAGAATGAAAACAAAGAACTGCTGTATTCTGAAAGGGTTAAATGGATTTCTGACTACATTTGGGATGTTTAGAAAACAATGAGTTCTTCAAAAGAGGCAACAAGCAACTAAGAATTAAAGGCAGAATAATTAAAATTAAGAAGCAAGATAGTTCTCATTGTACCCATCCTAAAGATATTGCAGATGAATTTGCCAAACATTATAGTGCCCTTTATAATCTGGTGGAAAACCCTACTATAACCCAAATTGGAGCCTACTTGGAAAAATCAAATTACCTAAAATCAAGCAACAACAGCTAGAAGTCTTAAACTTTCCTATATCCAAAGGAGAGGTTCTAAGTATTATTAACTTCCTTAAATTTGGCAAATCTCCCGCTCCAGATGGATTTGCAAATGAATTCTACAAGGGTTATGCTCACGTGCTTTCTCCCTATCTTTCAAAGGTTTTTAACTATGCCATGCTTAAAGGGGAATTTCCTAAAGAAATGTTGCAGGCCACAATTATCATGATCTCAAAATATAAAAGTGACTTAATGAGATGGGTCTAAAATTAGAAACTAATACAGATATTAAGATCTATTCTAAGGGCCCCGTCTCACATAGCGACGCACCAGTGATCCCGACAACGATTTGAACTTGTCAGGATCGCTGGTGTGTCGCTACATGATCGCTGCTGAGCTGCCAAACAGGCAGCGATCAGGACAGCGACACTGCGGGTAACGTCGCTTAGTAACCCGCAGTGTACATTGGATACCAGCCTGCTGATGCAGGGAGCTGGTAACCAAGGTACACATCGGGTTTCCAGACGCTGCGCGGTGACTGGAAACCCAATGTGTACCTTGGTTACCAGCTCCCCTGCAGCAGCGCGCTGGTATCCAACGTACACATCGGGTTTCAAGGCACAGCCCCGCGCCTGGAAACCCGATGTGTACCTTGGTTACCAGCTGATCGCTAGTCTCCTGCCTGCCACACGCAGCGATGCATGCTGGCCAGCGGGAGATCAGCGATCAAAAAAAAGTCCAGGCATCTCTGACACGACCAGCGATTCACAGCAGGGGCCTGATCGCTGGTACGTGTCAGACATAGCGAGACCGCTGCTGAGATCGCTGTTTAGCAGCGATCTCGCTATGTGAGACGGGGCCCTTATTTATACTAATCTTGTTAAAGTCAGGCCTGGTTCAAAAAGGATTGCTCTTCTGCCTGGGTAGATCACGAATCTCCTCTTCATTGTCTACTGATATGTCATGGGTGCATCGCCACGAGGATCGTCGCGATTGCACATTCTGACTTCTCGCAGCTGAGTTTCTGTTACTTTGTGTTTGGTGGTGAGGGAGTTAATTTTACCTAGCTCTTTGCTAAGACTAGGTCCAGCCTCGCCCAGCTGCTTTTGATTATGTTCTAATTAGTTTCCTTTATATAGCTGCCAGTCTGCTGGTTAGATGCCGGTGAAAGCATTCATGTAGTCTAGCAGACTGGATCGGTTCTGAGAATACTTAAGCTAAGAGTTCATTAGTTGTTTTTACTCTTATAGCTTATAGTTTATCTCTGAGACCTTAGGTGTTCCTACTGTGTGTGAGTGTTGTATGTAAGACTTTATTTACTTTATTTCTTGTCTTTCTTGTATGTCTTTCTGTTCATTAACCGTTACCTGTTCATTCCCTTTGGTGGTAATCAGGGTCCTTCTTAGGACTAGATTACAGTTGGCAGGGATTGATAGGAGACAGGGTTTACGCTGGTGGCCTGGACCTCTGTACCTTTAACAGTACCTCCAGGTAGAGGGATTAGTTAGGACCCCAGTTTAGGGTCAGCATAGACCCCAGTAACCCTCTAGCCGGAGACAGCATATAACGGATTCCGTAGTGACCCACTGGACATTCTGTCAGGTAATTCTATGTTATCATCTATCTATGCGCATGTTATATAGTATGTTGCCCTTTTGATATAGATTACTGTCATCACATATATATATCTGCTATACAGCGTGACATTTTCACCGGCCTATACTAAAGTTCTCCCCAGCTGTCATGAATCCAGTAGCCCAGCTGGCCCGGCAGTTGCAGGGGTTGTCCATGGAGTTGGCAGACATTAAGTCCAAGGTTTTGTCCCCCCCGGAGCAAACCGGATCTGAACCTAAGGTTGCTCTCCCGGACAGGTTCACTGGTGGGCGGGACAAATTTTTTACTTTCCGGGAGGCATGTAAATTGTACTTTCGGCTGCGGCCTCGGTCATCTGGGAGTGAAGAGCAGAGGGTGGGAATTGTTATCTCGCTCTTACAAGGGGACCCTCAATCTTGGGCGTTCTCTATTCCTCCAGGCTCCCCAGATCTCCAGTCAGTGGATCGATTTTTTACTGCCCTGGGTCTGGTATATGATGATCCGGATCGAGTTTCCCTTGCTGAAACAAAGTTACGTAAAATACGGCAAGGTAATCGTCCAGCGGAGGAATATTCTTCTGAGTTCCGTAGATGGGCAACAGATACTCAGTGGAATGATCCAGCTCTTAGGAGCCAGTTTTGTCAAGGGTTGTCTGACAAATTAAAAGATGTGTTGGCTCAGTATGATTCTCCTCCATCACTGGAGGCTGCTATGGCCCTCGCTATTCGCATTGATAGACGAATTCGGGGAAGACGCGAGGTAACTCCGCCTCCCGTGATGACTCCACCTACTACTAAAGTCCCTTTTACTGAGGTTCCCCTGGTCTGTTCTGAGGAACCCATGCAGTTGGGAGGGACATCTTTTTGTAGGAGGGAATCGGCGGTGCACCGCAAGACTAGAAGGTGTTTCTTTTGCGGGAGAGAGGGACATTTTGTTGGGGGGTGTCCATCCCGGGCCTCTTTGAGCAAAGGAGTTAACCTGGGAGTGTGTATTTCGTCCCCAAATCCCTCTCAGTTTCTCGTGCCTGCGGAGGTGGTGATTGGTACTAGAACTGAGAGGATTTCTGTTTTTCTTGATAGTGGGTCCGGGGCTAATCTGGTGGATGCTCGGTTTGCCCAGGTGCATGGTATGCAACTGAGTGTATTGGCCAAACCGGTCCCTATAGTCTCTATTGATTCTAGACCTCTCGGTCAAGGTAGCTTGGTACAAGCTGTTCATAACATAGATCTTCGTGTAGGGGCAATACATAAAGAGCAATTGTCTTGTTATGTGTTGGAGGGTCTACCTACTCCTATTGTGTTGGGACTTCCTTGGTTGGCTAAACATAACCCAGTGATTGATTGGCAATCCAGAAAGATAAGCCAGTGGGGTGAATTTTGCAAGAATAACTGCATGAAAACGGTCATCGGTGCGGTCGTGCCTAGGACTTTGCCTCCTTTTCTGGAGGACTTTGGGGAGATGTTCTCAGAGGAGGGGTGTCAAAAGTTACCTCCTCATCGCACGTATGACTGCTCAATAAAATTGCTTCCTGATGCCTTATCTCGTAGTTTCCCAGGGGCCGGAAAGACGGATGACCCGGTTCCTATCCTTCAGGAAGGAGTGCTGAATGGTCTGAGTGCTATAGGGAACTGTTTCAAGCGGAGGTCTGATAGGAGGAGAGTGTCTGGTCCGGACCTAGGTGTGAACGATCTGGTGTGGTTATCTACCAGGAATATAAAACGCAAAGTTCCCTCCTGGAAACTGGGTCCCAGGTTCATCGGTCCATACAGGATCAGTTCTATAATTAATCCTGTGGCATTTCGTCTGGACCTCCCACCTACGTTTAAAATCCATAATGTGTTCCACAAATCGTTGCTTAAAAGGTAAATGGCGCCAGTTATACCGTCGCCTCTGCCTCCCCCTCCGGTGGTGGTCAATGGTAGCGTGGAGTTTCAGGTGTTGAAGATCATTGACTCACGTCTGAATCGTCGGTCCCTTCAGTACCTGGTTCATTGGAAGGGGTATGGTCCTGAGGAGAGGACGTGGGTCCCTGCATCGGAGGTTAACGCAGATCGATTGGTTCGGACCTTCCACACAACTTACCCGGGCAGACCTGGCCCTGAGGGTCCGGAGGCCCCTCGTAGAAGGGGGGGTACTGTCATGGGTGCATCGCCACGAGGATCGTCGCGATTGCACATTCTGACTTCTCGCAGCTGAGTTTCTGTTACTTTGTGTTTGGTGGTGAGGGAGTTAATTTTACCTAGCTCTTTGCTAAGACTAGGTCCAGCCTCGCCCGGCTGCTTTTGATTATGTTCTAATTAGTTTCCTTTATATAGCTGCCAGTCTGCTGGTTAGATGCCGGTGAAAGCATTCATGTAGTCTAGCAGACTGGATCGGTTCTGAGAATACTTAAGCTAAGAGTTCATTAGTTGTTTTTACTCTTATAGCTTATAGTTTATCTCTGAGACCTTAGGTGTTCCTACTGTGTGTGAGTGTTGTATGTAAGACTTTATTTACTTTATTTCTTGTCTTTCTTGTATGTCTTTCTGTTCATTAACCGTTACCTGTTCATTCCCTTTGGTGGTAATCAGGGTCCTTCTTAGGACTAGATTACAGTTGGCAGGGATTGATAGGAGACAGGGTTTACGCTGGTGGCCTGGACCTCTGTACCTTTAACAGTACCTCCAGGTAGAGGGATTAGTTAGGACCCCAGTTTAGGGTCAGCATAGACCCCAGTAACCCTCTAGCCGGAGACAGCGTATAACGGATTCCGTAGTGACCCACTGGACATTCTGTCAGGTAATTCTATGTTATCATCTATCTATGCGCATGTTATATAGTATGTTGCCTTTTTGATATAGATTACTGTCATCACATATATATATCTGCTATACAGCGTGACATGATAACTTTTTTATTAAACTCTAAGACAACTATACCGGACTCTAAAATATTTTCTGCCTCCCTCTCCGCTTGGAAAAAGTTTGCAAATATTCTAAATAGAACTTCTAGATATGACCAACTAAAAAAAAAATTACCTTTGGAGATAATAAATATGAGAACTACCCAAAATATCCTCTTACCCTGGAAAGAACTTGGATTAAAGTTCATTAAAATGTACATGATGGGAATAATTTTCTTCCTTTCATACAACTTAAACTAAAATATAAAGTTCCTGATTCTGATTTGATATATTACAGAGGCCTTCATGATTCTAAATACCCTTTTCCTAAGTATATTGGGAATGTACAGTCATGGCCAAAAGTTTTGAGAATGACACAAATATTAATTTTTACAAAGTCTACTGCTTCACTTTTTCTAATGGCAATTTGCATATACTCCAGAATGTTATAAAGAGTGATCAGCTTAACAGCAATTACTTGCAAAGTCAATATTTGGCTAGAAAATGAGCTTTATCCCCCAAAACACATTTCAACATCATTGCAGCCCTGCCTTAAAAGGACCAGCTAACCTCTTTTCAGTGATTGCTCCATTAACACAGGTGTGGGTGTTGATGAGGACATGGCTGGAGATCAATCTGTCATGATTAAGTAAGAATGACACCACTGGACACTTTAAAAGGAGGAAGAGTATCGCAGCTAGAAAGATTGCACCTCAGTCAACAATCTATCGCATCATCAAGAACTTCAAGGAGAGAGGTTCCATTGTTGCCAAAAAGGCTCCAGGGCGCCCAAGAAAGACCAGCAAGCGCCAGGACCGTCTCTTAAAAGTGTTTCAGCTGCGGGATCGGGCTACTAGCAGTGCAGAGCTTGCTCAGGAATGGCAGTAGGCAGTAGGCATCTGCACGCACTGTGAGGCGGAGACTCTTGGAGCAAGGCCTGGTCTCAAGGAGGGCAGCAAAGAAGCCACTTCTCTCCAGAAAAAACATCATGGACAGACTGATATTCTGCAAAAGGTACAGGCAGTGGACTGCTGAGGACTGGGGTAAAGTTATTTTCTCTGATGAATCCCCTTTTCGATTGTTTGGGACATCAGGAAAACGCCTCATTCAGAGAAGACAAGGTGAGCGCTACCACCAGTCTTGTCTCATGCCAACTGTTAAGCATCCTGAAACCATTCATGTGAGGGGTTGCTTCTCAGCCAAGGGAATCGGCTCTCTCACAGTCTTTCCTAAAAACACAGCCATGAATAAAGAATGGTACCAGAATGTCCTCCAAGAGCAACTTCTCCCAACCCTCCAAGAGCAGTTTGGCGATCAACAATGCCTTTTCCAGCATGATGGAGCACCTTGCCATAAAGCAAAGGTGATAACTAAATGGCTCAGGGAACAAAACATAGAGATTTTGGGTCCATGGCCTGGAAACTCCCCAGATCTTAATCCCATTGAGAACTTGTGGTCAATCATCAAGAGACGGGTGGACAAACAAAAACCTAAAAATTCTGACAAAATGAAAGCATTGATTGTGCAAGAATGGACTGCTATCAGTCAGGATTTGGTCCAGAAGTTGATTGAGAGTATGCCAGGGAGAATTGCAGAGGTCCTGAAGAAGAAGGGTCAACACTGCAAATATTGACTTGCTGCATAAACTAATTCTAAGGCCTCATACTCACTGGGTGGAAAAAAATCGGTCAGTTTTCAGGATGGTCCGATTATGTGCAATTGACATGCGATTTGCATGCGATTTGCATGCGTTTTTTTATATAACCATCTATTGCATTAGCGATTATCATGCCAAAATCGCATCAAATCGCAGCATGCTGCGATTTTTTTCTCACACCAATATCTGATGAGAAAAAAATCGCAAATGAAAACTGACCCATTGACTAACATTGGTCAGATTTGTATCCGATTTTTTTTTCATCTGATTTTCATCCGAATTCGGCTCCAGTGAGTATGAGCCCTAACTGTTAATATAAGCTTTTGTTACACATATGTTTGCAATTATATTTCTGTCTGTGATAAAAACATCTGTCAAAACACACATAAAAACCAGAGGGCAGCAGATCATGTGAAAATATAATATTTGTGTCATTCTCAAAACTTTTGTCCATGACTGTAATTTGCAATCAATCCCAACAACAAAACTTTGTGGAAAACCAAAAAGATCTATAGAATATTCAACCAGGATTACGGTCTCCAAAAATGTTCACAGATAAGCAATTGGGAACAAGATCTAAAGAAATCATTTCCTATTGAAAGCTGGAAAAAAAGCATTTTTTAAGATGTTTATCAAGGTGGTATTTAACCCCCAATATATTGGCTGAAGCCTTTCTGAAGCTTACACCTCTTTGCTGGAGAGGATGCGGATATAAAGGAGACTTGATCCATATTTTGTGGTATTGCTCTAAAATCCAGAGTTTTTGGAGTGACATTTCCACTTTAATATAAAAAAAAAAACAAAAAACTTACTGGTAGCGACATTATAATGACCCCGCAATTAGCTCTTCTCTCTCTAGAAATAGAGCATATCAACTCAGAACATAGATTTATTTTAATACACATTTTCTCAATGGCTGAAGTGCTATAGCTTTAAATTGGAAAAGAGCTACTATTACTAAACTTCAAGATATAATAGAGAAAACGTCATGTCACAATTCTTACGAACATAGATTAGCAATTGTTAATAACACTTGAGAAAATACTTATTTACATGGAAACCATGGCTTATCTTTTTGGAAAAATTCTCGGGTTAACCTACTAGTCTAGCTTTTTTCTGTGTTCTGTAATTTTAGCAGTGCCGATGTTGCTGTAAGTTATTGCATAACAACTATATCTTTTTTTTCTAAGATTTTATTTATCTTTTTCCTTTGTCCCTCCTTTTCTCCCTTCCACTCTCCGTTCTTTACATTTTTCTCCCCACTATCCTTTAGACCACTGGTCCCCAACCTTTTTTGCACCAGGGACCGGCTTCAAGCAAGACCATTCTTCCATGGTCCGGCAGGGCGGGGATGGAGGTGGGGCAGAGGTGGGTGTTATGTTTCGGTAGCTGAGGAGTGCAGGTAAAAAAGGCAATACACCAGAGCAGTTGGAATCTATGAGATTGCAGTACCCTGACTAACCACCACAACTAGAGGCAGCCGTGGAGCGTTCCTACGTTGGTCCTAGATGCCTCTTCACAGCCTGAGAAACTAACTACACCTAAAGATAGAAATAGGAAAGCTATCTGCCCCGGAGCAGAACCCAAAAGATAATAGAAAGCCCCCAAACAAGTAATGGCGGTTAGACAAGAAGAAATACTGACACAGAAAGAAAATAGTATGAGCAAACGCTGGGGCCCAAACTAACTAAATAGAAAAGGATAGGAAGGGTACTTACTGCAATCCCAGAAAACCCTGAAAAGCACCAACTCTACCAATTTCAAAAACACCTGAGATCACACGACCTCTACCACCTAAATTAGTTCTCTGGTGTAACAAAATCAAAACAGCAGCCACTGAAAAAACTGGAAAAAGCAAAAGTACAAACATCAGTGGCTGAACTAAACTGAGAGGGCAAAAGCCCCCGGAGGGGACCCTGAAGGCCCCCACAGAAGTGCAGGACAAAATGCAAAAATATAGCACAAAAACAAAAAGAAGAAAATGTCTTATCTGTTAGCAGGAGATGCAGACACGACACAGCAGGCTACAAGGGAAACAGGAATGAAGGATTCAGACCAGAACAATTGATCACCGGCAACCCTGATGGGAAGGTGACTCCCTTATATAAGACCAGTCAGTAATACCTGATTCCCAGTCCTCACAATCTTCACTGGACAGACCAGCACCGCTTGTAACCACCAGAGGAAGCCTCTGCTCAGAACTCATCTCAAACCCATTCACAACAGTACCCCCACCTTGAGGAGGGGTCACCGAACCCTCATTTGAGCAACCAGGTCGGTCAGGATGAGTTCTATGATACGCACGGATAAGTCTCCTAGCATGGATGTCCGAAGCAAACACCCAAGAATTGTCTTCCTGACCATAACCTCTCCATTTAACCAAATACTGGAGTTTCCGTCTAGAAAAACGAGAATCTAATATTTTCTCAACCACATACTCCAGATTGCCCTCAACCAAAACAGGGTCAGGAGGCACAGCAGCAGGAACCACTGGCTCAACAAACCTCTTCAACAAGGACTTGTGGAACACGTTATGGATCTTAAATGTCCCTGGAAGAAGCAAACGAAAAGAAACAGGATTAATAATCTCCATGATCTTATAAGGTCCAATGAACCTAGGCTTAAATTTAGGAGATGCTACTCTCATAGGAATATTCTTTGAGGACAACCAGACCAAGTCCCCCACTTTAAACCGAGGACCATCAGTCCTATGCCGGTTAGCAAACCGCTGGGCCTTCTCCTGAGAGAGGGACAACCTCTCCACTACCTGGTCCCAAATCTGTTGCATACGCTCCACAACAGAGTCAACACCTGGACAGACAGAAGCCTCCGTCTGTCCTGAAGAAAATCGAGGGTGAAACCCAGAATTACAGAAAAACGGAGACATCAAAGTAGCAGAGCTAGCCCTATTATTAAGAGCAAACTCAGCCAAAGGCAAAAAAGAGACCCAGTCATCCTGATCAGCAGACACAAAGCATCTTAGATAAGTCTCCAATGTCTGGTTTGTTCTCTCAGTTTGACCATTGGTCTGAGGATGAAATGCCGAGGAGAAAGACAATTGAACACCCAGTTTAGAACAAAAAGTCCTCCAAAATCTGGAAACAAACTGGACTCCTCTGTCAGACACAATGTTCTCAGGAATGCCGTGTAAACGAACCACGTGCTGAAGGAACAACGGCACCAATTCAGAGGAGGAAGGCAACTTAGGTAATGGCACAAGATGTATCATTTTGGAAAACCTATCACAAATTACCCAGATGGTGGTCATTCTCTGAGAAACAGGAAGGTCAGAAATGAAATCCATAGAGATATGGGTCCATGGTCTCTTGGGCACAGGCAATGGCATCAACAAACCACTAGAGCGAGAGCAAGGCTTGGAGCGAGAGCAAGTCCCGCAGGACTGCACAAATTCCCTGACATCACGAGACAAGGTAGGCCACCAAAAGGACCGACTAACCAAGTCTCTGGTACCAAAAATTCCGGGATGTCCAGCCAATGCGGAACAATGAATCTCAGACATCACACTCTTTTTCCACTGGTCCGGGACAAACAATTTTCCAACAGGGCAGCACTCGGGCCTATCCTCCTGACACCCCTCCAGAGCAAGTCTCAAATTTGGCGAGATGGCGGAAAGAACTACACCCTCTTTCAAAATAACAGAAGGATCAGATAACGCAAGGAAACTCCTCGAGAGGGCATCCGCCTTAACATTCTTAGTGCCAGGAAGAAAGGAAACCACAAAATTAAAACGTGTGAAAAACAAGGCCCACCTGGCCTGTCTAGGATTGAGTCGCTTGGCAGATTCCAGATAGACCAGATTCTTATGGTCCGTAAGGACCACCACCTGATGTTTGGCTCCCTCCAGCCAATGTCTCCACTCTTCAAAAGCCCACTTCATGGCCAATAACTCCCGATTACCCACGTCATAATTACGTTCAGTAGGAGAAAATTTTCGAGAGAAAAAGGCACAAGGGTTACTTTTCGAGGTCTCTGGATCTTTTTGGGACAAAACGGCACCTGCCCCAATTTCAGAGGCATCAACCTCCACCTGAAATGGCAGAGAAACATCAGGCTGCCGTAGAACAGGAGCAGAAGTGAATCTCTGCTTAAGTTCCTGAAATGCAGAGACTGCCTCAGGAGGCCAATTCACCACATCAGAACCCTTTCTGGTCAAATCAGTTAATGGTTTAACAATAACCGAGAAATTACCAATAAATTTACGATAAAAATTGGCAAAACCCAAAAATCTCTGAAGAGCCTTTAATGAAGTAGGTTGGACCCAATCACAGATGGCCTGAACCTTGACCGGGTCCATTTCAATAACAGATGGGGACAAAATGAATCCCAGAAATGAGATCCTCTGTACGCCAAAAAGACACTTTGATCCCTTCACATACAGAGCATTCTCTCTCAAAATCTGGAATACAGTTCGAACATGTTTCACATGAGAGTCCCAGTCATTAGAAAAAATCAAGATATCATCCAAATAAACAATCAGAAATTTGTCCACAAAATCCCTGAAAATGTCATTCATGAAGGACTGGAAGACGGAAGGAGCATTAGTGAGCCCAAAGGGCATCACTAGGTACTCAAAATGCCCTTCAGGGGTATTGAATGCCGTCTTCCATTCATCCCCGTGCTTAATGCGAATAAGGTTATACGCCCCCCTGAGGTCAAGCTTGGTAAACCAAGTAGCGTTTTTCACCCTGGAAAACAGGTCAGAAATCAAGGGTAACGGGTATTGATATTTCACAGTAATATTGTTCAAGAGACGATAATCAATACACGGCCTTAATGAACCATCTTTTTTGGCCACAATGAAAAAACCGGCACCTAAGGGTGAAGAGGATGGTCTGATATGACCCTTCTCCAATGATTCCTTGATATAAGACCGCATAGCGTCATGTTCAGGTACAGACAAGTTAAAAAGGCGACCTTTAGGGAATTTACTACCCGGCACTAATTCAATAGCGCAGTCATAGCTCCTATGGGGAGGCAAGGATGCAGATTTACTTTCGCTAAACACATCAGAAAAATCAATCAAAAAGTCAGGAACATCCTGAGCCTGGGGGGAGGCAGAAAAAACAGGAGTGTTGGTATTAACACATTGGCAGCCCCAACTGGTTACAGACACAGATTTCCAATCCAAAACAGGATTATGAGACTGTAACCAAGGGAAACCCAGCACGATAAT
This sequence comes from Oophaga sylvatica, assembly GCA_033576555.1. NCBI lineage: Eukaryota > Metazoa > Chordata > Amphibia > Anura > Dendrobatidae > Oophaga > Oophaga sylvatica. The sequence continues at coordinate 685,142,739 of JARQOD010000001.1, forward strand.
GTCATGCAGATTATACAGAACCAAAAATTTGCAGCACTCCTGGTGATCAGGTTCAACCCTCATTATCACCTGAGTAGAAAACTGGGGTTTATTCTCAGCCAAAGGGGTAGAATCGATCCCCAGTAGGGGAATAGACTTCTGTAGGGGTATCAAGGGAAACCCACAACGTTTAGCAAAATCATAATCCATCAGGTTAATAGCTGCTCCAGAATCAACGAAAGCCTGAGCAGAAAATGAGGACAGAGAGCATATCAGAGTGACAGTTTGTGAGGAACTCAGCCGGCCGCCACACGGTAGCCCGGGTATCACAGCTTCTGATACCACCGCCGCTACCAAATGTGACGGACGATCCCTTTCCTCCCACGTCACCAATGGGACGTAACTCCACAGGTACAGCTTTCCGGCGCCCCCCTTTGTCTCTCAGGTCAGTAAGAGAACTGCACCTAGAGCAAATGGCCGCCGGGGAAGGTGTCCTGCTACCCACTGGGTATTCTAAGATTCATGATCAGAGTAAAAGCATCAGCCCAAGATTAATTTTATGGTTTAATTTGCCTTAAGGGCGCACTAGATAATTACAGAAATATACAGTAAAGCTATACAACGTAACTACAATGGAATGGCAGTCAGAGTAAAAATACAACAATAATGTACAAGGCTAAAAGGTATAAGCTATGGATCAATATTACCGGGTATTATGGTCTTGGGAAGGCCTTGGCTCTGCCATTCCCAGGTACAGTCTTCCGTTCCTGAATAGTCCCTTGGTCTTTCCTAGACCATCTTCTTGGCTTCTGTGTGTGAAATGGAATGACCAGCAGCCTGGTCATGGCTAGTTTTTTAGACCTGCTAGGCCCATCCCCATTGCTTTGAAGCACGCATATTAATTGGCCTGCAATTCATATGGAACAGGAAACAATGCCTGAGCTTGGGCTATTTACCATACGACTGAACATCTCATTCAGTCACTGGCCTAGACTAATTAGCATGTAAAGGCCTATTGATTCCTAGTGGGCATCAAAACCTGTCGTACTGGATATGCTAATAGGCAATGTGTAGCTAAAAGTCTGTGGCTGTGTGAACTGACAAAATGGAGGCTGGTACAGGCCCTATACAAAATGGCGACAACCTTTTCCTTACACCTCCCTGCTTTTGAGGGCGCTAGGGGGTATCACATTCCTGTGTTCCCCCGTGTGCCCTACCGCACCCTCTCTTTGGCTAGGGTGGTAGATCCACGAGGATTTCTGACTCTCTGTCCTCTCCTTCCTCTGGAAGGTTGCACACTGGGTGAGCATAAGCCTCCCGCTCATGATGGGCCTTCATCATGTTCACATGGAAGGCCTTCCTCCTTCCACGGGCGTGGTCCAGGGTGACCAGGTAGGTGACGGCGTTGAGCTGCTCATGCACGAGGTATGGACCCTCCCAGGCCGCCTGAAGCTTGTTTTGTGGTACGGGGACCAGTACCCAGACCTTTTGACCCACCTGGTAGGTCCGCTCACAAGCATTCTGGTCGTACCATCGCTTCTGGTCAGCCTGAGCTTGGGCCATATTGTCATGCACCAGCCGTGTCAAGGCCATCATTCGGTCCCGGAAGCGCACGACATACTCAATGACCGACACTCCAGGGGTGGCTAAATCCCCTTCCCATGCTTCCTTCACCAGAGCAAGGGGCCCCCGTACACGTCGCCCGTACAGGAGCTCAAAGGGGGAGAACCCCGTTGAGGCCTGTGGAACCTCCCGGTAGGCAAACAGCAGGTGTGGGGGATACCGCTCCCAGTCTCTCCCGTGGGAGTCGACCAACATCCTCAGCATCTGCTTTAAGGTGCCATTGAACCGCTCACACAAGCCATTGGTCTGTGGGTGATACGGGCTGGCCACCAGATGTTGCACCTGTACCTGCTTACAGAGAGACTCCATCAGCTGCGACATGAACTGGGTCCCTCGGTCGGTGAGCATTTCCTTGGGAAACCCCACTCTGGAGAAAATCTCCAGTAAGGCAGTGGCCACTTTGTCGGCCCGAATGGACGACAAAGCTACCGCCTCCGGGTACCGGGTGGCATAGTCCACTACCGTTAGTATGAAGCATTTCCCGGAGCGGCTGGGAGTGGACAGAGGTCCAATGAGATCCACAGCCACCCTCGAGAAAGGCTCTTCGATGATGGGCAGAGTTACCAGTGGGGCTTTGGGGCGCGGCCCCGCCTTCCCCACCCTCTGACAGGTGTCACACGAACGGCAGTAGGCTATCACCTCGGTCCTCATTCCAGGCCAGTAGAAATGCTGAGCTAGCCTGGCCCTGGTTTTAGTGATCCCTAAGTGTCCGGCCATTGGAATCTCGTGTGCGATCCGCAACAATTCCGCCCTGAACGGATGGGGCACCACTAACTGTCGGTCCCTGGGCCACGCCTCCGGTGAACCCTGCTGGACCGTTACCCGGTACAGCCGTCCCTGGTCCCAGACCACTCGCTCGCGGTCGGACTCCAGGGGAGGCTGTGCCGCCTGTTCCTTGAGAGTCTTCAGGCTAGGGTCAGCTTCCAACGCTGCTTGAAATCCCTGACTAGATATGGCAAGAATTGACGAAACTGCCCTGTCCTCTGTCAGTTCCCCGGGATCTGTCTCCTGGCTACTGTCTGACTCGGCAGCCACTTGGTCAGAGAGGGGGAAACCGTCGGACCTCCGCGAGGCTCCTTGGGCTTCAGCGCTCCCACTCCTGGTAACAGCGGCCACGACCGCTGAGACCACGGGTAGCGCCTGCTTTCCCTCCTCCTCTGACCAAGTCGCCGGGTCAGGCAGACTTCCCTGACTTCCTGACATCCCGGATGTGGGGAACTCCTGACCTGGGGTCCTACCTGGTGGCTCCTCTCCCGGGACACCCCCTCCCCCCATGGCCTGTTCCTCTTCCTGCAGGGGCCCTAGACTCAGCAGGCTGGATTCACTTAGGGGCCCTACACTGCCCATAGCAGCCCCTCCCTCCACCTCTGAGCTCTCCCCTACAGCCTCCTCACCTGTCCTCACTGTGAGCCCTGTGTGTGTAGTGTCAGTGCATGGCTTACCATCAGGTTTCACTCCCTCCTCCACTGTTGGAGGCACATTCAATACATTAACATTAGCATTCACAGTAAAGTCATGACATTCTTGGGGAGCCGGACTTGGGGGTTCAGTGGCCACATACTGGGACACTAGCCGCCCCAAATCGGTCCCAAGCAACACATTTGCAGGAATATTCGGCGTTACTCCCACCTCCCGCATCCCCCTCCCGGCACCCCAATCCAAATACACCTTGGCAACGGGCAGCGCCGGTTCAACGCCTCCAATTCCGGAGACGGAAAGGGTTTTCCCAGGTACCAAGTCTTGAGGGGACACCACCTCAGGGCGTACCAGGGTTCGTTCAGCGCCTGTGTCCCGCAGTCCCATGACCGCTGAGCGGCCGATGGTGACGGGTTGGTAATTGTCTAGGGACCTCCCACCACCCCCTCCCACACACAAAACAGTGGACGGTTTCTGGGACAGGGATGGGGCCTTCTGGCGCTGGGGACATGCAGCCTTAAAGTGTCCTGGCTGATTGCAATTATGGCAACGTCTGGGTTCTGTTCCTGGCCTGGAGAGGGCAGCAGGGGGGTACACCCCTTGCACTCTGGGGGCTGGATATGGGGCTGGGGCAGGATTGGGCTTACCCCCTCTCCAGGTGCTGCTGGCAGGCTTCTTTGGCTCCGGCGCCCTGTTGTTGGCATACTCGTCTGCCAGGGCGGCTGTAGCAGAAGCCCCCTTTGGTTTCCGGTCACGGAGGAACTGCTGGAGGTCTTCTGGGCAGTTCCACAAAAATTGCTCCACGACAAACAGTTCCTGGACCTCCTGGCGGGTAGCGAGCTCTAGACCCGAGGTCCAGTGCTCTGCAGCTCTCAACAGGGCCCGCATGTGGTCGGTCCAGGTGTCCTTTGAACCCCGCTGCAGGCTCCTGAACTTCCTGCGGTACGACTCCGGGGTGAGGTTGTAGTGCTGGATCAGGGCCCGCTTGATGCTGTTGTAGTCCTGCTCCTCCCCGGCAGGTAAGTCCCCCAAAACTTCCAGGGACTTACCCCTCAAACGGGGGGTCAGGTACCTTGCCCACTGATCCAGGGCCAGATGATGTTGGAGGCATGTCCTCTCAAAAGCCAGCAAAAAGGAATCCAGGTCTCCATCCTTTTCAAGCAAGGGAAAGTCCTCCGCCCGGACCTTGGGAGCCCTTGTCTCCAGTGGGCCTGGTGCATCCAGTGGGGGCCCGTGCTGAGCCATCTCCAGTCGGTGCCGGCGCTCCGCTGCTCTCTCTGCCGCTGCATGCTCCCGCTCCGCTGCTCTCTCTGCCGCTGCTTGCTTACGCTCCGCAGCTTCACGGCGTTCTGCTCGCTCACGCTCTGCTGCTTTCTCTGCCGCTGCTTGCTCACGCTCTGCTGCTGTCTCTGCCGCCACCAGGAGTCTTTCATAGGCGGCGTCATTACCAGCCTCGAGCTGCGCCATAGCCGCTTGGAAGAGGGTCTCCGATCTGGACAGGCTGGGACGGGCAGGGGGTGGGCAGTCCACTGTGAGACTGAGCACGGGGGTCGGGCTCCTTGGGGAGCCCTGGCTGAGCTCCCCCTCGCCTCCATCGGTATCGAACTCATCATAGACCACAGCATTGGCCCCCCCTTTGCCCTACTCCTGGTGCCTTCCGCCATCTTGGGAACCTTTGGTCACTGAAACACAGCTGCAACCCTGACCTTGCACACAACTTGTTATATTTACACTCTGACCGTCTAGTGCTGGGCTGACCTTAAGACCCCAGCAGTGAAAGTACTGCTGGTAGTCTCTAGTGTCTGGGAGTAGGGGTCCCACGCACACTATTACTCTGATCCCACCGCTGCCACCAATTGTGAGGAACTCAGCCGGCCGCCACACGGTAGCCCGGGTATCACAGCTTCTGATACCACCGCCGCTACCAAATGTGACGGACGATCCCTTTCCTCCCACGTCACCAATGGGACGTAACTCCACAGGTACAGCTTTCCGGCGCCCCCCTTTGTCTCTCAGGTCAGTAAGAGAACTGCACCTAGAGCAAATGGCCGCCGGGGAAGGTGTCCTGCTACCCACTGGGTATTCTAAGATTCATGATCAGAGTAAAAGCATCAGCCCAAGATTAATTTTATGGTTTAATTTGCCTTAAGGGCGCACTAGATAATTACAGAAATATACAGTAAAGCTATACAACGTAACTACAATGGAATGGCAGTCAGAGTAAAAATACAACAATAATGTACAAGGCTAAAAGGTATAAGCTATGGATCAATATTACCGGGTATTATGGTCTTGGGAAGGCCTTGGCTCTGCCATTCCCAGGTACAGTCTTCCGTTCCTGAATAGTCCCTTGGTCTTTCCTAGACCATCTTCTTGGCTTCTGTGTGTGAAATGGAATGACCAGCAGCCTGGTCATGGCTAGTTTTTTAGACCTGCTAGGCCCATCCCCATTGCTTTGAAGCACGCATATTAATTGGCCTGCAATTCATATGGAACAGGAAACAATGCCTGAGCTTGGGCTATTTACCATACGACTGAACATCTCATTCAGTCACTGGCCTAGACTAATTAGCATGTAAAGGCCTATTGATTCCTAGTGGGCATCAAAACCTGTCGTACTGGATATGCTAATAGGCAATGTGTAGCTAAAAGTCTGTGGCTGTGTGAACTGACAAAATGGAGGCTGGTACAGGCCCTATACAAAATGGCGACAACCTTTTCCTTACACAGTTAATAAAAACTTAGTCTGAACACTACCCAAGACAACTGAGCGTGCAAAACGTCTTCCCCGCTTAGGGCAGACTGAAATAGCATGAGAGGCATCACCACAGTAGAAACATAACCCATTGCACTTTCGAAACTCATGACGCTGTGCCCCAGACACCACTCTATCACACTGCATGGGTTCAGAAGCTGGTTCACAAGGCAACACCATTCCACGCATACTTCTCCGCTCACGCAAACGTCTGTCAATTTGAATCGCTAATGACATAGAATCATTGAGACCAGAGGGGACAGGGAATCCCACCATAACATCCTTTACATTATCTGACAGACCCTTCCGGAAAAGGGCTGCCAAAGCGTCGTCATTCCATTTGGTCAGGACTGCCCACCTACGGAATCTCTGACAGTATAACTCAGCGTCATCAAGCCCCTGATTTAATGCCAACAAGGCTTTTTCAGCTTGATCAGTGACATTAGGCTCATCGTACAATAACCCCAAAGCCTGAAAAAATGCATCAACATCACTCAAAACAGGATCCCCAGGTGTCAGGGAAAAAGCCCAATCCTGAGGATCGCCGCGCAGGAGAGAGATGATAATTTGAACCTGCTGCGCTGCGTTCCCTGAGGACTTAGATTTTAAGGCAAAAAACAATTTACAATTATTTTTGAAATTCTGAAACTTAGCTCGATCCCCTAAAAACAAATCTGGCATGGGAATCCTAGGTTCCACAACAGGCAACCTAGCAAGATATGCAGCAATACTCTGAACCTCAGTGGCAAGCTGATCCACACGGCCAGACAACCGTGCAAACTCCATTGAGAGAAAAGATCCTCCCCAGCACCCAGAGATACAGAGGGAAAAAAAAAATGCAACAAACAGAAAAATATCTCTGACAACTCTGACAACCTTTTTTCTTTCACAATATTTTTTCCCTTCTGTGAGTACCATACAATTTTCAATTTTTAGGCCGGTGATACTGTTATGTTTCGGTAGCTGAGGAGTGCAGGTAAAAAAGGCAATACACCAGAGCAGTTGGAATCTATGAGATTGCAGTACCCTGACTAACCACCACAACTAGAGGCAGCCGTGGAGCGTTCCTACGTTGGTCCTAGACGCCTCGTCACAGCCTGAGAAACTAACTACACCTAAAGATAGAAATAGGAAAGCTATCTGCCCCGGAGCAGAACCCAAAAGATAATAGAAAGCCCCCAAACAAGTAATGGCGGTTAGACAAGAAGAAATACTGACACAGAAAGAAAATAGTATGAGCAAACGCTGGGGCCCAAACTAACTAAATAGAAAAGGATAGGAAGGGTACTTACTGCAATCCCAGAAAACCCTGAAAAGCACCAACTCTACCAATTTCAAAAACACCTGAGATCACACGACCTCTACCACCTAAATTAGTTCTCTGGTGTATCAAAATCAAAACAGCAGCCACTGAAAAAACTGGAAAAAGCAAAAGTACAAACATCAGTGGCTGAACTAAACTGAGAGGGCAAAAGCCCCCGGAGGGGACCCTGAAGGCCCCCACAGAAGTGCAGGACAAAATGCAAAAATATAGCACAAAAACAAAAAGAAGAAAATGTCTTATCTGTTAGCAGGAGATGCAGACACGACACAGCAGGCTACAAGGGAAACAGGAATGAAGGATTCAGACCAGAACAATTGATCACCGGCAACCCTGATGGGAAGGTGACTCCCTTATATAAGACCAGTCAGTAATACCTGATTCCCAGTCCTCACAATCTTCACTGGACAGACCAGCACCGCTTGTAACCACCAGAGGAAGCCTCTGCTCAGAACTCATCTCAAACCCATTCACAACAGGTGGGGCTTTGGTCATATGGAGCCGGGCTATGGACGGAGTTGTAGTTTAGTAGTGCACACTTATCATTTAATTACCGTATATACTCATGTATAAGCCGACCCGTGTATAAGCCGACCCCCCTAATTTTGCCACAAAAAACTGGGAAAACTTATTGACTCGCGTATAAGCCTAGGGTGAAAAATGATTATGCCCCCATATGATGCTCCACAGATTATGCCCCCATATGCTCCACAGATTATGCCCCATATGCTCCAGATTATGCCCCCATATATTCCACAGATTATGCCCCCGTATGATCCACAGATTATGCCCCCATATGCTCCATATTATGCCCCATATGCTCCATATTATGCCCCCATATGCTCCAGATTATGCCCCATATGTTCCACAGCTTATGCCCCCATATGCTCCATATTATGCCCCCATATGCTCCATATTATGCCCCATATGTTCCACAGCTTATGCCCCCATATGCTCCATGTTATGCCCCCATATGCTCCAGATTATGCCCCATATGTTCCACAGCTTATGCCCCCATATGCTCCATATTATGCCCCCATATGCTCCATATTATGCCACATATGTTCCACAGCTTATGCCCCCATATGCTCCATATTATGCCCCATATTCTGCACAATTATGCCGGCCTCATATGCTGCTGCTGAAAAAAAAAAAAAATGACATACTCACCTCTCGTCGCTGGGGGCCAGGTGCCGGTGTCCTGAGCAGGCGGGGGGTGTCACCGCTCGCTCAGGACCCCGGCACCTGAGATATTTACCTGTCCCACGGTCCACCGCAGCGCACTAATCCCTCGGTCCGACTCCTCTGTGTGTGAGAATGATCAGGCAGGGGCGGGGCGCACACTAACGACGTCATCGCGCCCTCTGCCTCATCATTCACACACAGAGGAGTCGGACCCAGGGATTAGTGCGCTGCGGTGGACCGAGGGAAAGGTAAATATAGCATATACTCACCCCTCCGCCGCGCGTCCCTGCAGTGTCTCCTCTTCTCCCGGCGCTCTCCGCAGCGCTTCTGTCCTGCAGCGGTCACGTGCTACCGCTCATTAAAGTCATGAATATGTGCATATTCATGACTTTAATGAGCGGTGCCATGTGACCGCTGCAGGAAGGAGCCGGAGATCGTGGGAGAAGCAGGGGAGGGGTAAGTATGATCCGACACCCCCCGCTTCCCCTCCCCCGCCGACCCCCATATATGACCCGCGTATAAGCCGAGAGGGGGACTTTCAGCCCTAAAAAATGGGCTGAAAATCTCGGCTTATACATGGGTATATACGGTATAACATTTATTATGTGAATGTGACTCAACTCACCATAAGTTTTACACATTTTACAAGGGTTTGAGGCGGAGGCGTAGTGGACCCCTTACGCTGAAAGATGGCTACTGCTACTGATGACAGTCGTCACTGCTGATGATGATTGGAACCTACAAGGAAATGGAGCATTGAGCACTTAGAAAAAAAAAACCACTGTACATGCTGATTTTTTTAATCAAGGTGTAAGAAAATTTGACAAATATTCAAAAGGTGTACCACACGTATAATCCCCCATGTATAGCAAGATGGTCCCACATATACTGTATAATCCCCCATATATAGCATGATGGCACCACACATATAATCCCCCATATATAGCATGATGGCACCACACATATAATCCCCCATGTATAGTTAGATTGTTCCACACATATAATCCCCCATGTATAGCAAGATGGTTCCACACATATAATTCCCCATATATAATTATACAAGATGGTCCCAGACATATAATCCTCCATGTATAGCATGACAGCACCACACATTTAATCCCCCATGTATAGCAAGATGGTTCCACACATACAGTTAGGTCCAATATAATTTGGACAGAGACAACATTTATCTAATTTTGGTTCTAGACATTACCACAATGAATTTGAAACAAAACAATTCAGATGCAGTTGAAGTTCAGACTTTCAGCTTTCATTTGAGGGTATCCACATTAAAATTGGATGAAGGGTTTAGGAGTTTCAGCTCCTTAACATGTGCCACCCTGTTTTTAAAGGGACCAAAAGTAATTGGACAATTGACTCCAAGGCTATTTCATGGACAGGTGTGGGCAATACCTTTGTTATGTCATTCTCAATTAAGCAGATAAAAGGGCTGGAGTTGATTTGAGGTGTGGTGTTTGCATTTGGAAAGTTTTGCTGTGAAGGAAACATGCGGTCAAAGGAGCTCTCCATGCGGGTGAAACAAGTCATCCTTAAGCTGCAAGAACAGAAAAAACCCATCCGAGAAATTGCTACAACTTTAGGAGTGGCAAAATCTACAATTTGGTACATCCTGAGAAAGAAAGAAAGCACTGGTGAACTCATCAATGCAAAAAGACCTGGGCGCCCACGGAAGACAACAGTGGTGGATGATCGCAGAATACTCTCCATGGTGAAGAGAAACCCCTTCACAACAGCCAACCAAGTGAACAACACTCTCCAGGAGGTAGGCGTATCAATATCCAAATCTACCATAAAGAGAAGACTGCATGAAATTAAATACAGAGGGTTCACTGCACGGTGCAAGCCACTCATAAGAATCAAGAATAAAAAGGCTAGGCTGGACATTGCTAAAAAACATCTAAAAAAGCCAGCACAGTTCTGGAAGAACATTCTTTGGACAGATGAAACCAAGATCAACCTCTACTAGAATGATGGAAAGAGAAAAGTATGGTGAAGGCGTGGTACAGCTCATGATCCAAAGCATACCACATCATCTGTAAAACATGGCGGAAGCAGTGTGATGGCTTGGGCATGCATGGCTGCCAGTGGCACTGGGTCACTAGTGTTTATTGATGATGTGACACAGGACAGAAACAGCCGAATGAATTCTAAGGTATTCAGAGCCATACTGTGTGCTCAGATCCAGCCAAATGCAGCCAAACTGATTGGCCGTCATTTCATACTACAGATGGACAATGACCCAAAACATAAAGCCAAAGCAACCCAGGAGTTTATTAAAGCAAAGAAGTGGAATATTCTTGAATGGCCAAGTCAGTCACCTGATCTCAACCCAATTGAACATGCATTTCACTTGTTAAAGACTAAACTTCAGACAGAAAGGCCACAAACAAACAACAACTGAAAACCACCGCGGTGAAGGCCTGGCAGAGCATCAAAAAGAAGGAAACACATTGTCTGGTGATGTCCATGAGTTCAAGACTTCAGGCAGTCATTGCTAACAAAGGGTTTTCAACCAAGTACTAGAAATCAACATTTTATTTCCAATTATTTAATCTGTCCAATTACTTTTGGTCCCTTTAAAAACAGGGTGGCACATGTTAAGGAGCTGAAACTCCTAAACCCTTCATCCAATTTTAATGTGGAGACCCTCAAATGAAAGCTGAAAGTCTGAACTTCAACTGCATCTGATTTGTTTTGTTTACAATTCATTGTGGTAATGTCTAGAACCAAAATTAGATAAATGTTGTCTCTGTCCAAATATTTATGGACCTAACTGTATAATCTCCCATGTATGGTATGATGGTTCCACACATATAATCCCCCATGTATGGTATGATGGTCCCACACATATAATCCCCCATGTATGATATGATAGCCCCACACATATAATCCCCCCATGTATAGTATGATGTCCCCACAAAGTACTGATTGATATATACACACCGTATATACTCGAGTATAAGCCGACCCAAGTATAAGTCGAGGCACCTAATTTTGCCACGGAAAACTATGTAAGCTTATTGACTCGAGTGTAAACCGGGTATGCATTGTCACCTCATTCCTAACCCGGTATATGTGATTCCCCCCATCCTGTCCAACTCTGTGTGGATCCCCCAGTCCCATCTTGTATGCATTAACAAATTTAACTATTGTTTTAAATAAGACATTCCCCTAGAATCCTAGATACTTATTTTGCAGCCCTGTGACATTTTGCTATCGCAGATCTTCCTGTACGTGCTTGTTTGTTCACGTGCTACGGTACTAGTCCAAAGCGGTTTCTTCTGTCCACCAACTACAGGTCCAACATCTTAGGCCACATTCAGTATTTGGTCAGTATTTTACGTCAGTAAGTGGGTGATAAATACAGAAGTGGTGACGTGTTTCTATTATACTTTTCCTCTGATTGTCCCACTCCTGGTTTTGGCTTTCAGATACTGACCGTGGCCATATGAGGGTGAGACTACAAGTGGCAGCCAGGCACATGGGACCAAATCTCTGCCCAACGTAATGGCCATCTGTTGCATGATTTTGTTTCAAAGATACCACTATTGGCTTGCTGTGGGAGGGCGACACATGGGGCCATGCAGCCAGCTACAACCGCAAGCAATGCCCACTGATGTGTATGAGCGCAGAATGATTCCCATTGGGAGATTCCTTTAAGTACATGTGGAGAAAATAGGGATTTTTGTGTATTCACTGTAAATTCCTTTTCTCCGAGCCAATCATTGGGGAACACAGACCATGGTGTATGCTGCTACCACCAGGAGGATGACACTAAGTAATACAAAGAAAGTTAGCTCCTCCTCTGCAGTATACACCCTCCTGCTGGCTCCCAGAGAACCAGTTCGGTGCAAAAGCAGTAGGAGATCAATAACAACATATAAGAGTATAACATGTCAATCTAAAAGACAGGCACAAGAGTATAACATGACAATTTACAGGACAGGCCCAAAACCATTAACAGGGTGGGTGCTGTGTCCCCCAATGATTGGCTCGGAAAAAGATTTTACGGTGAGTACACAAAAATTCCTATTTTTCCTTCGCCTCATTGGGGGACACAGACCATGGGATGTCCCAAAGCAGTCCCTGGGTGGGAACATAACATATCAGGCCCAGCAGAACCGCTGCCTAAAAGTGCGCTACCGCGACCTGTAGAGTCCGCCTGCCAAGACTCACCTCTGCGGGAGTCTGGATGTGAATATGATAGTGCTTCAAGAGAGTGCGGACTGGATAAAATCGCCAAGTAATATAGTAAAACAAGGCACTCAACTTGTGTGTTCAAACAAAGGAAATTTTAATGATGATCCAGGCAAAACGTTTCGGCTGTAATATAGCCTTCATCAGTTGCCATTAAGTATGATTTAGGTAACAGACCTAAATAGATGTGTACAAATATTTTTAACAGGTTCAAAACAAATAAATGCTTGAAAACGAAATAAAGTATATACAATCATAATATTGATGAGATTTGGTATAAGTTTACATAGCTTAAGCGGACATGGAATAAATTTTATGGCACAATCCAATAGACTCATAGGTGAAAAAGAGAAACATACTCTTATGGTGGATGGTCAAAGAAATCAAATTCCCAGTAGAACTAGTATATATAGAGTACGCCTGAGAAATATGAACATGAATGGGTATCAGGTGAGTATAATATATCTTATGCAGAAAGCTAAAGTAAAAAGCATACCCAATGTTGAATTCAATCCATGATAGATAACCTATAGGGATAGGTATATATATTGAAAAGAAGTGTGTCACGCATGTGCGCTGATCCCTGTGAGTAATCGGTATGCTTACCAGATGCTGTGGGGAAATAGCGCTTCTGGTGTTGGATATATTAGAGTGTACTGCCTGAAAGTGATTATTGAGGCAGTGTGACTCCAGTTATAAAGTATACCTTCTATGTGAGCTGTGGCAGCAAGTGTGCTTACCGTCAGTAGTTGCAGACACGGTGTCCACCACTTGTCTGTGGGTCTATAATCGTGCCCGGTAGATGAGACGGCGCTGTGAGACTGTGCTCTAGAGGTATATGTACCGAGTGCCCGGAAGTAAAGGGAGCGCTGGATCAGTGTGCGTGTCACCTGATGACTTCCGGTGTGGTGCATGTTGGGACCGGAAGTGCCGTGCGTTCCAGCTTTGCGTTCCAAGGACTGATTCATGGAAGATAAAGCTCCGCCTTAAGGGCGTGACGGTTGTTGATAACGTGATCGGTGCTCGTTATTCAAAACAAAGATGGTGATGTATGACTTATCGTGGCTATGCTGAGAAGGTGATACACAGGTGATCAGTGCCGGTGACACAGGTGATTATTAATACAGACGGCTCTGAAAAAAAGGGGTACAGAAAGCACAAATTAGCCACATATTATAGACATTTATATAAAAGACATTTATATAAAAGACATTAAATCAAACTCCCTATTCAGACCCCTGGGTGATATGGTCTCTAATGTGTGTATCCAAAAAGACTCTCTTTTCTTAAGTTGTAAGATTCTATTGCCACCCCGTCTGGGTTGGGGAACAGTTTCAATGATTTGAAATTTGAGTTGAGAGATGGTGTGACCCATTGTATGGAAATGGTGGGGAATAGGGAGGAGTAAATTTTTACAGCGAATGGTGGATTTATGCTTGGAAATTCGGTCACGCACCGATTGAGTCGTCTCACCGATGTATAATAAACCACAGGGACATTTGATTGAATACACGGCAAATGATGATTCACAGGTGTAGAACCCTTTGATATTAAAGCTCCTGCCTGTATGAGGATGGTGAATAGTGGGGCCTTTTTGTACGTTGCCACACTGGGCACAATTTAGGCAAGGAAATGTGCCTCGCCGGGGCTGTGATAGAAATGTTTGTTTTTTCAAATGTGATGAGCCCAAGTCTGCCCGTACAAGGCCATCTTTTAAATTTGGAGGTCTTTTGAAGCATGGCAGGAATGGTTCTACAAACTCAGGTATATCCGGGTGTGCTTGAGATAGCAGTGGCCAGTGGCGTCTTATAGCCCTATGAAGGATAAAGGCGTAAGGGTGGAATGTGTGGACAAATGGTATGCGTTTGTTGGTTCTTCTAGGGCGGCTTATCGTTTGATGGTTCTTAGCCTTGTTCAGAAGGGGAGAGGGATAGCCTCTGTTCAAAAATTTATTCGTCATCTCTGTGTGTCTGAGACCCTGGAGTTGTGTGTCAGTGACTATTTTGGTTACCCGCTGGTACTGTGAAATAGGAATAGCCCGTTTCACGGAGGGTGGATGGAAACTCTGAAAGTGAAGAATACTATTCCGATCTGTGGTTTTCCTGTATAGATCAGTGGTCAAACGGCCCTGGTTGTCCTTAAGGACAGTGGTGTCCAAGAAATTAACTTTGGACAAATCTGATGTTATTGTGAATTTGATACCGGGCCATGATGTGTTGAGAAAAGAAAAAAAGACATTAAGTGACTCCTGAGTGCCAGTCCATAGACAAAATACATCGTCTATGTACCTTTTCCATAGTAATACATTCTGAATAAACAGTGGATGTTTATAGATTGTTGTGGTCTCAAATTCAGACATGTATGTATTAGCGTACGGGGGCGCCACGTTGGATCCCATGGCTGTCCCGCGTACTTGCAAATAATAAGTATCCTGGAAAAGAAAATAATTATTGAAGAGTATAATCGATACATAAATTGATTTGGTTAGTTTCCAATCCTGAGGTACTGAGTAGGTGATGTACAGCGTTGATCCCTTCAATGTGTGGGATGGATGTGTATAGATCACTGACATCAAGGGTGACCAAAATAGTGTTTGGTGGTACTATGTCAAGCTCTCTGATGGTTTCCAAAAAACTACCGGTATCTAGAAGAAAAGACGGAGAAGTTTGAGTCAATGGAGTCAAAATCTTCTCTAAGAACTTGGAGATGGGAGATAAGATCGATTCTGTGGAGGCCACGATTGGCCTCCCAGGGGGATTCTCCAAGTTCTTGTGTACTTTAGGTAAAGTATAAAATACTGGTGTTATGGGATGAGTCTTGTGTAAATATTCACGGGTTTGGGTGTCCAATACCGTGGAATATTTATCGAGTACCCTTTGGATTTTCAGAGATATTTCATGAGTTGGGTCTCGAGTTAATTTTGAATAGACAGTTTGATCATTTAACTGTCTATTGATCTCATTGATATATTGTATTTTGTCCATGATGACTAGTGCTCCGCCTTTATCGGCGGGCTTGAAGATCAAATTCGTGTCACTATGTAGTGATGATAGTGCTTGTTTCTCTTCAGGTAAGAGATTAGGTGGGAAGAATAACCTCCCTTTCTCAATGTCACTTCGTATGGAAGAGAATGACTTGTAAATGAAATTAATGAAGGTCTCAACCGCATGAGAACCAGGTGGGGGGCGAAAACTGCTTTTGTTGTATAGGCCCATGTGTTTCGCAGACAATGCATTAATGGAATCTGTTGGTTCCAATGTGGTATTCCTGGAATTGGCAAAATACACTTTGAGTCGTAATAAACGGAAGAAGCGTTGTAGATCCATCTCCAATTCAAATGTTTTACACTTGTAGGCTGGACAGAAGGACAAGCCTTTCTGTAGTACGTTATGTTCTGCCACCCCAAGTGTTCTAGATGATATGTTTATAACCAACGATTCCGTACCTGTGATCTCGTTATGCGGGAGTAGTTCTGGTTGTTGTCTCTTGTGGCCGCCCCTCCTCGTCTTCTTCTGGGAAAGCGTCTTGGTTGACCTAAAAAATTACCAGAGGTGGAAGGTGCACTGCCTCTATCTTGTTCAGACTCCGAAGTCGAGTATTCGGTGGAAGATCTCTGAAAGCGGGTTTGGCGTCTTTGGAATGAATGTTCCTGCCACTTATAGACTCTGTTTTGTTCGTAATCGATGGTATCCCTCGAAAATTTACTTCTCTTCCGATTCTCCGTGTCGATTCTGTGTTGGTCTATGCGGACTTGGATCTGGGCTTTGAGGGTCGATAGCTCCTCGGTAGTACCTGTCGTAGATAGTTGTGTTTCTATGTTCCTTATTCTATGTGGCTAATTTGTGCTTTCTGTACCCCTTTTTTTCAGAGCCGTCTGTATTAATAATCACCTGTGTCACCGGCACTGATCACCTGTGTATCACCTTCTCAGCATAGCCACGATAAGTCATACATCACCATCTTTGTTTTGAATAACGAGCACCGATCAAGTTATCAACAACCGTCACGCCCTTAAGGCGGAGCTTTATCTTCCATGAATCAGTCCTTGGAACGCAAAGCTGGAACGCACGGCACTTCCGGTCCCAACATGCACCACACCGGAAGTCATCAGGTGACACGCACACTGATCCAGCGCTCCCTTTACTTCCGGGCACTCGGTACATATACCTCTAGAGCACAGTCTCACAGCGCCGTCTCATCTACCGGGCACGATTATAGACCCACAGACAAGCGGTGGACACCGTGTCTGCAACTACTGACGGTAAGCACACTTGCTGCCACAGCTCACATAGAAGGTATACTTTATAACTGGAGTCACACTGCCTCAATAATCACTTTCAGGCAGTACACTCTAATATATCCAACACCAGAAGCGCTATTTCCCCACAGCATCTGGTAAGCATACCGATTACTCACAGGGATCAGCGCACTTGCGTGACACACTTCTTTTCAATATATATACCTATCCCTATAGGTTATCTATCATGGATTGAATTCAACATTGGGGTATGCTTTTTACTTTAGCTTTCTGCATAAGATATATTATACTCACCTGATACCCATTCATGTTCATATTTCTCAGGCGTACTCTATATATACTAGTTCTACTGGGAATTTGATTTCTTTGACCATCCACCATAAGGGTATGTTTCTCTTTTTCACCTATGAGTCTATTGGATTGTGCCATAAAATTTATTCCATGTCCGCTTATGCTATGTAAACTTATACCAAATCTCATCAATATTATGATTGTATATACTTTATTTCGTTTTCAAGCATTTATTTGTTTTGAACCTGTTAAAAATATTTGTACACATCTATTTAGGTCTGTTACCTAAATCATACTTAATGGCAACTGATGAAGGCTATATTACAGCCGAAACGTTTTGCCAGGATCATCATTAAAATTTCCTTTGTTTGAACACACAAATTGAGTGCCTTGTTTTACTATATTACTTACCTGGTTTGGGAACCTAACTCGGCACCACTACATCCAGTAGTGTACACGTCCCAAAATACCGACATACCTGGATAAAATCGCCGTCTTGGCGGCCTGTTGTGCAGACACCTGGTGCCTAATGGCCCAAGAAACCACTATTGATCGACTAGTGTGTCCCGATCCTTGCTAGGCTGGGCTGGCCTTTGATGCAGAGGGAGTCCCGGAAGGTGGAATGAATCCACCTGGCGATCATAGTAGATCGTGGCTAAACCCTTCCTGTGACCAACAGGAAACCTGAATAAAGTGTTCGACCTACGGAAGGATGCCGTTCTCGATTCGTACCTTCTGAGAGCTCTCACCTCGTCCAGAGTATGGAGAACCCGTCCCACTTTGTGGAAGTACAATACCACCTTGGCAACAAAGGACGAGAATGGCCTGAGAACAACCCTGCCTTGATGGAAATAAGGAAGGGCGTCTGAAAAGACCGAGCGGGACCTCCGAAAAATCGCCTGACTGACATGACCGCATAGGAAAAAAGTGCGACCTTCCATGACCGTAAGGTCAGTCTGGATCAAAAAAAGTCTCCTGTAAGACCTCCAGGACCAGTTAAGGTCCCAAAAAATCTAGCGGTATGTGATAGGAAAGTGCCACATGACATACTCCCTGCGTGAAAAATCCTTACTTGCAGATTTGTTGCAATATAGGGGAAGGTATCCGAGACCCCTGCCCCAGGCAAAATGTGTGCTGAGGCGTTCTTACAGCACTAGTCGCTCACAACTTGTGAGAGTTCCGCCGGGGTTAGAACTCGAGTACTTTGGAGTTCAGTTTGGACGCCATTAGATCTACATCCGAGTGCCCTAGCAAAGACAAATTTGTTGGAAGACATCAGGATGAAGTTCCCACTTGCCTGTGGCGAGACCCTGACGGCTGAGGAAGACTGCGCCTCAGTTTATCACTACTGGGATGAGCCCTGCCGCGATCACCGGTGAAAACCAGTGAAACTGCTGTAGGGTTAGTCATATCGCTCTGATCTCCAGAACGTTGATTGGGAGTCTGGGAGCCAGAGTTGGCCGGTTTTTTAGAACCCTCATAGCAACTCGGATGGAATGAGAGGAAGAGAGACATAGGGAGCGAGCTCCCTGCTGGAGGACCAAGGCCTTGTCTCGAGGGAGAAGTACCAACCCTCTGGAGGTGACTAGGCACATCCTCAAAAAGGATAACCGCTGGGCTGGAAGAGGGAAAGACTTGCTTAGCCTTAATAGCCAGCCCCGGCGAGGCAGGGTATCGCAAGTAATACATACAGACTCAGCGCAGTTCCGGAAGTCCGGTCCCTTGACTAGAAAAATCGCTCAGATAGGACAGGGTGAACCCGCCCCAAGAGTGCAAGATGGACATGACAGCTGCCATGACCCTTGTGAAGATTATGGGAGAACGGTAGCAAGGCCGAAGGGTAAAGTTGTGAACTGAAAATTCTGTTCGCGAATGGCGAAGCGCAAAAAAACTTTGGTGAGGGGAAATAAAAAATTGGAATGTGGAGGTAAGCATCCCGAATGACTATGGATGTCAGAAACTTCACCCTCTCCTGTAGAGGTAATAACCGAACAGAGGAATCCGTCCAAAAAGGCGGACCTTAATAAACTTGCTAGAAATTTGAGGTCCAGGATCGGTCGATAATTCCGTGGGGAACACCCTGATTAGGAGGACATAGAGTGCCAACCTGGATTGATCTGAACCTCTCACCGAATAACCAACCACTCTGGCAAGGGAGACTGTTTTGGACGCAGAGTCCGCTCCATCTTCTGAGCCATAATGCCCTTATTGTAATGGCATTTGCTGTTGACAGCGCCGCGTAAGTAGTCGCATCCAAAGAGGCGTGGACCCGTAGTCTCCTGCTCGAGAGAATTGATTGGCAAGTTGTGCTGAATCCGGGAGGAGGTTACTGTTCCCAGCTGGGATACTGGAGGGTCTACCTCAGGAGATTCGGCCAAAAACTTGCTTCAGATCCCTTTTTTTTTTACACGTACCCGGAAAGGCTGCCGGGTGGTAGAATGCACAGTTGTATCCAGCAGGTCAGGATAAACAGTCTCTTGCTGTCTTTGGACGGTGCAGAGTTAAGGTGAGGAACCCTCAATCCCCCATCCCCTTAACATGGCCATGGAGAGGGACTGTCCGCTACCTTGCATCTTCCGCTAAACAGTGGTGATGGAGTGGGGGCTGCTCGGATGGCAAAAGGAGGGTGCCTCTGTATATCCACAGAGTTCAAGCCCCCCGGGTGGACAGGGCTATTTGTTCGGCAATGGCCTGGCTGCAGAAGAGGATTCATAGAAGCGACACTCTATGTGCTCGTCTGTTGACGGTGTGGGGAGATCGGAACCTTTAAAGGATCCGTCGCCCTTGTCATCCGATGAATAAACTGAAAAATGAAAAAGGATTTTGAACTGAAAACCAGGCACGGCATGGTATCTCACGTAGCAGGGGTGGATACATGGAGGCGACAGTCCACGTGCACGGCTGCTCTCTGAAAAGAACGTCGCGGTCCAGGAGATTTCTGCCGAGAGTCGCTTATCCGGACGCTACCATCCGGGTGAATGGAAATGTACCATGAGGGACTTTAGTTGTCTTGGAGGACCCTGAGTGATCCGAAGCAGAGCCGGAGTTCTAGTCAACCTACAGAGATTGGTTGATGGCCTCCAATTTTCCGTTTTCCGGAAAATTGTCAAAACCAGATCCAGTAAACCTCCGAATCATACTCAGAATGATGTGCGCTACACACCTCTGGTGAGAGAAGTGGTGCACGCGAAAACCAAGGCACATGATAGCTCAGTAGTTTTCTAGACGCCTGCACGTCTCTAGAATGCTTGCAGCCCCTGCTAGCCAAAGACTCCCTTGTAGGAAAGGAACAATCTACCTCAGTCATGGGAGCTGCCCAATCTACAGAGAGATCCAATCACTTTGGCCAGAGAAGCCATGGATTGCGACCACTTAAGGGGAAGGTACTCTGGAATCGGTGACAGTGGAGGGCTCCTGAGCATATTAGGGGTCACAAGCCGCATTTGGGCTCACAGGTGTCACGGAGCGGAGTACCTTGTACACTGCAGGGAAAGCTATAGGTATACACCAGCGCAGTTGTAAGGCAGTGTAGTTCTGCAAAGTTGTGCAGCAGAGGACTTTGGTTAAAAAGGGGGATCTCACCGTAGATCAGCTGGAAGGAATACCTCTCTTCAAGGGGCTTTCAACCAGTGAAGCGTTATCCGGTTGCTTCTTGTGCCGAGTAACTAGTACAAAATTCCGGGAGAATGGCACAAGTTCTATATGGGCGTTTAGTCCTCTTAAGGGATATTGCATGATCCAGAGCGGAACCGGAGTCCTCGTCAACCTCCAGAAACCGGTTGACATGGTCCCTGGGAACAACAGTCGTGTGACGGCTCCTATCCCTGGAGGGATCACGTAGAGTTGTTTTTTTTTATAAAAATGAAAATCATCCACTGGACCAGGGATTCCCAGCCTGTCTACCATTTCAGTACTTTCCCGGCCTGAAGCTGCTTAGTGACTGCGATCTGACGAGGGCAGGCAACTAGACTGGTAGTTGACGTGCTATGGATCGGATTAGTATGCATTTCTGGGGATCTAGGTACCCTGGGCTCTGCGGCGGGGGGGTACTGGTACGTGAAGGCGACACTCCGCGTTCCCGCCTGTTGCAG
Organism: Oophaga sylvatica; assembly: GCA_033576555.1. Taxonomy (NCBI): domain Eukaryota; kingdom Metazoa; phylum Chordata; class Amphibia; order Anura; family Dendrobatidae; genus Oophaga; species Oophaga sylvatica. The sequence continues at coordinate 685,163,876 of JARQOD010000001.1, forward strand.
GTTTGGGGAGAGCGGAGCCCTGAGGGATCGGTCGCCCCTGTGTAATCTAGGGCAGATAAGACCTTCTAGGTGGTTGGCGACAGTCCCGGCCAATAGTCCCTCCTCTATGTCGCTGTGGTCCTTGACGCCGTGGATTGCAGCGAAGCCCGCTCAGGGGGCCTAGATACACAAGCTTCGGTAGTGGCGGGGAACTCCTGCGCAAAAAAGGGGATCCATTCTTATCACCTGGGCCTACTATGGCGTTAAGAGCCATTAAGACCATTACATCCTCCACCAAGTTGTTTTGTCCATAGATGGTGGGCATAGATTCAAATGTCCACCGCAAAATGATGCAGGGTTAATCTACGAATGGATAATGTAGACTGAGCTGCAGGGTCATGCTCTTACCCAGGTCCTGTGCCGCATATCCGCTGTGCCCCTTTAGAAAAATGCCACCGGTACATCCCTTGCAGGGAGCCGTGTCATGTACTGCACAGCTGTCGCCCCTGTAGCTGGCTGGGTGGACCAAGATGGCCACCGGAAGTTGCAGAGGCTGCAAAGTCTCGCAGTGAGCGAGAAGCCCCAGATTGGGGGGCAGGGCCACAGCCGCAATGTCATGCAGTGGGCGGAGCTTCATGGAATGCTCCATGAATAGGCCCAAGCCGGGACCTAAATTTCTGCGGCCTGCGAGAAGGGCCAGGTCGTGGGGCGGGGCCATGGCCGTGATGTCATGCAGTGGGCAGAGCTTCATGGATTGCTCCATGAATAGGCCCAAGCCGGGGCCTAAATTTCTGCGGCCGGCGGGAGCGTTACCTGGGGAGGGGGACGCCACTTGGGGGCGCTGAAAACCCTGCTGCAGGAACCCATCATCGAACTCCTTACCTGCAGTGCGCGTCTTGGCATGGAGCCGCTGCGGATGATCAGGCTGCAGCATGGACGGTGATGCCATCTACCCACTCTTGAGGTCAGAGAAGAGAGGGAAAGACCGTCTGCCTTCCCGCCAACGCCGCTGTACATCAGGGGCGATGGGGAGGGAGCCGCATGGGCACTTAGTTCAGATTTTCTGCCAATGCCACGTGGACGGTGCAGGGTGCGCTCAATCCACCATCCCCTTGTCAGGGAGGTGGAGAGGGGCCGTCCGCCTCCTTCCATCACCACTGTTCTATCAGTGGTGGTGCAGTGGGGGCCGCACGGACCCCATGGATGCCTCTGTACATCCCAGCAGTGGAGGCTGCTCGGGGTTCACTGTCCGGCTGTAGCCTGGCTTCAGAAGGGGGTACATGGAGGCGATGCTCCATGTTCCCATCTGTTGCTGGTGTGGGGAGAACGGTGCCCTGAAGGGACCCGTCGCCCCTAAAAGAAAGCCCAGGCATGGCTTGCACGTTGCAGGAGAGGATACTTGGAGGCGACACACCACGTGCTCACCTGTTGTTGGTTTGGGGAGATCGGACCCTTGAAAGGATCCGTCGCCCCTGTCATCCTTGGAAAAAGTGGTAAAAATTAGAATCAAAAATAAAATAAAAAATTATGGTCTAAAGACCAGACCAGTGTGCCTCCTACGGACACTAAGCAAGAACTGGTTCTCTAGGAGCCAGCAGGAGGGTGTATATGGTCTGTGTCCCCCAATGAGGTGAAGGAGAATTCTACATGCTTAGCATATACGTATTTCCGGAGGTCTTTGTACTTGACATAAGCTGTGCTGATCCATAAAATGATGTGGCCAGAAGGAAGGCCAAGCACAGCAATGAACAGGATGTCTCCAGAAGACGATAACGGCATCATGTAACCTCTAGTGTAATGAAAAGAAGAAAAAAATTTTTAAAACCACCCTCAGTTTTTCTCCAGCAGAACGGATGAAAAGGGCAAATACAAATCTATGGGTCCGTAAAAACCATGTACAGCACACGGATAGCTTCTGTGTATATGTCCTGTCTGTATTTAACATGTCAAAGGATAGGAGAAGCCTTGTAATTTCTTTATTCATGAAACTGTTAAAAATGGACACATGGACCCTACACTGCTGACACCGGTAGCATGTCTTCCCCACATATGGTTTTAACCCCTTAACGACCAGAGGTATTTTCATTTTTGCTCCCCTTCTTCCCAGAGCCATAACTTTTATTTTTCAGTCAAAACAGCCATGTGAGGGCTTGTTTTTTTGCTGGACAAGTTGTACTTTTGAACGACAGATCTCAGTAGATCAGTGCAGAGATCTAATTTCCCAAGATCTTGGTGCCAAGATCTCCATCTGCGCATGCCCCATCAGCCATTTTCCCAGAGTCCACCGCAAAAAAAACGTTATAAATAGTAAATCAAACCTTCCTTTATCACCCCCTTAGTTAGGGAAAAACCATAGAATTGGGGGATTTCCACTGTTTAGGCACATCAGGGGCTCTCCAAACGCAACATGGCGTCCGATCTCAATTCCAGACAAATAATTTTGATTTGAAAAAGTCAAATGGCGCTCCTTCCCTTCCGAGCTCTGCTACCAAACAGTGGTTCCCCCCACATATGGGGTATGGAAAAATAAAAAATTGGGGTCTAAAAGTTCATGTTTGTGGAAAAAAAAATATGATTTTTTTTCACGGCTCTACATTATAAACTTGTGTGAAGCACTTAGGGGTTCATAGTGCTCACCACACATCTGGATAATGTCCTTAGGGGGTCTATTTTCCAAAATGGGGTAACTTGTGGGGGTTCTCCACTGTTTAGGAACATCAGGGGATCTCCAAACGCGACTTGGCATCCGATCTCAACAATTTTGGTTTGAAAAAGTCACACGGCGCTCCTTCCCTTCTGAGCGCCCAAACAGTGTTTTCCCCCACATATGGGGTATCGGCGTACTCAGGAGAAATTGCACAACAACTATATCTGTCAATTTTCTCCTGTTACCCTTTTGAAAATAAAGAATTGGTTTGTAAAAGATCATTTTTGTGACTAAAAAGTTAAATGCTCATTTTTTTCTTCCACATTCCAAAAATTCCTGTGAAGCACTAGAAGGGTTAATAAACTTCTTGAATGTGGTTTTGAGTACCTTGAGGGGTGCAGTTTTCAGAATGGTGTCACTTTTGGGTATTTTCTGCCATATAGACCCCTCAAAGTGACTTCAAATGTGAGATGGTCCCTAAAAAAACAAAAATAAATAAAAAAAATGATTTTAACCCTTATAACTTCCTAACAAAAAAAATTGTTTCCAAAATTGTGCTGATTTAAAGTAGACATGTGGGAAATGTTATTTATTAACCATTTTGTGACACATTTCTCTGTTTTAAGGGCATAAAAATTCAAAGTTTGAAAATTTTGACATTTTCTAAATTTGCCATATTTCTGTATTTTCATAAATAAACGCAAGTTATATAGAAGAAATTCTACCACTAACATGAAGTACATTATGTCATGAGAAATCAATCTCAGAATCGCCAAGATCCGTTAAAGCATTCCAGAGTTATAACCTCATAAAGGGACAGTGGTCAGAATTGTAAAAATTGGCCCAGTCATTAACGTGCAAACCACCCTTGGGCGTTAAGGAGTTAAAGGAGTAATAATAATAATAATAATAATAATAATCTTTATTTATATAGTGACAACATATTCCGCAGCGCTTTACAGTTTAACAGTTTCAGAACACAAGTCATAAGTAACAACGTTAACAATACAATAATTAAAGCAATATAAGCCGCCCCTGCTCGTGAGAGCTTACAATCTACAATGAGGTGGGGGAGATACAAAGTACAGGTGTTTATATACAATGGTGTATTTACAATGATGGTCCAGCCATTTTGAGGGAGTGAGGGATGGATGGAGATAGTGAATGGGCTACACACACACACTTACACATAGAATGACTTTGATTAGTGAATGTGATAGGCCGCTCTGAACAAATGTGTTTTGAGGGAGCGCCTGAAACCATGCAAATTGTGGATAGTCCTAATTTCTTGGGGTAGAGCATTCCAGAGGATTGGCGCAGTGCGGGAGAAGTCTTGAGTCGGGAGTGGGAGGTACGGATTAGTGCAGAGGTTAGTCGAAGGTCGTTTGCAGAGCGCAGCAGTCGGTTAGGCCGATAGATAGAAATGAGGGAGGAGATGTAGGGGGGTGCTGCACTGTGGAGAGCTTTGTGGGTGAGAACCAGTACTTTGAATTGGATCCTATAATGAATGGGCAGCCAGTGTAAGGACTGGCGAAGAGCGGACGCGTCCGAGTACCGATTAGCCAGATGGATTACCCTGGCTGCTGCATTAAGGATGGACTGGAGAGGGGATAGTCGAGTAATGGGGAGGCCAAGTAATAGAGCGTTGCAGTAGTCCAGGCGGGAGTGGATCAATGCTACAGTGAGGGTTTTTGTTGTTTCCATGGTGAGAAAAGGGCGGATTCTAGAGATGTTCTTTAGGTGTAGGCGGCAAGAGCGGGCAAGAGATTGTATATGGGAGGTGAAGGAGAGATTGGTGTCAAACATAACCCCCAGACAGCGAGCCTGCTGCCGGGGTGTTATTATGGTGCCGCCCACGGAGAGGGATATGTCAAATTTAGGGAGGTTAGTAGACGGCGGGAGCAGAAGAAGTTCAGTTTTGGAGAGGTTAAGTTTCAGAAAGAGAGCGGACATGATGTTGGAGACTGCGGACAGACAGTCGGTGGCGTTCTGTAGTACAGCGGGGGTAAGGTCGGGGGATGACGTGTATAGTTGTGTGTCATCAGCATAAAGATGGTACTGAAAGCCAAATCTGCTGATGGTCTGTCCAATTGGGGCCGTGTAGAGAGAGAAGAGAAGGGGGCCAAGGGCTGAGCCCTGGGGTACACCGACAGTGAGAGGAAAAGGAGATGATGTGGAGCCAGAGAACGAAACACTGAAGGAGCGATCAGAAAGATAGGAGAACCAGGAGAGAACAGTGTCCTTAATACCTAGTGAGTGGAGCCTAGACAGTAGGAGACGGTGGTCAACCGTGTCGAAAGCTGCAGAAAGGTCGAGAAGAATGAGCAGAGAGTGGTCACCGTTACGTTTTGCTGTAAGAAGGTCATTGGTCACTTTGATGAGTGCAGTTTCAGTCGAATGTAGGGGGCGGAAGCCGGACTGTGAAGGGTCTAGAAGGGAGTAAGTGGAGAGGTAACGGGTGAGGAGGGAGTAGACTAGGCGCTCCAAGAGTTTAGAGATGAAGGGGAGATTGGAGACCGGTCTGTAGTTGTTTGTGCAGGAAGGGTCGAGAGCGGGTTTCTTTAGTAGTGGAGTAATGATGGAGTGTTTGAAGGAGGATGGTAAAATGCCAGAGGAGAGTGAGAGATTAAAGATTTTAGTTAGGTGAGTTGTGATAACTGGAGAGAGAGACTGGAGGAGATGTGAGGGAATGGGGTCGGTAGTGCATGTAGTCGGACGAGAGGAATCTGGAGACTTCTTCTTCTGTGATGGGATCAAATGTGGAAAGTGAGCCAGGGGAACAGCAGGGTGGGATGGGAGTCACAGCCCTTGGTGGTTGAGAGCAGATTTCCTGACGGATAGTATCTATTTTTTCTATAAAATGGGAGGCCAGGTCGTCAGCACAAATGTCTGCGATAGGGGCTTGTGCTTTTGGCCTGAGGAGGGAGTGAAAAGTGTCAAAAAGTTTCTTGGGGTTGTTGGCTAGTGAGGAGATCAGGGTGGTGAAGTAGGTCTGTTTGGCGAGGTGAAGGGCAGCATTGTAAGTTCTTAACATGAATTTAAAGTGGATGAAGTCTTCTGGTGTGCGGGTTTTTCTCCAAAGGCGTTCAGCACTCCTAGAGCATCGCTGAAGAAGTTGAGTTTGTAATGTGAGCCAGGGCTGTTTTACTGTGTGTTTGGAAGTTCTGAGGGTGAGCGGTGCTACTTGGTCAAGGGTGCTTCTAAGAGTGTCATTGTAGTGATGAACAGCCAGATTAGGACAAGAAAAAGAGGAGAGTGGGGACAGCGATGAGTGTAGGGAGTCTGAAAGTGTCTGAGGGTTAATGGCTTGTAGATTTCTGAATGTGTGGTAGGTAGGAGTGCGCTGTGGTGGTCGGGGATTTGTGAGCGTGAAGGAGAGAATGTTGTGGTCAGACAGTGGAAGCGGTGAGTTATTTAGGTGGGAGATTGAACAGAGGCGGACAAAGACCAGGTCAAGGGTGTTACCATCCTTGTGTGTCTCAGAGGTTGAAAGCTGTGAGAGGCCTAGAGAAGTGGTTAGTGATAGAAGCTGAGATGCAGGTGTGGAAGTAGGGCTGTTAATGGGGATGTTGAAGTCTCCAAGGATAAGGGTTGGTAGTTCTGAGGACATGAAGTGCGGCAGCCAGGCAGAGAAGTGGTCAAGGAACTGGGTGGGCGAGCCTGGGGGCCAATATATGACCGCTACTCTGAGGGAGAGGGGACGAAAGAGCCTGATGGTGTGGACCTCAAAAGAAGGGAATGAGAGTGATGGAATTGGGGGGATGACCTGGAAAGTGCATTGTGGGGACAGGAGTATGCCGACTCCACCACCATGTCTGTTTGAGGGTCTTGGGGAATGGGAGAACTGTAAGCCCATAGGAAATGGCAGCAGGGGAGACCGTGTCAGAATCCTGAATCCAGGTTTCAGTGAGGGCCAACAGATGAAGAGAGTTGTTCAGAAAGTAGTTGTGCAGGAAGGTTAGCTTGTTGCATGCAGACCGTGGATTCCAGAGGGCACAGTTAAACGAAGGAGATGAGGGAGTGCAAGTAATATTAATAAGATTATTATGGTTTCGATATGAGGTAGGGTAGGGATTGAGGTTGGGGGATGGTGGACCAGGGTTGGGGGAGATGTCCCCTGAAATCAATAGGAGTAGGAAGATAAAGAGCAGGTAGTTGTTGGAGTTGTAAGTAGTTTTTTTCTGTGATGTGTTTGGGCAAGATGGGCTGAGGTTTCTCAGGAAGGTGAGGAGTGCATGGGAACTGTACATGGAGAGGGAAGTATGGAGGGGCTGATGTGTATGAGTCGTGATGGAGGGGGGATGGGGCGGTGAATGTGGATGGCAAGGGAACACAGGAGGATAGAGGTAATGTACATAATTAAAAAGAAAACAAAAAACAAGAAACAAATATCCTAAAATAAAATAAAAAATATATTGCAAAACATGCATGAGGTTGTAATAATAATAATAAGGGTATTTGGTAAACATAATTTTGCTCAAATTTTGTTTTTCATGATTAAAAAGAAAGCAAAGTGTGGACTACCTGATTCCAGCCCTGATTCCTTGCCATGGATAACTGCCGTTTACTCGATGCTTGTCTTCTATGATGCTTAGCTTTCTGTGATGCGTGCACCCCACACATGCGTGCACCCTTAGACTACTCCTAAATATATAGCCCACACTACAGGGTTAGGAGAGTGGGATTGTGGGAGCTGGTTTGGGATAATTTGGCAGCTGGGGCCAGCACACCAGGGGGTGGTTAAATGATCAATGGCCTAGACCTGGCAACATCTATATGCTTTAGCACCTTCCACCTGATAAGATCTACAGAGGGCCAAATCACAGGATATGAAGCAGTAAGTATTAAACAGTGCTAAGATTAATTATACTAAAGCATTACCAGGCACATTAAACTATGTTGCAAGATGGTTAAGCAGTGCTTGGCAGCAACTAGACGTATGGAGTTCATACCAATAGGATAAATAGCAGCATGCAACACAGATAGCAGAGATGGGATTGTATCATTCAGCTGATTGCTTCCAGTGAATGCAGTTCATACCAATAGGATAAATAGCAGCATGCAACACAGATAGCAGAGATGGGATTGTATCATTCAGCTGATTGCTTCCAGTGAATGCAGTTCATACCTGTGTGAAGAGAGAAGATGAATGTTAATTCCTTGCCATGGATAACTGCCGTTTACTCGATGCTTGTCTTCTATGATGCTTAGCTTTCTGTGATGCGTGCACCCCACACATTTTCTTTATCAGTGCATTTGTTAGTTATTCATAGTACAGTCTAGATACCAAACAAAGCGCCTTGCAGATTAAAAAGATGATGTTGTCCAGTGCAAACAAGTCATCACTTATCCACAGATTAGTAAATTATAATCAAGTGTGGATCTCAGCGCTCAGACTCAAATTTGCAGAACGGCAAGTTTTACTTCAAATTGCAATACGGAGTGGCAGGTAAGATGCCTGACCACTCTACCATTATTTTTTTTTTATGGAGCTGGCGGAAAAAGCAAAGCAACCCCATAAGAAATGGATAGAGCGGTGTACTGCCACTACATTCTAATTGAGATAAAGGTGCTCCTTTCTACCAATCTGCATGTCTCATTGATCAACAAGTTATCAATGGACAACCACTTTAAATTTTTTTAATCTTGTCTGCATGTCATGTGTTAAGCAGTATTTAATAAAAAAAAATATGTTTTATAGTACATTTTGTCCAGTTGTAGCCTTTTTTGGTAGGTGTGGTATAATGTAAGTATGCATAAACAAAAAAAATTGTACTAAAACGTTTGCTTGCCTCAACTCCTTTGCCTGAAGTCAAACAGCATAGAGGCTGTCAGTCAAGCAGGAGTGGTTATGCTGGGCAGGAATTAGAGCTGAAGAGACAGAGGCTTCAGATCTACCATAATCTGTCAGCATCATTTGAATATCAAATCAAACACTGATTTTCGGCAATGGAGTAATGGACTGGACATTTAACCCCTTAGTGACAGAGCCATTTTGCAGCTTAATGACCGGGCCAATTTTTACAATTCTGACCACTGTCACTTTATGAGGTTATAACTCTGGAACGCTTTAACGAATCCAGCTGATTCTGAGATGTTTTTTCGTGACATATTTTACTTCACGTTAGTGGTAAAATTTCTTTGATATGACTTGTGTTTATTTATGAAAAAAACGGAAATATGGCGAAAATTTTGAAAATTTAGCAATTTTCAAACTTTAAATTTTTATGCTGTTAAATCAGAGAGATATGTCACACAAATTTCTTAATAAATAACATGTCCCACATGTCTACTTTACATCAGCACAATTTTGGGAACAAAATTTTCTTTTGTTACGAAGTTATAAGGGTTAAACGTTGAACAGCGATTTCTCATTTTTACAACACCATTTTTTTTTAGGGACCACATCACATTTGAAGTCACTTTGAGGGGTCTATATGATAGAAAATACCCAAAAGTGACACCATTCTAAAAACTGCACCCCTCAAGGTGCTCAAAACCACATTCAAGAAGTTTATTAACCCTTCAGGTGCTTCACAGGAGCTGAAGCAATGTGGAAAGAAAAAATTGCCATTTAACTTTTTTTGCAAAAGCTTTACTTCGGAACCAATTTTTTTTATTTTCACAAGTGTTAAAAGAAAAAGTGAACCACAAAATTTGTTGTGCAATTTCTTCTGAATACGCCGATACCCCATATGTGGGGGTAAACCACTTTTTGGGCGCATGGCAGAGGTCGCAAGGGAAGGAGCGCCGTTTGCCTTTTTCAACGCAGAATTGGCTGGATGCCATGTCGCGTTTAGATAGCCCTGATGTGCCTAAACAGTGGAAACACCCTACAAGTAACCCCATTTTGAAAACAAGACCCCTTAAGGAACTTATCTATGTGTTTAAACTGTTTTTATTATTTTGCATAGAAATAAAGGCTACAAACAAGGCAAAGCATGTACATAACCATAGAAAAATATTTTCATCAGTGAATCAATATCACAAACATAGAAGATTTTTTTTTTGTAACACTTAAGCAATAATAACATCAATACTATTAATCAAAACAATTGTCGAATCGTACAAGACCACTCCTGACGTGGGATATGTACTTCCGACTGAACATTGGGGCCAAAGTAGTCCCATGTTCATGGCGTCACTGGGGGACATATTAACGTCATATGTCTTGCCAGGACTAGGGTTGAGCATTCCGATACTGCAAATATCGGGTATCGGCCGATATTGGCTGTATCGGAATTCCGATTCCGAGTTCCGATATTTTCGTCTTATCGGATACCGGAATCGGGATTGTCACTGTCACTGTCAGTGTCCGTCGGTCGGGTCTGTCAGGAGTCAGCGGCACTTACCTGGCAGAAGATCTCCGGCGGTCACGTCCTGGACTGCTTGATGGCCGCAATCTTCTTTCCCCGGCGGTCACATGCAGTTTCTCGCGATAACTGCAGTGACTGCTGGGTAATCCCGGCCGTAAAGCAGTCAGTCCGATGACGTCACCGCCGGGGAAGCAGGTAATCAGCTGTGCTGCGTCGCGATGACAGGCTCTGCCTGTCATTGCGATGTAGCAGAGTTGGATCGTCGTGGGACACTCGTTACTATGGACTGCGTCGGACAGGTGGTATACTGTTGGTTTGTTTTTTTTCTTTTTTTACAGGAGATCGATGGCGTCGCAGGAATGAGAGTACAATAAAATTAATGAAAACTGTGTTGTCTCTTTTATTTCATTAAAATACTTTTTTCTTGCTTTGTCTTTTTTTTATGCATTTAATAACTTTGGGATTAATAATGGATCGGTGTCTTATTGACGCCTCTCCATTATTAACCGGGCTTATTGTCACCGTGCAATCAACGGTGACATTAACCCCTTATTACCCCACTTGCCACCGCTACAGGGCAAGTGGGAAGAGCCGGGTAAAGTGCCACAATTGGCACATCTTTTGATGCGCCAAATGTGGGGCTGCTGTAGCCTGGTATTATCAGGCTGTTGAGGGCCAAAATCCATGGGCCTTGACAGTCTTTTAATACCAGGCCGCAGCAGTCTGCATTTTACTTGGCTGGTTAACAAAAATAGGGGGGATCCCCACGCCGTTTTTTTTTCGAGGGGATCCCCTATTTTTGTTAACCAGCCAAGCTAAGCAGACTGCTGTGGCCTGGTATTATCAGGCTTGCAAGGTCCATGGATATTGGATCCTTACCAGCCTGAAAAACCAGGCCTCAGCGGTCTGCTTCATCTGGCTGGTTAACAAAAATAGGGGGGACCCCACGCCAATTTTTTTCGAGGGGATCCCCTATTTTTGTTAATCAGCCAAGATATGCAGACTGCTGTGGCCTAGTATTATCAGGCTGGCAAGGTCCATGGATCTTGGCTCCTTAACAGCCTGAAAATCCAGGCCTCAGCGGTCTGCTTCATCTGGCTGGTTAACAAAAACAGGGGGGACCCCACGCCATTTTTTTTTCGAAGGGAACCCCTATTTTTGTTAATCAGTTCCCTCTGACGTCACTGATTGTGTCCCTGGCTGACCTGAAGTGAAAGTGGAAAGCAATCAATTAAGCTTTCCACTTAAGGGCCCGTCTCACATAGCGATATCGCTACCGAGATCGCTGCTGAGTCACTAGTTTTGTGACGCAGCAGCGAGCTCACCAGCGATATCGCTGTGTGTGACATTCAGCGACGATCAGCCCCCCTGCCGGGTATCGCTGATCGTCGCTGAAATGTCAGGACCTTTTTTTGATTGCTGGTTTCCCGCTGACAGGCACGCATCGCTGCGTGTGACAGGCGGGAGACCAGCGATCCGCTGGTAACCAAGGTACACAGCGGGTTTCCAGGCGCGGGGCTGTGCCTAGAAACCCGCTGTGTACCTTGGATACCAGCGCCCTGATGCAGGGAGCTGGTATCCAAGGTACACAGCGGGTTTCCAAGCGCTGCGCGGTGCCTGGAAACCCGCTGTGTACCTTGGTTACCAGCGGATCGCTGGTCTCCCGCCTGTCACACGCAGCGATGCGTGCCTGTCAGAGGGAAACCAGCGATCAAAAAAAGGTCCTGACATTTCTGCGACGATCAGCGATACCCGGCAGGGGGGCTGATCGTCGCTGAATGTCACACACAGCGATATCGCTGGTGAGCTCGCTGCTGCGTCACAAAACTTGTGACTCAGCAGCGATCTCGGTAGCGATATCGCTATGTGAGACGGGCCCTTAAGCGATGTTACCCGCAGTGTCGCTGTCCCAGATCGCTGCCTGAGCTGCCTGTTTGGCAGCTCAGCAGCGATCATGTAGCGATACACCAGCGATCCTGACAAGTGCATATCGTTGTCGGGATCGCTGGTGTATCGTTATGTGACACCCAGCCTTTACTCTCCTGTCAGGCAGGAGAGGAACTCATTCATTTGGGGTTTACTGTGAGGCTGCAGCATTAGCTGCGGTCCCTGCAGTAAACATTAACCCTTTCTGAAGGATTACACCGTGGGACCTGACTGTGCATGGGATAGGTAAGAATAATTTTGCTTTTTTATTTTATTTTTATTACAGGAAATGGTTTTTGCAGTAAAATAAAATATGGTCAAAAACATGTGTCTTTATTTCATTAAAATGATTTTTAATTAAAGTGTGTGTGTTTTATTTTTATTTCATGCAATAGGATTAATAATTGATAGTTGTCTAATTGACAGCTCTCAATTATTAACCTGGCTTAAGGTCACCTTTCAATAGCAAGGTGGCTTTAACCCCATATTAACCTATTCGCCACCGCTACAGGGCAATGGGAATAGACGGGCAAAGTGCCAGAAAGGGCGAATCTAATTATAGATTTGTCTTTCCTGGGGTGTCTGGGGGCAGATGTTAGTAGCCGGGGGGGGGGCAAAAATAATGGTCCCTCTCTGGGCTATTATTATCTGCCCCCACTCACTGGCTTTGTCTGTCTGGTTGCGAAAATAGGGCGGGAGCCCACGCATTTTTTTTCAGCAATTTTACACCTCATATATATATATATATATATACATGTCATTGAATTTGTGACACATATATATATATATATTTATATTTGTAGTTCATACACTTCTACATAGTATAATAGCCGCTAATTCAATTGCCGGCTTTTGTGAAAATGCAGAACCCGACATGAAATGACACTTGGTGTACATAGGGTTAACCATGTCTTTTCATGTCCTTTGCTATCTAATTTGCACAAACAATTAAATCAGTCTATGTGTGCAAAATTTCACACCTGTAGGGTTTAATTAAAGGTGTAAATTCGTAGCAAAAAAGTCCGTTTTTTTTTACAACGAATTTACACCTTTAATTAACCCCTACAGGTGTGAAATTTTGCACACATAGACTGATTTAATTGTTTGTGCAAATTAGATAGCAAAGGACATGAAAAGACATGGTTAACCCTATGTACACCAAGTGTCATTTCATGTCGGGTGACCCGACATGAAATGACACTTGGTGTACATAGGGTTAACCATGTCTTTTCATGTCCTTTGCTATCTAATTTGCACAAACAATTAAATCAGACTATGTGTGCAAAATTTCACACCTGTAGGGGTTAATTAAAGGTGTAAATTCGTAGCAAAAAAGTCCGTTTTTTTTTACAACGAATTTACACCTTTAATTAACCCCTACAGGTGTGAAATTTTGCACACATAGACTGATTTAATTGTTTGTGCAAATTAGATAGCAAAGGACATGAAAAGACATGGTTAACCCTATGTACACCAAGTGTCATTTCATGTCGGGTGACCCGACATGAAATGACACTTGGTGTACATAGGGTTAACCATGTCTTTTCATGTCCTTTGCTATCTAATTTGCACAAACAATTAAATCAGACTATGTGTGCAAAATTTCACACCTGTAGGGGTTAATTAAAGGTGTAAATTCGTAGCAAAAAAGTCAGTTTTTTTTACAACGAATTTACACCTTTAATTAACCCCTACATGTGTGAAATTTTGCACACATAGACTGATTTAATTGTTTGTGCAAATCAGATAGCAAACGACATGAAAAGACATGGTTAACCCTATGTACACCAAGTGTCATTTCATGTCGGGTGCTTCTGTCTTTTCACTGAAGCCGGCTTTACCCGGCAATTGAATCAGAGAGGATATTTTACTATGTAGAAGTGTATAAACTATACATATATGTATATATATATGTCACAATGACATGTATATATATATATATATGTATTCTATGTGTGTATATTTAGTGTTTACAAGGAAAGAATGGGGTTTTTTTAGTTGCGATATTTTGTTCCCATAGACTTACATGGGACTTCCGGTATCGGTATCGGGTATCGCCGATATTTTAGTGATATCGGCGATACCATTCCGATTCCGATACTTTAGGATATCGGAAAGTATCGCTCAACTCTAGCCAGGACATGAAATGTGTTTTCAGAGTGCACTCTGGGTTCGTAATAGCTTCAACAAGCATATTAGCTATAAACCATATAACCTGAGAAACCAAAAACAATAGGTTCATAAGACGCCTAACATCTTTCAAAAGCATAGAAAAATTAACAGCGTCACTCAGTTTTTCAATGTGTATCTAAGAGAAACAGAAAGAAAAAGAGAGAAATATCGGGAGGGGGGGGGGAATTTAGTGGAAGCTAAAGACCAAAAGGGAGGAGGGGAGGGGGGAGTAAGAAAAGGGTAGTGGAGGTATGTATCTCACGGTCAAATACCTGTTCAAAGTTTTCGCGGCCACGAAGACCACGTCATCAGAAACTTAGGTTGACATAAATCAGCCCTACATTGTAATTCTTCGAATGACCTTATGCTCTCTACTTTGGTGCGCCATGCAGTGGTGGTAGGGCTCATAGTAGTCAGCCAGTAGTTGGGAATAACTGCATTGGCCGCAATCAAGAGCTGTGTGGCTAAATTGAACCTGTGCGGCTTGTATGTATGATTGGGTATGTGAAGCACCGCCTGCCGGAAGGACCCTAAAACACCAGAACTCCAGCCCATTACCGCTCTGATCTCTGATAGGATCTCTTGCCAAAATGGCTGGATATTTCTGCAGGACCACCAGATATGGAATAAAGAGCCTGTTGCAGCATTACATCTCCAGCATAACGCTGAAGGTGCTAGGCCGTAGGCAAATAATTTTTCTGGAGTCTTGTACCACCGCGAAAGTATTTTAAAATGATTTTCTTGAAGTTTAACACATCGTGAATAACCTTTAGCGTGTTGTAATAATCGCACTTTTTAGTTGTGTGTAAACGATATTCCTAGTTCCCTCTCCCATGAGTCTAGATATCCTGGGAAAAGTTCTCTGGAATTTGAATCAAGGGCACGAATAATTATCCGTAATGGTCGTGAGCGCGACTGAGTGGTACTCAATAAAGCATCAAAAGGGTTGCGCAATCTCTTCACATCCATCAGTCTGAGGGCCTCTTGACATGTATTATGAAAACCTTGATAGGTAAGAAAATTTGTGCCCTTGCCCCGATGTAGGTCGCGTATTTCGTCCATAGAGGGAATAGATTCCCTGTGTAGTATGTCTCGAATAGTGAGATGGCCAAGCCCTTCCCACCAGCTAGTAGCCATTGTATCCGCAAATTTCAGAGCATGCGGCAATAAGTTCGCAGGTAGAGACAAAATGGTATCTTGTTGCAGTTGGTGTCTATATTTAAGCCATGTCAGCTGAGCTCCGCCAAATAATAATGCCTCAGTATTGCATGTGTTATGTTTTATGGTATTACCCCTCAAAGAAGGGAACCATAATTCCTGTTCTACTGTGCGACCTGTTGATGTCAATTTCTTAGGGTCCATCCCTAAAGGTCTTGTAGGGCTGACATATTCTAGCCAACGCTGTAGCTGTAGTGCTTCGTAGTACTTTTGCGGATCAGGTAATCCTAATCCGCAAGCAGTTCTGTGTCTGGTCAGTAATTTATAAGTTAACCGCGGGAGTCGTTTATTCCAAACATAGTTGGAGAACAATCTTCTAATCGTTTTAAAGAGTAAAGAGGGCAATGGAATGGGTAACATAGCCATTGTGTACAGCAAGCAAGGCATAATGTATGCTTTCACTATATTAATCCGTCCTATCCAAGATATCATCGGGAAGTCATATGCAGTTAGTAACCCAGTTAGTTTCTGTAGTAAAGGGGGGTAATTATATTGATAAAGATCAGCAAGAGAAGCTGGAAATTTGACTCCCAAGTATGTAATGTGTGACGTCGCCCATGCAAATGAGGTATTCGATTTAATGTGTAATACTGTGCTGTTTTGAATTCCAATATTCAAAATTTCGGATTTCTCGAAGTTCACCTTGTAATTGGATAAGGTGCCAAAACTATTGAGTAAGCCCTGTAGAATCTGCAAGCCTCTGGCCGGGTTAGATACCACAAATAGTAGGTCATCAGCGTATGCTAAAATTTTAATATGTTTAGTAGTTGCTATGTTTACTCCTTCCACCTCAGGCATTTCCCTGACCTGTTGTAACAGTGGTTCCTGTTATGTTTCAGTAGCTGAGGAGTGCAGGTAAAAAAGGCAATACACCAGAGAAGTTGGAATCTATGAGATTGCAGTACCCTGACTAACCACCACAACTAGAGGCAGCCGTGGAGCGTTCCTACGTTGGTCCTAGACTCCTCTTCACAGCCTGAGAAACTAACTACACCTAAAGATAGAAAGAGGAAAGCTATCTGCCCCGGAGCAGATCCCCAAAGAACATAGAAAGCCCCCAAACATGTAATGGCGGTTAGACAAGATGAAATACTGACACAGACAGAAAATAGTATGAGCAAACGTTGGGGCCCAAACTACCTAAATAGAAAAGGATAGGAAGGGCACTTACTGCAATCCCAAAAAACCCTGAAAAGCACCAACTCTACTAATTTCAAAATCACCTGAGATCACACAACCTCTACCACCTAAATTAGTTCTCTGGTGTAACAAAATCAAAACAGCAGCCACTGAAAAAACTGGAAAAAGCAAAAGTACAAACATCAGTGGCTGAACTAAACTGAGAGGGCAAAAGCCCCCGGAGGGGACCCTGAAGGCCCCCACAGAAGTGCAGGACAAAATGCAAAAATCAAGCACAAAAACAAAAAGAAGAAAATGTCTTATCTGTTAGCAGGAGATGCAGACACGACACAGCAGGCTACAAAGGAAACAGGACTCAAGGATTGAGACCAGAACAATTGATCACTGGCAACCCTGATGGGAAGGCGACTCCCTTATATAAGACCAGTCAGTAACACCTGATTCCCACTCCTCACAATCTTCACTGGACAGTCCAGTACCGCTTGTAACCACCAGAGGGAGCCTCTGCTCAGAACTCATTTCAAGTCCATTCACAACAGTACCCCCCCCTTGAGGAGGGGTCACCGAACCCTCACTTGAGCAACCAGGTCGGTCAGGATGAGTTCTATGATACGCACGGATGAGTCTCCTAGCATGGATGTCCGAAGCAAACACCCAAGAATTGTCTTCCTGACCATAACCTCTCCACTTAACCAAATACTGGAGTTTCCGTCTAGAAAAATGAGAATTCAATATTTTCTCAACCACAAACTCCATATTGCCCTCAACCAGAACAGGGTCAGGAGGCAAAGCAGTAGGAACCACTGGCTCAACAAACCTCTTCAACAAGGACTTGTGGAACACGTTATGGATCTTAAATGTCCCTGGAAGAAGCAAACAAAAAGAAACAGGATTAAGAATCTCCATGATCTTATAAGGTCCAATGAACCTAGGCTTAAATTTAGGAGATGCCACTCTCATAGGAATATTTCTTGAGGACAACCAGACCAAGTCCCCCACTTTAAACCGAGGACCATCAGTCCTATGCCGGTTAGCAAACCGCTGGGCCCTCTCCTGAGAGAGGGACAACCTCTCCACTACCTGGTCCCAAATCTGTTGCATACGCTCCACAACAGAGTCAACACCTGGACAGACAGAAGCCTCCGTCTGTCCTGAAGAAAATCGAGGGTGAAACCCAGAATTACAGAAAAATGGAGACATCAAAGTGGCAGAGCTAGCCCTATTATTAAGAGCAAACTCAGCCAAAGGCAAAAAAGAGACCCAGTCATCCTGATAAGCAGACACAAAGCATCTTAGATAAGTCTCCAATGTCTGGTTTGTTCTCTCAGTTTGACCATTGGTCTGAGGATGAAACGCCGAGGAGAAAGACAATTGAACACCAAGTTTAGAACAAAAGGTCCTCCAAAATCTGGAAACAAACTGGACTCCTCTGTCAGATACAATGTTCTCAGGAATGCCGTGTAAACGAACCACGTGCTGAAGGAACAAAGGCACCAATTCAGAGGAGGAAGGCAACTTAGGTAATGGCACAAGATGTATCTTCTTGGAAAACCTATCACAAATCACCCAGATGACGGTCATTCTCTGAGAAACAGGGAGGTCGGAAATGAAATCCATAGAGATATGGGTCCATGGTCTCTTGGGCACAGGCAATGGCATCAACAAACCACTAGAGCGAGAGCAAGGCTTGGAGCGAGAGCAAGTCCCGCAGGACTGCACAAATTCCCTGACATCACGAGACAAGGTAGGCCACCAAAAGGACCGACTAACCAAGTCTCTGGTACCAAAAATTCCGGGATGCCCAGCCAACGCGGAACAATGAATCTCAGACATCACACTCTTTTTCCACTGGTCCGGGACAAACAATTTTCCAACAGGGCAGAGCTCGGGCCTATCCTCCTGACACCCCTCCAGAGCAAGTCTCAAATTGGGTGAGATGGCGGAAAGAACTACACCCTCTTTCAAAATAACAGAAGGATCAGATAACTCAGGAGAGTCCGCAAGGAAACTCCTCGAGAGGGCATCTGCCTTAACATTCTTAGTGCCAGGAAGAAAGGAAACCACAAAATTAAAACGTGTGAAAAACAAGGCCCACCTGGCCTGTCTAGGATTGAGTTGCTTGGCAGATTCCAGATAAACCAGATTCTTATGGTCCGTAAGGACCACCACCTGATGTTTGGCTCCCTCCAGCCAATGTCTCCACTCTTCAAAAGCCCACTTCATGGCCAGTGAGTCCCGATTACCCACGTCATAATTACGTTCAGTAGGAGAAAATTTTCGAGAGAAAAAGGCACAAGGGTTACTTTTCGAGGTCTCTGGATCTTTTTGGGACAAAACGGCACCTGCCCCAATTTCAGAGGCATCAACCTCCACCTGAAATGGCAGAGAAACATCAGGCTGCCATAGAACAGGAGCAGAAGTGAATCTCTGCTTAAGTTCCTGAAATGCAGAGACTGCCTCAGGAGGCCAATTCACCACATCAGAACCCTTTCTGGTCAAATCAGTCAATGGTTTAACAATAACCGAGAAATTACCAATAAATTTACGATAAAAATTGGCAAAACCCAAAAATCTTTGAAGAGCCTTTAATGAAGTAGGTTGGACCCAATCACAGATGGCCTGAACCTTGACCGGGTCCATTTCAATAACAGATGGGGACAAAATGAATCCCAGAAATGAGATCCTCTGTACGTCAAAAAGACACTTTGATCCCTTCACATACAGAGCATTCTCTCTCAAAATCTGGAATACAGTTCGAACATGTTTCACATGAGAGTCCCAGTCATTAGAAAAAAATCAAGATATCATCCAAATAAACAATCAGAAATTTATCCACAAAATCCCTGAAAATGTCATTCATGAAGGACTGGAAGACAGAAGGAGCATTAGTGAGCCCAAAGGGCATCACAAGGTACTCAAAATGCCCCTCAGGGGTATTGAATGCCGTCTTCCATTCATCCCCGTGCTTAATGCGAATAAGGTTATATGCCCCCCTGAGGTCAAGCTTGGTAAACCAAGAAGCGTTTTTCACCCTGGAAAACAGGTCAGAAATCAAAGGTAACGGGTATTGATATTTTACAGTAATATTGTTCAAAAGACGATAATCAATACACGGCCTTAATGAACCATCCTTTTTGGCCACAAAGAAAAAACCGGCACCTAAGGGTGAAGAGGATGGTCTGATATGACCCTTCTCCAATGATTCCTTGATATAAGACCGCATAGCGTCATGTTCAGGTACAGACAAGTTAAAAAGGCGACCTTTAGGGAATTTACTACCAGGCACTAATTCAATAGCGCAGTCATAGCTCCTATGGGGAGGAAAGGATGCAGATTTACTTTCGCTAAACACATCAGAAAAATCAATCAAAAAGTCAGGAACATCCTGAGCCTGGGGGGAGGCAGAAAAAACAGGAGTGTTGGTATTAACACATTGGCAGCCCCAACTGGTTACAGACACAGATTTCCAATCCAAAACAGGATTATGAGACTGCAACCAAGGGAAGCCCAGTACGATAATATCATGCATATTATAGAGAACCAAAAATTTACAGCACTCCTGATGATCAGGTTCAACCCTCATTATCACCTGAGTAGAGAACTGAGGTTTATTCTCAGCCAAAGGGTGTCATGGGTGCATCGCCACGAAGATCGTCGCGATTGCACATTCTGAGTTCTCACAGCTGAGCTGCTGTTTCTTTGTGTTTGGTAATTAGAGAGTTAATTTTACCTAGCTCTTTGCTAAGACTAGGTCCAGCCTCGCCCGGCTGCTTTTGATTATGTTCTAATTAGTTTCCTTTATATTCCTGCCAGTCTGGGTGTTAGACGCCGGTGAAAGCATTCATGTAGTCTAGCAGACTGGAGCGGTTCTGAGAATACTTAAGCTAAGAGCTCCTTAGTTGTTTTTACTCTTATAGCTTATAGTTTATCTCTGAGAGCTTAGGTGTTCCTACTGTGTGTGAGTGTTGTATGTAAGACTTTATTTACTTTATTTCTTGTCTTTCTTGTATGTCTTTCTGTTCATTAACCGTTACCTGTTCATTCCCTTTGGTGGTAATCAGGGTCCTTCTTAGGACTAGATTACAGTTGGCAGGGATTGATAGGAGACAGGGTTTACGCTGGTGGCCTGGACCTCTGTACCTTTAACAGTACCTCCAGGTAGAGGGATTAGTTAGGACCCCAGTTTAGGGTCAGCATAGACCCCGGTCACCCTCTAGCCGGAGACAGCGTATAACGGATTCCGTATTGACCCACTGGACTTTCTGTCAGGTAATTCTATGTTATCATATATCTATGCGCATGTTATATAGTATGTTGCCCTTTTGATATAGATTACTGACATCACATATATATATCTGCTATACAGCGTGACATTTTCACCGGCCATACTAAAGATTCTCCCAGCTGTCATGGATCCAGTAGCCCAGCTGGCCCGGCAGTTGCAGGGGTTGTCCATGGAGTTTGCAGACATCAAGTCCAAGGTTTTGTCCCCCCCGGAGCAAACCAGATCTGAACCTAAGGTTGCTCTCCCGGACAGGTTCACTGGTGGGCGGGACAAATTTTTTACCTTCCGGGAGGCATGTAAATTGTACTTTCGGCTGCGGCCTCGGTCATCTGGGAGTGAAGAGCAGAGGGTGGGAATTGTTATCTCGCTCTTACAAGGGGACCCTCAATCTTGGGCGTTCTCTATTCCTCCAGGCTCCCCAGATCTCCAGTCAGTGGATCGATTTTTTACTGCCCTGGGTCTGGTATATGATGATCCGGATCGAGTCTCCCTTGCTGAAACAAAGTTACGTAAAATACGGCAAGGAAATCGTCCAGCGGAGGAATATTCTTCTTTGTTCCGTAGATGGGCAACAGATACTCAGTGGAATGACCCAGCTCTTAGGAGCCAGTTTTGTCAAGGGTTGTCTGACAAATTAAAAGATGTGTTGGCTCAGTATGATTCTCCTCCATCACTGGAGGCTGCTATGGCCCTCGCTATTCGCATTGATAGACGACTTCGGGGAAGACGCGAGGTAACTCCGCCCCCTGTGATGACTCCACCTACTACTAAAGTCCCTTATACTGAGGTTCCCCTGGTCTGTTCTGAGGAACCCATGCAGTTGGGAGGGACATCATTTTGTAGGAGGGAATCGGCGGTGCACCGCAAGACTAGAAGGTGTTTCTTTTGCGGGAGAGAGGGGACATTTTGTTGGGGGGTGTCCATCCCGGGCCTCTTTGAGCAAAGGAGTTAACCTGGGAGTGTGTATTTCGTCCCCAAATCCTCTCAGTTTCTCGTGCCTGCGGAGGTGGTGATTGGTACTAGAACTGAGAGGATTTCTGTTTTTCTTGATAGTGGGTCCGGGGCTAATCTGGTGGACGCTCGGTTTGCCCAGGTGCATGGTATGCAACTGAGTGTATTGGCCAAACCAGTCCCTATAGTCTCTATTGATTCTAGACCTCTCGGTCAAGGTAGCTTGGTACAAGCTGTTCATAACATAGATCTTCGAGTAGGGGCAATACATAAAGAGCAATTGTCTTGTTATGTGTTGGAGGGTCTACCTACTCCTATTGTGTTGGGACTTCCTTGGTTGGCTAAACATAACCCAGTGATTGATTGGCAATCCAGAAAGATAAGCCAGTGGGGTGAATTTTGCAGGAATAACTGCATGAGCACGGTCATCGGTGCGGTTGTGCCTAGGACTTTGCCTCCTTTTCTGGAGGACTTTGGGGAGATGTTCTCAGAGGAGGGGTGTAAAGAGTTACCTCCTCATCGCGCATATGACTGCTCAATAAAGTTGCTTCCTGATGCCTTATCTCGTACTTTCCCAGGGGCCGGGAAGACGGATGATCCGGTTCCTATTCCTCAGGAGGGAGTTGTAGTGTCAGCTGTATGCTCTGAGCTTGAGGGGGAGGTATTGGGGGCTCAGGGGGACGCCCCTGTGGGACTTCCAGGGAGACTGATAGTTCCAGATCGCTTAAGACTGAAGGTTACGGGGAACCGTTACAAACGGATGGCTGATAGGAGGAGAGTTTCTGGTCTAGATCTGAAGGTGAACGATCTGGTTTGGTTGTCTACCAGGAATATAAAACTTAAAGTTTCCTCCTGGAGGTTGGGTCCCAGATTCATCGGGCCGTACAGGATCAGTTCCATAATTAATCCTGTGGCATTTCGTCTGGACCTCCCTCCTACGTTTAAAATTCATAATGTGTTTCACAAGTCATTACTTAAAAAGTATGTGGCACCAGTCATACCGTCACCTCTACCTCCTCCTTCAGTGGTAGTCAATGATAACGTGGAATTTCATGGGTCGAAAATCATTGACTCACGTCTTAGTCGCCGATCCCCTCAGTACTTGGTTCATTGGAGGGGGTATGGTCCTGAGGAGAGGACGTGGGTCCCTGCGTCTGATGCTAACGCAGATCGATTGGTTCGGACCTTTCACACAACTTACCCGGACAGACCTGGTCATGAGGGTCCGGAGGCCCCTCGTAGAAGGGGGGGTACTGTCATGGGTGCATCGCCACGAAGATCGTCGCGATTGCACATTCTGAGTTCTCACAGCTGAGCTGCTGTTTCTTTGTGTTTGGTAATTAGAGAGTTAATTTTACCTAGCTCTTTGCTAAGACTAGGTCCAGCCTCGCCCGGCTGCTTTTGATTATGTTCTAATTAGTTTCCTTTATATTCCTGCCAGTCTGGGTGTTAGACGCCGGTGAAAGCATTCATGTAGTCTAGCAGACTGGAGCGGTTCTGAGAATACTTAAGCTAAGAGCTCCTTAGTTGTTTTTACTCTTATAGCTTATAGTTTATCTCTGAGAGCTTAGGTGTTCCTACTGTGTGTGAGTGTTGTATGTAAGACTTTATTTACTTTATTTCTTGTCTTTCTTGTATGTCTTTCTGTTCATTAACCGTTACCTGTTCATTCCCTTTGGTGGTAATCAGGGTCCTTCTTAGGACTAGATTACAGTTGGCAGGGATTGATAGGAGACAGGGTTTACGCTGGTGGCCTGGACCTCTGTACCTTTAACAGTACCTCCAGGTAGAGGGATTAGTTAGGACCCCAGTTTAGGGTCAGCATAGACCCCGGTCACCCTCTAGCCGGAGACAGCGTATAACGGATTCCGTATTGACCCACTGGACTTTCTGTCAGGTAATTCTATGTTATCATATATCTATGCGCATGTTATATAGTATGTTGCCCTTTTGATATAGATTACTGACATCACATATATATATCTGCTATACAGCGTGACAAAGGGGTAGAATCGATCCCCAGTAGGGGAATAGACTTCTGTAGGGGTATCAAGGGAAACCCACAACGTTTAGCAAAATCATAATCCATCAGGTTAATAGCTGCTCCAGAATCAACGAAAGCCTGAGCAGAAAATGAGGACAGAGAGCATATCAGAGTGACAGTTAATAAAAACTTAGTCTGAACACTACCCAAGACAACTGAGCGTGCAAAACGTCTTCCCCGCTTAGGGCAGACTGAAATAGCATGAGAGGCATCACCACAGTAGAAACATAACCCATTGCGCTTTCGAAACTCATGACGCTGTGCCCCAGACACCACTCTATCACACTGCATGGGTTCAGAAGCAGGTTCACAAGGCAACACCATTCCACGCATACTTCTCCGCTCACGCAAACGTCTGTCAATTTGAATCGCTAATGACATAGAATCATTGAGACCAGAGGGGACAGAGAATCCCACCATAACATCCTTTACATTATCTGACAGACCCTTCCGAAAAAGGGCCGCCAAAGCGTCGTCATTCCACTTGGTCAGGACTGCCCACCTACGGAATCTCTGACAGTATAACTCAGCGTCATCAAGACCCTGATTTAATGCCAACAAGGCTTTTTCAGCTTGATCAGTGACATTAGGCTCATCGTACAATAACCCCAAAGCCTGAAAAAATGCAACAAACAGAAAAATATCTCTGACGACTCGGACAACCTTTTTTCTTTCACAATATTTTTTCCCTTCTGTGAGTACCATACAATTTTCAATTTTTAGGCCGGTGATACTGTTATGTTTCGGTAGCTGAGGAGTGCAGGTAAAAAAGGCAATACACCAGAGAAGTTGGAATCTATGAGATTGCAGTACCCTGACTAACCACCACAACTAGAGGCAGCCGTGGAGCGTTCCTACGTTGGTCCTAGACGCCTCTTCACAGCCTGAGAAACTAACTACACCTAAAGATAGAAAGAGGAAAGCTATCTGCCCCGGAGCAGATCCCCAAAGAACATAGAAAGCCCCCAAACATGTAATGGCGGTTAGACAAGATGAAATACTGACACAGACAGAAAATAGTATGAGCAAACGTTGGGGCCCAAACTACCTAAATAGAAAAGGATAGGAAGGGCACTTACTGCAATCCCAAAAAACCCTGAAAAGCACCAACTCTACTAATTTCAAAATCACCTGAGATCACACGACCTCTACCACCTAAATTAGTTCTCTGGTGTAACAAAATCAAAACAGCAGCCACTGAAAAAACTGGAAAAAGCAAAAGTACAAACATCAGTGGCTGAACTAAACTGAGAGGGCAAAAGCCCCCGGAGGGGACCCTGAAGGCCCCCACAGAAGTGCAGGACAAAATGCAAAAATCAAGCACAAAAACAAAAAGAAGAAAATGTCTTATCTGTTAGCAGGAGATGCAGACACGACACAGCAGGCTACAAAGGAAACAGGACTCAAGGATTGAGACCAGAACAATTGATCACCGGCAACCCTGATGGGAAGGCGACTCCCTTATACAAGACCAGTCAGTAACACCTGATTCCCACTCCTCACAATCTTCACTGGACAGTCCAGTACCGCTTGTAACCACCAGAGGGAGCCTCTGCTCAGAACTTATTTCAAGTCCATTCACAACAGGTTCCAAAGTGAGAACAAAGAGTGTCGGGGAAAGAGGGCATCCCTGTCGTGTACCGTTAGTGATACCAAAAGAGGGCGAGAGTGTGCCGTTCACCCTAAGTCTACCAGATGGCAGTCCATACAAGGTAAAGATAGCCGTAATGAACTCAACGGGAAAGCCAAATCTAAGTAGTGTCTGACGCATGAAGGACCAGCTCACCCTGTCGAAAGCCTTCTCCGCGTCTACCCCCAACAGGGCGAGCTGGATTCCCTTTCTCCTTGCTGCTGCCATAATATGACAAAGTTTCAAGCTGTTATCCTTGCCCTCTCTCCCCGACACAAAACCCACCTGGTCGTCAAGCACTAGATTAGGTATTAAGTGGTGCATTCTATTCGCAAGTACCTTCGCCCACAGCTTTATATCTATATTGAGTAAGGAAATTGGTCGATAACTGGAGCACCTTGTGGCATCCCTACCCGGTTTAGGCAGCAAAGTAACATGGGCCTCAAGAGATTGCTTAGGGAGAGATTCCCCCTTAAGTAAGGAGTTGCATAATGTCAGAAGGTGTGGTTTCAAGAGATCCTGAAATTTGTTGAAATAAACGAATGTCAGACCATCCGGACCAGGGCTTTTATTGGTTGGTAATGTCTTAATCACACGATCGATTTCATCCATCGTCACCGGCAGAAGCAGTGAGTCTGTTTCTTCAGATTTTAGTTTGGGAAGGGACAAGGAGTTCAAAAAATCTCTTTGCTTTAGGACCATTTCATCCTCTGCAACCTGAGTCTGCTCCCGCAGATTATACAGCTCCGTATAGAAAATCTGAAATTGTTTTGCAATGTCTTCTGTCTTGCTAACTAGTTTCCCTTCAGCGCTTCGAATATTCTTAATGTGACTTTGGTTTCTAGATTTTTTAAGCAATGATGTCATAAGGCGACCACATTTGTCTCCATGTGAGTAGAACTTATATTTTCTCAATAAGTGTAGCCTAGCATGTTGAGTTACTAGCATGGTTTTCAGTTCCGTCCGTAGAGATGTTAATCGCTTCAGTGCCTCTGAGGTTTTTGTTTGTGAATTTTATCCAAAACCGCTATTTTACTTAGGAGGGTGTCAAAGGCTTTTGTACGTTCCTTTTTCTGTATAGTGCCTAGCTGAATGAGAAGCCCCCGTATCACTGCCTTGTGCGTTTCCCATACCGTGGGGAATGGCACTTCCCCAGTGTCATTATAGTTAAAGAATTCAGTCAACGCTGTGCGGACCTTAGAAACAATAGAAGCATCATTAAGGAGGTTCTCATTCAATCTCCAGCACCACTGTCTGAATGGTAGCTGCGCTAAGTGGAGCTTAACGTGTACGGGTGCATGGTCAGAGATGGTCATGGGACGAATCGCGAGAGGAGAAGTCGTGCAAAGCAACGTTTTGGATACAAAGAGGTAGTCCAAGCGTTGGTACGATTTGTGTGTGTTTGAATAGAATGTATAATCTTTAACCAGTGCATTATGGGTACGCCAAGCGTCCACCAGATTTAAATCATTTAGTGTAGAACGAACTCTAGCTAACGCTACCCCACTTATTGCAGATTTTCCAGAAGAAGCATCAAGTGACGGAAACAGACTCAGGTTGAAATCGCCCCCTAGGACCACATGGCCCTGTGCAAACGAGCGGAGCTCTGCTAATTTTTGAAGTAACCACTGTGTCTGGCCCTGATTAGGCGCATAGAGATTAGCAAATGTGTAGGATGTCCCACTGATGTCGCCACGTATAAAGATAGCCCTACCCTCTGCATCTTGATATCTTCCTTGAAGTTGGAACGGGACAGAGCTGCGGAAGGCAATCGCTACTCCTTTGGAGCGGCCAGTCGTGTTACAACTATGAAACCACTGGGAAAACGTGTGTGTAGGGAGCCGAGGTACATTAGTTTGTCTGAAATGTGTTTCCTGCAGAAATATCACATCAGAGCGGTAAGTTTTTAAGAGTCGGAAAAGCTGGTGTCGCTTACCTTCAACATTCAATCCCTGGACATTGAATGATGTAATAGTGAGGTCCATTCCAGCAGGCGGTTCCCTCCTTGTTCAAAGAGATGAAAACTGACAAACCCAGTACGTGACGGTCGCTGCAAAAAGGCTCCTAATAGCGATAACAATGTAAACAGATTACACCAGGTAGTTTGTGAATTCAAATGATATACTTATACACTATGTGTAGGTATGACCGGAGAGAGGTCTAGTCCCAAAACCTTCGCTTACACCTAGATGGAAAGAAGGGGTAAGGTTAACCCCACTTAATTGGCACCTGTAAGGAATGTGTGAGTAATAGGTGTAGGGTAAAGGGAATATGCAGGTCAAATAGGGAGGAAAAGTGAAGGGGAGTGAAGAATTGGGATGATGGGTGAGAAAGGGCAGAGAAGAAATAGAAAGATAAGGGAAGTAACAGGTATATTACTTATCGTTAGTAGGCAAAATATGAATAGAGCGTGTATCAAGTGTATGAAAGAGTAAGTGTGTGTAAATGTCGGTAGACGGGTACAACCCACCCAGCCGTTTGTAGCTATAACCAACATCATGTAGTATATATAGAATAAGTAAATATGTACTATGGCAATGAGATATAAAATAGCACAGATCAGAAATATAAGTATTGCCAGAAGTACCAAGTACCAAGTATCATGTGCGAATAATCGCAGCATGTGCTTCCTCAGTTACAGTGAAAGGCAGTTATGCAGAACTCTGTGCTCTGCTACTCTTTATGGTTATCCTTCTCCTCCAACTTCATTCTTAGACTGCACAGAAGAGTCAGAGGCTGGGCTCCCTTCTTTATCTTGGCGTTTGCGTCCCTTTTTAGGGCGAGTTCCAGAAAGGCTGGGAAACACCAGTTCTTGAGGTACCGGCATCCATGACATTATTGCTACAGGAGGGATGTCCAGAGCTGACCACACTGCATCCAAGTCTCCAGGTGAATGAATTTGAAACCTTTTCTCTTTGATTTTAAAGGCGAGTCCAAAAGGGAACAGCCAGTGGTAGAGTATTTTCTTCCTCCGCAGAATGTCCAGCAATGGACGCAGCTGTCGTCTCTTATAAAGAGTGCTAGGAGCTAGATCTTGGAAGATACGTATAGGTGCGCTCTCGTATAGAAGGTCTTGTCGTTCTCTCGCCGCCAACAGAGCTGTGGTGTCATTAAAGGATAAAAGACCGCATATCACATCACGTGGAGGTTCATCTGATCACGGTGGCGGTCGCAGTGCACGGTGTACCCTTTCCACCACTATGGATGACGCCCTCTCCTGTCCCACCAAGTCAGAAAAAAGTTCCGCCATAATTTTTCGTAATGTATCAGCCGCCCAGCTCTCTGGGAGACCCTTGAGCCTGATGTTACATCTTCTGCTACGATTTTCCTGATCTTCAGCCAGGAGAAGGGCTTTAGTGAGCAATGAGTTATGCAATTGGATATGAGACTCTGTGGCGGTGGCGTGTTGTACGAGTGCTGTTCTATCCACTTCCAGACTGTCCACTCTTGGACCCATTGCGTGCATGTCCTTCTTAAGAATGGCTAAATCTGCTAACACTGGTTGTAAAGCCGCATTTAAGGTATCTTTGAGATAGTCTTGTGAGAAACGGAGAGAGCGACATCTAGATTGTTCTCTAGTGATACTGTCAGTCTGCGAGCAGTCAGAATATGAGTCATCAGACTCCTCTCTGGGGTTCGCTGATGTTTGTAGGTTCAGAGGAGACTTTTTCTTAAGGTATTTCTGCATATTAGGTTGAGATTTGGCAGATTTGGGAGTTCCAAATTGGCCATTAGATGATTTATTGCCTTTCACCATGATGTTGCTGTATATGCAAATTATTCATTGGTTGAGTGAGTCATTAAGTGATCTTTATTGCATTATCAGAGGGCGAAGTCTCAAGCCACAAATGGGGCTAAGTGAACACTTATTTCCAGTGAATAATATGTTGCAAAACTATTATATATTAAGAATGTTTGACAGCCACACAAATTTCTGTTTCAGAAAGTGATCAAGATTTGCTGCTCTCCTGTATTAATAATATGAGTCAACAGGAAATATATCAGTGAGCTTAGATTCTCGAAGATCCCAAGATCAAGAATGAATGATGAGACCTGGTTTTGGGTCAGAATAAACTGGAATGATGTAGTATTTTGGCAGATATTGTAAATTTGCGGAATTGCCCCTGTGAAGGGAGGTGGGGGGTTGCCGCTAGATCTACTCGGGTCGTAGTGGAACGACAATTACTTGCCTTAAGTCCTGAGCGTAGCTGGGATGCAAGTAGCAGTGGAAGGCAGCTGGGCCCTGTCGATTCAGGAATTAGGGTTCCAGTGATGGTGGTATTCTGGTCTAATCCGCCGCGGTCCCCTGAGCGGCGGCCCAGTCTCCGACGCTGTTCCGGTTTGGGTCATTGCGCTCCACTACGCGGCATAGCCGCAACGCATCCACTGCCCGGTCCCCGGCAGCGGCGATAACCTGCCAGGCTACTGCGACTCACTCCACGGCGCAGCAGCGGCCCGGTCCCTGATGGAGGCGACGCCTCAGTCCGGATCTCGCGGCGCCCCAAGCGACGCACCGCGTGACGCAACGTGCGGCGCAGCGTGCGATGCAGCTGCAGTCCGGTCCCCAGTGGTGGTAGCAATCCGGATCTATTCTCCCCAGCTCGCTGTCCTGTGCAGGCTGCAATGCAGAGGGATCCCTCTGGACTCCCAGGGAGAGTGTGACAGGACGGAGGAAGGATTGGTGAGTACCGCCCGCGTCGGCTCTGTTGTAGTATACCTACGTTAGCAGGGCTGCTGTTGCGGGCAGCCACTATGCGAGCGGCGCTGATCCTGCGTCTGGAGGTCGGCTGAGTCCTGCGGTGGTCCCGGGCTGGGGGTCCGGAGTACAAGGTCGAGGGTCCGGGGTGTAGGACTGGAGGGCTGGGACGCAGTGGAGCTGGGAGAAGATTGGTACAGCCGCAATGGGGCTCGCGGCCGCGTGAGTAGGCCGCAGCTAGGCCTAAATAGGCCGCAAATGATATGGGCTTGAAATATGAGCCTTTTTAGATGGAGAAAGTCTCTTTGCAGTCCTGTAGGTGTGATAGGGCAGAATCTAACCGTAGATCAGGTAGATGACTTGAGGAAAAGTAGTTTTATATAGCGATGGAGGATTCTCCTCAGGAGCTCCTGGAAAACACGTCTCCTCAGCATGAGACCAAAGCCACGCCCCAGGAACTTATCTAGATGTGTGGTGAGCACTTTGAACCTCCAAGTGCTTCACACAAGTTTATAACGTAGAGCCGTGAAAATAAAAAATCATATTTTTTCCACAAAAATGATGTTTTCACCCCAATTTTTATTTTCCCAAGGGTAACAAGACCCCAAAAGTTTTTGTGCAATTTGTCCTGAGCATGCCGATACCCCATATGTTGGGGTAAACCACTTTTTGGGCGCACGGCAGAGGTCGCAAGGGAAGGAGCTCCGTTTGACTTTTTCAACGCAGAATTGGCTAGACGCCATGTCTAATTTGTAGAGGCCCTGATGTGTCTAAACAGTGGAAACCCCCCACAAGTGACCCCATTTTGGAAACTAGACCCCCTAAGGAACTCATCTAGATGTGTGGTGAGCACTTTGAACCCCCAAGTGCTTCACAGAAGTTTATAACGCCCGGGCGTGAAAATAAAAAATCTTATTTTTTCCACAAACCTGATCATTTAGTCCCCAATTTTTTATTTTCCCAAGGGTAACAGGAGAAATTAGACCACAAAAGTTGTTGTCCAATTTGTTCTGAGTACGCTAATACCCCATATATGGGGGGGGACCACTGTTTGGGCGCACGGCAGGGCTTGGAATGGAAGCAGCGCCGTTTGACTTTTTCAAACCAAAATTGGCTGGAATTGAGATTGGACACCATGTCGCGTTTGGAGAGCCCCTGATGCGCCTAAACAGTGGAAACCCCCCACAAGTAACACCATTTTGGAAACAAGACCCCCTATGGAACTTATCTAGATCTGTTGTGAGCACTTTGAACCCCCAAGTGTTTCACAAAAGTTTATAATGCCAGGGTGTGAAAAAAAAACAACAATTTTCCACAAAAATGATTTTTTAGTCTCAAATTTTTTATTTTTCACAAGGAAATTGGACCCCAAAAGTTGTTGTCCAATTTGTCCTGAGTACGCTGATACCAAATATGTGGGGTGGGGAAACTGTTTGGGCGCACAGCAGGGCTTGGAAAGGAAGTAATAACGTTTTGGAATGCAGACGTTGATGGGGGTCATGTTCCGTTTGCAGTGCCCCAGATGTGCCTAAACAGTGGAAAACCCCACAAGTGACCCCATTTTGGAAACTAGACCCCCTAAGTAACTTATCTAGATCTGTGGTCAGCACTTTGAATCCCCAAGTGTTTCATAAAAGTTTATAATGCCTGGGTGTGAAAAAAAAAACAAAAAAAAACAATTTTCCACAAAAATGATTTTTTAGTACCAAATTTTTGATTTTTCACAAGGAAATTGGACCCCAAAAGTTGTTGTCCAACTTGTCCTGAGTACGCTGATACCAAATATCTGGGGGGGGGGGAACTGTTTGGGCGCACAGCAGGGCTTGAAAAAGAAGTAATAACGTTTTGGAATGCAGACGTTGATGGGGGTCATGTTCCGTTTGCAGTGCCCCAGATGTGCCTAAACAGTGGAAAACCCCCACAAGGGACCCCATTTTGGAAACTAGACCCCCTAAGGAACTTATCTAGATGTGTGGTGAGTACTTTGAACCCCAAAGTGCTTCACAGAAATTTATAAACGCAGAGCCGTGAAAATAAAAATTTTTTTTCCCTCAAAAATGATTTTTTTTAGCCAGCTATTTTTTATTTTCCCAAGGGTAACAAGAGAAATTAGAACCCCAAAATTGGTGGGCAATTTGTCCTGAGTACGCTGATACCCCATATGTTGGGGTAAACCACTGTTTGGGCGCACGGCAGGGCTCGGGAGGGAGCGCCATTTGACTTTTTGAACGCCACGTCGTGTTTGGAGACCTCCTGATGTGCCTAAATAGTGGAAACCCCTCAATTCTAGCTCCAACCCTAACCCCAACACGCCCCTAACCCTAATCCCAACCCTAATTGTAACCCTAAGGCCGGCGTCACACACAACTACAAAAAATCGGTCCGTTTTAGTCGGTCGATTGTCGGATCAAAATGCAAACATCACACATCCTTCTGGCATCCGATTGTCCTTCAAAGATGCGATTTAGTCGCATGTGTGTGTACCTTGTAACATCCGATTTTCATCCGACTTGCGAGAATTTCTCGCAGGCTTGCAAAACTGACATATAATGGATCCAAAAGAATAGTATTTAAATCACAAAAGAAAGAATAGATATATACACATAGAATACATATATATATATATATATGTCATTGTGACATATATATATATACATATATTTATAGTTCTTACACTTCTACATACTGTAATAGCCGCTAATTCAATTGCCGGCTTTTGTGAAATCACAGAAGCCGACATGAAATGATACATTGTTTCCACACAGTTAACCATGTCATTTCCTGTATTTTGATATATGGTTTGAACTTACAATTACATGAGTGTATTTGTACAAAATTTCAGACATGTAGGGGTTAATTAAAGGTGTAAATTCGTTGAAAAAAAATGCATGGGCTCCCGCTGTATTTTCTCCACCAGACAGACAAAGCAAGCGAGTGGGGGCAGATAATAATAGCCTAGGGAGGGTACATTTTTTTGTGCCCCCCCTGGCTACTAACATCTGCCCCCAGACACCCCAGAAAGGACAAATCTATAATTAGATTTGCCCTTTCTGGCACTTTGCCCGTCTATTCCCATTGCCCTGTAGCGGTGGCGAATGGGTTAATAAGGCGTTAATGTCACCTTAGTATTGAAAGGTGACCTTAAGGCAGGTTAATAATTGAGAGCTGTCAATTAGACAACTATCAATTATTAATCCTATTGAAGTAAATAAAAAAACACAAACACACTTTAAGAATAAATAATTTTAATGAAATCAAAACACATATTTTTGACCATCTTTTATTTCACTCTTAATCCGTTCGAAGCCCTTGTTCTTCTAAAATAAATATAAAATAATAAAACAACATTATTCTTACCTATCTGGCGATCTGTCACGTCCCACGATGTAATCCTTCACAAAGGGTTAACTAGCAATCAGATAAGCAGCGCAAGTAATCCTGCGTGCTCATCTGATAGCTCCTGAATGAATGAGCTTATCTCCTGCCGACAGGAGAGGATGTGATTAATGAATGAAGCTTAATTGATTGTATCCACTTTCACGTTAGGTCAGGTCACTGAAGTGAAAGTGGCAATAAATCAATTAAGCTCCATTCATGAATCTATTCCTCTCCTTTCACTGGGAGAGTAACTGATTCATTCATGGGGTTACTACTTGGAGACAGCATTAGCTCTCTGCAAGTTGTAACCTGTTAACCCTTTCTGATGGATTACACCGTGGGACCTGACTGTACATCGGATTGGTAAGAATAATTTGGCTTTATTATTTTATTTTTATTAAAGGAAATGGTTTTAGCAGGAAAATAAAATATGGTCAAAAACTGTGTGATTATTTCATTAAACTTATTTTTTATTAAACTGTGTGTTTGATTTTTGTATCATACAATAGGATTAATAATTGATAGTTGTCTAATTGACAGCTCTCAATTATTAACCTGCCTTAAGGTCACCTTTCAATACTAAGGTGACATTAACGCCTTATTAACCCATTCGCCACCGCTACAGGGCAATGGGAATAGACAGGCAAAGTGCCAGAAAGGGCGAATCTAATTATAGATTTGCCCTTTCTGGGGCGTCTGGGGGCAGATCTTAGTAGCCAGGGGGGGCACAAAAAAAATTTACCCTCCCTAGGCTATTATCTGCCCCCACTCGCTTGCTTTGTCTGTCTGGTGGAGAAAATACAGCGGGAGCCCACACATTTTTTTTCAACGAATTTACACCTTTAATTAACCCCTACATGTCTGAAATTTTGCACAAATACACATATGTAATTGTAAGTTCAAACCATATATCAAAATACAGGAAATGACATGGTTAACTGTGTGGAAACAATGTATCATTTCATGTCGGCTTCTGTGATTTCACAAAAGCCGGCAATTGAATTAGCGGCTATTACAGTATGTAGAAGTGTAAGAACTATAAATATATGTATATGTATGTGTCACAATGACATAGAATACATATATATATATATGTATTCTATGTGTGTATATGTATTCTTTCGATTCTTTATTAAAGCTGTCAGTGTGATTTTACAGTATAGCCGGGGATGAATTGCCGGCTTTTCTAAAGGACACCGATGCGATTTAATCGCAAGTCACACGTGCGGTCCGTTTGTAATCCGATTTTTCATCGCTCCCATAGACTTGCATTGGCGATAGTCGACCCACAATCGGGGACAATCGCAGCATGCTGCGATTGCACACGGACGTTTAAAACGGACCACAAAAAATCTGATACTGGGAGCTGCTCCATAGATTAACATAGGGCAGACTGCAATACGATATTTCATCGTATTGCAGTCGTCCGATTCTGTCGCCAGTGTGACGCCGGCCTAACCCTAATTGTAATCCTAACCCTAATTTCAACCCTAACCCTAATTATAACCCTAAGGCTGGGTTCATATTGCGTTTTACCAGCCCGTTCAACACATAGTGTTGACGGGCTGGTAACGGTATAGCATAACGCGATCGCGTTATGCTATACCCGCTAGCGCAGAGGAATCAGCAGATGATTCATCTGCGCTAGCAGTGACGGAGCCTAGACGCTGCATCCCGCGTCCGAGGCTCCGTCACTGAATGACGGGACGTCGCGAACGCATGCCGCTTTACGGCATGTGTCGCGATGCGCCCTCAAATGGGGGTGAATGGCAGTGCTAACGGACTGCGTTACACCGCGTTATACCACGGTGTAACGCAGTCCATCTATCGGACTGCCATAACGCAGTATGAACCCAGCCTAACCCTAATGCTAACCCTAATGCTAACCCTAACCCTAATTATAACCCTAATGGAAAAATGAAAATAAATAAAATTTCTATATTTTATTATATGTCCCTAGCTAAGGGGGTGATAAAGGGGGGGTTTATGTACTGTTTTTTTTATTTTGATCACTGTGATGTTTACCACAGTGATCAAAATGTACATTCAGGAGAATGAATGAAAAAATTTTGAATCTGCCACTAGGCAGATTTGGCGGGCGCACTGCGCATGCGCCTGGTTTTTTTTTTTTTTTACTGGATGAAGACGCTGGAGGATGGAGGACAGGGGGCGCTGTGGAGGACAGGGGGAGGATCGGAGGACACAGGGGCCACAGTAAGGTACAGGGGGGAAGATCGGGGGTACTGGGGACCCTATTTCTCTCCCCTCTGATGTGCGATCACATCAGAGGGGAGAGAAATTTAGAAGCAGGATCGCGGCTGTTTTCTTTTGCGATCGCCTTTATATGGCGATTGCAAAAGAGTAGTGACTGTGGGGGCCCCTATTATGTTCTCTGGGGTCTCGGCTATCCCAGGCAGCCGAGACCTCAGAGAAAATCGCCCAACCCCCCCCCCGGCACCTCGCGGCGGGCGCACTGAGCATGCGCCCGCCATTCTCTCGGCATCGCAGCATGGCGGCGGCACCGGGAGAGACAGGAGGGCCCCAAGACCACCGGGGGCCACAGTGGGGGTCCCGGGGACCCTATTTCTCTCTCCTCTGATGTCCGATCACATCAGAGGAGAGAGAAATGAAAAGGCACAAAGGATTTTTTTTTTGTTGCGATCGCCGTTATAAGGTTAATAACGGCGATCGCAACATCGTGACCAGATTCATGTTCTCTGGGGTCTCGGCTACCCCCGGTAGCCGAGACCCCGGAGAAAATCCGACTGTGGGGGGCGCTGTGGTTTAACTACCCTTAATGAACGCCGTTAAAAGGCGTATCGGCGGTCGTTAAGGGGTTAAAGAGAAGTTCAGCATTACCTTTTTTTTTTAAAAAATCAGATAAATTTTTTTTAAACCAATTTTTCATAGATACATCATTCAAAACAACTGAATACTCCAAACCATATACAAACTTATTTTATCCCTCCCCCCACCGACAGCTTTCCACTTATTTATCTTTAACATGACAGAAGATGTAGGTAGATACTATAAGTCTATTACCCGTATCTATAAGGAACAAACAAAAATGATTGTATCACAAACATAATGTTTTTTATTCATCAATTTATA
Source organism: Oophaga sylvatica (assembly GCA_033576555.1). NCBI lineage: Eukaryota > Metazoa > Chordata > Amphibia > Anura > Dendrobatidae > Oophaga > Oophaga sylvatica. Next base: position 685,200,369 of record JARQOD010000001.1, read on the forward strand.
TGTTAAAGGTCTCATCTCACAATCCTTTATATTGCATCCAAGGCGCCCATATTTTTTCATGTATGTTCAGTTTGCCTCTACTTTCATAGATACCTTTTTCCAAATGTATAACATGTTTTACTCTTGCAGAGAGTTCCTCTATCGATGGAGGTTCAGGATTAGTCCAGTTTCTTGCAATTAATTTCCTAGCACAGTCTAGCAATAGCTATTTTACTATTATCAACTACAATTTCTTCCACATAGCCCAGTAAACACGTAACAGGATCTCCAGAGACTTCACAATCATACGCCCCTTCGATCATATTGATTATTCCAGACCAAAACATTGAGAGCCTAGAACACTCCCACATCATATGGAATATGTAAATATGCGATAGTCTTGCAGGTTCGCTCATGGAAAGTTTGGGTATACACTCCAATATAGTTTCCCAGACTTCATCTTCTACATTTCCCACTTCTTCCCATTTAAGCCTAGCTTTCAATGGAAACCCCAAAAGAAAGGTATGCATCAAATCTTTATAAGTGCTTGAAATTACCCCCTAGTGGTTCCTTCTTGACAAATATACTCCAGAACTAAATCAGTTTCTACTACCAATCTCTGTTGTACTCTCTGGGTTCTTATTGCATGTTTAACCTGCCCATATCTATACCATTCTGTATTTGGCAATAGGAACTCAATTTGTAACTGCGGGAAAGGTTTAAGATCTTCCCCATCCATTATTTGGAACATAAACCTTACTCCTCTTTCTGTCCATTCCCGTATGGTACTTATTTTCTTTATCTCTGGCAGATTGCTATTATTCCATATGGGCGTAAATTTAGTTAGTCCTGTTACTCCTCTCACCTTTTTTATTGTGTTTCAGAGTTTGTCTATGAGCTCTAGGGTGGGCATTTTCCCCCCCCTAGTCTTTTAATGTTAACTCCTTCCAATCCCTCTAGTATCGGCCTATCCCCCGTGCAATGTTCTAACATTCTTTTAACAGAATCACCAGATCCAGATTTTGACCACCCTCTAAAGTGCCGACTGAGCGGCTAGAAAATAAATTTCTGGGTTTGGCAATGCCATTCCCCCTTCATGTTTGGGTCTCTGAAGAATTTCCAACTTTATTCTCGCTGGTTTCTTCCCCCATACCAGCGCTCTAACCATCATATTTAGAGACCCAAATCTTTTTTTAGAAATCCAAATAAGCGCATTGTGTAAAATATATAGTAGTTTAGGCATCAGGATCATTTTAAAAAGGTTTATCCTTCCTACCACCGTTAAAATAAAAATAGAGATATGGAATAAACTGCATTTAAGTTTCTGAAGTAATGGCATCAAATTAATATTAAGGTACTCTGAAATCGACAAGGAAATCTGTATCCCAAGATATTTAAAAGTCTCTTTACACTGTAATTTGTTGACTTCAATATCTCTATCCGTCCACTCCACCTCCCTATCCACTATAAACAAAACAGATTTAGACCAGTTAATCCTCAACCCAGATATGGCCCCAAACCTTTTGATTGTCAGCATGGCACAACTTAACGACTCAGACGGATCCCCCAGGAACAATAGCAAATCATCTGCATACAGAACAACTTTTTCCTCTATGCCCTCATGCTTAAATCCTTGAATTCCCCGATTCCCACTAATAGCAGCAGCTAATGGTTCAATTGCTATAGCAAAGAGGAGTGGCGACAGCGGACATCCCTGTCTGGTTCCTCTATTTAAAGGGAAGGATGAGGAAATCGCTCCGTTAACTCTGACCTTAGCAGTGGGTTGAGAGTAGTTGCACCCATTCTATAAATCGCGGCCCAAACCAGAGTTTTTGCATAACTCTCCATAGATATTCCCATTGTACACTGTCGAACGCCTTTTGGGCGTCTAATGAAGCCATCACTCTACGACCCGAATTATCCGCTTGTATTTGAAGGTTAAGATATAGCCTCCTTATATTGCCTGCCGTAGATCTATTAGGCATGAATCCCACCTGATCTGGATGTATCAGAGAAGAAATGACCCCAGTCAACCGATTAGCCAAAACTTTTGCCAATATTTTAATATCTACTGTTAATAGTGAAATTGGTCTATATGATTCGGGTATTCTGGGGTCTTTTCCCTCCTTTGGAATCACTACTATCATCACTTCTCTCATAGAGGCCGGCAGCAACTTTTTCTCTTTAGCTTCTTCAAATACTGTCAACAATTTCAGTAGCAACAATTCTGCAAATAGTTTATAAATTTCTGGCGGTAAACAGTCTAACCCAGGGGATTTCTCATTGGCCATACCATGCCGCGCAATCTCCATTCTACAGTAATGGGAGAGTCCATCATATCCTTATTTTCTTTACTTAACTTAGGGAGCGACCCCAACCTCAAGAATTTGTCTACCTCTTCATTTCCAGCATTTTCCCCTGATGAGTATAAAGTTCTATAGAAGTCACTAAAAATATTCACTATCCCCTCCAAGTCATTTACATTCTTCCCTTTGTCATTTACCATATTATAAATAAATGAATTACTTTTTTGTGCCGAGGCGATAACAGATAAAAGATGTCCCACTTTTCTCCCCTTCAGCGTAAAACCTGTCTTTTTGGAACGCCTGTCTTCTAGTCATTTTATCTATTAAGACATTATTAAACTGTTCCTGAGCTTCCCTCAGGCCCCGTTGTGTTTCAGGTGTATCATTATGTATAGCCTCTTCCTCCGCTCTCCCTAGTACTTCCAATTTTTCAATTTCCTCTTTCTTAGTCTGTGTTTTACGCCTACAGATGTCCCTAAATAACAACCCTCTAAGAAAGGCCTTCATCGCATCCCATTCCACAAGTTTATCTGTACTCCCATCATTATGAATAAAAAATTCTTCTAACTCTTTTCCAATCCCTTGAACATTAAGATATTGTATCCAAACAGGATGTATTTTCCATCATTCTTTAACTATTCCTTTCTGTGACCCATATCCAATATTCACCATAACTGGACTATGATCAGAAATCACTCTGGGAAGATATTGTACCTCTCTTATCATGGCATCTGCCAGTCCATCTGCTAGTGCCAAATCAATCCGTGACAATGTGCCATGCGATGAGGAGTGGCATGAGTAACACCTTTTCCCTCCATTTCTAATCCTCCATACATCAGTCAGACCAATTTCTTTAATAAAGTTACCAAATACTGTAATGGTGCTGTCTGGTACATTTGGTTGTCTCTTATTCCTGTCCCAGAAAATATCTACCACATTAAAATCTCCCATCATCAGCAGCGGCATTCCTCCACTTCTTTCAGCATACTCCATCACTCTGATCTTAGTACTAGAATAAGGAGGTGGAATGTAAAGTGCCACTAGACACAAGGGTCGTCCGAAAAACATTCCTTTAACTGCTACACCTTGTCCCTCTGGGTCAACATACACATCTATTTCTTCAAAGTGGCCCTATTAATTAAAATCGAGACTCCTCTCGAGTAATTGGTAAATGTAGAGTGATATGCCTTTTGTATCCATCTTCTATTGGTAATATGGGTTGTTTCCTTCTGTAAATGAGTTTCCAAGAGACATATCACTGATCGCCCCCGGATCCTGCATACATTTAAATATTGTCGCCCTTCTGTTCTTCTCAAATAAGCCTCTAACTTTCCAACTTATAACTTTAAAGCTACCCATTATATATAATAAATACCATTCCCATCATTCTGCCATTTCTTACTTTTACTGTCAATCACTTCCCCCCTTCCCCAACTCCCCCCTTCTTCCTCCTCTCCTTGGATGCTCTCTAAGAGCCATGGGTTTTTCACTCCTGAACCACTCTTCCAGAGACCGCTCCTCTCTCCCCCTAACTTTTTGCTATCTCCCCCACTTACCCATTTGTCCACTTTGCTCTCGTTATCTCTCCCCCTCCCGCCGTGCACTCATATTTTTCCCCACCACAATTTGTCTCTGTAAGTGCAAACGATAAGTTATAGCACATATAATATACATTAATATAACACATCTGCGACTACAAACAGTATTTATCTCCATCTTACCCTCCACCAGGGCTAAACACAAAATTTAACTATTTCGTATCGACTCCTTTCTTTTTCAGTCAACCAATACTAGTCCACCAGTAATGATTGGGTCACCCTTGGGGCCAAAAAGAAAAACAAAAGAAAAAGAACATTTTTTTGAAAAAATAGAGCATATATATGCTTGCATAGCTAGTATTATGGGTGTCTCCATCCCAATCCATCCATACTGAATATCAATTGTTGCCTGTAATCTGGAAACTGCTTACTAAGTGTCCTCAGCCGACCGCTCTTTCAAGCAGTATTATTAAATTCCATGCCTGTCTCTCAGTCTTTGGCATGTAAAGATGTAGCGTTGACATCAATCCACTTTGTGGCCTCCTCAGGATCCGTGAAAAAGACGTTATCCATGGCCGCCACTCGCAGTTTAGCAGGGAACATCATTGAATATTTGGCTCCTAATTCTCTCAAGCATCTTTTTACCCCTCCAAACTGCATTCTCTGCTTCTGTAAGGCTACCGAATAGTCAGGATATATACCAATACGTTGGCCATTCATTGTAATCTCCTCTGATTCTCGTGCTTTACAGATAATGATATCTCGATCCTTATAATGAAGTAACTTTGCAATAATAACACGTGGGGTATTACCCGGGGGTTGTGGTTGCATTGGTACTCTATGCGCCCACTCCACTGCATAGAATTTAGTGAGAGAGTCTGCTCCGATCTGATCTCTCAGCCATTTTTCAATAAATTCAGTGGGATCCCTCCCTTCAGTTTTTTCCCGGGAGCCCCACAATCCTAATATTGCTCCTTCGGGAACGATTTTCCAGTTCATCGTTTTTTATCATGACTTCAGAGAGTTGTTGCTTAAACTGTTTTTTCCGTTTTTTTTTAAATTTATTAATCCAGTCTTCCGCCTCTCCCACTCTGTTTTCCACTTCTCCCGTCCTGGTATTAACCTTATGTATGCCCTTTTTTATAATCGCTACTTCAGACTGTACTCCCAGGACTTGCTGGGTTAACGTAGTGCCTTCTTACAGAAAGATACTACTGTGAACACGTCCGTAATAGTGGGATTTTCTTGTATCTCCCCCTCCTCCTGTGCTGCCAAAGCCATTTTCTCCCCCTCAGGGATGCTGCTCACTGGGTATTTCCCTCCTTCCTCCTCCTGTAACTCCATCCCTTCATCCCTATCTTCCTCCTAATCTCCCTCTGACTCTTGCTGCTTTATGTTACCTTCAATGCAGGCAAACTTTTCTAATTTCGCCACAGCTCTGATACAGCGCTGGCTTGCAGCGTTAAGCCTGGCTGCCTCTTCCTTCTTGTCGGCACCATCTTGGGAGCTGCCCGAGTCTGCCCACCTCGGGTCCTTTTGCTGCGGGTCATTACGGCTCACCTCCGGACTCTCCTGCGTTCCCGGTAATCTGCACTCCTTCCCCCACCGTTCAGTTGGCTGAGGCTGATGGTGGCGCGGCGGATCGTGGGTTAATTTGTGCAGCGACGGGAGAGCTCAGAGAGATGCGACCGCTCACATTGCCGTCAGGCTCCGCCACCCCCCAGTCCAGCATTACCTTTACAAGAGCTACATGTGCATATAGTTTGAGGGGTGACATTCTACTGACAAATTCCCTTTAAAGAGGGATATGCCATATGTGTCTGCTAGATGTTGGGGCCACCTCTGAAACTCACCTTTGCGTGGGTGCTGCAGGAGACCAGTTTTCTCCAGAGAAGAAACCGAGAGGTGGATGCACAAATGTGGCCACTCACGTCTACAGGACTCCGTAGAAAGCAACTCTGCATGGATGTCAATGGCTCAGATATAGCCAAATCCAAAAATATATAAATACGAGAAGAGGCATTGAACTTTCCTTCTTTTTATTATCACCATAAACCTCTATTTCCTCAATTTCTTTTGGACATTAGCAGCAAAAGTCTGGAACAACCCGCTTTCAGAGTCAAATGTCATGCAATACATCAAGAGCCGTTCTCTCAGGATGATGTTCAAAGCATACATGAAAGAGGACCAATAAAAAGGAAAGAAATAGTAATAGATGTAGCATTGCATCCAATGAGGTATTTACATAAAAAGACTCAAAATCGAGCTGGATACAGTTATCATAAAATCATGTTACAGCAGCGGTTCACAAATGGTTCAACTTTAAACAATTTTATACAAGGACTCCTGACACAATAAATATAATTTACCTCAAAAAATATTCATTTCTGTAAAAAGAAAACAAGGAATCTTCGTTACATGGGCAACCAGAGATATTAATAGGTCTGCTGCAATTAAAATGGTGTGGGGTATAAGGGGCATTAAATTCAAATTATAATTTAATATTGTCCAGCTTGGTATACACAACGTGTATCTCCGTGGATCTTTAGTTAAAAATGCTCAAATAAAATAAATTAAAGAAGCAGGTTCCCATGGTACGTTTTACATTAAAACAACATTTTTAAATTTTAAATTCCCATCTTGAATAAAAAAGAAAAATTGGATTATTTTTAATGTCCAATATTTCAATGCTGCTGGTCTTGTACAAAGAAGCTTTGCTCAACGTAAAATTTTTTCCAAAAAAAAAAAATAAAAAAAAAAGTAGAGGCATGTTCCTGGACGGCCTAGGGCTCCATCTGTGGCAGTGTGCTTTCACCCTTAAAATTCCTGGTGTGCCTTTTTATGAGAGGCTTTTCCCTGAGTCTTGTATTTAGTGGAAAGGCTTCCTAAGGAAAGAAGGGAAAAAAATATTTTAAGAACTGGCAGATTAACAGTCCATTGTATAGTTAGGTTGCATTGGTTTACAGTCCAAAGACTACTGCACAATTAAGGTTTGCCCACACATGCCAAACGGACAGAGCCTTATGGATACATTTGGCATGTGATCCAGGAATGCTTTCCCAGAACAAATGCTGAACGTAGCCAAGTGTAAACAGTGAAAATGAATAATAAAATCTAACAAATCCTTACAAGAATGGCACACGAGGTATGCCAATAGACCAATCAAAAAAACAAAAAGTATATATATTTTATCTCTCTCTCAAGAGTGGCTATACGTTTCCATAAAAGGGATTGACGACCTTTTCTAACAGAATGCACTATGGCTGCTGTCAGATTATAGAGTAGGCTGATGGACGGTCTGGTCACAAAGCAGAACGTCCCACATGGGAAAGCTGCTTTTCTATTGCAGCCAGTCTATGGACAGAAGTGCTGTGTAGTCTGAGGAAAGCTGAACTAATAAGAGAAAGTGGCTGACCTAGTCAGTGAATAGGTCAATAGGAGATTTGAGGGGTCCTACACCCAGAACCCCCACAGATCAGCTAAAATCTGCTCTAGCAGAAGCATACAGACCGTTTTTCTGACAATGTCAGTGATGAAATACAAAGTTTTGGCCGTAAGGTGATCGTGTTTTTATGGTGCTTACTGTGTGGTAAAAATAATGAAAAAAGGCTTAAGCACTCAACTTAAAAGGTTTATTAGTAGTATCTCCAAACGTTTCGGTCAGAAAAGACCTTCATCAGTGACTACTTATTTTTATATAGAAGATTGTCTCCTAAAAAGGGGAGGAGAGGTGCGTGCCCCAGGGAAAGTGTGCTGTTTAAAGACAAACGTAGCTTATAAGAATGCTCAGTAGAAATATCCAGTGACTAAGCTTGCGGTATCCACCGCTATGTAGACTGGAGCTCTGCCAGGACGCTGTCTGAGCCTGCTGATTTGATTTCCATGAGTATGTGGGGCGGAAGTCTCCTCCCCTTTTTAGGAGACAATCTTCTATATAAAAATAAGTAGTCACTGATGAAGGTCTTTTCTGACCGAAACGTTTGGAGATACTACTAATAAACCTTTTAAGTTGAGTGCTTAAGCCTTTTTTCATTATTAGTACCCGGTGTGGGAACCTAGACTTTAAAGCACCAGTCTCATTCAGGGTGTGCTCACGGTTTTCTTTCATACTGTGTGGTAAAAGTGACACATTACCTTTAGGATTACCACATTTGTTTGTTTTCTTTCAGGTTTTAAAAAAACTTACATTTTCTTTGCCACAATTAAAAAAGGCTATTTATGGTTTTAGAAGTTATCCCCTACCCACAGAATAGGGGATAAATAACTGATCAGTGGGACCCCCTCCCCACTGATCCAGAGAACTGGAGCTCGAAAGTGCCCCATGTGAATGAAGCAGAAGTTAATCATGCGCACTGCAGCTCCATTCATTCTTATTGGGACCATAGGAGAGAGTGCTGCACTCTGTTGGTGTTTGACACTCCCATAAGAATTAATGAAGCAGCAGTGTGATTACCTCTCCGGTCTCAGGATCAGAGAGGGCGAGTGGGTCACAGTGGCTGGACTCCCAGCTACTGGGATGTCATCCCCCCCATCTTGTTGGAGAGGGGGTAACTTCTAAACTTAATACCTCTATTTGATACATAATTAGCATAGCAGTTCCAAAACCATTTACCTGACTGAGGACTGAAAGACATCTTCGGCTTCCTTTTTTCATCTTGTAATGATACTACCTGAAATTTTGCACAAAATCAATGTTAGGATTCACATTAGTTTTTAATTTCAGCTTTAGAGACACAATTGTACGTGTAGATAGCAAACTACCACAATTTTGAAAATCATTAAGGGTTTATATTTTGAAATAAAATATGGGACAGTGTTGTACAGATGTGTCCTTCTAAAAACATTCCAGAGATCCACATTGACAGTCTGCATTTACATATTTGTTTCCACTGAGCAAGACTAGGCTACTTATACTGAAGTTCATACATCTTCTTGTGTTTTAACTTGCCCATACAAAGTAAAAGTCTATAGAAAGACATAGCTGAACTGGAGCAGGTGCAGAGAAGAGCGACCAAGGTTATTAGAGAACTGGGGGGTCTGCAATACCAGGACAGGTTATTACACTTGGGGTTATTTAGTTTGGAAAAACGAAGGCTTAGGGGTGATCTTATTACAATGTATAAATATATGAGGGGACAGTACAAAGACCTTTCTAATGATCTTTTTACTCTTAGACCTGTGACGGGGACAAGGGGGCATCCTCTACGTCTGGAGGAAAGAAGGTTTAGTCATAATCACAGACGCAGATTCTTTACTGTAAGAGCAGTGAGACTATGGAACTCTCTGCCGTCTTATGTTGTAATGAGTGATTCCTTACTAAAATTTAAGAAGGGACTGGATGCCTTTCTTGAAAAGTATAATATTACAGGCTATAGTCACTAGTTTTCTAGATATTGCGTTGATCCAGGGAGCTAGTCTGATTGCCGTATGTGGAGTCGGGAAGGAATTTTTTTCCCCAATGTGAAGCTTACTGTTTGCCACTTGGGTTTTTTTTTGCCTTCCTCTGGATCAACATGTTAGGGCAGGTTAGGATAGGATATGGGTTGAACTAGATGGACTTAAAGTCTTCCTTCAACCTTAATTACTATGTTACTATGTAACATAAAAAACTTACAGGACCTAGGAGATTTAAAAAAAAAAACAAAAAAAATAACATGCCTTGATTGGAGAATGTAGCAGTCACATTATGTCATGATGAATTCAAGTCACTTCGGTCTACTATGGACATATGCATGACCAAGAGCATGTCCTGTTTTTCAATAAACTACTAAAGAGCCATACTAATCTTCAGCACTGTGCAGGGTCTTGTAAGCCAGAATCAAAGCCCTCACCTTCCCACTTCTATACAAGCAACCTCTATAGATTCCTTTAGCTTTTACAATAAAGATTATTCTAGTTTTTAAACCTCTGGAACCTCCACTGAGCCTGAGAATTAAGGTGCTGCATCTGCTTTATACTGCACAGTGGGGCCACCAAAGTACAGTCCCATTCAATTGATCATGGCTGACTGCAGCTTCCTGGATAGCACAATCGAGGAGGAGTACGGTAGTTTTTAGGACTTGTAGTAGAAAAAGGGTGGTGTTCAGGTATACCAAATAAATTTGAAACGGAATATTTTACCTGGATAAACCTTCCCTGGGGTTTCAGTGGACTGGACGCAGAAGGAGATCCAAATGGCGCATCAGCCTTTGGGCTACCTACCATTGCAAAATAGAGGAATAATCATTGTACAGTGGAGAGTTCAGTTTATATGTGTCACTAATTCCTAAAATCTATATTTTAGAATTGTATACAATTCATTCAGGCACTTAAACTTTGCTATAAGCCCTTGTATAACAAACAGGCAAGAGCTGCTCACCTGCTCCTCCTTTGTAATGAGGACACTCCTTCTTGATGTGACCTTCTCTTCCACATATAAAGCAGCGCTTCTCCCTCACTTCTTCCTGTCGTCTCCACTTTTCACTAGAATATTTAGGTGTTCTCTCTCTGCAGGCGTCAACGGTGCTTCGGGCTCCCTGATGGGGCTTATCGGGTACAGTGTTCTGCTTATTATCTACATAGTTGCCATCACCTTCCATGCTGTTCATGTCGTTATCTTCAGGATTTCTTTGTTGTCGCTTGTCTACATATCTTTGGTTTGTAGGCTTTTCATGGTTACGCCGTCTAACTCTGCTAAAGTAGCAATATGGACAATAAAGTCAGAGTATCCAACAACTACCCATATTATTGAAGAGATTCGACTAAAGGTTTCATCAGTGCAATAAAATCAAGACACTGCATCTTCCCATGGTGCTTTCATTAGTTAAAAAAAACAAACAAACAAACACGTCAGCTCAGGGCCCAAGAACATTAAGCTCTCACACAGCCCCATATCCTGAAAATTGAAAAAGTTATGGCTATTGGAAAAAGGCGCCAAGCTAAATTTTGTATATTTGGTGGTAAAAAAAAAAACAAAAAAAACCCACAACCCCACTAAATGTTTGGTATCTGCATAATCATACTGACCTGGAGAATCATATTACCATGACATGTTTTACCATATAGTGCCCATGGCAAATAAATGTGGAATTGCACTTTTTTGAAATTTCACACACTTGGAATTTTTTCCCCTACTTCCCAACGCATCACGATGAACTTAATGGTGTTATTCAAAAGCATAATTCGTCCCACAATAAAAACTCCCTCATATGGTTATGTGGATGGAAAAATAAAAAGTTATGGCTCTTGGAAGAACAGGAAGATGGAAAAAAATGCAGAGAAATTGGCAGCTGCATGAAGGGGTAAAAAGGTGTCCAATATCAGCTATAGTGTGTATCTCTGAAACATAGGCTTAACAAGGTTGAGAATATTCTTTTATATAATGTTTGTATTCTTTCAATAATATACTATTACTTACTTTCGCCGCATTGGGCAGTCTTTCATAAAGTGTCCAATTTTGCCACAAATGCGGCAACATCTGTCATTTGGAGCAACTTCTCCTTCAGTCAAGACATCTGGATCAAAGAAGTATTCCTATAATGAAAGAAAAAACAAAACGAACAAAAACAAAAAACAAAAACAGACCATGACAGATCTGAAAGTCACACTGATCTTACAGGTACTGCAACTAAACATGACATGGGTAGAAAGCGTGTAGCTGATACAGCATGCTCCCTGCAGAGTGACGCCTTTTGCCCCAGCAATAATCTGTTTAAAGGTTGACAAAAAGGGGGGGGGGGGGGGGGGGTGGCGTCACTCCTTAAGGGTATGCCACACTAAACAATATCGCTAACGAGATCGCTAAAAAACGTCACTATTTAGCGATCCCGTTAGCGATATTGTTCAGTGCGGCAGCTGCCAGCGACGAGCTTCCTGCTGTGATCTCGCTCGTCGCTGGAATCGTTCCGGACCCTATTTCATCGCTGGCGCTCCCGCTGGGTAAGTATTTAATCGCTGTGTGGCACCTTTTCTTAGCGATTTAGCGGTACTTTTGTACCGCTAAAGTCGTTAAGAAGATCGCTAACGGCGATAGCGTCGTTAACTATATCGCTAAATGCGGCAGCATTTAGCGATATAGAAACAATCCCGCTAGCGATCTCATTAGTATGCAACGCTAACGAGATCGCTAGCGGGATTGCTTAGTGTGGCAGTACCTTTAGGCAGGGTCTACAGAAAAGCTATTAAGGTACGCACAAAACATTTTTTTGAGTAAGGCAGCATAAGTATGATCAGGAATAGCAGCGTTTTCGATGAAGTGCACAAGCGCTGCGTTCTGCATTAGAAGTACAGTAGATGGGATTTAACCCCTTCACCCCCAAGGGTGGTTTGCACGTTAATGACCGGGCCAATTTTTACAATTCTGACCACTGTCTCTTTATGAGGTTATAACTCTGGAACGCTTCAACGGATCTTCGCGATTCTGAGATTGTTTTCTCGTGACATATTGTACTTCATGTTAGTGGTAAAATTTCTTCGATATAACTTGCGTTTATTTTTGAAAAAAACGCAAATATGGCGAAAATTTTTAAAATTTTGAAATTTTCAAACTTTGAATTTTTATTCCCTTGAAACAGAGAAATATATCACACAAAATAGTTAAGAAATAACATTTTCCACATGTCTACTTTACATCAGCACAATTTTGGAACCAAAATTTTTTTTTGTTAGGAAGTTATAAGGGTTAAAAGTTGACCAGCGATTTCTCATTTTTACAGCAAAATTTACAAAGCCATTTTTTTTAGGGACCACCTCACATTTGAAGTCACTTTGAGGGGTCTATATGGCAGAAAATACCCAAAAGTGACACCATTCTAAAAACTGCACCCCTCAGAGTACGCCAATACCCCATATGTGGGGGAAAAACCACTGTTTGGGCACACGGCAGAGCTAGTAAGGGAAGGAGCGACGTTTGACTTTTTCAAACTAAAATTGGCTGGAATTTAGATTGGATGCCATGTCGCGTTTGGAGAGCCCCTGATGCGCCTAAA